>BJEL01000084.1:0-1200000 GCA_019972355.1 Drosophila kohkoa | reverse complement strand
TTTAAAATTGCCTCGACTGACCTAGACTCACAAGGTACTCTCCACAGATACATTTATTAGCAGGGATCTAAAAGCATACCAACACTTTGTACGATTGGCTAATAATATTAGTGCTAATAAATAATATTGTATACCTTGACGATTAAATTCCATATTTAATTTTATTGTTTGATTTAATATTTGAATATAAAACTCACAGAAAAAATCACAGTCTTTCGCGAAAATTTTTTTTAATGTGCCAGAGATTATAAGCCTTTAAATATGGACGATTAACAAAATACCAACAAAGTCTAAAATTTTTTAAAAATATGTTTCAGTATTCTTGAAGTTTTCTAATTCAGAAAATAAAGTCAATTTAATAATATGGAACACAAAAAAATGCCACAATTTTAGACTTTTTGCGCATAGTGCAGTGGCGGGAGTTTGCTGAATTACTGCCTTATTATTCGATGAAGAGGATGTACATACAAGTTTCATTTAAAAAATTATTGTAATTTATTATTATTGATACATAATACAAAACACAATTCCAGTTGCGAAGATTTTAAGTAGTCTAATAAGTCTATTGCACTCAAGTGTTGACTGAAGCCTTGTTACTTTTTTTGTGTAAATTGTCAAAACACGTAGGTCAAGCCCTCATTTTATCTGTTACATGCATTTCTTACTAGCACAAAGTTATAATTCTGTCCTTAAACTATAGGATTGTGTGTATAAAATTCGTCAATACGGCTATTTTAGCAATAGAAATTTCTTTAACAACATCCATAATTGCATTTTATAACTGCTGTAATAACTTCCTTCATGGAAAGTCTTAATAACCTTCAGTGTACAGTGATTGTACTCTCTTAATCGGCAAAGATGTATTCCGACTGTGAGAGTCCCACCAAGAGAGTTATTCTTGTACGCCAAACATTTCTCCCTAATGAAAACCAATATATTGTATATCATAGAATAAAATGATCTCGTCCACAAAGAATGTACAAGGCGGAGGAGAAATGGGATATAAGTATTTAATTGGATCACCGCCTGACGTTGATGAATCTGATGAGGAACGCGAATTGACTAATCTAAATTGGCTTTTGAGAAATCAGAATGTAACGTGGCCAGAAATCATCGACGGAAATTCAAACGACAACATAAATGCAAACGGTTTATCACCTACAAGCAAGCGGAGGATCGTAGGCGAAAGTAAAATAGCAAATATCAACCTTTGTGCAAATCAAAAACTAAATATTCATAAAGAAAATCAAGTTTTTACTTCAAATTCAAATGTTATTAGATGCTCTCATACAAGAAAACAAAGTTCACCAACAGTAGCATCTTTAAAACGTCTCAGTCCCGCAGAGCGTTTTGAAATTTTTATAAATAAAATCAAACGGTAAGTATCGATAAACGTCATGAACTGAATGCCTTTAAACCATTTTGAATAAAAATAAAATGCAATTTAAAATACTGTTTTCAAATACATATGTATGTATATAACGACACTCAAATGAATAAAATCGCCTATAATAAATAAAATTATTTATTTTTAATTTTAATTTTTATATTGTACATTCGTTGTTAAAAGTTAGTAATAAGATTAAATAAAATATTTAGTCGATTTTCTAAACAGAATTCTTTTACCTAAATTCAAGATAAATGAAGTAAAATATACGTTTTTTTTTATTAATTTAATGATTTAATTTGAATTTTATGCAAGATAATTTTAATATCTTTATCCTGAACAATGTTTTTTTCTCCTTAAAATGCTTCCCCAAACTATCAATAGTAACAAATTAAAAATATTATATTAGGAATTTTATTTGTTGAAATTTTTTTAAATATTCGCAATCATTTATTTAGTTTTATATTCATAATAATAAAGAAATAAAAATAATATTTTTAATAACAATATATTAATAATAATAACATTGGTAAAAATATGAATAATAATAATTCAAAATGTGTTTGCAGTGATTTGGCGGAATATGAAAAATCAGCAATTAAGTATAAGACGGATGTAACAGAAAAGCCGCCATTCAATTACTCGCATATTATTGGGATGGCTATGCTTGACTATGGACGAGCCACTCTGCAGCAAATATGCGCATGGATTGAATCAAAGTTTGCCTTTTTCCGCGTGCGTAAAAAGTGGAATGTGAGTCAGTTAACAAGTTAACAACTATAACTCCCAGCCGAAATACATAGCCTTTTTAATGCTTTACATAATAAACTAGTAAGAAAAGTATAAAATATATTGAATGTTATTTTTGGTATATCGATATAGCACTACATTTTTTTTATAGCCGCTACCCATAGGGTAGAAGGGTATTATAACTTTGTGTCGGAAGGAAATGTGTGTAACAGGTAAAAGGAGGCCTCTCCGACCCTATAAAGTACATATATTCTTTATCAGCATCAACAGCCGAGACGATCTAGCCATGTCCGTCTGTCCGTATGAACACCAAGATCTCAGAGACTATAAGAGATCTTTATTTGGACGTTGACGTACGTGGCCCAGCGATATCAAGCACGGGCTAGAGAGAGAGAGATCCGTACTCAAGGATAGGACGATCCAGTGAGACGTACAAAGTTTTGGTAATGAATGGATCGTTGAACTCTTTCAATCAGCGACCAGAGCTATAATTTTTTTTCGACAGCATTTGTTATGTTTGCGCGCAGATCAAGTTTGTTTCAAATTTTTGCCACGCCCACTTCCGCCCCCGCAAATCAGTTAAATCGAATATCAAGCGAAATTTTCAAGCTAAAGCTGTGAATTTTTGTGTGTACAATAACAACTATAGTGTCTATGTTTTCTTAAATTTGATTGCGAGTAGATGAAAATTGTGTATGTTATTAAAGAAATACTTTTGTATGGGCAAAAACGCCTACTTACTAGGGGTCTTAGTTGCTTTTGCCGACAATCTGATATATTGTGCCGTCTATGCTATATTTTGAATGTGGTACTATATCGATATAACAAATATACCATTTGGTATAATTTTAGTATATTTTTTGGTATATTTTGAAAAACCGCAATATTTTGCTTTTATTCAAAATGCGTAGCGGGTATCTCACAGTCGAGCACACTCGACTGTAGCTTTCTTACTTGTTTTCCACATCAAACTATTTTTTAAATAACTTATAGAATTTAGATTACAGTTGCAATTATATCATACAATCGTAGCTCTAGCTTTCAAGCTATTCAAACCCGTGCTGGCTATTTAATTTTTGTGACCGTGACTGAAATCTAAAATACACGGCTTACGGGTATAAAATTGTCTAAATGGACATCCGAATAAAGACAACCGAATCATCAAAAGGTGTTATTTAACAGAGGACAACCAAGATAAGATCCTAAAAATGCCGCACACACTGGCGTGATCATTTTAAATACACGAAAACGTTTTTCATGCTCATTACGTTTTGACATGGTAATTTTTATACCCGCTACACATAGGGTAGAAGGGTATTATAACTTTGTGCGGCAGGAAATGTATGTAACAAATAAAAAATTACCATGTCAAAACGTAATAAGCATGAAAAACCTTTTTGTGTATTTAAAATGATCACATCACAACGCAGTGTGTGCGGGATTTTTAGGATCTTATCTTGGTTGTCCTGTGTTAAATAACACCTTATGATGATTTAATTAGTCTTAGTCTTTATATTCCTTAGTCGGATGTCCTTACTCGGATGTTTGTCTCATCTAGTGAAATATATGAAATGAAATAATATATTAATAATAATTCTTTTGTGAAAATATATTTTTTTCAGTTGTATGCCTTTGTTTCAAAATTATGAATAAATTTGAGTTTAACATTAATCATTAATACTGAATAGTAAAAAAAAGGCCTTGCAAATATTTGAAAACCTGAATACACATTTACATAGAATTATTATAAGATTATAAGAAAACAGAAAATAGTATAGTGTTGCACTCTAATTTTAATTGAAATATTCTGAATTAATTTCTATACATACTTGCAGAATTCCATAAGGCATAACTTATCATTACATCACTGTTTTCGAAATCGAAAGCGCGAGGAGAAAGGCAAAGGCGGATACTGGGAGTTAGGCGTAGATCCAAAAAAATGTGATAGGAAACGCATTCGCAATCGTAAAACAGGACAATCCAAACCGATGTCATCTTTACAATTAGCTAAAAATAATAGTCCTCAGAAAACTCATACTAACGTCGATTGTACTAAAAAAGGAGGGGAATCTATTCAAATGTGCCTTCCAAATGAAACGCAGCATGTGCAATCATATAGTTATATCGCTGCTGATAACATTAAAGAATTAAATTTAGTGGAAAAACAAACAACTGTCTCAGACGGCTCAAATGCTCTTGAACTATCATTTCCATTTACTGCCCGTCAGAATATTTATAGACCTCTATGCTCCAACGAATCTCCCATGTCGATTAATGCCGAGGAGCTACAAGATCAATATGAGCGCGGAACCATTATAATTCGAACATCTGGCGACACTTTATGTCTAAATGACATTTTTATCAACAAATTCAACAACATAAATATGGTTTGATCTTCATTTATTAAAAAATCGATTTTTATTCATGTTGACATTGATTTCAGATTTATTCTCAAGATGAGATTCCAACGCTCAGTGAAAATGTTATTATATCATCACATATGTCAGCTGTACAAGATGTAAACAAAGATTCGACGATAACTCCTGCGATTTCTCTCCCGGAGATTTCTAATGCATTGCCCACTAATTGTGATTATTCAAGCTTTCGGTCTTATATAAATGGCGAGGATGACTCTTTTAATTATATTCATTCCACTGAGCTGAATCGCAACGAGGATATCTTAAGTAATTTGCTTGACTTGTGTGTTCGCGACTTTTGAAGTGGTAGTCGTAAATGTAATGTATACTTCAATTAAAGTCTGGATGATATTTTAGACCGCTTTACATGTAAACTGTATATGTTAATAAAAATACGAGAATAAATCATTTCTAAGTGCGACAGATGAGACACCGCTTAATTCATGTTCAACTTTTATATTATATTTATATTTATATTGCACTATGCTAGAGATTCTGGACAGTAAATTGTCATGTAAGCTTGGGACCTCTCACACTATCTCATGGGTATACATCCCTGTTGTCCGTCCAATCCTCGCCTATGGTATTCTTGTGTGGTGGTAGGCCACGGAAAAAACTACGGCAACTATCCATCATGGAAAGGACACAACGTCAAGTATTACTGTGTATTACAGTCGCTATCAGGTCGACGCCAACTAAACCTCTCGAAGTGATAGTTGGCATGGAACCTTTGAACATATATGTTATGTATGACCAATGGTCATACAAGTATTTAGGGCGGGTCGTCCCCCATAATCGAAATCTACGAAAAATTCTAAGAAAATTTCACCATAAAACCATGTGTCTAAAATGAATTCCTAGCTCGCGTCGTGAAGCTTAAAGATTTCACTATGAGGTACATAAGGTATTTAAGGCATTTTAATGTATTTAAAAAAAAAAACATACGCATTTTCCAATTATGTTGGAGTCAATTCTGATTCATCTTTTTACAGCAAATTTTATAATTTTTTTTTAAATTTATTTAATTTATAATTTTCTTTTAATTCGACAAAATGAGCCAAACTAGCCATGTACTCATATAAGAAAGTAGGAGCAATGCGTCTGTAACTTTTTAACGAAGTAAGGTATCGGTCTGAAAATTGAAATATATATTCAAAGGCATTTTAAGCAACTAAATAAAACAAGGCGTGGCATGATAAAAGGCGGAATTTAATTTTATTTTTTATTATAAAGTTTATTTGCTTTCCAACAAGTGGCTAATTTTTGCATTTTGTTGACTTGGAATATAACGTCATCTTATTAGAATCTCAAGTCTTTCTTTGACTCGATTTGAGGAACTTTGGAACGACTTTCTAAAGTCAATGACATAACAGCATCTCGATTCTGTGGCATAACTCGTCGCGAGACATGTGGTTTTTTTTTAATAAATTTATTAAGCTTTCTAATGATGCTTTTTATATTTATTAATTTTATATTCGTCTTTCTCCAAATTTCAATTATTTTGTCTGCAATCATCGGAGTAAGGCTTGCATAAGAGTGTTGTGTTTTTGTTTGCGATCACTCACGTAAAAATAATATTTAGGTACATCCAGAAAAGTTGGCAAATTTAGCTCGAAAAATTCAATGATATTAGCGAACTGCTTTAAATTGAATTTGATGCAGACATCATAATAATACTGTCAATTTCCGAATTGTGAATAGACATCGCTGATTCCATAATTATATATTATTAGCACACGTTTCTTTGTTAACAGTCAAATACTAAGTAAACCAAATTTATTACACGAATTTAGAACTGATAACTTTAGAACTTCTTGAACTTTATTTACTGCTAGTCTATGGTATTCAATGGCGTAGATAGCTATTTGCTATAGCTACCGCCCCCACACCTACGCCACTGCCGTTGGTTGACAAGTTTTACCGCAAAATTAATTATCATTTAAATAAACTGTTATAAGAGGAATGCAAAAAAGCTTCACAAAAGCTTTAATATTATTATATTTCTAAAGCTTATCTTTAGAAAGCTTCCTAATGTAATAATATATTTCTTTGTGTTGGCGCATTTGATTAATATTAGTTAAGAGCATGAAGTACCAAATGAAGTTGTTAGAATTAGGGCGAGGCGAGAGCGCAATAAAGCTTTCATTTGTTGCTCTCTGAGCGAATTCGCCTCGCTTCGCCGCTCTAGTTAAGTTAGGCTTAATGTAACTTAGCATAGAATTATAAAGACAGTTGAAATCAAGAATTAATCAGCGCGTCATCATTCTCTCCGTTTTCGTTTTCGTCGTCTTACAACAACAATTAGGTCCATTCTTTGTGTGATTTTTCATGGCGCCCCCGGGTGGACTCTAATTGTTGTTGAACGCGAGTGTTTGATCTAAAATAGAAAACAGAAAACAAAACAAAACAAATTCACGCCGGTCTCTAATGTAATAAATATAAACAAACAATTGACTTTGTGCCAGTGCTGTGATTCTCCTTGTGTTTGTCATCGGTGGATTTTTCGGCATCATCGCTGGAGGATACCCTGCACCTGCAGAACACACAAAGGACAGTGGCAGGGATCATTAAAGATCGCCAATTCCAGGTACTGTGCGAAAAATTGAAAGTAAACAACTGACGCTTTCAATTCTTGGCACATACCTAATAGTAGAGCATTTGCATTTAAATTTTATATTTTAAATTAAAAAAGTGAACCGCTTAGGCAGAACATTTGTTTTTTGTTTCTAAGTGAAAGTGACTAGGGAAAAAATTGTATTTCCATTGCATCGATCTTCTCTTAGTTCGTTGCAATTTTCGCTTTCGTCGCCCCCTTTGTCACCAGATTCGTAGCCGCTGTAATTTGTGTGCTGTTGCTAAGCGCACATACGTATATACATACATATATACCCGCAAGCCAACACTGCACCGGTGCATTTCGGCTCCGTGTTGTTGTTGCTTGCATTTTCGTTTTCGTTTCGCGCGCTTAGAAACAGCGCACATACACACATACATACGTTAGCAAGCCAGCATCTGCACAGTGTATTGCGCTCTGTAGTCTGTGTTGTTGCTTGAACTTTTCGTTGTCGCGCGCTTTGCAGCGCTCAGAACTCGCTCCCCTACATTCGTTGGTTGAGCATATCAGTGCGATATCTCGTTTGCTCCCTCGAATTGTGTACTCCCCTATTATTGTCCGAGATAGCTTAATACAAAAAAAAAAATAATAATAATTTTTTTTTTTTAATTTTCTTTTTTTTTTGTTGTTGTTGTTGGGAGCAACAAGATTTATTTTGTATTTTATTTTTATATTTTTTTTTCGTCTCCTTTAATAACTTAAGTTATTATTAATTATTATTTTTATATTTTTTTTCAGTCACCCCTGCCTATCGCCAGCACCTCCAAGGTTGCGCAGCGGGGCACGGGGGGGCTGAAGGAGAAGGCCAAAAATAAGGCGGCGACCCGTATTCACGCAAGGCTTAGTGGCGTAGCTAACCTGTCCGTCAAGGACCAGGAGAGGCTTGGCTGGGCCAACACGTGGATGCGGGAAAACCAACTTAGCCCCCTTCCAAAAGACACTAAAGTGCAGACCGGTTCTACCGGCCCTGCCAACAACAAGGTGGAGTCCATGGCAAGCAAGCGCCAACGGTCCGCTGAGAGTCCCAAGCAAGGGGCCCCAGTGAGCAAGAGGCTGCGAGCACCTGGCTCCACCAACACGGACTCGAACAAGACGAGACAGAGAGCAACGGTTGCTGAAACTGCCAGGCGGCATCTCGCCGTTGCTCTCATAGACAGAGGGGACCCTAACGGGAAAATGTCTGCAGAGCGGTGGCGGTTGACCCATAGTAAGCTGGTCGACGCACTGTTTGTCAGGATGGAGAATGTCCCAGACAGTCCAATGCCTACATTCGAAGGCACTGGCTGGCTGAATGGTGTCAAGATCCTGACATGCAAGGACGACCCAACATTGCAGTGGCTGCAAGCGACCGTACCCAAACTGGACGGGCTGTGGGAGGGGGCCAAGCTGGACGTGGTGGACAGGAATAATATTCCGTCCATGCCGAAGGCGAAAGTCCTTTTCCCAATAGTTGTTCAGAAAGAGCGGGCGCTTCAGCTGCTTAAAAAGCAGAACCCGGCCATACCGACGAGTGAATGCTCCGTGCTGAAGGTTGATGAACCTTTACCCAGTGGTGGGCAGCACGTGATCATTCAGATCAACAAGGAGGCCGAGGATCTGCTATACAAGCGCAATGGGAAGATGGCGTGGGGCTTAGGAAGCGTGTACCTTCGCCTCAAAAAACGTCATCCCAACGACCAGGACACACTCACGCTGAGGTCAGGGGAGGTTGAGGCAGATCTCGGTCTTAAGAGCGTGACCGACGCCACCCAGAACCTCAGCCTGACTGACAAGACGGAGGAGGTGGGGGAGGAACTGTCCATGCAGACGGGCCCCCCCGCGAGTTTGCTAACCTCTAATGAGTGTGCTGCAACTCAACCTCCATAAATCCAAAACGGCTTCGGCGGAGCTACTCCTTGCCTACGCGGCTTTGGTCCAAGAACCGTGGATAGCGTCGGGCAACACGGTGGCTGGGCTGAAGTCGCCTAACTATGATTTATACGTCCCGACATTGGTAAGTAGATCGAGAACTGCCATCCTTGTAAAGAAGGGGCTAAAAGCTCATCTACTACCTAATTACAGCAATGACGATCTAACCGTGGTGGTGCTGGAGAGCCGTGAAGGATGTTTGCTGCTGGCATCCTGTTATATGGCCCACGACAAGCCGGCTCCACCTGACGAGCTGCGGAGGCTGGTGGACATGGTCTGCTCCTCCTATAAGCATATTATAATCGTAACGGACGCCAACGCCCACCATAGCGTCTGGGGAAGTCCCGACATCAACGACAGTCAGTTCTTGATTTTATCCTTAACCATAAGCTTAGACTAGCCAACAGAGGTGAGGTATCTACCTATGTAGGTCCCACCTCCAGTAATGTGCTGGACTTAACGATTGCAACTGAGTGTACCAATGTAGAAGAGTGGAGGGTCCTGGAAAGACCCTCCTTCTCGGACCATAAGTACATTCAATTTACCATTCCTTTTAACAGGGTACCTGCGGCTCAGCCGTTCAGAAATCCCCGTAACACGAACTTGGCGAAATTCTCTAGCCTTGTTTCCAAGTCTCTTGGTTCGCCGGGTAACATCAACTCGGTACAGGACCTAGAAACAAATGTCAATGTCCTCTCAGCAGGACTACTTTCAGCGTTTCACCAATCTTGTAGGCTCAAGACCGACGAGAAGATCGAACCCAGATCTCTCATCGCTACGTGGGGAGCTTACTAGCATGTTTCAACTTGCTAAGAAGGCGGATAACGAATATGTCTGGGACGAGTATAGGTCTCTCCTGAAGTCGTACAAGAAGATGATCCGATCATCCAAAGGTCTTCATGGAGAACCTTTTGCTCGGACCTGGATAACATCAAAGACACCTCCAGACTGAGGAAGCTGCTGTCCAAGCAGGCTTCCAGTCCTAGTCTGCTCAAGTCGGGCGATGGAGCGTGGACGGAGAGCAGTGCTGAAACTCTTGAAGCACTGCGCTCAACTCATTTCCTGGGATGTATTGGAATAGAGAACAGTGACTGGCAGCTCTTTCCTAGTCTCCCAGTTATGAGACCCCCTGCCGGTCTAATTACAGATAACAAAATAATTTGGGCTATTGACTCCTTTGCGAAGGTCAGGTCGCCCGGTCTCGATGGACTTTCGCCAGCAATGCTGCAAGCCAGCAAGCCCACGATTGTTCCGTGGCTATCGGGTATCTATTCGGCGTGCCTCGCATGGGGTCATATCCCCACTCTTTGGAGGACCTCGAAAGTCATTTTCCTGCCCAAGGCGGGCAAATGCAGTCATGTGGTCCCAAATGACTTCCGGCCTATCAGCCTAACCTCTTTCCTGCTAAAAACATTGGAAAAGCTACTTGATTTGCACATCAGAAGCAACTCAATGCATCTGTTGTCCCCAAATCTGCATGCGTATACAAAGGGCAAGTCCATTGAGACTGCTCTCCATGCTCTAGTAGCCTCCATCGAAAAAGCAGACCACTATAAAGAATATGCCTTGGGTGCATTTCTTGACATTTCAGGCGCCTTCAATAACGTCACCACTGATGCTATTATGAAGGGCCTTACCTCAGTTAACACGGCACCAGCGATCCACAGGTGGGTCAACCGCCTTCTTTGCGACAGGCGGGTGGTGGCTACGTGGGGCGATGCGGCCATTACAAAGATAGTGCGAGGTGGCACTCCCCAGGGTGGGGTTCTCTCGCCTCTCCTTTGGAATTTGGTCGTAAATAGCCTACTTCTAAAATTTACTAGACGGGCCCCCAAGTTAATTGCTTATGCTGACGACATAAGCATTTTGATAACTGGGAAATGCCCAACCACCCTTAGTTCCGTAATGGAACTTACTTTGCGGGAAGTTAAAGCATGGGCCGAATCAGCCGGGCTCAGCATTAACGCGGACAAAACGGACCTTATCCTCTTCACGAAGAGGTATAAGGTACCTGCGTGGTCCCCCCCAAAAATAGGCTGCACTATGCTAAAGCCGAGCCTAGCAGTAAAATACCTAGGTGTGGTCCTGGACAGCAAACTGACATGGAAGCTCAATGTGTTAGAAAGGGTGAAGAAGGCCACCGGAGCCTTGTACATGGCGAAAAAGATGCTTAGTTGCACTTGGGGCCTCTCTCCTAATCTAATGCGGTGGATATACATCTCAGTTGTTCGCCCTATCCTCACCTACGGTGTTCTAGTGTGGTGGCAGGCCACTGAAAAAAGGACGTAACTATCCATCATGGAAAGGACACAGCGTCAAGCGCTACTGTGTATCACAGGCGCTCTCAGGTCGACGCCAACGAAAGCCCTTGAGGTAATAGCTGGTGTCGAACCATTAAACCTATACGCGCAATCCATAGCCGCAAAATCGTCCCTACGGATTGCCGCAACCGGCAATCTGGGTCTGCTAGGTTATGGTCACAGCGCCATTGGTAGGGAGACTAGTAGAGACTTGGACTATACTATCCCCCTTACCAGTACTGACCATATTAACACAATATTCTTGGAACCGGAGTGCTGGCGGGAAGGGTTATGCATTCCCGAAGCCCTCAACCTCTTCACCGACGGGTCGAAGATGGATGATGGTGTCGGAGCGGCCGTATACTGCCCAGACCCGGTCTCCAAACAATCCTATAAACTCCCAGACCATTGCAGCATCTTCCAGGCGGAAGTTTTTGCCATTGGCAAGGCTGCCGAATTGGCTCGGGGTTTACAATCACACCTCTATTAACATCTTTGTTGACAGCCAGGCTGCAATAAGATCAATGCACTCTGATGTGGTCAAGTCCAAAGTTGTCCTGGACAGCAGAAGAGCAATAGAGTCGCTGAACGCATCTGCTGTCGTGCGTATCTATTGGATCCCAAGCCACCAGGGCATCGATGGCAACGAGATCGCAGACACTCTCGCCAAAGAGGGAGTGGGGCTCGATGTCGGTAACATGTGCAATGTTCCGATATTCCTGCGAACTCTAGGCAGTGAAATTGAGGTACGCTCTAGACTTCAGTGGGACGCGAGCTGGCGTAATGCCAACTGCAAAGCTGATGTGTGCCTCTACTAACAAAAACTTAACCAAATTCGTCATGCAGCTTTCAAGGAAAGACTGCAGGCTAATGCTAGGCATTTTAACTGGTCACTGTCTGTCAGCTGTCCATGCTGTAAAGCTGGGCATCACGAACAGTGATCAGTGCAGGAAATGCAACGAACCCGGGGTTAAGGAAACACTTGAGCATCTTCTCTGTAGATGCCCAGCGTTATCCCGACTCCGGTTGAAATACCTTAATTCGCCGTGCCACAACGATCTTCGGGACGTCTCACGGCTACCTCCTAGGATGCTGCTGGCTTTTGCCAAAAATGCATCCATACTGCGCGATTTCTGAGACGTAGATAAGCTACCGGTACAGCTACGGACCTCCACTGGTCTATGCTTTGCCCCGTACAGGGGCAGCCGGTCCTACCTAAACCTAAACCTAATCCTTAATAACCTAAATAAAAATGAATTCGAAAGAAACTCTTGAAGGCTCTTGAAAGAAACTTGCTATTTGCGTGAAGAGCATTAGCAGAATTAATGATCAAATTCTCGATGACACTATCGGTCAAGATTTGACAGAGCTAGAGTGCAGGCTTGAGATGTTGTCGTCGCATATTGAAAATGCTCTCAAATATCAAAGCAGAATTGAGACATTTGACGAATATGACGAATACCGGTGCTGTCGTTGCCAAAATTCAGCGAAAAGTATTTCGAATTTAAAAATTTCATAAGTTTGTTTGAGACTCTTGTGAGTGTAAAACTGTGCTTAATAGTCGATATCAGCACTTGTCAGCTGAGAATTCGACAAAGTCCGATAGTCAAGCCGTTTCCGCTAAACACGTTCATATCATACGTTGCTGCACATATATTCTGCGACTACAAATAGTGCATGCGACCGTGTCGGACTCTGGGTCACAAATTAATTTTGTGACTGAGGAACTAGCTCAGCGGCTGCACTTGCGTAGAGAAGACTCGTGCATCAGCTTGCTTGGCATTGGTGAATCAAATTCTCAAGTTAAGAAAAAGATACACACTGTGATGAAGTCGCGAGTTGGCTGCAATGAAAACGCGATCGATTTATGGATCCTCAAATCGATCTCAGGTTATCAGCCAGATTACACTGTAAATGTCAGTGGCTGGAAGATACCTGACAATATTCAAACCGCAGAAAATTGATCTTCTTATCGGCGCTGAAACATTCTTTGACCTCTTGTCCGTTGGCCAAATCAAGCAAGGTCCAGAGTGTCCAACCCTCCAAAAGACAAGCCTTAAGTGGATTGTCTCGTGGCGGTACACTCCTGGTGAAAAATCTCACCAGAAGATGACTGTCAATCTGAGCTATCAGGAAGAAAGTTTGAGCTCGATTGACAAGACCTTGCTGAAGTTTTGGACTGTCGAAGATGTGCGCTCTCCCTCCAAAGTCCTTTCCGCTGAACAACAAAGTTGTGAAGATCATTTCACAAATAATGTGAGAAGATTGCCGTCTGGTCGTTTCGAAGTAAGACTGCCGTTTAAATCAGATTCGCACCAGCTTGGGTGTTCATTTGAAGTTGCTAAACGGCGGTTTTTGTCGCTTGAAAACCGCTTAACTCGAGATCCCGAGTTAAAGCGAATGTACTTGGAATTTATGGAAGAATATGTAGAGATGGGCCGCCGTACAAGTCGTACATAGCTTTGTTCGTCTGTTTTGCGTCAAAAGCGGTTCACTTAGAAATTGTATCCGATCTGTCAATTAATGCATTTCTAATGGCTTTCCAAAGGTTGGTCGAAGAGGATGCCCGAGCCGAGTCCATTGCAACAACGCGATGAACTTCGTCGGAGCAAGTCGCCATCTGGAGGAGCTGAGGAGGCGAGTCGAGGCCGAGGAGAACGCAGTTCGCGACTTCGCATCAAGAAGCGGATGCGAATTTCCGTTCATACCGCCGAGGGCTCCTCACTTCGGAGGACTATGGGAGGCAGGTGTGAAGTCTGCAAAGCACCTACTCCTACGGACGGTGGGCAACGCCCTGCTCACGACCGAGGAGCTGCAGACAGTGGTCGTGGCGGTCGAGGCGGTGCTCAACTCCCGCCCGCTAGGAGCCGTAAGCCACGACCCCAACGACGGCGAAGCACTAACCCCAGGGCATCTACTGGTGGGCGGTCCACTGGTGGCACCGGCAGCATCGCGGACCCCGGACCAGGAGGGTCTGAGTTGCTTAAGGCGATGGCGAGCTGTCTCGTCGCTCAAGCGAGCGTTCTGGCAGCGATGGTCCCGGGAGTATGTGTTGGGCCTGCAGGCACGGGCCAAGTAAGACCAGTTGCAGCCGAATCTGCAAGTCGGAGAGCTCGTCGTCGTCGCAGAAGACAACCAGCCGCCGATGCAGTGAATGGTGGATCGAGTCGTGGCGGTATACCCAGAAGCGGACGGGGAGGTGCGCGTCGCAGACGTGCGAACCAGCACAGGAGGGCTGTATAAACGGCCAATACACAAATTGGCGCCTCTGCCAATCGTATGAAGGCACAGCCGTTCATTGGGGCCGGTGTTGCCGCATTTGATTAATATTAGTTAAGAGCATGAAGTACCACATGAAGTTGTTAGAATTAGGGCGAAGCGAGAGCGCAATAAAGCTTTCGTTTGTTGCTCTCTGAGCGAATTCGCCTCGCTTCGCCGCTCTAGTTAAGTTAGGCTTAATGTAACTTAGCATAGAATTATAAAGACAGTTGAAATCAAGAATTAATCAGCGCGTCAACATTCTCTCCGTTTTCGTTTTCGTCGTCTTACAACAACAATTAGGTCCATTCTTTGTGTTCGCGAATAAAGCGGAATTTAAGAAAAAAAACTTTAAAATAAAAAATAAAATTAAATTCCGCGTTTTATCATGCCACACCTACTATTATTTAGTTGCTTAAAATGCCTTTGAATATATATTTCAATTTTCAGACCGATACCTTACTTCGTTAAAAAGTTACAGACAGGAGCAATGTCCTACTTTCTTATATGAGGCTCAGTACATGGCTAGTTTGGCTCATAGTTAAATCTTTAAGCTTCACGTCGCGAGCTAGGAATTCATTTTAGACACATGGTTTCATGGTGAAATTTTCTTCTTCGTAGATTACAATTATGGGGGACGATTTTTGCTTGCAGCCGCGCTTGCTCTCGCTCTCTCTTCACACACGCACATACTTTTGTGCACTCTCTCTTGTTCGCAAGCGCACCGGCTTGCAGCAGCACTTGCTCTCTCTCTCCGAATACAAACATACCTGCACTTCGTCTGCTCAAACGTTTGACAGCGCAGTGCAGACATACATAC
The DNA here is from genome assembly GCA_019972355.1 of Drosophila kohkoa. Taxonomy (NCBI): domain Eukaryota; kingdom Metazoa; phylum Arthropoda; class Insecta; order Diptera; family Drosophilidae; genus Drosophila; species Drosophila kohkoa. The sequence goes on along the minus strand of BJEL01000084.1, from coordinate 1,184,546 downwards.
ATACATACATACGTACATACTGCAAGTACTTCTGCGAGTGAAGTAATAGATTGGCAGGGCAGCGGTAGTCGCACTCGACATACCCTACCGTTTTCATTTTTTCCAAGTGAATATTCTGTGTGTGTACTATAAGAGCAACTCTCAGATCAATTGTCTGTGTATGTGCTTTACTCCAGCCAGTGTTCGAACATACACAGACATACACACACATATACACACATACATTATCCTATTTCCCTACACAAATAATATAATTTATTTTTATTTGTTTTTCCAATCCAACAGCAATCCAAACAATTGTCGTTTAAATACCCATACATTTATACACATTTTTGTCTTTTCCAGTGTCTTGCTCTCTGGTATTTTTTGAACGATTGTTTTTATTTTTTTTTGGTGTTGTTTCTTTTTTTTCGACGAACATCCATTGTTGTTGCGGGAAATTTCCCCCGCCCCGTCCTTTTGCTTTCGTCGTCTGTGTCCGCTACAATCCGTACCCATCTACGTGTAAAATACCACAGCACTGCCTTTGGTATTTTTTTCAACATTTTTCGGTATTTTTTTATTGTCTGTTTGCTACGCTCTTTCCGTATCCTTTTCACTATCTGGGTCGATTTCAGGCAAAAAAAAAAAACAATTTCTATTTGGAATTTTTTGGTATATTTTCTTGATTTTTCGCTTCTGAGAAAAATGAGTATACATCCATTCCTTCCGTCCCTATCCGCAAAACAAAACCGATGGCACAAAACAAAGTAGACACTGCGTTGACGAAATTCATCGCCGCGACTGATCGTATCAGTCACTTTGCGGCGAGAGTCAACAATCCTTCGGCTGATAGCCCTTCCCTGTATACGTGCCAAGTCCGAAGGGACCAGATGCGTTCCTTATGGGAAAAGGTCGAGAATGAGTATGAGGCTTGCTCTTGCGTCATGTCTGAGGAGATGACCACAGAAGAGCTCCCAACTGTTCAAGCCAAATACGAGTACTGCTATGCTGCCTACGAGCAGTGTGCAGCTCTGTTAGGTGAGCAAATAGCCAACGCATCCCAGGCGCTCACCCCCCGTACACCCGTACAACCACAAGCCGTGCAATACGTGCCCACAGGGTGTCGATTACCTCCGTGCGACACCGAAGTTTTCGGAGGCGATTACACTCGCTGGCCCACCTTCCGGGATTTATTCACGGCTCTCTACATCCAGAACCCAAGACTGTCGGAAGTTGAGAAACTTTTCTATCTCAACTCCAAGACCAGCGGTGAAGCCCATGCCATTGTGTCAAAATCTCCTTTGACCAATGAAGGGTTTCTGTCGGCGTGGTCCAGCTTGACTGAGCGTTTCGAGAACAAACGGTTGCTCGTAAACAGCCAGCTGAGAATCCTTTTCAATTTGCCCGCCATTGGGCAAGAGTCGTGTGCCGCCATTCAGGAGTTGCAGAGCACCATTCAAGGGTGCCTGACGGCCTTAGAGCACTCAAGGATCAACACGGAGAATTGGGATTGCATCCTGGTTTTCTTGTGTTCTTCGAGGCTCCCCAAATTGACCCTTTCTCTTTGGGAACAGTCAATCCAAAACAAGAGCGATATTCCAACGTGGGTTGACATGAACGCTTTTCTGTTAGAGCGGCATCGCACCCTAGAAGCGATAGCGGAGGTGTCATCCAGCACGAGCGCTCCGACGGTTCCAAGAGCCTCACCCAAGAAGGCCCCCGTCTCCAGGCAGGTCAACTTTTTTGAGAGTAGGGTGATCATTAAGACCCAGACCTGCAATTTCTGTTCCCGGGAGAACCATCCGATTCGATTGTGCCCTCGATTTCTTCAAATGGGTGTCAATGAAAGGGTCAACCATATCAAGCAACAAAAGCTGTGCTTGAACTGTTTCGCACGAGGCCATGTCCTGGCCGAGTGCACAAGTGCGCACAGCTGTTTTACGTGCAAGGGTCGTCATCATACACTCTTGCATCGAGTCAACCCGACGCCGACAGTCACTAATCCCACTTCTAATATACAGTCCACTCCTTTCCAGTCAGCTAATGTGCTATCATGCCTAGCAGTTAACACACAAGGTGTTCTGCTGAGTACAGCTGTTGTACACATCTGCCATCACGGCGTTCGGCACACAGCACGGGCTCTGATCGATTCTGGATCAGAGGCTACCTTCATTTCTGAACGATTGTTCATGCGCTTGAGGATGCCATACACATCCGTTCAAGCCCACGTCTCTGGGCTGACTCAAGTTGTAGCAGCCCAGCCCCGAAAGCATTGCCAATTCCTAATTGGATCCCCGTTGCGACCAGATCTGCAGATTGAGGCATCGGCATCCTCCTCGACAATCTGCCAAGCATCCCGCTGGCCGACCCCAAGTTCTATGAGAGTTCACAGATAGACGTGCTATTAGGCGCAGATATCCTCCCATCCCTTCTTCTCGGCGGCTCACGTCCGAACGTTTGAGGGACCCTCATTGGTCAAGAGATCATTTTCGGTTGGATCCTGACCGGCCTAGTGTCGGGATCCACTTCTAACTCTATCTCGTCCTTTTCGACTCGACTGTCCGTCGATCGAACTCCTACGATCGGTCCTGTGACAGGACCCCCCTCCAAGTCTATTTCAGTTTTTTCTGCTCGACTGTCCGTCGAACGAACCCCTAAGATTGGTTCTGTGACGGAACCCCACTCTGATCCTTCCTCGGTTCGACTGTCCGTCGAACGATCCTCTAAACGCAAGCCTTTGTTAGGCCCCAATTTAAAATCTGTTTCGACACCTTCGGCTCGACTTTCCGTCGAACGAAATTTCGCTATTGGTCCTGTGACAGGACCCCACTTGAAACCTCTTTCAGCTCAACGATCTCGGACGGAGACGAAGTCTTTCTCTGCGGTTTCCGTGCCTCCCAGCACAACCTCGCGCCAGCCCAGGAGCCGACGCGACCACCCGGCACCCTCCAGAGAAGGCCCGTGCCTAGCTCCCCCAGACGGCACTTTCCAGTGCAAAGGAGTGAGCATACTCCCTACCGCGGCGGTCGGACTACACATGGGGACAGCGGCTTTCGAAGCGCGAGTTGGTTCCGTGTTGTCCCGTAAGCCGCATCAGCGAGTCGATGCCAGGGGCCTTGGGCCTCTCCATCACTCGTGTGGGCGCTGAAGGAGTCTGCACGGCGACGTTGCGCTCCAAGACATCACCCACTCTATCTATCCTGATATTGTCCTGCCGGGTATCCTACCAAGTCTGATGTTCTTTGCAATCCCAATATTGCAAGGGGGGGAGAATGTTGATGCGAGCGCATTGTAAGTGAGGGGCACACCTCCGTTCCGCCGACCGAAAAGCACTCAAAGCTTTTTCGCTCACCAGCAATGCGCTCAATGCGTAAGAATGCACCTAAGCTCCAGTGCTCTCAGCTTCTCTCTCCCACAACTCACCACCGCTGAGCGCGGCTCCGCGCAATAGATCGACGAAATGCCGTCGGCATTTTCTCTATTGTTAGTTCTAATTTACGCCTCTCTTACATCGGTTTAATCACCCCCAATTGTGTTTTCAACAACCCGAAAAGTTTGCAATAAATTCATATTTATTATAAGAAAAAAACGCGAGTGTTATTATTTCGGGAAAAGGAAAAACTTGGAACTTTTCAGCGCCCCTACGTTAACAGACCATACTATTCCTCATATATGGTGCTAGTAGAGAGCACCATTATCACTGTGGCTTAATGGTTCGATATACCAAATTAATATGGTCAGTACATGCGAGCGGTATATTATAATCTGTGTATATTCTAGAGCTATGACCTATTAAGCTCAAAGCTACATATACATATATACAATTATATTTTTCGCGTGACACGAAGGGTAAATAAAAAATAAAACAAACGATTTTATTTTAACTTACTTTTAGACGAACTTTATTGGGATTGAGTTTAACAAGAAACTTCTTATCGCGACTTAGAGCTAACATATGTGTAATGTTTTGTGTATGTGTTAGTTTTTTAATGCTGAGTCCTCAAATTGCAATGGAAAATTTTAATTGATCTTTGGACGTTGAAAGTAGCGTGAGTATATCTTTTTGTTTGTGAGGATTGGTCACCGTAGCTACGAGTTTAAGTTTAGAATATGATCTTTATGTGAATGCAATAGGACCTTTTTGTTTGTAACGATTAGTCGCTGTCGCGACTAGTTTATGTTTAGAATATGATATGATCTTTATGTGACTGCAATAGGATCTTTTGGAAGATAGGGGAATAATTATGAGAACGTGCTCGTACAAGAAATGAGTGTGGTAGTGGATGTGTCACTCCCTCAACCTATAGTAAATAGTTTGTCCTCAAGCGTGTAATTCAGGGTACATATGTGGGACTGGTTTTTCTGTAATTTCAATTTCAACATTAGCACTTGTGTTCGTTTCATGTTTTATACCCGCTACCCTTAGGTCATGAATATCCTATCAGGTAACTTTTCCGTTATAGCATTTTTAACTGTTTTTTTTTTAAGCAACTGAATACAATATTGTGTTATTAGGCTCGTTATCTAATGCTTATTTGTTAGTTACAATATAGGACTTGCGCTCAAGATGTTCTGTGAACTTACGTAGATTTCCATTGCAATTGTTATATAATCGTCTCAGCAGCTCTTTATATGGTGTTTGGGTTTTGAATTCTCGATTAGTGCTATTCTTAACTTGGCTTGACTTGGGCTGTCCTCAGAGCCTGTCCTTCAAGCTGTCTCTAAATGGCGAAAAATATTACACTGCGTTGTCTAACGCATCTCGTTTAGTATAATGATAGGATAAAATCTATCCTTTTAATGAGTTTTTCAGCTCCGTTATCAAAAGCGGGCACATGTTTGAGTTGATTAAGGCACTGATTTAAGTGCGCTTCGAAGAGTTCAACTGCCATGATTATTGTTATGTGCTTTTATTATTACACGTGGGTTTTTAGTACGGGTTATTGTGGTTTGTTATTCGGATACACAAATTTTTTGGTTTTTCCGATTTCTCACTGCACTTCACGCACGTAAATGTTTTTAGCGGATATGACCTTGATAATGTTAGTATCCTTTAGCGGTCACGACTGTTTGTTGATGAATTCTATTAGATCATATCCTACCGGCTGAGCCAATTAGCTTTTTCGCGTTACACGAAAGGTAAATAAAAAATAAAACAAAAGATTTTATTTTAATTTACTTTTAGACTTTATTGGGATTGCAAGAAAGCGGGCTACACGTCTTGTCTGAGAAAAGTGTCTTTAAAAACTAACTTTACAATATGTTGAGTTTGAACAAGAAACATTCATATTATACCCGCTACCCATAGGGAAGAAGGGTATTATAAATTTGTGAAGGTAGGTAATGCATGTAACAGGTATAAGGAGGCCGACCCTATAAAGTATATATATTCTTGATGATCTAGCCATGTCCGTCTGTCTATCCGTCTGTCCGTATGAAATACTGAATCTCAGTGACCATACGAGATGGAGCTATAATAATTTTTGACAGCATTTGTTATGTTTGCACGCAGAAAAATAGTTCTATCTCTTATAGTCTCTGAGATCCAGTTTTTCATACGGACAGACCCACAGATAGACAAACGGACAGATGGCTAAATCGTCTCGGCTATTGATGCTGATCAAGAATATATGTATATACTTTGTAGGGTCGGAGATGCCTCCTTCTACCTGTAACATACATTTCCTGCCGGCACAAAGTTATAATACCCTTATACCCTATGGGTAGCGGGTATAAAAATATAAACGACTAAACATATAAGCCCGATATATGTTTTAGTAAAGAGACAACTAATAAAAATAAGTTTTAAATCCCTTAAGCATTAGTTATTTAATTAACAGAAAACTATAAAAAAATTGGTGATATTCCTAACTTCGTAATTGTAGTATATAGCAGAGAAATCATAAGTAAATTCAATTAGTTTTCATCCCACTGTTGTTTGAAATCAAGCCCACTTGAAAATTGAAACGGAAATTATGCAGGTTATTAATGAAATCATCGGCTGTCAAAATCCTCTACTGAACTCTCCCAGGGGGTGCTAGCTGCATTGTCAACGGGTAGCAGATCTCTACTTTGCGCATCTCGCTGTTGCTCTCATCGATAGAGGGGACCCTAACGGGAAAATGTCTGCAAAGCGGTGGCGGTTGATCCATAGCAACCTAGACGACGCACTGTTTGTTAGGATTGAAAATGCCCTACTTTTGTAGGCACAGGCTGGATGAATGGTGTCAAGATGCAAGGACGACCCACCGGGGATAAGAACACTCACACGTTGTGGTCAGGGGAGGTAGAGACAGATCTCGGTCTGGAGAGCATGACCGACGCCACCATGCACCTCAACCTTAGGGACTAGACTGAGAAGGTGGGGGAGGAACTGTACATGCACACGGTCCCCGCGAGTTTGCAACCCCCTAATGAGTGTGCTGCAGCTCAACCTCCATAAGTCGAAAACGGCTTCAACGGAGCTCCTCCTCGCTCTAGAGGAAGGGTCCGCCTACGCGGCTTTGCTCCAGGAACCGTGTCGGGCAACACGATCACAGGACTGAAGTTGCCAAACTTTAATCTCTACGTTCCGACATTGGTAAGTAAATCGAGAACTGCCATCCTGGTAAGGAAAGGGTTACAGCTCGATATTAATGAAAAAGGTGGGTCATTATTTTTTTTTTTATCCTTAACTATAAAGCTAAGACTAGCCAACAGAGATGAGGAATCTACCTATATAGATCCCACCTTTCGTAACGTGATAGACCCTACCATAGCGACTGAATGCACCCATGTAGGAGAGTTGAGAGTCCTGAACAGACCCTCCTCCTCCATTAAACAGGGTATCTACGGCTTAGCCGTTCAGAAATCCCCGTAACACGAACTAGGTGAAATTCTTCAGTCGAGTTTCTAACTCTATTGGTCCGCCGAGTACAATCAACTTGGTATAGGACTTGGAAACATCTCTTAATGTCCTCTCAGAAGGGCTACTTTCAGCGTTTCGCCAATCCTGTAGGCTCTCAAGACCGACGAGAAGATCGAAGCCACCCTGGTGGGATCCAGATTTCTCATCGCTTCGTGGAGAGCTTACTAGCATGTTTCAACTTGCTAAGAAGTCGGAGAGCGACATTGTCTCGGTCTCGATGGATTTTCGCCAGCAATACTGCAAGATCTACTCGGCGGGCCCCTCATGGTGTTATATCCCCACTCTTCTGAGGACCTCCAAAGTCATTTTCCTGTCGAAGGCGAGCAAGTGCAGCCATGTGGTCCCAAATGAATTCCGGCCAATCAGCCTAACCTCTTTCCTTCTTAAAACTTTGGAGAAGCTACTTGATATGCATCACCAGAAGCAATTCATTGCATCTATTGGCCCCCAACCAGCATACATACACAAAGGGCAAGCCCATCCATGCTCTAGTATCCTCCATTGAAAAAGCAGACCACTTTAAAGAATATGCCTTGGGGGCTTCTTTGGACATTTCAGGCGCCTTCAATAACATCTCTACTGACGCTATTATGAAAGGCCTTACCTCAGTGAACACAGCTCCAGCGATCCATAGATGGGTCAACCGCCTTCTTAGCGACAGACGGGTGGGGCGATTCAACCATCACAAAGGAAGGAAATGTACTAGACGAGCCCCCAAGTTAATTGCCTATGCCGACGACATAAGCATTTTGAAGGGGGGAAGGCATTGCCGAAGCAGCTGGGCTTAGCATTAACGCGGACAAAACATTCTCTTCACGAAGAGGGATAATGTACCCATGTGGTTCTCCCCAAAATAGGCTGTACTACGGTTAAACCGAGCCAAGCAGTAAAATACCTAGGTGTGGTTCTGGACAGCAAACTGACGGAGTTAAGGAAACACTTTAACTTCTTCTCTGTAGATGTCCAGCGTTATCCCGACTCCGGATGAAATACCTCGATTCGCCGTGCCATAACGAACTTCGTGATGTTTCACGGCTACCACCCAGGATGCTGCTGGCTTTTGCCAAAAATTCATCCATACGGTGCGACTTCTGAGACGAAGATACCATCCACCGGTATAGCTACGGACCTCCACTTGTCTACCAGATAAAGCCTTTATATATATGTAAGATGGAATGTCAATATGAACGGACATCGATTAGTCGATGTGAGCGAATATCGATTGGTCGGCGTGAGCAAGTATTGAGTAGCCAGAGTGAGCAGGAATCGGAGTCGGCAGGCATAACAAGAAGTCGGCTAGCAGTAGAGTCGTGATCCGCCGTATCAAATTATTAATATCACATCAGTTGTGTACCGCTGTATTAATATTATGTTAAACTTACTTTTTATATTATGTTATATATATAGCTAGCTAGCTAGCCTCATATATACATATATATACGTTTGTCGGTATTAATTTGGTATATTTTCGTTATTTTATTCCAAATCTATTTCGTCGTTATACACTGGCTTGAATCTACCTTTAACGATGAAGATTAATTGTTACTTTAACTTATCATGCAACTTTTTAATTTGGAAGCTACACTAGTCGGCATAATTATTTTGACGAAAAAAAATTATTCAAATTTTTAAGTAACTTTGCAATGGTTTAATATAACTTAATGAATTTTTTTGCTGCATTACTTAGTGCTAATACAAACTTAAAAATAATGAATTCAACATTTTATCATATGAACTTGAAAAAATATAAGCTTATGTAATTTTCAAGCGGTGGCATAAGTATTTTGACAAGTGTATTTTAATACGAATAACAAAGTTTAAACTTAAAGAAAACTAAACGGGAAAAAGGTATTTAGTAAAATATATAATTTTCTTTAGTTTCAATAACTTTTTCCAGGCGTTCCGGTACAGAATCGATTAAATTTCGGATGATCTCTGGAGATATCTCTTCCCAAAGGGAAGTGACCTCAGAAATTGTCTCCTCTCTGGTTTGATTTAACGATACTGTTCTTTTACGTTTCATAAGAGACCAGATGTTTTCAATTATATTTAAATCTGGACTTTGAGGTGGCCAGTCCAAAGTGGTAACACCAACATCTTTCAAAAATGTTGTAATCATCTTAGCTTTGTGGCATGGGGCGTTATCCTGTTGCAGAATGAAGGATTGACCAATAAGCCTGTCTCCAGAAGTAAATGCATTATCATTTAAAATCCGTAAATATTGGCCTTGGTTCATCGAACCAGTGACTGGAACGAAGTCACCCAGTCCATTAAACGCTACACATCCCCAGAACATCACAGAGCCTCCACCATGGCTTACTTTTTGGCAAACGGGCCGCCTTTTCTGCCTTTGTGCCCTTGGTAATCTTACAAAAATTTTATTTTTTGATGAATTATACTCAAAGGAGCTTTCATCTGTCCATAGAACGCTCCTCCAGAACTCCTTTGGCTTATTGACATATTCCTCTGCAAATGACAGTCTTTTGAGCTTGTTTGCTTTTGTTATATATGGGACTTCTTTGACTTTATAAGTCTTAAAATCATATTCTTTTAATCGTCTACGAACTGTGCGCTCACTAATTGGTGTCTTAGCTGTCAAATTAAATTGATCTGCTGCGGATTGGGGCTTTAGTAAAACATTTTTTTTAAATTCCCGTAATAGAACTCGGTCATCGCTGAGATCTGTTTTGCGCTTAGCACCTGATCTCCTTAAATTACGCATGTCATTATGCTTTTTAAACTTTTTGATTTGGTAGTGCACAGTTTGACGTGACACATTATACTCATTGGCAATGTCTTTGACTGATATTCCAGCGTTAAACTTTGCTACCATTGAAGATCTGGTAACCAAACTTAGCTCAGCTGTTTTACCCATGTTATTTAATAATTGTTAATAACTTTCTATTTTAATAACAAGGTTTAATATTGCTCAAAGTTAAACACAGAAGTTCTTTAATTCTCGCGTGCTTAAAAGTGTAAAAATATTTCCATAAAGATGCTGTCAAAATACTTGTGCCACGCAAAAAGCCGTTGTCTGCATGCATTCTTATCAGTAGAAAGAGAATGCAAAAGGTAAACGAAATAAAATTTGGCTTGCACATAGCTAAAAATAGATTCTTTGTTTTGCGCCTCATTTTCGCACCGTTATTTGACGAATTCAAGCAAAGCTAAGTTCAATAGTCAAAAAGAGTTTCGTCAAAATAATTGTGCCGACTAGTGTATATTATCAAGGTTAGATTTTGCTTATAGCGATCGATTACCGATGAATATAATAGAGCAAGAATTAAGAATGTTCTGACTAGATGATTTCAATTAACAAAAAATTAACAAGTATACGTATACGTCTTATGGATTTAAGCCCCGATCACAACAGAAATGAAAAACAAAATATTAAAAGTACATTGAGAGTTTTCATTACCGAAAAAATTATGTTTTCCCTATTTCTAACACCTGAAAATTTCCTAAACGTCTGAGGGAATGAGCAGGAATGTCCAGCGTGCGGTCTTTGCCCATAATTTCGGCGTAGCGAATTCTAAAAACCAAGACAAACATTGAAAAATGAAAATGTAGCTAATAAATCCAATAGTTGTCGGGAGCAACAGACAGTGAATGTGTTTTATTTATAAACAATTTTGAAGAGCAAACAAATTTAAAATGCAAAGTGCGCCGAATTTTGAAGACATATACATATATGTATACATACATATATACATATGCATATATCGCGGTTTTGATGTGTTCTTTTGCTGCGCTGCATACAAGTTAGCACAAGTGCGGTTTACTGCTAATAATGGAACATTCTATAAACTGTCGCTTTCTGAAGCTAAGCTAGTTTCGTTTAATTCATCTGAATTAGCAATACGTTTAGAGCTATTAGAACGTGCTCAAGCTTCATTTGACGTAGCTAAGAAATCGATTATAATGAAATCGGGAGTGAAACGCGGGACAATTTCGATGAGCGTTTCCTTGAAGTGAAATCCCGTGTTCAAGCGCATTTTGGCAGTCGTGAGCGTCAATTGATTCGGTCACCCACATTGCGGCGTGATGAGACCATCGATGCTTCGACTAAATGACCTCGAAGCTCGTTGTAATAGACGTCTTCTTCCCGAGCTGAAACTTCACACGTTTGGTGGAGGTAAACGCAAGTTTTTGGTCAATATCTATCATTGACAAGTATAATGACTTAGATGCTGTTGAAAAATTTCCAACATTTACTATCGTGTTTAACTGGTCCGGAAGCAATTAGGTCGTTTGAGATATCGAGGCTCAATTATCGTGTGGCTCTGAGTATATTAGATAATCGGTTAAACAACAACCGACTTGTGTTCCAGTCACACATCAAGGATCTTTTGGGTACCAAGAAGGTGGAGGCAGCAGCATCCGCGACCACAAAACTTCGTGAGATTAGTGATACGGGTTATGTTCACATGGGGGCATTAAAGATTCTAGACCGTCCAGTGGAAATTGTAAACAGCATTCTCATTTACGTGCTGCAAAAGCTGGATGTGGAAATTCAGGCGGCGTCGGAGGGTAGCAGGGCATTGAACAACCCTGCCGCCGATAAACTACCGACTGCTACTGAGTTTTTCACATTTCTGGACGAAAGATGTCGGAAGCTGCAATACGCTATGGTTATTTACACAGCAGGCTCACAGGTGGGAAGGAACTTTAGCCATAATGACAGCAGGAAGGCGATTGTGGCCCAAACTAGCCCAGCAGGGCAAATGTTTGTATGTTTTGTGACGCGCCTGGCCACGGCAAATATTCCTACCCCGTCTTTGCAAATTTGTCTCCCTTCTTGAGGCAGAAAGAAGTGAAGAAGCTCGCTCCCTGCTTTAACTGTTTAATGAAAGGACACCAAACTCGATCCTGGACATCTGGCGCTTATCGTAACTATGGTGGACGGCATCATTCGTTGTTGCATTTCGAAACATCGCAACGACCCTCGTTAGCTGATCCATTTGCCGCTCTGTAGCGTCAAGGTTCTACCTCTCGTGCTGCCCAATGACTTCGTCTTATGCTGTGCTCTTGTTGTTTTGCTTAAGAGTTGTGCTGGGTCGTTCGTTGCTCGTCGTGCTCTGCTTGGTACCCAAATCCATATGATGACGTCCCGCTTAGCCCAACAGCTATAGTTAAAGCCGACACGATCAGATGCTATGGTTTCTGGCCTCGGGGATACAGACATTTCTGTTAAAGGATGCACAGCAAATGTTTGTATGCGTTCTTGCATTTCTTTCAATCTTCAAGCTGTTGTGGCGTCAACAATCACCAATAGCCAGCCGAATTTTGCCATTGATATCGACGGTTATTCGATTCCATCCAACATTCAATTAGCTGATCCTTCCTTCAAACCGCAGTGCTGATTGGTGCAAGCCTATTCTACGGCTTGTTAAGTGTAGGACAAATCGTTGCTGGTGGTACAATGCATACGTCATTTATGACAGCACAAAAGCTTTCTGATGATAGCAACGATCAAGCAGTTGCCGTTTTTGGGAAGTCGAGAAGTGGATATTCATTAAATGAGGTTATGATGGCTGGTCCTGTCTTCTTTGTCTGTGCAATGCATCAACTGGCTCATGATGAAGCAGACTCGTTCGCGGTTGGCTCTGCTGCTTTGAAGAACGAGTTCTCCGTCGACGATTTTATATATGGAGGCGAATCAGTTACTGAGGTCAAGGGCAAGCTGCAGGAAACCGCTGCAATTCTAGATCTCTAGATCTCGCAAACTTCAAACTCATGAAATGGTGTTCTAGTCATGCAGAAGTATTGTCGTACATGAGGTTCAACGATGGTAGTAAAATGACGAAAACTCTTGGCTTAGCTTGGGCTACCGCATCTGATCGGCTGCTGTTCTCGCTTTCATTCTTAGAAGCTGGTTCTAAGCCGTGCAGGCGGTCTGTCTTAGCCGCTATTGCACGATTTTATGATCTGTTCTTCTTGGACCCGTCGTGACAAAGTCCAAAATATTCTTACAGCAGCTCTGCAAGGATATGTTGACTTGGGATGAGAGTTTGATACACAGCCTGGGTAGCAATGTGCAGCAGCTTTATCTCCATTTCCAGTCTTTTATTACCGAGAGCTGTCCTTTTGCTGCTGGGTTCCGGGTTGAAGTTCATGGATTTTTTGATGCCAGCGAAGAGGCCTACAGCGCGTGCGTATATGTCGTGTCGAGTGGCGACCTTCGCAGAGTCAGCTGTTGTGCTCTAAGTCCAGAGTCGCACCACTGAAAACTATATCGGTACCCAATCTGGAATTATATGGTGCTTATCTTCTGGCCAAGCTGCTTCATGAAGTTAGAAAAATGGGTTTTCTGATGAAAATCCTGACGATTTGGATATGCTGACTGCCGCTCATCTACTGTTTAATAGTCCACTAACCGCGATTCTCGAGCCCGACCTAAATATGCTGGACTACAATCACTTGGAAGGTTGGTAGCGTGCCACTCACCTACATATGTAGGTCTTTTGGACTCGATGGCGGGAGGAGTATCTGACTCTTCTCCAGCAAAGATTCAAGTGGCGCACTCCTGATCGTAGACTTCAAGTAAACGCCGTAGTCTTGGTCAATGAAGAAAATTTGCCTCCTCTTCGTTGGCGACTAGCCCGTGTCATTGCGCTTATCCCTGGCAAGGACGGCGAGTGACGAGTTGCTGAGCTGAGGACGTCGTATGGCACCACCCGGAGAGCCATAAATAAACTAAGTCTTCTTTCCCTGAAGGAAGATGTTCAAGGACAGGCTTTCAACGGCAGGAGTATGTCGGGAGCTCCAAACAGCATTGCTGTGACAGCGTCTGCCAGCAGCGCTGCTTCTGTCGGTAGCACTGCATGCTCTCTGACACTGTAAGCGATCGCTTGCATTTCAATCTGCTAATTGCTTACGCAATTGAATTCTTACTGTCTTGTAAATCGTGTCGGTGGCGAAGCTTGATACTTGCTCAAGTCACAGCCAAAAATATTAAGTGGTTACATATACGTACATATAGTATGTACCTCATAAACTATAAATTTGAATTCGTGTATTTTGTTTATAAACAATATTCTTGCGCGTAAAAGCTACTAAAAAAGCTTAGTAGCTCAACAATAGTTAAAAGCCCAAAAAAGTTGTGCGCCTCCCTCAAGGAACACTATCATCAAGCAAGCGCGATATTAGTTACCTATTAACGCATTATATTCATAATAAAATATTATTGAAGTCCATTTTTTAAAGGATTAGGGGAAACCTCCCCTACATCTTTCAACGAGGAATTATTGAAAATATTGATAAATGGGTAATTCTCTGAGGGATGGCGCGTGTCTTTACAATGACAAAAAAAAAACATCCGAAAAAATTTTAAAATTAAGAAAAGGTTAATTTACAAATTCGTACGCAAAACCAAAAAATGAACGAATTTATAAATAAATTTTATCGTAAAACAGAAAGCTGTAATACCCTTCTACCCTATGGGTAGCGGTAATGCAACGGTTCTATATTCACCCACAACATATGTGCAAATTAACGTCATATGTATAATGAAACTAATTCAACCTATAATTTAAAAGATTAACACAAAGTTTTGTTAGTTCACAAATTATTATTTAATTACTACTTCTTGCTATGAAGAATTCAACTGAATTGCGTTGTATTATTTCTTTATTGAAATAAACATGTACATATGATTAATCTAATTATTTTAGCTAAAAGTTTACTTCAAAATACATAATTTTCCGCCAAATTAATGCACATATTCTAAATTAGTTGAAGTGTGCGTGTATGTGTTTCAATAAATGCACATACACACATGCATTATTAGATTTTATTTATTTTGGTATATTATTTTGCTAGGCATTTTTTTTGTATCGTACTTATTAAGTTGTTATTCTACGTGATCACATTAAATGTTTTGTTTTATAAACTTTTTAATAATTAATTTAAGAAATTTGTATTTAACATATATTTTCTAAGAGCTTTAACATTGTATAACATACATATTATTTTAAGATAGCCTTTTATAAGTTACATTAACCAGATACATATGACAAAATGTTCCTCAACAATCCAATTACCTTTTAGGTAGTTGCAGTGCTTTCATACATCTGAATTCAAATTTAAACAAACGTCGACAGCCTATCTTATCCACACATTATTTTTAATTTATTTAGTTGTTACGTTGAACAAAATATATTACTGTCAGGTTTTCATTCTGATTCACAAACATTTAATAATAAAACATAAAGCTGAAAAATTTAACTGAGTAACATCGTATTGGTTCACACTATATTCACAGAGTACAGAAATATATACATATATGTATATGTATATACTTATGTATTTAGTTATACATTCTTTTCAAACTGAATTTATTTTATTAGTATTAGTACTTATGTAAGTTTACATTTCAAAAAATATTGAAACACATATTGTTAATTCTTATGTTAATTATTGAGAATTAACATAATTTTACACGACTGCACACACACGTTTTTTAATGATTCTGAATCATTAAATTGTCTAACCACCTTCATATATATTTGTATTTTAATACCATTGACAACAATTTTTCAATTCAACATTAGGTCAGAATATGTTTAAATTTTATTAAAATAATTATTTTAAGACCCTTTGAAAACAATTATGCATTGCTTTCTTACGCCTTAATTATTTCAAATGTACTGAGTTTTAAAATTCTGTTTCTACATATGTAATTGTTATTGCAATTGCTCTTAATTTAATTTAATTCGTTCTAAATAATACAATTGCAGAAGTTTTATGTATATTTTTAAGAAATTAAATCGGATAAGTAGTGATGTCTGTACGAATTTGATCTATGGTATATCAGCACATTTTGTTCTTATTTAAAACTGTTAACACCAAATATAAATTAATGAACTGCAGGGTACTCCGACCAAATCTAAATTTTTGAACGCACGGCGTTGCAACATTATTTATTCAAAATTTTATGCCCACAGTTGGTGTGAATGTGAATAAATCAGAAGTGCGGAAGTACATTATTCTCATCAATCTTATAACATTATTCTATTAAATCTTTTGTATTCTGTTGCTCACAGGTCAAAGTAGGTTACGGTATTTAGACGATAAAATAAATGTTTGGAATATCGTGGGTATATTTATAAGATTTATTTAATTATTCATAGACAAAACAAAACAATTTAAAATAAAATTATTTTGAATTTGGAAAAATTTACGTTATGTATTCATTTTGAGTATCTAAATTAAAAAGATATTTTTCTTAGAAAACTTTATTTTATGGAATGCAACAAATAAGTGATAACCAATATAAAGCCTTGTGCAAAATTAACCAGATACGGTAAGAGCTTTAAAATTGCGTCCATATTTTATTTTAGCTTCAGGAATGCGTGGCCAATTAAAAAACAAACTTCTAAGTTCAAAATATATGAGTATTGTCGTAAAAAAATATAATAGTCTTTAAAGTTTTTTCTCAAACAGACGAAAAATCTAATATAGATGATGAAACATCACATCTTCATCTTATAAACATCTATGCATCGACGAAGAGAATATGTAATTAATTTAGTTAAAAAGCTAAAACAACAATTCTTAAACCTTACAAAATTAGCTGTTAATTCTAATTCTCAAGGCATGAGCACAAATAATTGAAATTTTGCTTTTTTTTTATAATTATTCATTGAAATGGTGCGATGACGTGTGTTTGAAAAAGATTTATGCCCATTATTTAACACTATTTGTAGTTGTCGGTAGATTGTTTTCGGCAGTGACCGAATCGGACGATTTTTTCATTTTTTCGCAATAATCATTAAAAATATCACGAAATCGTATCCAACATTTTTCCGGAATCGTTATAGAAGTGCGAAAATTATTTTTAACCTTAAATTTTGAAGTAAAATGTTTATAAATAAAATAATACGAAATACCCGCAAATTTGCAATATACTACCTCACTTATTCGCATATATACTCCACGATTATTCTGGCCAATGTCAAAATAAAAATTTTTATTATCCACCTTCATATGGCGTTCCTCAGGCAAATCTCCTTTAAATCTAAAAATAAAAATCTTGAGAGAAAATAACATAATTTTGTTGTTGCACATTACCCGCCATCACTAACTCCAAATTCTTCTAGTAAATCTGTAAGTGCGTCACGAAATTCGATCATTCCTTGAGCTGGTAATGCTATTTGAGATCTTGGTCCACCTCTTGTGATTGTTTGTGAAACCTAAAGAAAAATGGTATGATATTGAACTCGTATTACATAGCAAATACATAAGTGCCTGATTGTGAGATACCCACTACCCATTTTTAATAAAAGCAAAATATTTCGGTATTATTAGAAAAAAAAACAAAACAAATGGCGTATTTGGTATATCGATATAGTACCACATTGAAAATATACCATAGACGACACAATATACCAGATTGTCACCCAAAACAACTAAGACCCCTAGTAAGTAGGCGTTTTTGGCCATACAAAAGTATTTTTTTTAATAACTTCCACAATTTTTATCTGATCGCAATCAAATTTTCAAGAATCATAAACACAATTGTTATTATTGTATACATCAAAATTCGAATAGTGTATCTTTAAAATTACGCTAGTTATTCGATTTTTTGTTTGCGGGGGCGGAAGTAGGCGTGGCAAAAATTTGAAACAAACTTGATCTGCGTGCAAACAAATGTTGTCGAACAATTATAGCTCTATCTCTTATAGTCTCTGAGATCTAGGTGTTCATACGGACAGACGGACATGGCTAGATCTTCGCGGTTATTGATGCTGATCAAGAATATATATACTTTATATGGTCGGAGATGCCTCCTTGTACCTGTTACATACATTTTCTGCCGCCACAAAGTTATAATACCCTTCTACCCTATGGGTAGCGGGTAAAAAAGCATGCAGTCTCGTTCTCTCTCTGAGCAGTAGACTTTGTTTCTTTTTGTTTTGATTTTCTGTTAAGCGCATTATGTTGAGCTGATCGTAAAACGCTTGTTTACCGAACGTCCCACAATGAGAAATACGAGAGACGCTCGCGCAGAGACTTATTAAAATACCGATTGACTGAAAAAGTCAATATGTAATTTGTCTTCGTTTCGCCGCACAGTGGTACGTACTACGTACGTGTACTATTGTAACATTCAATTTTCACAAAAAAACTTCTTTAAATTCTAAAGATGAATTTTTCATATTTCAAACTAATATTTTGATTTGATGCACTTTTTTTATTAGATTCACGTCCCATTTCTAATAAATTTGATCAATCAATGTTCGCTAGATTCATAATCACATACATACACATACTATACATGCGCAAGACTTTTTGAATCCGTCCATCGTGGGACGGAGAATGAGGAGACCAAAAGAGAACAGAAAAAGCTGTTCAATCAATCGGTTGCTCTCAGACTTTTTCCTCAAAGTCTGAATGCAGAACACTTATTTTGAGACCGCACGAATCGGTTAACAGTTATTTGCGAGCTATTATTTATTTATATTGTACAAGTTTCGAGCGGAATAGATACAATTTGCAAGCGTAAAAAATATATAATATAAATAGTATAAAAATCATTATCATTGTTTATTAGTATTTTGAATTGCCACTATAATCATACAACACCGCAATTGGCCATACAATTCTACATTTCTACAAATAATTTTTTACGATATCGTCTAGGTCACATTTTATCTGTAGTGCCTTTTAAATTCAGTATAATGATGACTTATTTTTATACAAAGAAATACTTCGACATTCTCAATACAAGAGTCAAATTTAATAAAATAAATTGTTTTTATAATAGGTTATTACTCGCACATCAGTCGCGATTGAAAAGTGCAGAAAAATAGTGAAAAAATGGTTCTACTTGCTTTAAGTCAAATTGCATAGCTTTGCAGAATTACAGAGAACCATAAAAATATATAATTAATTATTAATTGGCTATATAGTCAAACCAACAGGAAATGTTCGTAAGTGGTAGATGGCAAAACCATGAAGTAAATGAATATATAAACTAGTCAATACGATAAAATATTGTCCCCTGACCTGTACGTACAAATCTAACTTTGTATTGCAAAACTTTTTTATTCTTATTTGTGTTGATTTAAATTTTATAAAGTTTATACGCAGAGTACGAAGAAGATTAAAAAGAACGGATTGCGTTTCTTGAAATATGAAGTTATCAAGAATTTCTTTACTTCTTAGGGTCATATGTCAATACTTTTATGTACTACATAGTTTAATGAATATAAATTTGAATACAATTCTAACAGTGCACAGTGGTTGCCCCCATAGGCCAAAGTTAAAAAAAATCGCCATTACCAAAAATTTACGAAAAGTAAACAAATTGTTTCAAAAATGTCCAAGCATCTTAATGGCAAACGGGATTTTTCTTTAAATCTAACGGAACTTTCTAAAAATAGAACGCAAAGCGTGAAAACGTATTCAATTTTGCAGCGCAGCTGCGTTAACTTAGCTTTTCGTCAAAACATTTCAATGTGGTCTAACATTCGCAAGAGATGTCCAAATTCAAACTTTAAAATTTTAGGTATTAACTTTAATAAATTCTTCTTGTGAAATTAATCTGATAGATTTATTTTTTGTTGTGTAAGTTTAATTTATTATACTCTTCTTATGTAGTATGTGTACGTCATTTTCATGTTTAAATAGACTTAAATATGTTGCTCCCTTTATGAGTTATTAGTGTATTTGTCATGTTTAAAGGTAATAAAAACATTAAATGTGGCTGCTGATACTTGCAGATTTGTGTGTAATCTTTAATAAACTCAAGCTATCTTACTGTTTTCAAAAACAAATTTGCGACGCAATCTGCTTGCTGCTCCTCCTTTGCTTTTGTGATGTTTCTTTTGTGTTTGTGGACAATTTTACATATTCTTCTTTTTCGCTATGTTATCATTTTCTATAGGCGCTTCTTATAACTCGGAGAGTAACTAGTTTGGTAGAAGAAAGCAGCAAGATAATTTAAATACTCGTATACATATGCATCTTGG
Source organism: Drosophila kohkoa (assembly GCA_019972355.1). NCBI lineage: Eukaryota > Metazoa > Arthropoda > Insecta > Diptera > Drosophilidae > Drosophila > Drosophila kohkoa. The sequence goes on along the minus strand of BJEL01000084.1, from coordinate 1,164,683 downwards.
ATGCTAATACTGTAACTCCACCGGAAGTATTTTGACGCACCACCGGCATGTACGCCGTACTAAGGTTGTATATATATACAAAATATTTTTTTAGATTTGTGGGGAAAATTTCATTTCACGATATCTCAACGGAAAATATTTATGGCCGCGAATGTGCAGTGTTTTGTAACGATTTAAAAGTAAATGCAAAACTTGATATTAAATCATACCCGAAGAAATCTGCCCCGAGCATTCTCCTTTAAGTCCAAATAATACCTCCGATTATCCTTAATCATCATCTCAGATTTTAGTTTACCATCTTCTGGTAAATTATCAGTATTTGGTGGCCCTGCATTTGAACAAGCTTGATTGATTATTAATTGAAAAGAGAAAAATATCCACTACAATAAGAAGTTTTCAATACCTAAAGACGCATAATAGTCACTAAATGACGATAAATGATCGCGAAACTCAACTGCTGTTGACAATGCCAAATAGATCTGACTCCGTCTGCCATCAGCTCCAATCTGAAATAAAGTAAATTATAGAGGTAGTTAAGGTAGAGATGTGGAAATACAGACTTTTGCTTTTAAAACTCTAAAAAAAAGTTAAATTTACTTACTTCAGCCACTTTAATGAACCTTCCACGACGATTTTGTTTTACATCCAAATAAAAACGTTTTGATTGAATTTGCAACATTTTTGAAGCTAGTTCCTGTTCAACTGCACTGCTTGCTAAAAATATATATATATGCATGTATATATGTAAATATATAACATTATACTAAAAGTGGTTTATTTAGTTTTGTAATCAGCTTACCTTTACCGGACGACTCAAAATCGTTTCTGCTTAAAGAACCTTCCATATTATTTGCATTGTATTCTACGAAAAGCAAAGTATTTAATATCAAAAACCAAACAAGAGTCCCAAGTGTGTAAAAATTAATAGCGTGTGCGGAATGAAATCCGAAAAAATTTAAAATTTTAAAATTTTTTCGGATAAGAATTGGAAAAAATAAATCGCGATGGAGATCATGGATCCCAAAAATACTGCCCAGTTCATCAAGTTAAATATCAAGTGCTTCACACTCCCTCCTAATACTAAGCAACCTGAAAAGTCCAACTTAATATTACAAATAATATTCCAATAAATAAAATAAATTTATTAGGCCCTGCACAAAGACAAAAACTTATTTGTAAAAATCGCGTATTAAAAAATTTATGTAAAATAGAAGCTAGTGGGATTTCTTTCAAATAAATGTACAATGTTACCATTTCGTTTTGAAGTATTTGTAGACTATTCAATTTAAAAAATAAAGTTAACACAACCAAAAAATATTATTATTACCTTTATTATTTATTCGTGCTCGCTAATATTATTACAATTTTTGTTGCTAGAAACAATTTACTACTTAAGATGGCTTAAAATTATACAGATTCGAATGGACACGCTAATAAGTAGTCACAATTGATAAATATAAACTTACTTGATCCTGAGATACCTTCGTCTCCACTTCCGAGGTCAGACATTACGAAATGCTGCTGTTAATGACTTGCTAGAAATGTGAGCTTCAAGTGTCCAATACACGAATCTTTCTCCGGTCCGATCTCCTGCCTTATTGTGCTTGGACAACCGCTGCAAAGTACGTTAGCTAAATGTTGTAGCTGAAGCACACACACCCACACACACCTTGGCTTTCCTTTGCACCTATTGAATAGAATTTCTATAAACAAATGATATTTAGTTTTCTGACGTTTTTACATAAAAATAAATGTAAATATATGAATTAAGAATTATCGCAACTTATGTATGCCATGCATACATATGTGTATAAATATGTATATGAATATTCCTATGCACATGTAGATACATACATGCAACAACCTTGAAAATAGTGTTCTTCATGTTCATATATGTAAGTAAATGCATACACATACAAATATAAATGGTTAGTATATAACATACCATCTGTTTATATAATTTTTTCCACTTCTACCAAATAAATCATTAATATTGCGTTATTGCCATCAAACTGCACTCATAATTTTTACAATACATGAACTGAATACATATGTACATGCCCATGGCTAAATAAATGGCATATCTAATCATTGATTAATTCTCCAAATAATACTTGGTGTTTTTTTATTTCTAAAGCAATAACACAATGAAGCACACAATATACTAAATATCAAATATTTGACAATCAAATACAATTAGCAAATTATAAATAAAAAATATATACGCACACACACACAAACAGGTTTTACGACAACGCTCAGCTTGCGATGGCCCATTTCTCAAGCGTTATCTTTATCGATGACGAGAACAACCAGACTCTAATAGCCTATTTCCACAGCCCCAAAAAACCTCGGTTTTTTCCGTTCAGGTGCAATGTTACGTTCGCCCAATGTAAAAACCCACAAGAAACAGTCGGTTGGAAATGTAAAAAAACTAAGTGCAGTGGAAATAGGCTATAACAATTATAACTTCTAACAATACCCAGACCATTTAGAATTAATCTCTTAGTTCACATTTAGCTTACATTTCAAAACTAAGGGCGAGCAGAAAAACATTTTTTCAATGAGGAATTTTGAAAGAGTTGATCTCCGTTAAAAATATAATTCTACTAGCAACAACAAAAGTCGGCGTCTGTCATACCCTGTTTCCACTGCCACTCAGTTCTTTTACGTTTGTCCAAGTCCCGTTTTCGCGTTTCCACCGCCTAACCGAAAAAAATGGGCAAGAGTAAATTTCTTAATGTGGCCGCTCTGAATTGCAATATGTTCAAATGTAAACAAAAGCAGGCGAACAATTTAAGAAACTCAACCTTTATTTGTAAAATGGAAAACTTTTGAAATTTTAATATCTTGACAAATATTTATATAAATACATATACTTTTTACTTCTCACACATTGATATACGTGTGTGAGTTTTTTGCGCAGACCTCAATGGCGTCAAATTTTCCTCCCACAACTCAAACAATATTTATTTGTGAATGCTACTTCTCGAGGTTGCTAGAAATTTTTTCTGAAAAGCAAAATAATTTTTGGTTTTCTATATTCATACCTTGGCGTACTTAATTGTCAGCAGTTTGTTGAGTGGTGATAAAATATTGCGTGATTACTCAAAACGTGTGTGATATTCTACGTTTGTTATCGATACTTTCAAGTAGTTCGCGAACGTAGAAAAACCGAGTTTTTTGTTACATGGGGTGAACTGAACGAAAAGAACAGAGTTTTTTTGGTGCGGTGGAAACGGGGCATTAGAATGCGATTTTGATGTAAGCATTTCCATTATAGAATAGAGTCATATATATATATATAGCCACTTTTGGATTGATGTAGCGGAAGGTTCTAATTAACGAAAATTTCTATGATAAACCAAAGAGTCGCTACAGTTCCAATCGCAGCGCTCGGCATGAAACGGTTAAGTTTCTTTTTTCGTAGTGATGAATTCATAACTGAAAGAGAAACGCACACCACTTTACAACGCAGGTAAGCTGACGAAAGAAAACGAATAAGTTGTTGAAATTTGCAGGATACGCAGTTATCAAGCAGCAGAGACGTGGACAAGTTAAAAAAAGAATCAGCTGGTCGCTATTCTTATTAGGAAAGCGAGCATACTATCCGCTGCGATCAGTTTGTTTTTTAAGTGAATCTGGTTATATCAGAACGAGTTGCTTAAGCGATGTTCTCGGATGAGGGAAATTGTGTTTTTCGCCCAAAACTCCATATAAAAAAACTGTCAAAAACTTTCGCAGGGACATTTCATTCCCAATAGAAAATAAAGTCGATCCATACTCCGATACTGGAATAAATGTGGATGTCAAATACAAAAAAAAATTTTAAATTAGGCGTGTGAGGGATTTTCTTGGGAAGAAAAATATAATTTTTAAACTGTGGAGTTGAAATACAACATATGAAACTAAAAAAATAGCAACCAAATTGCAGTACAATTTGCTTTGGATATTGTCGACATTAAATTGGCAAAATGTGAGTTCATTTGTTTCTTTTAAAAACTGAATTTATTTAATAAACTATATAGACTGAGACGCATCACATAAATATTCATTAAATTGAACCTTACGCTCCATCATTCCATTAACATTACCTTAAAAAAGCCGAAAAGCGAATTTGGGTATTTTACTATTGAAGTTAATTACCAACTTTACTATATTAAAGTTGAATCGGTAAAAATATTATTATCTATCACCATATCTATTATGTTTGAATTAATTTCCATCTCTTTAAGTATTATAAAATAGCATACATTTCATGGAAAAAATTAGCATTTGCCATCAGAGTTTTAAAGTTGCATTCATAGAATAATAGCCTATTTCCACTGCCACTCAGTTTTTTTACGTTTCGAACCGACTTTTTTTCGTATGGGTTTTTACATGGGGCGAACGTAACATTCGACGTGAACGGAAAAAACCGAGGTTTTTTTAGTGCTGTGGAAACAGGCTATAAGTAAATGGTCATACTATTCTGAAAAAGCTCGTTTTGACAAAACATTGATATGAAATTTATGTTTTCATACAAATATACAAAAAGCTTTATGGGCAACACTAAAATCAACATTTTTAATTTTCTAAAATCTATATTTGGTTTTAAATGTTAATGCTATAACTTTTTTATTCGTGAAATAAAAAACGGTAAATAAATTTATACGTAAATTTATATTAATAAATAAATTGGTAATATTATTCCTGTCCTTTTTTACAAATATCGTACATTCACAAAATGTGCAAAAGCGTATGAGTATTTGTAGTGACATGTAATTTACGTATATTGTTTTAAAATAGATTAAATACATTGGAATGTACATAACATCTAAACATACATGCGTACATTTCAATATGTGTTACTACGTGAATATAACATTCTGTAAAGTGTCCTATTCAAACCAAAATTAATTGCACTGTTCCGATTGAAATGTTAATATACTGTTAAATGAGAATGCATAGTCGAATCGTACGGTCGATACCGCGGACGCTTGTCGTAATATACGTACAATTTTAATATACACCGTATACATAGTTTTGCATATGTGCGTGTCCTAATATATACAACATCAATAGATACATGTACATTGCTTGTATTATTACCATTTGTGGCATTTTTGATTAGTCAGACGGCGAGCTCTTTAATGCAAATATTTGTAAATATTTTATTTCATCCGCATTCGCGTTCTTGAAAGTGCCATACATACAACCTTTATACAAAAATACATAATTGTGTATGTACTTAATGTAAAATTATAAATATTTCATAATTAATTTGTGCTCGATTAATAAAAGTAATTACGGTATACATAAAATACACACCTTCACATATGTCATATGGACTATTTTAAAATGTCCATACACAGTGAAAACAATAATAGTGTACTAGTAATTGAAAAAAACAGTATGCATATGTATGTATATCTATGTGTATTGCACTCTTCACCCATTCAATTGTGTGAGTGTCCCATACATACGAGATCTGAAAATGTAATGTACGGATTGTAAGTATATACATGCATATTAGTGTATCTATGGGCAATACTGGTGATTTGGTTTAAAAAAAAATAAACAGACCTAAAAATGTAAGCGTGCATACAAATGCAAGTCTCCATACATATACATATGTATATTTGTTATGCATGAATGTGTAGTCTATGTTTTTGGTGTGTATGCGAAAAGTTTCGGATTCGTTTGAGATATTGCATATGTATCTCTCAGTGGAATCACAGAACTGAAATATGCATACATAATGTGTATGTTTATGTGTTCAGTCGAAACAATCAATTCTTTATGATCGTTCTATTCTCTGCTGACTTCTTTTAAGCATATTTACTTTAGTAGATGTATATGCTGTTGTGTGTCTGTGATTCATAATATTTATACACTCTAAATACTAGTAATTTTTAATTCTAGGGATGGATGAATTGTCCTAGTACCAGTTTGGGTACGATTATCTAGTTTGAATGTTTAATGATCATTCAAGTTTTTAAATAAACAAATAGCAAATGTACAAATCAATCAATATTTTATAAAGTATACACTGCTGGTCACGTTTACTTGCATAACAATTTGTTTCATAGTTTTTATTTTAATTCAAATAAGTTGTTAGTGTGCATGTAACAAGCAAAAGGAGGCATTTTCAACTCCGTAAAGTATATATATTCTTGACCAATGTCAAAAGTTTAGTGTACTAGACCATATCCGTCTATCCGTAAGAAACATTGGAGTTCGAAAGAGTTTAAGAGATAGAGTTTTATTTGTGACAGCACTCGTCAAAAGAGATATTAAAATACGAGATTAAAAGATATATGAGATACCCACTAACCATTTCGATAGCTTGACCGTTAAAATTTACGTCTCAGAAATAAACTAGAGTCTCTACAAAATGTATTATTTATTATATATTATTATACATTATTCAAGAATCCTTAAAACTATTGTTTTCTTTAGATTTTGACTCTTTTGTAGCATTTTCATATTAACCGATTGATTTGGTTGGTATATACATACATACATATACATACATACATACATACATATTCACAAAGTTATGCGTTTCTATGGGAAGCGAACATATTATAAAACAATATAAATTGGGCACTAGACCAATGTTTGCTGTACTATGAGCCAACGAGTTACCCGCTTTTATACTTATTTTTGTTAGTCTTTTTCTTTACTATGTTAACTATTTTATGAACAACCAAGCATAAATGCTGCATACGAATTAAAATATCAAGAATGTTTTCCTTTTTACAGAATTTAATTCATTTTATGTCATTGCTTTCATAAAAAGAACAAATTTGCTTATAACAAAAATCATTTTTGATAAGGTCCTAAATTCTTTTTTTAGTCAAATGCTGAGCCATGGTGTCAGCTTTTTTATACCCGCTACCCATAGGGTAGAAGGGTATTATAACTTTGTGCCGGCAGGAAATGTATGTAACATCCGACACTATAAAGTATGTATATTCTTGATCAGCGTCAACAGCCGAGACGATATAGCCATGTCCGTCTGTCCGTATGAACACCTAGATCTCAGAGACTATAAGAGATAGAGCTATAATTTTTTTTCGACAGCATTTGTTATGTTTGCACGCAGATCAAGTTTGTTTCAAATTTCAAAAAAATCTAATAACAGGCGTAAATGCAAAGCTAGAGTTGCAAATTTTGATATATAGTATAATTACTATTGTAGTTATGATTCCTGAAAATTTGGTTGCGATCAGATAAAAATTGTGGAAGTTATTAAAGAAATACTTTTGTATGGGCAAATCGCCTACTTACTAGGGCTCTTAGCTGCTTTGGCCGACAATCTGGTACATTGTGCCGTCTATGGTATATTTTGAATGGTGTGCTGTATCGATATACCGAACATACCATTTGGTATATTTTTAGTATTTTCGGTATATTTTGAAAATACCGCAATATTTTGCCCTTATTAAAAATGGGTAGCGGGTATCTCACAGTCGAGCACACTCGACTGTACCTTTCTTACTTGTTTTTACACTCTTACTTTTTTGGTATATTTTGAGAATAATACCGCAATATATTGCTTTTATTCGAAATGGGTAGCGGGTATCTCACAGCTTTCTTACTTGTTTTTTTTTTTGCAATATACAATTATACTTTTAAGACTTAAGATTTTTGTTTGATCGCAGTCAGGAATCATAAAGATTATAGTTATTATGTATGTGTTAAAAATTGCCCGTCTTCTTAACAAGTCGAAACATGCTAGTAATTTCACCACGGAACAATGAGAGATCTGGATTTCACCAAGGTGACTTCGATCTCGGCGGCCTGAAGAGCCTGCAGGATTGATGGAACGCGGAGTGTAATCCAGCTGAGAGGACATTTACTGATGTTTCTATATCCTGTACCGAGTTGATTGTACTCGGCTCACCTAGAGTATTTGTAACAATACTCAAAAATATCATCTAGTTCGTATTACAAGCGTTTCTGAATGTACTTATAGTCAGTTTCGATTGTCAAATCAGGCACATTGCGAGATGTAGGACCTATGTAAGTGGGCACGACGTCTCTATTGGCTATCTTCAACTTAGGATAAAATTCGTGACTGGCTCACCTCTGATGTCTGATTGATGACTGAACTTCCACACTATGGTAGGCGTTGGCGTTCGTACCGATAATTAGCTGCTCTTTGGGGAATAGACCATGTTCACCAAACTCATCTACTCCTCCGGCGGAGCGGGTTTGTCATGGGTCATATGGCAGCATATAACTTGAAACTCTTTTCTTATCAGGGTGGCAATTCTCGATCTATTTACCGTTTTAGGGGTGAAGGAGTTGCACTTTGGCAACTTTAGCAAGGTGACTGCTTTATCGGATGCTTTCGTGGACCAAAGCCGCGTCGATTACGGGGATCTGTCCGCATGAAAAGCTCCTCTCCCTCCTCCGTCTTGTATTTTAGGTATATTAAGACAGTACTACATTTAAAATATACCATAGAGTGCAAAATACAGTAAATATAGCATTCGGTTTATTTTAATATTTTTGCATTATACTAAATTGGTATATTTAAAGATCCCGGTAATACTTCACTGATTTGCAGGTATCTCTTTCTTACTTTTATTTTATTTGATTTGAATTCTGCAAAAATGTAAACAAATATTTACAGGCAATCGGCCAAGATTATTCCCACAAAAAACACTGTATATCTCTCTTAAAGTTCTGTGGCACCTACAGTTTGCTTTGGAAGATTTGCTCATAATTGAAAGAAATTTCTGATAAGTAGAATCTTCCGCCGCATCATTCCAGAAGCGGGATCATTGATCATGCGTTAATGATTCTTAAAACACACTTTGAACACTTTTGAATGACCTCAGTGTCAAAAAATTTATTGAATTGCTAATTTTCGGTTGATTAATTCCTATTTCCTTTGTTATTCTTCTTTTTGCTTCTGTTAGTTTACTTGACCGCTAAACAGTGGTTCGGGTGATGCGGTTGTGGTGTAAACTGCATTATTAAAGCAGATACGCTTGGTCTAAATAGAGTAGTAATTTCGATTTGTGCCTTTTCTGACATTTGTTTGTATTTTTACTTTGAATGGAAAACGCATGTATGTCGATATATATTTATATACATATGCATCCATACATACATATCTATATTTAAAATAGATCTATTTTTATTTGTACTCATACATATCTACATACATATATATACGATGGATACGGAGTGGTGAAATGGTTTAAATCTGAGTGGAACCGGTGCTCACTAAAACATAAATATATTAATTCAAGTATTCATCTAATTGCCTATCAGATTTTTTTTTCGGCTAAGGACGTTTTCCTGTTCTTGCTCGTACGTACCTATTATGTATAAATGATGGTATATATGTACTTCCATATATAAATATTTGAGCTTGCTGGACTATTTTGATGAAAGGGGAAGTCAATATCTTTATAGTATGTACATAAGTACATATAATATACGTATATGTACATATGTGTATATGAGTCAATCCAAGCGTAGGCTTAGAGAAGTTTGAACTCAAATTGTGCGTTTTGCTAGCGTTAGTATTGGTGTGAATGTTGATGTGGTTGTGTGGTGCAGTATCAAATTTAACTTTTTACAGTGGTTGTGGATGCAATTAATAACCATAATTTTATGTTGAGAGAATTTGCACTTTGACCTCGTAAATATAGTCAAAAGTCCTTGAAAACAGGTAATCCAAAGATAAAAATAAACTTGATCTGCACCATGAATAGGGTAGCATATAAGCCCTCGAATATCTTACGATTCATACAAACCCAATTGGCAGTCATTACTCGTTAAATTATTTTTATATATCCATTTTAAATAATGTGTTTTCATTCAGTAAATTTTCAACACTACCTCTTGTTCCTTTTGCTATGTGGTGCACTTGTATGTGCATGAAGCTCAAAAACATACATAATTGAAGATGTGTTTTGGTTCATACTACATTATTTAATATTTGTAAATATATTTACATACATAAAAAACTTATAGTGAAAGCAAGACAATTTTTTGGAATTATTATTTTATGAGTTGCACTAACAATAGTAGCTGGTAAGATATTTCAGTCTAATGCATTGTGCAGGATTGAACAATATAAAATACATATTCATATACATGTATAGTATTGTCGACTGTAGGATTTAGTTAATACAAAAAGTAAACGGTCTTTTTTTCGGAAGTTTTTCTATCAGTTCGTCCATTGAACATATAGATTTCAATAAATATATACAATTACAATTTTTGTTACTCTTTTTTAAAGCTAAGGGCTTAGCTTTGGTATGTATAATAATAACTACTGTCTGAAAAAAAAATGTTTAAGTGATTTAAGAAATAATTGTATTTGACCGTATGCTGCTGTAAGGGCTTAATAGTTTTGATGGAAAAATTAGAAAATGTATATTGTAATGTAGTTTCCTTTTCATTAAAAATTGGTATTATATACTGCAATTATTTTTTCTTAAAGTAAATATTTTTAGCCATATCTATCCATTTATGTATCTATTAGGGTTTTTGAATATTAAATACTCAAGTAGTATTAGAAAAAGTGAAAGAAATTCTTTTGATTTCGAATTGATAGAGATTCACTCAATTATTCATCTATATTCGTAAACTATATTCATAGTTTGTCGTAGCTATTGCTGTTTGCAGTTTTCATACACCCTAAATAATACGATTTCTAGGCGGAATTTTGGAAATGCCCAACAATATCATATCAAATTTGAAAAACCCTGAGAGATTCAGCATACTAGGGGTAGTGCGTTGATAGTTCAGTCAACCAGTCATGTAAGGCAAATAACTAAATATATATACGATGAAAACTAAGTTATCCGACACATTTCTTAAGCATTACATTCTTCTACTCTTTTTCTTGGATGGTCTCTGCCGTTGGACTGACTGAGGAATAATATGAGCTACTAGGGACTTTAACCTGTTATTAGATTAGTTATATTTTAGTGTTGTTTTTATGTAAATAAGAATAATAAAATATCTTTATTAAATTACAGATCTCGTGATTAAGCTAAAACATTGGGATTCAAATATTCAAGTGAGGAATTGCATTAAAGTGAAACAAGAAAGTGTAAAGAATGCCTTAATTGCAGTCACAGCTTAATTAAAGGAGGAAATGCAATTAGCACGAATTTTGGAAGAGAACACCCCGTTATTAAGTAGTTCCTTCACGTTATTAACATTAGAAATAACAGCGGCAATAATAATTATACAAAAAATAGTAATTTATCCATATCGAATAAAATCGACACAACCGAAAAATAGTATTTTGCTTGTGCTAAAGGTCATTGCGGAGCTCAGGCGTCAGCTGGGTAGGGCCTTTGCATTGGCAATCGGAGTTTCTGCTTCTGTTATGGCATCAAATGCGGAGGATCATCTAGCAGCGCTGAAAATACCAATAATTGAATCAGCATTGCCCGACAAAACGAATGAAGATACATATTTGAATTCTAAGAGTGATCATAATAAACCACCGGCTAATAAGTACATTAAATCTCGAAGTAGCCCCGAAGGAAGCGGAAGAACGGATCCTAAACGCAAGAAATTTGCTATAGGAAAAAGTAACATTAGTATCAAGAATAGTAACAGTGATGATGACGTGGAATCTAACAAATATATTAAGGTTGATGATGAGGTTAGCAATGAAAACAAACAGAATCATACCCTTTCTGCTTCCGCAATTAGCCTAGACACTTACCGAAGCACATATGATGATAGTTCGCTGATGCAAATTAATGGTAAGAAAATAAATAACTATGCGAAGAAAGTTAGTAGAATCAGCGGCAGTGATGCAGGGTCAACAAGTCATCACATTTTACCCGCAACTAGTACGGATTCTGTTGAGGTTGCTGTCAAAGCTTCGGATCGCATAGATGAAAAAAATGAATACATTGCCCCTGAACAGGCGCTGGTGACAAGTGTTGAATTAGTTGTGCCTGCGTTAGTAATTCCTGCATCAAATGCATTATCTTCAATGGATGCTGAAAGCTGTTTAATGTCCACATCACAGAATAAGAAGAGTAAATTACCCTATAACACTGATGCCATTTTTATTGATAAAACCAATGGTTGTGCCACAGACTCCTCCTCCGTCACCGATTTAAATGTGAGAAGACTTCCTGATAATTTAGCAATAACTACAACAACAACAACGGGTGATATTTTGACACTAGACTTGGGTTCAGCAACAATAACAACGACTACAGCAGCAGCAGTAGCAGGAACAACAACAACAATATGGGCTCCACACGGTGAGTGTAAATTTATCCAAAATACACATTATAAACAAATCAGAGAGAGAGGAATTTGAATCATAATAACCATAATTTTTTAGGGGCATATGAAAATAATAATGATAATGTGTATGAGAAACAAGACCGATTACATCTCAGAGCTGAATCCGGTGGCCAATATTTTCCGCATGCCGATATTTATCGCACTCATCAACAACAACAATTGCATCATCACCAACCACAAAGGGAGACACATCCCGCCGAACTTCTATTGCATATTGGTGCAAAGGAAGCACTTGGAGTTGGCGTTGGTTTTGGACAAATGATTCCAACACTGCAACATCATCATCATCATCATTCAAATCAGCATCCCACATCATCAGCACATCATCATTATGAGCAGCAACAGCATCTAAATCATCAAGTTCCAAATAATATGTATGCCGAAATGATGCAACAACATAATCAACAACAGCACCACCAGCAACAACACTCTCTACAACTGTCACATCAACAACAACAACCACAACAACATCATCTCCATAGTTTTAATGAACAACCCATGCACTATGCCAATTACAGTCAGCATTATTCCCATGAACCTCAAGTATTTGCCATTCAACATGCTCATCCAAATCAGTCGCATCAAGAGCAGCAACCGCAACTCCATCCGCAGGAGGAACTCCAGCAGCATACGGTACAGCAATTACAGGAAACATATCAAGATATGATTATGGACGAGTTCCATGAGGATCGTAGCTCAGCTTACAAATTGTGAGTACAGTTTGACTACTTTATTATAACCATTCCGTCCCCCGTTCTCATTACAAGTGGATGCAACACATATCAGTTTCTCAATTTGATTTCTTTGCTCATCAGTTAATCATCTAAATTTCAATGACGTTGCATTTACTAGTTTGTTGTTGGTGACAACTAGTAGCGTTTTTATTTGAATTTTGAATAAAATTTTTTTTGAACAGAACGCTCTCGCCAAATATTGCCAAGCCAGAGAACCAAGATGATGGCTATGAAACAAGCGCTGGAGATGTTCTGACGCCAAATTCACACAGTTCATCAATTCATTCGATAACGCCGCAGCTTCAAATGCACCATACCAAAAACCATAAACACGTAGCACACGGCAAACAGGATGAATTGATTGGAAAACAGACGCAAACGCAGAACCAGAATCAATCAGCTCAGTCAACGTCGAATAGTCCTCATGTGGCAACGACAAGTGGACCAGATGAAGGTGCTTCTATTGGACATTCCTCGCATCACTTGCACACGGGGAATGCTAATAATGAGGCCGTTATATTGTCAAACGAAGCTTATAGTTTTATAGGCGATGAAATGACACCAATACCACACTCAGTCCCAGACACATCCAATGATCCGAGCTATCCTCTCAATATTGTATCAGTCAAGTCGGGCTCAAATCTACCCGCCGCATTGGGATGTGAAGCCGCTTCTGCCGCTGCTCTATCGGCAGAGTCTATGGAATCAGATCTAATTAAAACCACCAGTAGCAATATTAAGCAGCTTCCACACCAGCATATAGTAAGCCGTGAATCTTTTGCTGAAGAATCATATGAAATAGATACAAGTAGACAATCGCTCGATGCTGACAACAGTTCAAACAGCGCCTTGAAGTCGAAATCGGTAACTACTATGTTAACTGCACCAAAACGAAGGGGACGCAAAAAAAAATTACTGACAAGTACTTCAGTCGATAAAAATTTGGATGTGAAAGCAGCTGCGGCACCCTGGTAAGTTTTTTTTTCAGTTCTGTGTTATTTGAATATTTTAATGTAATCATATTTGTTATTCTGTATTATATAGACATTCTTCGATATTAATGTGCACTTTAAAAGTTTTTAGAAACAGCAAGACTGTTTGAAAGTAATTGAAATTTCAAGAGCACCTTTCAATTTAATGTCAAATTTCGGTGTATCATCTTTTGTACATTTTTATTGGATGCTTCATATATCATATTTATAATATTGAATTTATATTTATATCAAATGCAATCTGTTTGAACTGCAAGTTGTTGTTCTTTATAACAGCGCAGGCATTGTTATGATGACTGACAATATATTGGCCAATATGAAACCGAAGGAAAGAAAGAAACACGATCGTTTCAATGGCATGTCCGAAGCCGAGGTCATTAAGCGTACCATACCTGACCATCTTTGTGATAATCTCGATATCGTTATAGTGAGTTGTAAATTTCGTATGCACTCATATTGTATATACACTCGGAGATCAAGTTATGAATGTCATTGAACTAATAAATTTGTTATAACATGTAGGTGGGCATCAATCCTGGTCTGTTTGCCGCTTACAAAGGCCATCATTACGCCGGGCCTGGAAACCACTTTTGGAAGTGTCTCTATCTGTCGGGCCTCACACAAGAGCAAATGTGCTCCGATGATGATCACACATTATTGAAACATGGCATAGGGTTTACCAATATGGTGGCGCGAGCCACAAAAGGATCTGCTGATTTGACACGCAAGGAAATTAAAGAGGGAAGTCGCATTTTGCTGGAGAAACTGCAGCGATATCGTCCGAAAGTGGCAGTTTTCAACGGGAAGTTGATATTTGAAGTATTTTCGGGCAAAAAGGAATTCCATTTTGGTCGTCAGCCTGACCGTGTCGATGGTACCGATACCGTAAGTGATTTCATTTATACAGCTTTCCTTTCCCAGATAAGACAAATTCCCGTACTTATACTTATACTTATACTTATACTTATACTTATACTTATACTTATACTTATACTTATACTTATACTTATACTTATACTTATACTTATACTTATACTTATACTTATACTTATACTTATACTTATACTTATACTTATACTTATACTTATACTTATACTTATACTTATAGGTATTGCGGTATTATTTTCAAAATATACCGAAAATACTACAAAAATATTAAAAATATACTTATAGATATTGCGGTATTATTTTCAAAAAATATACCGAAAATACTACAAAAATATTAAAAATATACAAAATATATATGTATATACATTAAAAAATACCATATGCTTGCCCTGAAAACAATATATTAGTCTTTCCTCTTTTACACAAAGTATTACATTAGTATTACATTATGTTACATACATTTTCAAAAGACAGGTCAATCGTCAGTTTCCCACAAAAGAGGGCTGTCACCTTTTTCAAATGCTATTTTTATGCACTCTTAACATTTAAGTAATAAGTAACTGATTTATTTATTAAAACATTTTTTACACAACTTCAACTAAATTAATGTCATCCGTTTTATTATATAAGTATTTTCAACTCATTTTTTTCATTCCACTAAGAGGCAGCTATGGTGATAACTCCATGGGGATAGATTTATCGCTGAAAAATAGTTCCGAATTCGAGGTGGGATCAGAATTAAGTTGTTTTAAAAATAATTACATGTCTAATTGATCTTCAGACGGTCTGAAATGAACGTTAATAAACCTATGAGTCAACTATTTTTTTGTTGATGTAGAAAAAACTATTTTCAAATCGAAAGAAAATAGTGAAAATAAAAATAGGAGCACCGATTTTTCGTCTTCGTTTTGAAAAATGAAAATTATATATGAAAGTAGAACCGGAGCACGGCTGATAATAAAGTGAAGACAACTAATTTTGCATTGCATAAGAGGAATTTAACACATAGAATTTACTATTTAAACAGAATAAAATACTGAATTAAAATATATTTTATTTTTGTTTTGCAGTATGTTTGGGTAATGCCTTCGTCATCAGCACGATGTGCACAACTGCCGCGAGCTGCTGACAAAGTGCCATTTTATACAGCTTTAAAAAAGTTTCGAGACTTTTTAAACGGTCAAATTCAGCACATGGATGACTCTGAATGTGTGTTCACGGAGCAAAGGATACGACAATGCTGCGAACAGCAGGATCAGCCTCTCAAGGTCAATCCTTCCACGAATTCGCAACACAATTTCATAGATCAACATTCTAATCCTATGTTTGCTGATAATATTGGTGTTGATGGGAGTAATACAAATAATACTGACGGTGGTGCTGAATGTGGCAATATTCAATTTAACAATCAATTGACAAATGTGATTACCCAAGATGGTTTTATTTACGGTAACGATCAAGGGCTAAGAAATGCATCATCCTCACTTGGAGCACAGCAACAACCAAACTACTTAGCCATTTTATCTAACCATCCGACACCGGAAAAAAAAAAACGTGGGCGACCAAAAAAGATAAAAGAACCAGAACTGGGGATTTCTGGCAATAACGGATCGAAAATTCCCCTTGCTAACCAACAACAAGACTTTAATAATATATTAAATTTATCAATAATAGAGGCGACAGGAAGTGGTGGTAACGCTCATATGGGAATAATTTCCAATAGCGGATGCATTAATAATGATTCACCGGCGAAAAAGAAACGAGGAAGACCCAAAAAACTGAAACCGACTATTGAAAATATGCTTATTGCAGTTAAGTCTCAAAATACCAGCCAGCTTAACTCCGAAGCTCATATAGTTGTAGGGTCAAAAGCAGGGGGTGGTGGCGGCATGTCCACAATTCATTCTCTGACTATGGAACACAGCACAGAGTCACCCCAAGGAAGTCATCAGGCGCCACCAAGCTTATATAATACACCACCGCCATCGCATATGTTATACACAGCATCGGCATCGCCAATGGCATCGCCCGCCCTTAATTGCAGCAGCTACTCGCATTCGCATGGTACGCCACCCGTCGTTGACAATCAACAGAGTCAAGTGAATGCTGCGGTTTCCATTCGGGATCAGCAAACGCATCTGTGTGAGACGCCGCCACCCAGCTCACCAAATCTTTGCACAGTAGTTGATTTTGATCCTCCAAGCGAACGATGTAACGGTGGCCACGATGCAAGAATTCTTCCGATTGCAGCGACTCGTGAGGCAGTCGATGTAATTGGTGCTCATCAGCAGAGTCAGCAGGAACATTATCAGCAATGGCTATCGACCAACCAGCATCATCAGCAATCTGTCCAGAAATCTATGCAAGCCACATCGCAGTCTTCGTCTGACGTCGTTGCTCATTATTCGCAGTCATCTACAATAGGGTCTTCGGTGTCTTATCAGCCACAGGCGCAGCTCACCCCCCAGGCAACCGGGGAACCAGATTGGCATCGTTACGAAACGAATAGATCCTACATGTTGCCCTCACCGCATCACCAACAACAACAAGAACACCAGAACATTAATTTAAGCACACAATTAAGCAATAATCAAAGCCAGTTTACAACTGATGTGACACATAAAAGTCTTTCTGGCTTAGAGTCCCTAGTGGATCAAATACCAGCAATAAGTGATCACGAATCGAACACAATATCAACAGCAACGGCAGCCGCAGCAGCAGCGGCAGTCGAAAGTCGTTTGTTAGGATTGCAGCAACAGCAGCAGCACCATAAACGTTGTCTGCCTGTTGATAACGAAGAGTCACCCGCGCAGCAAATGGGCAATGACAATAATAGCAACGATAGCAATGTCATAAGCAATAACTTCTCAGTAAGCAGCTTAGCTGCCTCGTCTGCGACGAGCAACGAGCACAACCACATGAACAATCATTACAAAATAGAGTCAGCCAATTTAAACAACCTGAACATAAGCAGTGGTAGCAGTGATGCTTACCCGTGTCATAGTTCAACTAGTTATTCGCATTCGCATACAAATCATTTGATCAGCGCTGCTTTGGCAGCAGCAAGTCAACAGCCAACGACGCAACATCCTGTTCCATCACATCCACATCCCCAAATGTATGTAGATCATGCGCACATCACAACAATGTATGGTTCACCTTATGGGCCACAGCATACCACAGCAACAAGTCAAGACTACGCAAGTCATGTGGCGCCATATGGCACAATGCCGAGTGCTGCAGGTCAAACATTGCATGTGCCCAGCCCCAACTATGCGTACGCCCACTACAGCCACACCACAACGCCACAGGCTCAATATCCAGGATTTTCACATAGTCATGCACATCCCCATGCACATCATCACCATGCTCACCCACTTCCGCATCATGGCCATGCAACGCATCACTTAACCGTATTTGAGCGACTCAAGCCGTCCGACATTAGTGGCTATAGTGGATTCTGAGGACAGAAATAAAGGGAAACACAACACAATTATACATTTAATCAAGATGAAAACGCACAAATCTATCGCATTCGATTAATAAGCAAAGTCATATATGTACTTTCAATAATGTGAGTGGGCTTTCCTGGTTATGTTGTATATTTTGAGCTTAATTTTCATTCTCTGTTTTCAATTAATTTGGTGGTGGAGGGGTCCAAGCGATAAAAGAGAGTAGTGTATTATAAAAACTACTTTTTCGGTGCTTTTTGTATATGGGTAAATCCATGACGGAATTTGTCCCGTGGAAGACTTTACATTGAAAGTAACATAAACTGAAAAAAATTTTAACAAGTCAGAAAGCTACAGTCGAGTGCACTCGACTGTAAAATACCCGCTACCCATTTTGAATAACAGAAATATATTTTGCGGTATTTTTCTCAAAATATACCGAATATTCTGCAAAAATACTAAACATATGCCAAATGGTATATTTGGTATATCGATACATTACCGCATTCAAAATATACCATAGACGGCACAATATGCCAGATTGTCAGCCAAAGCAGCTAAGACCCCTAGTAAGTAGGCTTGTTATTGTTTTTTTTCGATTTGCGGGGGCGGAAGTGGGCGTGGCAAAAATTTGAAACAAACTTGATCTGCGTGCAAACATAACAAATGCTGTCGAAAACAAGTAAGAAAGCTACAGTCGAGTGTACTCGACTGTGAGATACCCGCTACCCATTTTGAATAAAATCAATATATTTTACGGTATTATTCTCAAAATATACCAAATATACTGCAAAAATACTAGAAATATACCAAATGGTATATGTGGTATATCGATATAGTGCCGCATTCAAAATATACCATAGACGGCACAATATACCAGATTGTCAGCCAAAGCAACTCAGACCCTAGTAAGTAGGCGTTTTTGCCCATACAAAAGTATTTCTTTAATTACTTCCACAATTTTTTTCTGATCGCAACCAAATTTTCAGGGATCATAACTACTATAGTTATTACTGCATATACCAAAATTCGTAAGCTTTAAAATTACGCTTGTTATTCGATTTTTTTGACTTGCAGGGGCGGAAGTGGGCGTGGCAAAAATTTGAAACAAACTTGATCTGCGTGCAAACATAACAAATGCTGTCGAAAAAATTATAGCTGTATCTCTTATAGTCTCTGAGATCTAGGTGTTCATACGGACAGACGGACATGGCTATATCGTCTCGGCTGTTGACGCTGATCAAGAATATATATACTTTATAGGGTCGGAGATGCCTCCTCAAAGTTATAATACTCTTCTACCCTATGGGTAGCGGGTATAAAAAATGATAGCTCTATCTCTTATAGTCTCTGAGATCCAGTGTTTTATATGGACATACAGACAGACACGCAGACGGACAGACGGACATGGCTAGATCGTCTCGGCTGTTGACGCTGATCAAGAATATTTATACTTTATAGGGTCGGAGATGTCTCCTTCTACCTGTTACATACATTTCCTGCCGGCACAAAGTTATAATACACTTCTACCCTATGGGTAGCGGGTATAAAAATAAGTGAATGTTATTCTTAAAGCTTTAGATAAGTACTACTATATTTAGAGCTAAGATTGATTTTAGGAATTTGTTCTGTTTTCCGATAAAATATATAAATTCCTTCATTTTTTTGGTTTGCGTACGAATTTGTTAATTTTTGCAACAGAAAACAAAACAG
Organism: Drosophila kohkoa; assembly: GCA_019972355.1. Lineage (NCBI taxonomy): Eukaryota > Metazoa > Arthropoda > Insecta > Diptera > Drosophilidae > Drosophila > Drosophila kohkoa. The sequence goes on along the minus strand of BJEL01000084.1, from coordinate 1,144,610 downwards.
AAAGAAAATTACAAAACCATTCTTAGCTCTAATTAAAGTACTTATCTAAAGCTATAAAAATAACCTTTTCTTATTTTTAAAATTGTTTCGGTTTATGCTGTTTTCAATGTAAAGAGTTTCGCACGGGACAAATTCCATCATGGATTTACCCATATATTTTACGTATGGTATGTCAAAATTTGCACCACTGGTGTCTGGCTGTCTGGTGTCATTGACATCTAAATGACAGTCTCGTCTTGAGGACGCCCTACTACTTTAGCGATGCCGCTCGTTTTTACTTTTTATCGATTAATCAAGATATCCAAATACTCCGCCGAATACGTATAAACATTTATTTTATAACTATACAGATCCATAAACGGACATTATCATTAATCACTTGTATATGCATCAATATTAGTTGATATTAGAATTATACATATAATAATTTGCTCTATGACGTACATACGTACTTAAGTGAAAAAAGTCTGCATAATATGTATGAATCTTATCAGTAAAATTCAATTTACGTAAGCATCGTAAGAACATCCTTATAGTAAATAGATACAAAAAATACATTATCCGATTTTTCAATGGAGTGAAGAGAAAAAGCTAAAGCAAAACAAAAGCTATGTTAATACTAGCTAGTTATTCTAGTACCTAGAAAGTTAATTGCAATCTAGAGACTAAACAAAGAGATGCATTATGTGTTTTACTTTTTATTTAATTATTTCCTTTGAACAGTTTGAATTGCAAAGCTTGGTTGCTTCTTATTGACTTCCGAAGGGATTCGACCTATTAATAAGCTTTTGATCTCAGACGATGTTTTTTCAGTTAAATCCGTAAATTATGAAAATTTATGATAACTTAACAAATTCACTTTTATGAACCAAGTAATATATTAATAGGTTTCTTTCAAAGTGCTGGTGAAATACCATAAAATTCTCCGAGATCAGCTTTAACTGGTTTATAATGATAGTACTACCATTTATGTAAAGTTCTACTTACTATATGTCAATGATCATACAAAACGCTTATAGAGTTCATTGAGATAACATTTGAATGTAATAAGTATTTGATACCGCGATGTTTTCAAATGAATGTATAGCAAAATTAAGAATATTTTGATACGTTGAAATTATTTGCTGTTCTTTTTATATTTGAATACGGTGCTAAAATTTTCTTTTTTTTCGCGCGTTTTTCTGCATTTGTACATACATACACACACCCAAAGTTTTTAATGTAAAATGAAATATTCTATATTGCCAATACTTGTCTAAACTTGCACATCTTTTGCGCGTGATTTAATACGACATATTCATTAATATATCCACAGCATTTAATTGTTCCGTATTCTACTCATTGTTTTTAATTTCAGTTTAATACATGATTTGGGTTATTTGAATTTGAAATTTTCTACTTAAATGGTTTGCAAGAGGGAGTAACATCGAAGTTATTATGCTGTGCTAAAATTATAAACTTATTATATTCATATATTTATATAAACATATATGCATAATTATCTAAGTATAACTGAACGAATTTGATACTAATTGGGTAATAATACTATAATACATATTATAAATCTTTTCATAGGTCCTTCTACTCATATGTATGTGATTATATAAGTAAAAGGAATATATATTTCCCTTATTAACAACTCAACAAATGCATGAGTTAGTTCAAGTATGTCCCGAAGTTATGCGCGTTTTATTATTTAATAGTGTATTTTAATACTCAACTTGCTCGTTGTCAATAAGCATATAAAAAAGTCTATGTAAGTCCTTGATCATAAATTTAAATTGGTTATACTAAATAGTATCGGAAGTCTTTCAATAAAAAAATTATATGAATTAAAAGTAATTTAAACCATTTAAAGAGGTGCAATAAATGAAATACAATTATCTATATATACAAAGCTTTTTGTCGTGACTGCCTGACTGACTGATTAATTTATTTACTGAGTAACCTATCAGCGCACAGCCTCGACTTTAAGAACTCTAACCGTCTTAAATCCCACTTTAAAGATGATAATGAAAATTTAGATTTTTAACATATTTTTATATTCATTTTGATGAAAGGTCGTTTAGTAACTGATAATGAAAAGGTAGCAATATCGGCTTCCAACCCTGATGGCTTAATGTCGGGTCGAACACGTTTTTTTTTTCATCTACACTTAATGAGTTGTTGTCATTTTTCGTCTCGGGCGCCTGTTTGGCAAACGTTGTAAACCGCAGAAAGTATTTATTATTATTGTTATACTTATTTAAAAAAACACCACAATTGAAGCAACGGTCTCTTCTGATCCAAATTACTCTACAAAATGAAATGAATACAGAGCGGTTAACAAATCTAGGGGTAAGATATAGGGATACACTTGCAGCCAATCCCGAAATGATTCGTCTGTGCTACTAAAGAACAGGATGTGCAAACAGAGAATGGATTACACATTGTACACATATAATTTCAAATGAGTTTTCGGATTTCAAAAATAATTACTTTTGAATTAAATAGGATAGTTGCGAGAGAAAAAATGTGGTTGTGGGTTGAATGAAGTTTATTAGCTCAAACTCAGTCAGGAGCAGATAGTCTTTTCAATGTGGAGATTCCCTAGAAAGGTCAACCACCGGCGAAATAAAAAATTGAAATTTTATTGGATATATAGAGATATGTATAAGAATAATAAATAATAAATAAAAACAAGTAAGAAAGCCACAGACGAGTGAGCTCAACTGTGAGATATCACCTACTCATTTTAAATTAAACCTTATTCTACAAATATACAAAAATTATACCGAAAAAAAACTAAAATAATAAAACTAAATAAAATTTGGTATATCGATATAGTACAACACCTTATATATAATATATACCATAGAATACTAAAAATATCAGATTGTCGGCCAAAGCAACTTAGACCCGATCGCAGTGGGCGTTTTTTGTCATACAAAAGTATTTCTAGAATAACCTCGACAATTTTATCTGGTATGTACCAAAAATCACCGTTCTAACGGGGGCAGAAGTGGCCGTGGCAAAAATTTGAAACAAATTTGTTCTTCGCAAAAACACAACAATTGCTGGAAAAAATTATAGCACTTTCTCTTGCAGTTGCAGCAGCAGTTGTTTTTTTTTTAATATAAAATTTGTCTGTTAAAATTTGAAGTTATAAATTTAATTTTTGATTTATTATGTGGTAGTTCGAACTGCTCACTCAGTCTGCACACTGTACCAGACCTTGTATTTTATATTAACCTTAATTCCTTTAGCGCCTCAGAAAATTCAGTTGGAATAACATCGGGTATAAAACCTCTTGCAGGAACTTTTTGAATTTATTATTGTTTATTTTATACGAGGACTGAATTGTGCATTCATTTTTTTTTTTATTTGAACTCATGCTTGTTTGCTTGTTTCATGCGTTTGTTAAAGAAATTATGTGGAAATTGTGTGTTCCAAAAAGTTCAATTAATAATATTCACGAGGGCATTTGAACTTATATCTGCGATCTATAAGGAGGCCGAGAACTTCTTCTAAAAACGCAACCGTAAAACGGCGTGGGACCTAAGGAACGCCTATCCACGGTGGCCACAGTGTCATAGGCAGAGAGGCCAATATAGCCACTTACTTGCTATCCATGTATCAATTACGCTGTCAAAGAATCTCAAGGAGTTCTGAAGGTTGCACAGTGGCCGCTCGCTAGCGGCATTAAATTAATAACTTCTATACTAAAATAGATGTCTTCAGAAGGTTTTTTTGCACTGATCAGATAAGAGTCATAGATTTTTTTTAAGTTAAATAAAATTTTATTTTTTACATTTTTTTTTTTATTTTTTTTTTAATTTAAAAAAAAAATTGTTAAATATAAAATTTTGTTTTACTTTTACTTTTTTTTTTAACTTCAATTAACAAATTTCATATATAAACTTATCTAAAAAATGATGGGATGATGGAAAAAAATGGGATAACTTCTGAGTGCAATACTAAAAAAAGATCCCTTTTTGGTACTAACACTGTGCGTAAACATCCGAGAATATACCATATTTGTCTGCCCGTATGAAACATTGAGTCTTATTAATTATTATTGAAACAAGAAGTATCGTGACTTTTGCCATATACATGAAAGGGGCACGTGTACCCGATTCACTAGGTTTGAGTGTGACTCGCAACCATCGGCCATTGCTCTACTCTTATTTTCGTCAATGGTATTAACGGATGATGAATATGATAATTTAATTAGGTTAGGTAGGATCGGCCACCCCTGCTAGGCCAAAGCATAGATCAGTGAAAGTAGCTGTACCGATGGAGGGTATCTTTGTTTCAGAAGTCGTCTTTAAAGCCAGCAGCATCCTGGGTAGTAGCCGTGAAACGTCACGAAGAGTGGTCTGGGAGTTTATAGAATTGTTTGGAAAACGATTTGGGGCAGTATACGGCCGCACCAACTCCTTAGTTCATCTTGCCCGCCTGTGAAGAGGTTGAGGGCTTCGGGAATGCATAACCCTTCCCGCCAGCAGCCCGGTTCCTCGTATACCGTATTTATATGGTCAGTACAGGTGAGGAAGATAGTAATAGTCCAAGTCTGTACTAGTCTCCCTATGGCAATAGCCTAATAGACCCAGATTGCCTGTAGCAGCAATCCTGAGGGACGGCTATGGATTGCGCGTATAGGTTTTGTGGTTGGACAGCAGCTATTACCTCGAGGGCTTTAGTAGGCGACGACCTGATGGCGCCTGTGCTACACAGAGGAGCCTTTTTTGAGGATACGGCAAACAACAGAGATGCGAGAGGTATGGCCTATATAAGTAGATTCCTCACCTCTGTTGGCTAGAGTCAGCTTATAGTTAAAGATAAAACCAAGTAATGTCTCACCCCTTTCATTAATATCGGGACTTCTCCAAACGCTATAGTGGGCTTTGGCGTCCGTGCCGATTATAAGTTCTTTGTTGGAGGAGCAGACCATGTCCACCAATCTCCGCAGCTGTTCTGGTGGAGGCGGTTCGTCGTGGGCCATGTAGCAGGATGCTTGCAGCAAACATCCAAAGACGGTTAGATCGTCAGTGCTAAAATAAGATAAGCTTCGGTAGTTCTCGATCTACTTACCAATGTCGGGAGAGATTGTAGTTTGACGACTTCAGCCCTGCGACCATGTTGCCCGACGCTATCTACGGTTCCTGGACCAAAGCCGCGTAGGAGGACCCTTCCTCTAGAGCGAGGAGAAGCTCAGTAAAGGTTCATCAACCTTCAGCACGGAAAAATAACTCGTCGGAATGGCGGGGTTCTGCTTCTTAAGCAGCTGAAGCAGCTGCTTCTTAACTGCTTGGCCCCTTCCATATTCCGTCCAGTGTGGGAACGCTTTCAGCCAAAGCAAGGTTGGGCGCCCTTGCGTGTCAGGATCTTGACATCATTAATCCAGCCAGTGCCTTCAAAAGTAGGCATTGGACTGTCTGCGACGTTCTCCATCCTAAGAAACAGTGCGTCGACCAGCTTGCTATAGGTCAACCGCGACCGCTCTGCAGAGCTTGAATGCGGGTCGCCGGCTTAGTTTTGGCCTTTTCCTTCAGCCCCGCCGTGTCACGTTGCGCAACCTTGGAGGTGCTGGCGATAGGCCATGGTAACTGAAGAAGACGTTCCTTGGTTCTTGGTACGAATCGGCTAAGACAACGGCACCCGCGGGCATCAACCTCGAATTGTTGTTGTTTGCGACAGTATTTGGCCTGCACCCACCGCATCAGCGGTGTGACCCCCTAGCCCGGGTTGAATGTTTAAAATGCTCCATTCTGAGACATTTGGTTAATTTTGTTCTTGGAAGCCCCCCATAGCGTTTTCAGTCTGACCGTCAGACCCCTCGTACCATGGAGTCTACTTCTTATCTTCAGACAGAAAAGTGCCCGAAATACAAGGACCAGAGCCCTCAGCTAGGATCGGCAGTACCTGAAACGTCGGCGCATAGTAGAGATCTGCTACCCGTTGACAATGAGCTTATGCAACCAGCACCCTCTGGGACGGTTCAGTAGAGGATTTTGCCAGCCGATGACTTCATTAATAACCTGCATAATTTCCGTTTCAATTTTCAAGTGGGCTTGATTTTATCCTAGGTGTTGCCGTTGTTTTTCGACTGCAACAAGTGACGATAAGTCTACCCAGCTGAAACTATCACTAAGATATGCTACAATATATGTAAATACGTAAGAAAGCTACAGGCTGTTCTAGGCTCACGAGGATCTTGATATTCTAGTACATAAAACACTTGCCTTTAAAGAAAATTGCGCTTTCATTCAAGAATATCCACGGAAATTTTCTTGCTGTCAAACAACCATGGGATGAAAACTAATTGAATATACGGCCTAACAAAGACAAATTTTTTTTAAAAATTCGTAAGTATTTTATTTGATTACTGTTTTCTATCAGCTGATTACTGTGAAAGTTTCATGCGGTTTTATCAACACTGGTAATTTTGTCGGGACTTTTAGCGCTTTACTTTTGCATTGTCGTCAACATGAATAAAATCGAATATCGTGCTGTCATAAGATATCTGTTTTTAAAAAAGAAATCCAACGACGATATTAAAAAGAAGTTAGACAAAGTTTATAAGGATTAAGCTCCATCGTTTTTAACAATAAAATATTGGACGCTGAATTTAAACGCGGGCGGGCAAGCATTTTTGACGATGATCACCCGGGTCGTCCCAGAGAGGTGACAACACCAGAAATTGTGGATAAAGTCCATGGAATGATATTGGATGATCGCCAAATCAAGCTGCGAGAGTTTGCAAATGCTCTAAACATTTCTCGGGAATGCGTTGGAAACATTTTACACGAATTTTAACCCATCGTCAAGATGGGTGCCGCGATTGCTCACAATGGAAAATAAACGCAACCGCTTGCACATTGCGAAGGAGAGTTTGACATTGCTTAACGCAAACAAAAACGAATTTTTTCGTCGTTTTGTGACTGTTGAGGAAACCTGGATTCATCACCATACACCAGAGAGTAAGGAACAGTCAAAGCAATGGATTTCAACTGGAGAAACGGCACCGAAAAAGGCAAAGATCGGTTTGTCGTCCAACAAGGTGATGGTAAGGGTTTTCTGGGTTGCCCGAGGTGTAATTCATGTGGATTATCTGGAAAAAGGTAGAACAATTACGGGAGAATACTATTGCAATCTCTTGGGACGATTTGATTCGGAGCTGAAGAAAAAAGGCCGCACATGTCGAAGAAAAAAGTTTTGTTTTACCAGGACAATGCTCCCGCTCACAAGAGCGTTGCCGCCATGTCGGAGTTGTGTGAATTGCACTTCGAAATTCTACCCCATCCATCCTATTCTCCAGATTTAGCACTGTGACTGTTATTTATTTCCAAACTTAAAAAAATGGCTTAGGGGTAAGAAATTTTTATTCAAATGAACATGTAATCTGTGAAACAAACGCCTATTTTGAGGACCTGGGCAAACCCTATTTTATGGAAGGTATTGGGAAACTGGAGGATCGGTGGTCCAAGTGCATACGTCTAAAGAGAGATTATGTTGACAAATAAAAAAGCAAAATTTAAAAAAAAAAACGTATTTTCTTTGTAAGTCCGACTTTTTATCAGCCTACCCTCGTACTTATAGAATACTCTACTATATACTATAGTTACAAAATTAGGAATATCACCATTTTTTTTTTTTTTTATAGTTTTCTGTTTATTAAATAACTAATGCTTAAGGGTTTTAAAAATTATTGTTATTAGTTGTCTATTTACTAAAATATAAATCGGGCTTATATGTTTAGTCGTTTATATTTTTTTTTACATTTTAGCGAGTAAATTTACTCACCACTTCGCCATTTGCATTCCTAATTCAAAGCATTTATCAGGCTAGCCTTATGAACGACGCACATAGGGCAATGCTTTGCCGGTATTCATTTCTGGCCTGAAGAAGAACCTCACAGACATATTATTTGCGACTCAACCTAAAGATTTCCCATAGGCACTGGCACTGGCGCAAGAGCTTGAATCCAATCATGAACGGTATGCGCTTGCGTCGCAATATGCTAAGTCCATTGAGGATAGAAATTATCCTGAAGGCACTTATGACCAACAAGCGAGGCATAGTGGAAAAGTTCCTTTTTTTGTGAGAAAGCGAGCTCCTCGTCAAGTTAGGGGAAATGGATGTGAATCCGTCGTCTTCAAAATTTGGGAAGCCTACCAACTTCCAGCAGCAACAAAGTCGACAAACACTTGCTCATGGCCCATCTATTCCTCAATCATGCGGAGTAGTTGTCAGAAGGGAACTTATAAGATGTTTGCAAGTTCGCAGAGTTTATCGGATCAAAGGCGCCATTGAATAAATCATCTGTCTAAAGAAGACCAGGCGCAACATCAGTCGGACAGACAATATAATGTGGCGGCCGCTTCGTACAAGGAAACTTTAAATTTTTTTTATAGATACAGGGGTAAGTAAAAGATACATCGAAGACGGTATAGGAATGCCAACTCTAGCCAGTCTTCTTTGAATGTTCAATCTATTCAGTGCTGTAATAAGATAAAAAAGAAGTGCTACTTGAATATCTTTGGTGTGAGTAGTCCATTTTTCCTTCTACCCCGACTTACATTTTTTATTGTATAATAGGACTCGACCTACTAGCACAGGTAGATACATACAATACATACCCCTGAAGAGAAAAGCTATAATCGTCAATGGGTGTGTTGAGGCACTGCAGTTTTACTTGCGCGCGGGTAATTTCACAGATTTCGTATACAAGAAGATCAAAAATCTGCTCAGAAACGGTAGCATCCGACCTCTATAAAAACTCTATATGGGCAGTTGGAAAGAAGGGTACCGATACATCTGGGATCAGTTTAGGAAATTGAATTCGACGACTATCTCAAACAAATACCCGATGTCGAGTATTTCAATGATACTTTCAAACCTGGGAAGGGCAAGGTATTTCAAAACCCTTGAGAAGATAAATAGTGAAAATTACGAGCTCTGCCGATTGCAGTCCAAAGAGCAATCGACCTTCGAGATAAAAATGGTCATTCCTGTTACGTATAAGTAGACGACGTCGTTCTCATGTCGGCGAAGTCCTTCAGAGATTACATAGCGCTAACATGAGGTAGTCAAGAAAAAAATCACAATTTTTTATGCAAAGTGTTGAGTTTCTCAGTTTTATTGTCTGCAAAGAGGGTATAAAAACGAGCTTAAGGGCTATTAAAGAATTCAAAAAGCCCAGTAACGTTTGTGAGCTAAGGTAATTTCTGGGCCTTGCTAGCTACTATCGTTGTTTTATCAAGAACTAGTCGACCCGGCGAACTTTGTTCCGCCCTTATAAAGTTTTTTTTTTTTTTATTATTTAATTCATTATTATTGCCGATTTTACATTTTTTAAATTTCCAAAAATTTGGCGGTTTTTATAATTTTTTTTTTAATTTCCAAAAAAATTTCGACTTTACAATTTTTCCATTTCCAAAATATTGTCGATTATTACATTTTTTAAATTTCCAAATTTTTTCAGATTTTTTCATTTTTTCAATTTCTAAGGTTTTGCCAATTTTTACTACATTTTTATTTATTTTTTTTTTTTTAAATATTAAATTTGTCGATTTTACATTTTTTTCAATTTTCAAAACTTTGCCATTTTCCATTTTCAAAATTTACCGATTTTTTTTAATATTTTTTAATTTTTAAAAATTTGCCGACTTACCTATTTTTTTCAATTTACAAATTTTGACGATTTTTACTTTTTTTAATTTTCAAAATTTTTCCCATTTTTACATTTTTTTCAATTTTCAAAACTTTGCCGATTTTTACATATTTTTTCAATATCCGAAATTTTGCGAATTTTAAATTTGTTTTATTCTCCAAAATTTTTCCGATTCTTAAAATTGTGCCGACTATACAATTTTTTCCGCTAAAATTGCTCACTCAACCATTCATTATTTTATTTATTTATTATTATTTTTTTTTTTTTAAGATTTGATCGTCTTGCTCGCGGCATTGCTAACTGAAAGTAAACGTTACGCTCACAGCCACGGTTGCCATTCCAAAAAAAAATTGTGTACCAAAATTTTGAAAAAACGTACCAATTTTAGCAAAAATGTACCACAAATGTTTTTTTTTATTTTTTAATAGTATATTTTGTTAACGTTTTTTAAATTATCTTTTATTATTTCATACTTCATTTTTTTAGTATAATATTCATTTATTTAATCAATTATACTGTTCAAACATAAAGAAAACAAAAACAGAACTTTTTCTTGAATAATAATAAATCAAATTTTAAACTTAGTTTATTTTTAATAATGAACAGTCTTTTGTAGACCAAACATACTGAATGTATTTACAATCAATCAATTCCTTGCAATACATTATGTTATTAAGTGTCTTAATTTCTAATTTATTTGGTAATTTAGTTTTCTTTTAAGAAAAATTTCAAAAAACTTTCGCTCTGCAGCAGCAGAGCTGTGTGGCAATGACATTGTGGCAACCCCTTTCAGTTCTCGTGATCAACAAAACTCGATAACTCACGCGAGTATCGATATTACGGGAGTACATCTCCAGGAGACACACTCTCCCCTCAATAAGTTTCGTCAGCTTCGTCCGCCGCCACTGCAGAGTCTTTGCCGCTTTCATCTCCCGATCATCTTTTTAGTTTTAAATATAAGTATATAGTAATCAATAAATATAAGGCAAAGCAAATTGGTGACCCCGACGTGATCACTATATACACACGAGTACTGGTGCTTACAATGGCAAACAACGACGCCCCACAAGACGACGCCGAGGTTTTTCACGATACCGTTACTCACGGTGTTGACGCAGTTATCAACCGTGTAGCTGTGAAAATACCGCCGTTTTGGCCCGAACACCCAGAATTATGGCTATCGCAAATCGAAGCCCAATTCGTTCTGGCGGGAATAACCTCGGACGAAACGAAATTTAACACAATCCTAGCGTCAATCGAAGCACCGGTGTTGGCCCGAATTGCCGACGCCATCGTCAACCAACCACGCACAGGCAAGTACGAAAATTTGAAATCGTGCATCCTGGAACGCTTCTGCGAAAGCGAACAAAAGAAAATCCAGAAGTTAATATCGGAGACCGACCTTGGTGACAAGCGCCCCACGCAACTGCTCAACGAGTTAAACGCACTAGCCGCAAACAAAGTTCAAGAATCTTTTCTGAAAGCACTGTGGCTGCAGCGCTTACCAACACAAGTGCAAGCGATCTTGCAAGCATCGGACGCCAGCCTAGCAAACTTAGCTAAGTTGGCAGATAAAGTGATGGAAGTCGGTGATTTTCATCAGGTACGCACCATCGACGCCAAGTCGGCGCCAACCAGCAGCGCCGTTTCCGACGATCGTCTAGACCGCATCGAACAACAAATCAACGCGCTCTCCAGAAACCTTTCTCGCAAGAACAGCTTGCGAACGGATCGCAACAGCGTCATAGCTGGAGACATGTGTTGGTACCACAGCAAATTTGGTAACGCCGCCAAGAAATGTCGCCAACCATGCTCTTTTGCATCCGAACCAAAAAACTAAATCAATCTTCGGATTCGGCGGACAAATTCGAAGAAGACCACAACACAATTGCCCGCCTCGCCATCAACGACAATCTCTCCAAAACACAGTTTCTCATCGATACCGGCGCCGATATTTCAGTGATGCCACCCTGCAAAAACGCAAAAACTATGCTCACTCCAAAGCTTCTTTTCGCCGCCAATGGCACGAAAATACAAACCTATGGAGAAAAACGCATAGCATTGTCACTGGGATTGCGACGAAACTTCGTGTGGACTTTCGTGATAGCTGACGTCAACTGCGCTATCATCGGATCCGACTTTCTTCAACATTTTGACTTACTCGTCGATATGAAACGACGCAAACTCATCGATCGGGCTACGCTGCTGGAATCAAAATGTCACGCGCCCCAACGTAAAATCAACGCGGTTTTATCCTACGACACGAGTAACCAATACGCTACATTGCTTCACGAATATCGCGATCTCGCAACGATCAACTCGAACCGGCTGCCAGCAACATCCGAAGTAACGCACTTCATCTCGACCAACGGGCCGCCTACTCACGCCCGCGCCCGACGACTAGCGCCCGACAAACTCAAAGCTGCGCAATCCGAGTTCTCCTACCTCATCGAGAAAGGAATATGCCGTCCCTCAAATAGCAACTGGTCCAGCCCTTTGCACCTGGTAAAGAAAGCAAATGGAGAGTGGCGTCCGTGCGGCGACTACCGAGCACTGAACAACGTAACCGTGCCGGATCGATATCCTATTCCGTACATACTGGATGTAACGAGCATCTTATACGGTAAGAAGATATTTTCGAAAATCGACCTGCAAAAAGCATATCACCAGATTCCTGTCGAACCACAAGATATTCCCAAAACAGCAATTATCACGCCTTTTGGGCTATTCGAATTCTTGTTCATGACGTTCGGTCTGCGCAACGCAGCGCAAACTTTTCAACGTCACATAAACAACGTCATACAAGGCCTCGACTTCGTTTTTGCTTACATCGACGACATTTTGATCGCTTCAGAATCCGAGGCGCAGCACGAGACGCACCTCCGCACAATCCTCGACCGCCTTCGGAAGGCACATCTCACCGTAAACTTTGAGAAGTGCCAATTCGGTAAGACACAACTTACATTCCTGGGACACGACATCAGTCAGCACGGCTTAAAACCATCCGAAGCCAAAGTGGAAGCCATACGGCATTTTAAAAAACCGCTTATCGCTAAAGACCTAAAAAAGTTTCTGGGTATGATTAATTTCTATAGGCCGTTTATCCCACGAGCAGCCGAGAACCAGCACATACTCCAGACGCTGATCCAAGGCAATAAAAAGAACGACAAAACCCCGATACTTTGGTCTACAGAAGCCGACTACGCATTCACCGCCTGCAAGAACGAGCTTGCAAACGCAACGTTGTTGAATTACATGGCACCAAACTCACAATTAACTCTAACCACCGACGCGTCCGACGACGCTATGGGAGCCGTAGTACATCAAGTCATCAACGGGCAGACACAACCACTGGGATTCTTCTCCAGGAAATTCACATCGACGCAAAAGAAGTACAGCACCTACGATAGAGAACTGACTGCCATCTATCAGGCCGTTTTGCACTTCAAGTACGCACTGGAGGGCAGGAATTTCGTTATTTTCACCGACCACAAGCCGCTTATGTACGCCTTCAGTCAAAACAGCGAGAAAGCATCACCTCGACGCGCTCGGCAACTGGATTTTATCAGCCAATTCAGCACCGATATCCGGCACATCTCTGGAGAAGAAAACAACGTGGCTGATCTTCTCTCACGCATCGATGCCATCAAACACATAAACTTCGACGAGATGGCACTGGAACAGGAAAACGATGCGGAACTACAATCGCTACTCAAGTCTGACGCCGAAAAACCCATCTCACTAACAAAATTGTCTCTTGCAGGCTCAAACAAACAATTGTACTGCCACGTCGCCAATAACCATACACGTCCGTTTGTGCCCAAATGCCTACGCCAAACCATGGTTGAGGCCCTACATTCGCTGAGCCATCCGGGAGTTAAGGCAACAAACAAGTTGGTCGGAAAACACTACGTTTGGCCCCGCATGGCGAAGGATGTCGCTAAAATCGTACGCTCTTGTATCCCGTGCCAGAAGGCCAAAATCCAACGTCACACCAAATCGCCACTAGGAGAGTACACCGCCAGCGACACCCGTTTCGAACACATAAATATCGACATAGTCGGCCCGCTGCCTTCATCGAACGGATACCGATACTGCCTCACGTGTATCGATCGATTCTCACGATGGCCCGCAGCAATTCCTTTAGTAGACATCACAGCAAAATCTGTAGCCAACGCACTGATATCGGGCTGGTTCGCTCAGTACGGTATTCCTCTTCACATCACAACCGATCTGGGTCGACAATTCGAGTCTACATTATTCCAAGAGCTTTCCAAAATTTGTGGTTTTAAGCACCTGCGGACGACGGCGTACCACCCACAAGCCAATGGTATGATCGAACGCTGGCACAGAACGTTAAAAGCTGCTTTAAAATGCGTCGATCCAATCAACTGGAGTAGTTCCCTGCATCTAATCCTACTCGGCCTACGCACAACAATCAAAAGCGACATCGGGCTGAGCCCTGCGGAAATGGTTTATGGCACCACACTACGGGTGCCAGGCGGATTTTTTGCACCGAGCACACAAAAACACACTGAGTCCGAGTTCACCGAGGCTCTTCAAAAAACCATGTCTCAACTGCCAACCACTAAGCCAGTGCACCATCATACACCGCAAGAATTTGTCCACCCGGACCTAAACCATTGTACCCACGTCTTCGTTCGAGTGGATCGAGTGAAAACCCCGTTGGAAGCAAACTACGAGGGTCCTTTCGAAGTGGTAACAAAACACGACAAATATTTTACACTCAAGGGCCACACAAAGGAAAACAAGGTTTCCATCGATCGACTTAAACCAGCTTACATCTTCAAAGACGTACCGCCTCCAACACAGGAGCAGACGACAGCGCCAACTGCTCAGACACTCGAGAAAGTGTCAAGATCAGGACGACAAATCAGATTCCCAGCAAAGTATCTTTCCCAACTGGAACTCTAGGAGGGGGGTACTGTGGCAACCCCTTTCAGTTCTCGTGATCAACAAAACTCGATAACTCACGCGAGTATCGATATTACGGGAGTACATCTCCAGGAGACACACTCTCCCCTCAATAAGTTTCGTCAGCTTCGTCCGCCGCCACTGCAGAGTCTTTGCCGCTTTCATCTCCCGATCATCTTTTTAGTTTTAAATATAAGTATATAGTAATCAATAAATATAAGGCAAAGCAAAACATCAAGTTGTTTATGAATTTTATTAAGCTCCTGAGCAGCGGTTCGTCAACACCGTTTTTTACTTTCAATGTCTGTCCAAAATTTACGAATATCTTTTTCTTTTCCCAGCTTAAAAGAAAGTCGGAGTTGCAACTCTGCAACTAGTTGGTTCCATTAGGATATTATATCATCAGGATCACCATTGTATAAATTTTCAAAGATTTTCTTAGAGGTACTATGGAAAGTTCTTCTTCGCTTAGAAATTTGGCTGGCACAAATCATCGCAAAACGACTGTATGCGATATTTTCCAGTGCTAGTTATGGTTCAATTTCTAACGGATACAAAATTTATGTCCGGAGCAGAGCCATTTGTTAAAATAATATATGTGAACATAAAATTTTATGAAAAATTTAAATACTAGACTAGGCATATTGAAAATGTACCAATATGAAAAAAGTGATCCAATGTACCAACGCATAAAAAATGTACCAGTTTTGGTACATTTCTACCAAAAGTGGCAACCGTGCTCACAGCCTACTTACTGTTATTCATTACTCGTTGAGTGACAGCCATCCGCTGATCCTCATTTAATTTGCATTTAATGTTTGCCTATTTCTGTGTGCTTGTTTAACATTGCATTCTAAATGAACCAAATTAGTTCATTTTAACTAGCATTTTTTCTTAATTATACCCGCTACCCATAGGGTAGAAGGGTATTATAACTTTGTGCCGGCAGGAAATGTATGTAACAGGTAGAAGGAGGCATCTCCGACCCTATAAAGTACATATATTCTTGATCAGCGTCAACAGCCGAGACGATATAGCCATGTCCGTCTGTCCGTCTGTGTGTCTGTGTGTCTGTCCGTCTGTCCGTATGAAACACTGGATCTCAGAGACTATAAGAGATAGAGCTATAATTTTTTTTCGACAGCATTTGTTATATTTGCACGCAGATCAAGTTTGTTTCAAATTTTTGCCACGCCCACTTCCGCCCCCGCAAATCAAAAAAATCGAATAACAAGCGTAATTTTAAAGCTAGAGTTACGAATTTTGGTATATGCAATAATTACTGTAATAGTTATGATTCCTGAAAATTCGATTGCGATCAGATAAAAATTGTGGAAGTTATTGAAGAAATACTTTTGTATGGGCAAAAACGCCTACTTACTAGGGGTCTTAGTTGCTTTGGCTGATAATCTGGTATATTGAGCCGCCTATGGTTTATTTTGAATGCGGTACTATATCGATATACCACATATACCATTTGGTATATTTTTAGTAATTTTTAGTATTTTCGGTATATTTTGAAAATTATACCGCAATATTTTGCCTTTATTAAAAATGGGTAGCGGGTATCTCACAGTCGAGCACACTCGACTGTAACTTTCTTACTTGTTTATTTCAATATTTAAATTCAATTATGCTCGAACATATTTTATATTTATAGGTTAATTATTTTTAGTCTTTATTTATTTATTCTTTCCCTTTTGCCGTATTTGATAAATTTCCGCCTCATATATACTCACCATGTTAGTCCGTTAAATTATTTATTTATTTATTTTTCTTCTTGTTCTTTCGTTTATAATGTTGTTAGAATTAGTCACTTTTTTATATGTTATATAATTATGTTATATTAATTGTATAATTTTATTTGGAACAATGCATCACCAAGCAGGAGTAGGTTAGCCGAACCATTTTTTTTTAGGGATCCTGCCAACATTTATTTTTGGCATTTAAAAGCAGGATCACAGTTGGTTGGGTCTGGACACAATAACACCAGTGTTGCATCAGAGAGTGGCTCCGTCTTCTTTGTTAACCTACCTTACTTTCCTTCCCTTTCTCATCTCTTTCATCATTGTTTAATGTACCCTTCCCACTACACTCCTCTTACTACGTCTTCCTATATGTACGCGAATTTTTAATGTATTATTGTTATATAGTGGTGCGTCTTATCAGTTGGCCCTTTTTTGTAACCCCATGCTTACTGAGCAAAGCCCGTAGAAGCCAACGCTTACGCCACACTGCATAAATCTTACACCACCACCAAACGAATACGGCATTAGTGATTCGTTGCATCTTATACCGAGACCTCAAGTTGTAATACCGTTCCACTATATAAAACCATATAACACCCGCAATTCCTTTCCAATGATCCACATCAACCCTAATTCACTTCCGATAAAACATGCCAAGTTCCATATCCTCGTCCATTCGTTCCGAAAAGGGGACCCAAACCGTCGAGAACCAGAGTTGCTCCATTAAAAGCTATTTCGATACCTCATGGCTGTTGTTTTAGGGCTGTGGTTGGCCAGATGTAACAAGTCTGAATTGTCAGCACACGTTGACAAGAAAGTATTCTGGACAGACTCAAGGGACGTTCTATGCTGGATACATTCGGATGTTCGGATTTCACTAATTTGTTGCACTTCGATTTGGCGAAATCTTAGAAGGATCATTTAAAGATGGGTCCCGTCAGCTGAAAATATGGCCGACCGCCGTATCAAATGGCTCAAACCGTGGCCATATTAGAACAAGAACAAAAAAAAAAAAAAAAAAAAATGTATAAAAAATAAACACAAAAATAATTTTTTAATGCAGGAAAAAAAAATTATTGTGGATTCGGAAATATATTTTTTGAATGTCTTTATTTATAATTTTTTAATATATGCACATCTTTTGCAATCATTATAATATAGGAACTGTAAAATATTTATGCTTAATTTTAAAATTCTATTCAATTCTGTGTAGCAACTCGATAAACATTATTATCATTAACTTAAGAAATACATACAATACATTGTGTACTTAATACATTCATTCACCATTTGAAGTGTCCACACACAAATATATGTACATGTATATGACACTCTTTTCAATAGTATGTATGTATATCAGTATATTGATAACAAATGTTGCTCTTTTATTCTTCGTTTTATCAATACAAAACGTGAATGTCGCGTGTCGTGCGTCTATACATACATATTGATATGTACATATATATATATATATATATATATATATATATATATAAGGATGAGAACAGTATAACCCAGTCGCAATCTAATACCCAAATATATATTTATATTATGTATTGTAAATAGTAAGTAAAAGTTCTGTGGATCAATCGTTATGTCATTTGCTTATGTGCTCCCTTACATATGTATGTATGTATATATGCAAACAATTCGACAATACTCACTGACATTTGAGTATGGAAATCCAAATAGTTTCATAATCATATGATTTAGCGGCGAGGTTTCAACTTCATTTTTCATCATTCATATCATTTATGTGTAATTATCAGATAATCAATGCATAAATTTAATTATAATTGTATATATTTCAATGCTTTTATGGATAAGAATTGTATTTTACATTACATATTTGTTATATTAAATACTATAGGAACTTTAATTAAAGTTTTTTCTTAACCACTATTTATATAATTCTTTGTAATTAATTTCATACATTAGAAGATTATGCATAAGTTGTTATTG
Source organism: Drosophila kohkoa (assembly GCA_019972355.1). Taxonomy (NCBI): domain Eukaryota; kingdom Metazoa; phylum Arthropoda; class Insecta; order Diptera; family Drosophilidae; genus Drosophila; species Drosophila kohkoa. Next base: position 1,126,310 of record BJEL01000084.1, on the reverse strand, counting down.
TTACAAATTGAAGTTGTAAAATACAATTTAAAATAATAGATAAACGCACTGAGCAAACAATTCATAATAATGTACGATAATAAACTCAAACATTGCTAACACTTAAATCATAAAAACCATAGATACATTTAAAATTTTTCAAAAAATTTTTTTGTTGTCAATAGTAAAATATTAAGATGCTCCCTTTTTATATATTGTCTTCTTAACATATTCAGGAATTAAATTCATTATTTTAAATTTAGCATTGTAATCTGATCATATGTTACAATAAAAATAATAAGTTTATCTTCAAGATGAGGAGACTAGCTTGAATATAATCAGACTTAAATTCATTAATATTTATATGAAGGTGAAAAAATAAATCTAATTGTCAAAATGTTTAAAATGAGGTAATTTTTAAGAAAATATTCTTCCATTAAACAGATAAAAGTCTCAAATATTTTGATTGAACCAAAAAAATAAACTAAAAAAAATAGGATCAAATTAACATCATTTCTACAATGAGCTCAATCTGCAGTATTTGTATTTGTATTTTTTTTTTTTTTTGTTATAAGTTCAAGTGATCTGAAATACAACAATCCATTAAACAGATGACGTTAAATGTGGGGTAGTTCAAGATAAAATTCACTTTTTTTATCTTTTATAAAAATGTGTAGCGGTTAGTTCAAGCTTATTCAAGTGTTCTCCTTTCTTTTATCCGAAGAGCATGATATTAAACAATTTAAAAAATAATAATACGCGTAGTTGATTTATCTTAAAGGGCAACTTGTCTGCTAGTATTTACTTCGACCGAAATCTCTGTATTTTATTCCACTATAAAATTGTCAGATTGATATCATACGACTGAAAAAAATATGAATCTACATACACGTTGACGTTTGTAGTAATTTCCAAATGCTAGTGATGTAGTTAGGTTGATAAGTGAGTATAAACTTATAAAGTAAATTATTGGCACATTTGTTTATATATTATCTATAAGCAAGTCAAAATGTCAATGCTACATGGTTAATCAGAAATTTAAATGTAGTGAATATAATTAAATCAAACTTAATTTTCATATTTGTTTTTATGTTTTGTATTCGTGAATTTATATCTGATTTCAATACAAATTTTAAACATATGTATGTTAGACAGGTATCCGAAATTTTTAGTTTGTTCATAGCTCGGATATAAAAGTATTTTTATTTTATATATGTAGTTATTACTATGCTGTTATAACTACAATTTAAATTACTATTTAATATTTAAATAGAAAAACAAAGGCATAAAGCAATAATATGCTAGGAACTCAGTTTACATCTCTTTTCTCGCTACTCTCCATTATTTTCTGACGGACTCTAGTGTGTATAATACTTTTGAATCTGAATAAAATAATTTCCATTATTTTACAAGTATGTCTATTTTGTATTATATATGTATTTCTATGTAATTTAGACGTGTCATTTAAATGTTGTCTGTCCTGGTATGTAGAAGAATTGGCTTTCACTTTACGAAATTACTATATACCAATTGATCGTCTTTTATCATCTTTGACCATGTTGCTTTTTATTATTATAATATATGTATAATGTTTCTTTTAAAGCTATTAGATATATAAATATATATATATATATATTTTTTTTTTTTAAATCATTAGGAACAATTCCGTTTAATTTATAATTAATGCTACAATTCCATTTCTTAATATTGATGTTTTTCTTTTACATAAATATGTATATATTTAATTTCATGAAATGTCATGATTTAAATTTCTTTAAAATAGGAACTTTCAATTTTTCATAGTACAATATAAATTTTTACTGTATGCTCATGACTTGTATGTCTGTAAGCAAATATTTTTAAAACTTGCATATTCATATATATGTATTTACGATCTGGCATGTTGTACATCTTCGACGAAATTTATCCCTTTTTAATTTTTATTTAATCCCACAAGAAGAATCTGTAGCTAGAGTAAAGACTTGCGAAATGAAAAGAGAAAAATTGACAATAAAATAACTACTCACCAGTAGATCCAAAGACGCAGCTTTCCAGCGAAATTATTCCGATTTATTTGCCACCTATAACTATTAAAACAAAATTTTACTATAACTTTGGGTAAGATTCAAGTATAATATATGGAAGTTAGTACATCCATTTTCAATACAAAGATTATAGAGATTAATTATTGCGTATACAAATTAAGAATGTAAAGCAAAATATCGTCTATGTCTTGAATTATAAAGTTTTAGGCGGCTATAGTGATACAACACAATTTCAAAGAGGAACTTAAATTAATGACATAAAATTCATAAATTCGTATCACTTTCGTTCAAAAATAAATATATTTATAAAAATTCGGAATAATTCAGAATAAAAACTCTAAAATTCTTAACATTGAACAGAAAATAAGTATGGATCCCATCATAGTGCTAAGCAAAAGTGAAAAATAAAAACATTGCGTTTAGTCGAATACATTGCTTGTTTATTTTTGTACATTCTTTAAAAGTAAAATTAAATGTGTGATTAAATAACACTCAAATAATAAAATATTCTTTTTCGAGCTGCATGTGTACTACCAAGACTAGCAATCAATATTTTAAATTTTTGTTCATATACGTATGTATATATCTGCATATATATATATATATAAATATATCATTTAAAAGGTACTGAAACAAACCCTAGACAACATTTACACTTTTTATTATATATTCTATACACACACAGGCACCCAGTCAAACACGCATATACAGCTCTTAAAAGAGATATTTAATTTACACTCACGCATTTAGACCTTTTCAAAAAAATTAGTTTTGAATACTTTTTTAAGTATTCATTTTGTATAAGATGAAATCTAACGGATCTAATTAATATAAATAAGTGCAAATTGAATTCAAACTGTATGAATGTTTTATGTTTGTATGTTATAAGGAATTGCTTGACCAATAAGTTTGGCATTGTTGGTTTATATTGTTCATTCTTATAGAGTGTTGCAATTAGGACACATTGAATGTCTTAAAGGGCTAACATTTATAATATATAGAATAACAATATATATAGGAAAATATATTATAACTACTAATAAATTGCGAGGCATATTGGAATGTGTACTACTTAATTATCATGTTCTTAATTATTTGTTTGCAGGAAAGATATTAGTTGGTGTTTAAAACAACATTTTGCTTGTTAAGTCTTCGACAAGAATTTTGTCAACTTACATGTGAATTATAAATATATGTAGCTAAATGTAGTAGTAGTTGAAGTACATATTCTATGTATGTATGCTCCTTGTGTATAAACACACAAGTTAACATATTTTGAATCCGAATAAAAATTTCGTTATACATATATATGGGATTTATTGCTACTATTTGCATTGAGTCTTGTGATACAAATATTGTATATAAGATATAAACAAATTTAAAAAGTAAAATTCACAAAACTTAATAAAGAAAGAATCTACCATGTTCAATATATAGTATATATACATATACATATATACATACATATATATATAAATGTATCATACATACGTATACATATACATATATATGTACATGTATCATACATACATACAATTATATTTTAAATTCCACGCCAAATCATAATAATAAATGCACTTTTAGGTTAATCGTAATAAATAAAATATATATGTATCTATGTTATGAAGTTGCACTTTTGAAAAGTTTCTTCCGCAACTCTTACCGGTAATGTGATTGCGGTTAAACAACTGTTGCATAAGATCACGATTTGCCGAAGATTTCTTTCCGCTAATCTCGCTCATTTCGTCGTCGTCGTCGTTGTTAATATGATCGTTTACAGTTATATCGATTGGGGTGAAAGCGGTGCCAACTGCTGTTACCTTTCCATTTCCCTTTTCCTGGACATTTCCTTTCTCCTTGAACTTGTCCTTATTGCTAGAGTCATTTGCCATTGCGGCAGATAAGTTGTCGTCCATCTCAGACACTGTCTCACAGTGATTTTCATTTAGAGCTGTGGATGTCAAAGTGCTGCTCGTCATATTATTGACAACATGTTGCAGTAAAAATGCTTTCGAGAGACTATAGAAGCGTTTCTCCCGGTCAGAATCGTTGTCTTCGCTACCGCTGGCATTACTTTGGTTATATAGTTCGCTGGTTTGCTCGATAAATGCCTTCATCTTGCAAATGTGCTGGACGCTAATGGCATGCGTTTGCATATTAACCTGCGGCATTTGGCACAATTGACAATCTTGCAACAACTTTTGAGGTTGTTCTCCATCAACTGATGCAGCACTGGACGATGTGATCCCTTTGCTTTCTTGTACGGCGGCCAGTTCACGACTACATTTATATTTAGAGTTGTTGTTGCTGTTTCCGGTTTCTTTGCTGTTGGATCCATCAATGCTGTTGTTGTCATCGGAAATGTGCGAGTATTGACGCTGATTCCGAGATTTCTTATCCTTTGCCCGTGAGTTTTGAAACCATACCTGAAATTCAGAGTTGATAATCTGTATGAAAATTCGTGCTGTTCAATTTTACACCTACTAATTCTTTACATTCTGATTAATCAAGATTCCCTGAGCTCAGAACTTAATTTTAACGCGCCAAGCTAATTTAAAATGCATAACTTTTACTTCCGCCCCTTAAATCGACAAAAGTCGAAAACCAAGAGTAATTTTGAAGTTAGAGAGCTATGATTCCCCAGTATTTGGTTGTGGTCGGGTAAAAATTATAGTTTATTTAATAAAAAACATTTGTATGGCAAATTTCGCCTACTAAGAGCTACTTTGACTGACAATCTGGTATATTTTGGTCTCGTGAATAAATAACTTTCAGTATTTCAGTACATTTTCGGTATATTTTAGAATATTACCGTACGTTTTTTGCTTTTATTCAAAATAAGTAGCGGGTATCTCACAATCGAGCACACTCGCCTCGTAACTTTCTTACTTGATTTTGAATGTTTTAAAGCAATTACTTATTTTTATGACATTCCAAAAATAATGAACTTTTTTTTAAATGTAGTTTAAAAGTATTATCGCTCTGGTAAATTCTTCTTTGAGTTATTTAGAATATATCGCATAGCAATGGGTTTATAAAACAATTTGGATCTAGAAAACCAAAAGAACGAGAATTCTGCTTTAATAATTCAGAAAAATGTCAAATCTGTCATTCCACATTGTTTGTAAACTGAATGTAGGTTTTATTTTTAAGGCTGCTTTTTTGTCAATTATATTGAAATATGTAAATGTAAAAGTTTTACATTTGTCCTCATTACTGAAAATGTTGGTTAAGGTAGTTTACGAAGTGTGAAAAATAGATATAAAAAATTTGGGAAAAGAAAACCGTCAACTTGGCTTTTAAATACACATATTTATATATATATTTACATCGCGATGGTCAGAAAGTTATTATCAGAGAATGTCTGAAAAGATAACTCTTAAATATTTGTAAGAAGCTGCCAAAAATTAAACTTGATGATTTATTTAGTTTTCGTATCATTTTATAAATTAGGCTATGACAGAATTAGAAAAATTGAGCCATAGTTGACCTCTTTTATATAAACAAATTATAGCTGAGATAGCTTTGGATACTTGAAGATAGATTAATTAGGGTTGGTTAGGTTAACTTTAAAGATTTTCGTCCAAATAACTGAGATCATATATACTAGAGACTTTAAAATTTTACTTTATTTTAAAGGGGAAGGGTCTGATTTCTAGCTAAGTGTATAGAATAATTTTAAAAAATTAAATACCTTTTACTGAAATTTACCTCTATTATGTATTGATTAAATCGAATCAATACATTTCAATACACCAGTTATTACTCTACTTCTTTCATGATAGACTGGTAGCACTGACATTGTCAAATATGTATAATTTATTATTGGGTAAATATTATTGGGACTCTTCTTTTAGCTCACTGCACAGCAAATTCCTGTATCCTGATTCCAGTTGATATAGGCCAATTACAATATTTTTACTAAATAGAACAAAAAAAAAAAATAAAAAATAATTAAATAAATAAGTTTTGAAAAATAAAACAGCAATAAAAAAAAAAAAACGACGAATGGTTTATAGAGAAGATATGAATTAAAAAAATAGCTATGGTTTGCACAAACATGAGTTAGTCAGTGTTATTTTATAGTGCTCAAAATGGTAATATTATATTTTTTTATTCAGTAGCTGGGTCTGCTGAGTCCTCTTTAATTGTCGCACAAACGCTCGTCGTAGAAAATCAACAAAGTTGATCACTTTGCAGAGCTAACTTAGTTTATCAAATCGATATGTGCAACAGAGGACACCTCTGATCCAATAAAGTATGTATATATACATGTATAAAGAAAGCGAATAGCAAGCGTATTTTTACCGTGCGATCTGATAAAAAAAAAGCTTAGAAGTTATTACAGAAATAATTATATAAGATAAAAAGCTCCTGGGGTTTTATTGCTTTGGTTGAAAGTTCGTAAATTTTGAAAAAAAATATAGCTTTTGGTATACTCGTATTTTAGTATTTGTTTGGTATATTTCAATAAATGTTTTAATTGCGACGCATATGGGTATTAGTAGTCGAGACATCTGTAGCTTATAGTTGTAAATTATTTTCTTTATTGTAATTTATATTATATATTGTTGTAAAACTTGCCTGAACTACGCGTTTTTTAAGATTAACTTTTTTGGAAATTTCCTCCAACATTTTGCGACTGGGATTCGATTCAGTTTGATAGCACTCATAAAGGAAATTCAATTGTTCTGGCAAAATTGTTGTTCTCAGACGTTTATTTTGTTTTGACGGGGCATTTAACTGCACTGATGACGAATCAGACGGCAGAGAGTCATTTGCACTCGTATTTGTATTGCCATTGATAATGACTGAGGCAGATGTGTTAATATTTTCAATTTTAGTTGTATTCGTATCATCGTCATTGAATGTTAACATTTGAGAGTTGTTTTCTATCATTGTAGCATCAAGAAATTCTTCTAGGTTTTGAAAATATTGTGACTTTTCTACATCGCTTGAATGTCTAACTTTTTCGCTGCTGCGTAAAAGTCCAATGTGATTAAATTTTGTATCGCTATTAATTCCCATATTTGACCCATCATCATCAGGTCGCTCATTATCTTTAACAATATCATTTTCAGTTGCATTATCAGTTATTGAAGAATGTCTTGTTAGATCGAAGTGTATGCCTAAAGCCGCACCTAAGTTAACATTGATATGATTATTGTTATTGAGTGGTTCAATAGAATCGTTATTAGTTTCAGTACTGGGAAGTCCAAATCCATTTTCACAATTCGTTTTATGGTTTCCCATTGTAGCTCCTCCATTTGTGTGTAACTTCGCTTTAGAATAAATAAAATCTATTTCTGTTTTCGCTTTTTCATGTTCTTCTCGCTTGCCGATATACTTGTGAGTTTCATCCGTCGCCACATTCGGCTGCTGTGACGACGGTACCGTTTCATCATCAGTTTGACCATCAGCTGTTCTGTTGGTCGAGGCAACTAACTGAAAAAACTTTTTCGACTCATTAAGTTGATAGTATTGCAGCAGAAATTCTATTGTTGGCTTTTTACTCGAGCTAAATGATGATTGCTGTTCCTTTTGCTGTGTCTCTTCATTGTGTTGCCGATAGTATTGTAGTAAAAAATCATAGCTATTAATTTTCTTTAGCTCACTTTGCTGATAAAAATTGCTTAAGAAGTCAAGCTCATCTTGTGCACCGCCAGTCCGTTGCTGCTGTCGTTGGTTTAAGAATTGCTGTTTAGTCTCAGTATTGGTTTCATATAACATAAAGTATTGAAAAAGAAATTCGTAACTCTTGTTAAAATTGCTGATGCTTGACGTTTCAAATTCACTTAAAGATGTTGCATCCTCTGTATTATCCGAGATTTTTCGCTTTTTTGCTGCCGGTGCTGAGATCTGTTGTTCATTCTGCTCATGCTGTTGTAAGTGCTGTTGCTGATGCAGCTGCTGTTGTTGTGCAGCGTGTTGTAGACTTTGCAAAATGCTACCGAAGGGACCATAAGATGCCTGATCGGACGAGTTAAAAAGTCCTGGATTCATTAAGTGCATTAATTGATGCTCGCGCAGAGAATCCAAGTGATTAAATTGCAGTTCACATTTATCGCACTCAAGCTTGAGCAGTCTCTGCGACTGTTGTGGCTGTTGTTGATCTAAACTATTGCTCCGCTCTCGTTGTGGTGGCGTTGGTGTCGTCGATGGACTGAAATCAGTTAGCGATGATGATTTGCTGAACAAATGCTGTGGCGATGGCGACGAACTAAACTGCGAATGCGCAGCAGCTGCGGCAGCGGCAACTGCAACAGCAGCGGCAGCTGCAACATTTTGCGACAAGCCTACAGCTCCCACTCCAACTGGAACTGGATTGTGGTGTATATCCATGGATGAATTGGAATCCTCTGAACTCAAATTTTGTGCGATTTGTGCCGCAGCAATTTGTGCTTTGGCTGACTTTTTATTATTCTCCTCCTTGAAGCAATGGTTCTTTTGATGCCTTATCAACTCATAATATCGCTGAAAAACTAAGTTACATTTTTTGCATGCGTAATTTATGTTTTGTTTTTTCGTCTCTTCGGACTCATATACTGAATTGTTCGGCTGATTTTCATAGATTTTGCGCTGCTTTTGACGAGCATTTTGGAACCAAACAACAATTACACGTGGGGAAAGCAACAGCAATTTGCTCAAATATTCCAAATCACTGTCCTTTGGATACGAATTGTTTTCGAAAAATTCCTGCAGTACTTTGATTTGATAATCGGTGAAACGCGTTCGATTTGCTCGCTTACCACCCGAAGTCGAAGAGGATGAATTCGACGAATTTGATGAATTATTGTCCAGTTGTGAACACGTTGCAGCTCCCGGTGCGATTGATCCTGTTAGTTTCTCAAATGATTTACCAGCTGTTTGTAATTTTGGTGGCCCCATGTTACTGCCTATGTGGTCCAACTGTTGGCTAAGCAAATCATTCATGCTGTTGTAAAGATTGGGAGTTTGCGGGCGGGAAAGTACATCAGAACTGCCGCTCTCCGATTTGGTCTCGAAGCAATTTACTTGCTGTTGCTGCTGCTGTTGCTGGTGAAGTTGCTGAGACGATGTACTTGGTGACTGATCATGCATGTTTTCCAGTGATTCTGCTGTTGTGTCTCCTTTTTGCTGCTTTAAAAATTGAAATGGATGCTGTTGTTGTTGAAGCTGTTGATGTTGATTCTCTAACGCGGTAGTTAAATTGTCATCTTGAAACTCAGTCTTAATTTGGACGTCAAGTGGCAATGACATATTCCCAAAATCATCTGACTGTTCCGATTTCGTGAATCCCATTTCGACTTGGTGCGTTTGGAAACAGTCTGATAAATTGTTGAGTACATTTACCGTTGAACGCGAGGACGATGCATTTGTGATTGTAGACTCCGAAGTTGCAGCGTTTGCTGAGATAGTCGTAATTTCAGCACCTGGCCCAACTGATACTGATGATGTTGTTGTTGATATTGGAGTTATGGGTGCAGTATCGGTTAGAGATGTCACCTTTGCATTACCGGTGCGTTCGTACTCCTCTAGATTAAGTGTAGTTGATGGCGGATTATTAAAGTTATAGGGTGAATCCTTATTGCGTTGCCGTTCCTTAAACAATGTATTGCGAAACCAATGCTTCACCACCTAAAATTCAAATATAAATGATTAATTCATGTTTAACTGTTAATTAACTGAGCTTATTATACAGTAAACATATAACAAATGACGTTCGTTTAATTGTTATTTGTATCTATATAGTATATAGCTATGTTAGACAAATTGTTCTTTGTCCTGACAAATTGAATCATTTATCAGTCAATGGCATAATGGTTAAAATTTGATTTTATCATAAAAGTAAAGTCAAGAGTTATTCATTGTGAGATATCCTCTACTCAAGCAATGAACCCACGGCTCTTGCAATATTATTATTGTGTCTCTAACTATAAAATAAGATTTGAATTTTTAATTGGAATTGGGAAAAAACCAAAACAAGTTTGATTTGAAATTACTGGTATATTTCTTAGTCCCTGAAATCTAGGCGTTCTTCGGACTGACGGAAAGAAACACAAACGGGCATAGCTAGATCGTAATGGCTGTTGAAGCTGAGCGAAAACATACATATGTATGTAGTGTTGAATACGTACTTTCATCGGCAAATTAGCTTTTTGCGACATTTCCATAATACTTTCTTCGCTAGGTGAGTTATTAATGTCGAAATGGGCACGTAGAATTTTGAGTTGGTCGTCTGTGATTCGGGTGCGAGCTCGCTTTTGATTGTTCGATAATTGTTGCTATTGAAAATATAAAATATGTGAATTGAAAAACAAACTTCAATTTAATTAAATTGCAAATGATTAACCTGATTGTTACCACCAGTTGAATGTCCAAGAATAGTGTTTATATTAGAAGGGACTTCCACTGTCGCAGATGTTGAGATTTCTCCTGGTCCCGTCGAAGAGATGTTTGAAATTTTATTATTCTGTGCAACTGTCGACGCTGCCGTTACTGTTGACGGGGTACTACAACCGGGAGAGGCAGAATTGGCTCCAAATATCAATGGCGGTGCCAGATTCATAAAATTTAGCGACATGAGATGATGAAATTGCATTAGGTTGAGCATATCCACTGGATTAATAGGCATGCCCGATACGGCGGCTGCATTGCTTATTTGTTGTTGCACTTGCTGGAAATTCTGAAGACTTTGTAGACCTTGCGAATTCATAGTTCGCAAATTCTCCTGCAGCTGTTGTTGTATGTGTTGACCTTTCCCTTGTAATTGACATGCCAGCTGTGCGTCTACTGCGTCAACAAATTCAACGTCTTGCTCTTGCTTCTTAACCAATGAGGCTCTTAATGCAGCTAATTGTTGTTGCTGTTCAGTTGGTAACGGAGGTGTTGAAGCTCGAATCGATCCATTCGCTGGCGAATCTCGCGATATCGGTGATCGCGAACGATCCGAAGTAGTTTTTACTATCTCACTCATTTTCACAGCTAAAATAGGAATACATGTATACATAGAAATAATAAAAACTCATACTGATTTTAAAACTATTAAATTATCTAGTATCCTAAATAATATATGAGCAATATGTCGAGTGCGAACGACTACCCATTTTAAATAAAATAACATGAGTCTTTGTTATTGAGCAAATATATAAAAACCATTAATAAATTATTATTATTTTTATTTTCTTTATTTTTTCACACAAAAATAATGAAAAATAATCACTGATGATAAACGAATACGCGGTAAACATTCATATTTACAAGTCAAACCGTATCTGTGCAGTCGACACGAGTTCTGTATGCAATATGTATACTTATAACTGAGTTTGTCTAGTTATCTGCTCTGTAGATGTGTTCATATGTATAAACTATTTAAGGACTTACCTTGTTCGCTAGGTGCTCTGGTAGTTAAGTCACATATGTTTGAATCGTTTGGCAGCTTGTCTATATCATTATTTGCATTGCATACAGGTGAGACCAGATCTCGTGGAACATCATCGGCGGTGCCATGTGCCAACTCCATGTGCTTTTGCAAAGCTTGAGTAGTGCGGAAGTTGCGCTGACACTGGGAACATTTGGTGGCGTCTCGCATGGTGTGATACAACATATGTGTTGTCAGTTTCTCCTGCGTTTTAAATGCCAGCGAGCATTGTTTGCAACGATATTTATAAACATGTCGCTCGGAGAACACGAGACTCATATGTACATCCTTGAAGTGAGCCAACATTGACGGGAGTGTTTGGAATCTCATAAAACACGGACGTTGCACGTGGCAAACAGCAAAGCAAACGTACTCATTGTTTTGCATTGGATAATGCTGCGTCTGCTGGGCATGTTGTAGAAGCTGTTCCTCGTGCTTAAACGAGGAGTCACATTGTTGGCAACAAATGCCCTGTACGATTCCGATGTCACCTCCAGTAGAAGAGGAATATGTCGTCGTGATGTTGGATGACGTTATTGTGGATGTGGTTGCAGTTGTACGATTGTCGCCATTTCCTTTGGACAAGTCCTCGTCTTCAATTTTTTTAGATAACGACGATGATGCCGATCGTTGCCAGGTCTTGTGGTCGACAAGCTGCAATAATCTGTCTAAACCATCACGCATCACATTGTGCACACTCATCAGATGTGCCTCTAATAAGGATCTTTCACTGTAGCCATGCTCCAAGCATAATGGGCAAGACACCTCAGAATATGATGCCGCTATCATTGGTCGCAATTCATCCACACCCCGTTGAGATTCTAAATCGTTGGAGTTCTTATCTGTGTTGTCCTGTTCATCGGCTCTATTTTCATTGCTATCTAGCTGCTCCCGCTTAATATTAAAATGGCCAAGACCAGCACCACAATCAAGACCAACTGCAGTTGCACTTGCATGAGATATGTCAACATCTTCTCCCTCATTTGCGGCTGTTGTTGGCGTGATACTGCAACGTTGAACGGCCGCAAGTGCAGCAGCCGCCACAGCTGTTTGAAATGCCTGCAACGCCGTAGTGTTGGTTGGTATGCTAATGAAATCGTCGCTTTCTGCTGTTGGATGCATTGCCTCCAAATGCAAAATCATCTCCTTTTTCGATGGTAAAAAATTTTCACAGAGATTACATTTAAAAACTGTTGTCGCTTCATTTGTATTTGAATTTTGATTTAGATTTGTATTTTTGCAACCGATTGTAGAACCACTCGATATGGAAGCTGGGGAAAATATATTATTATCTGCCAATGTTAAACTGACTGATGCAGAATCTGCTTCTAATCCTTCGACCAATTCCACTGTTGCTGACAAGTTTAGTCCAACACCCAAATTTCCATCTGAAAATAGTAGAAAAATAAAATAAACGCAATTTTGTTAGTATCCATACAGCTTGGTGCGATTTTTAACTGAATTTAGAATTTGTTATAGTATCGTCTTCTTAAATTTTCTAATTTCAAATATGTATTTATGAAAATTATAATGGTGAGCGCTTGACTGTCAAAAACTTGTTAGGGAATCTCGAATAGCGACGACGATATGGGAGGTTAGACGACCCTGTTATCCATGGCTGTCTAAAATTACTAAGTTTACTATTAATTATTTTTTTTCTAGTGTGCCCACTCCTATAAAAAGCAAAAAAAAAAAAAAAAAAAACCAAATATATGAAGAATAAGTTAAATTATTTTTACACATTCTTCTGCAAAAGTTCAATTGTACAATAATTTGTAAAAGTTTTGCGCAACAAAAAACAATTTTTTATTATATGTATATTATCTTCAATTCCGATAATAGCTCCTAATGCCATAGGCCATTGGTTTCTTACTTCTAGTTAATTTCAACGCAAAAGGTATAGAACAGTTGACCTGTTTATTACCAATTTCAAAGCAATTTCCATACAAGCTTGATTGCATCGAATTAAAAAACGTCCGACATAAAATAAAGATCGAGACGTTCATCGGGAGAAATAAACTTGTCCAAAAGCGAGAGAATGGGGGAGAAAGAATCAAACTAACCAAACTGGTACGAGTGTATGTAGGTATTATTGTGAGTATTTCTGTTGCTCTTACTCTTGCTTTTATGTTGTTGCTGTTGTTGTTAATGCAACAATCATGCGCAGCTGTTGTGAGCAAAGTGGTCATAAGGAAGCACAATGAGATGTCCGATCCACCAACACAATCCACTATCGTTACCATAACGCCACAAATCAGACAATAAGGAACGGCTAATAATTTGTAACTCTAAAAAAACCGTAATAGAATTGAGTATTAACATACCTTTAATTTCCTTAAATTTTATAAAGTGGAGCATAACAGGCAGACAAAATATTATCGGCTCTGCTATTTTAAATAATTGTATAATAATGCTTCCCTCATTCTCAACCTTATGTTCATTTTGATTCTGTCAATGTTAAAAGACTCTTTTCATCTTTTTTTTAAATTTAACAGGTTAGAGTACATACAAAAGAAAAATAGCAACAAGAATAACACAATGTTATGGCAGCGGATAAGAGAACATGAGTGAGAGTTAATATAGGAGAGTCCAGAAAAGGGAAGACTGCCAGGGCAAGCTCCGACGCTCATGGGCTCACTTATATGATATGTGTTTAGCGTCATTTGTTGCTCATTGTTACTTTAAAATACCAGTTGCTCATAAAAATGTTTAAATCTTAAACTAATGAAAATGGAAATCAAATAAGTAAAATTTGTTACCCATTGACATCACCAAGAAGCGAAATACTAAAGGTCTTATTGCTTGATGTGTTTATGTAAGCAATATGATATGAAAACCCAAAAAATTTAAAATTCTTGATACGCAAGGGAAAGTAAATACTTAATCAATATTGGAGTGGAGATCGAGTCGAGGATTAGCAATACTTTTATTTTCATTTGGTAATGACAGAGAATAAGTGTGTATGTAATTTGTGTGATTAAAGTTGAGTTGAGATTGATGAAAAGCGAAAAGATACATATATTTAACAGCGAATCTTCAAAAGAACGACAAGAGAGTCTGTGGTGGGCGTTTTGAAATTGTATATATAACTTCAGCTCCAGGTCCCAATCTACTTCTGTTGCAGTTTGATATGCATAAATGCATTCGATGCCAAGCCTTGCACAATGCCGCCGCATCAAATATAGGAAGCTCAGATTGCGAACATATGTATACTTGCCAAGTAGTCTTGCTTTTCTTAAAGGTAGACTGCGACTGCTAGTGGAGACTGTGTGTGTTGACTGGGGTCTGGGACTGTGATTGGAAGAGCAATGCATAGTGGGGATTGAAGTCGGCTTGGAGCAAAGTGTGCACGTCACTAATTGCAAATTCGATGGATACATATAATCGTTTTTGCATTCTTTAGTAATTTATAATAATTTTCTCAAGGGTCAGCCACAGCGTATAAATCTCACAGCTCATATACGCAAGTCGCACATGAGCAACATCGAATAACGACTCCGAGTCAGAGTGTATGAGTATATACTATACATATGTATGTACCTACATACATACATATACGACGAGAATGAGGGCGATAATAATCAAAAAGCGCAGGCAAAAAAGAATTGAACTAAAATCAGTTTTTTAATGATAAGTTACGAACTGAAACTGAAACGAACCTTACGAATAGTGTTATACAATGACCGAATATACATACAAACATATACATACATACATGCATAGAACATACATACATAAATATCTTGGCAGCATGGTATTTAATTCCGCATCGCATTTCAATATATTAATTTTATTTATGGGCAATAGTAAATTTAACTTAAATTTAGCCAAGTGTTAGCAATATTTGAATTTACCGGACTGCTTCATTTCAAATCAGTCTGAAATTTAAGCTCATCAAATGTTGATTTCGTATAAGTAATTGATTTCTTTGAGTTATTTTAACTTTGCTTTTTTTCGAGCAGCTGCTATAAGCATAAATTTTAGATAGACAAAAAAGGTTTAGTATAATGGTATTGTGGAGCAGGAGGCTTCTCTGACCCTACGCATATCCCTGGTCAGCTTCAGATGAGTCTTCGAGACTATAAGAGCTTTGAATAATGTCATTCTACATTCATCAATTAGATCAAATTTGTTGTGAATTCTCGAAACCACTTTTTTATTACCCGTACTATATGTAATTGGCTTGTGGAGGGGTTTTTGGTTTGCTTTGGTTGATAATCTGGCACTATCACTATAGTATATATTTAATATACCAGAAATACTCTTCAGAACATTTTTGGATTTTTTGTTTATTTTTATTTTTATTTTTTTGTATCTTTTGTTTTTATTTAAAATGGGTGGCAGGTATCTCAAAAAATGACTAGTGCTGTCGAAAATAAATTTCACTTACATATATCTCTTAAGAGTGTCTGAGATCTAGGTGCTGAGCACTTTTCATTTTTATTCGGAGATGGGTATATCGCCTCGAGAATATACATACTTCACAGTGTAGGAGATGGCTCCTGCCAGCGATATTTAACATTAAAACATATTTAATATTAAAAACTAGGAAACATACAGTAGAGTGTCCTCGACAGTGAGATACCCAGTACCCAGTACAGCATTCAAAATATACCATAAAGGTCCAAATATATGTTTCAGATTGCCAAATAAAGCAGTTCATACTTAATGTATTATTATACAAAAGTATTTTTTAAACAACTTTTACAGTTTTTATTTCATCACAAACATATTCTCAGGAATTATAAATACTATAGTTATTAATGTCCATACCAAAATCGTACACCAGCTATAAAATTAGATTTGAGAGTCCGAAGTGGGCGTAGTAAACACTTGAAACAAACTTGATCTATTTTAGAGAAAACTCTCTTAGGACAGCAACGGTTATAAGCACAAGCGATTTTTCTTTCATAAAAAACAATTAATTACTTCAGTTAGTGTTAAGTTTTGATCTTACCCTCATTGTTGCTTGATGATTCATCGTAAATTTTAAATACTTCGTTAAGAGCCAGCATCTCGAGATTTTCACTTCGCCGCTGTAAGCAAATGAATTGCTCGACCTGCATATGCCGCAGTCCTTTCACATGCACAATCATGTCATACAAATTCTTGGCCCGAAAATTGCACAACTGGCAGCTTAACAGCTTTTGAGGTTGGTGGTCCTCATGTTGATCCATTGGCACATCCTGCACTAGCTTTCGCATATGACTTTGCTGAATTAAATAAAGTAAATGTTGGAATATCATGCGCAAGGTGTCGTGTCGCATCTGCTGTGAGTGCAACGATAACTTCTGAATGGAGTTGGTGTGAAAGTCACAGCAATTGCACTTTAATTGTACCACGTTAGTAGCTAGTTGAGGTTGATGATACTGCTGCAGCTTATACTCATTCTTTGCACCGCCCTCGCGAATGTGATTGATGAAGCTCAACTTTTGCAAGTGTTTATCTGTCTTGCTGTGCAACTGAAAGTTTGCCTTTAGATTCGTCTTGTAGTTGCATAATCGACATATATAATTGTTGTTATGAATGACCATTACTTCGGGGGAATTATTCGACGATTGTCGTGAGCGATCCAATAATAAATGCTGGTTAAGTTCATCCATATTGTTGGTGCTAAAGCACTCGCATACTTGACAACTATACATCGCGGTTGGCCACAAATCTGGCAAGCTGCTGGACGAGAGGGCTGATTGTGTTGTGTCCGTATCGCCCGATGAAGATTCGCTTGAATGTGTCGCTATACCCATGCCCATACTCAAGCCCATCCTTAATGCTTTTGGCGAGTATGTGAATTGATCAGGAGTACTGCTAACTGTCGGTGGCGATGTGGGTGACATTTTGGTGCAATTTGTGGCATTTTGTTGCTGCTGTTGTTGAACGGCTGCATTCTGTTGAATTAGTTGAATCATCAGAGCCTGGTTATAAGCCAAATCGGCCAATGCCACCTCTGAGACAGGCAGAAAGCTATTGGCACTTCCACCAGCTCCAGCTACAGCTACAGGTCCCAATTGCTGTTGCTGCAGCAAGTTGAAGGCCTGAATGTGCTTGATATTATTTTGGAGCACAGCCATATTGTGGGTATGCTTCTCACTGGTCATATGAATGCGTAGATTACGCGCCACAGATGTCTCATAGCTGCATATATCGCAACGAAATGAAGGTTTTGGTTTGGCCGAAACTCCTGACGAAGATGACGACGGTAACGCAGGCGAACCTGAAGTATTATTTACATTGCTGTTGGTGGCATTATTACTGATGCTGCCACTGGACGACGATCCAGAGCCTGAGCCAGACCCCAACGAAGCCTGCTGTTGCTGAGATGTCGCCGACAGACCGACTCCTTGTGACTGGGAAGAACTGGAACTGGGCAGCAGTAATTTGGCAACCATATTTTGTGAGCTGTTTAACTCCTGCATGTTATTCAAGTGCTTATCGGACTGCATGTGAATAGACAAGTTGCCCTTGGTTGTCGTGGAATAATTGCAGATTTCGCAACGATATGGCTTATAACCACATGAGTAGGACTCACCTCTTGCCAGTCGTGGGTGCTGTTGACCTACGAATACATCACATCCATTTGCAGTCACCCAGAATAAAACAAAATTAAATGAGGAGAATTAGCAAATATATTATGAAAGGCACTTTGCTTTCTTCAAAATCTTTAAACATACTTTCAACTTCTTAATATTAAATAATAATTATACCCGCTACCCGCTAGGGTAGGAGGGCGTTATTACTTTGTGCTGGAATCAAATATATAATGGCAGAAGAAAGCATCTCCGCCCCGATAAAGTATATATGTATAATCTTAATCAGCGTCAACAGCCGAGACTTTTCCATCTGTCCGTCTGTCCGTATAAACACCTAGATCTCAGAGACTATAAGAGATAGAGCTATATTTTTTTCGAAAGCACTTATAATGTTTGCATGCAGATTAAGTCTGTTTCAAATTGTTGCCACGCCCATTATGAATACGCCCAAATCGAAAAAAATCGAATAACTATTAATGTTTATGCTAGAGCTGCGATTTTTGGTACATACCATAATAACTACAGTATTTATGACTCATTAGTTAGTTGTTATTTTAGTATTTTGGTATATGAATTTGGTTTACTTTATGAATAACAATGTATTACTTTTATTGAAAATTAAGTGAGTAAACAAACTTAAATTTTCTAGCAAGATATAATATATGTATATCGCAAAATGTAAATAAATTCAGATGACAGGAATAAACTTATAAAAGTAGATAAAAACTAAAAAAATAAAATTGAAAGGTAAAATGATTCGTCTACATAGAATACATTATTCTCATTAAGTACAACATTTAAATATTATATTATATATATTTAAATATAATCTTAAATTTATTTGAAAAATAATAATAATAATTTTTGCATATATATATATATGAAAAATTTAAATAAATTTGTAAAAAATTTTTAAATATAAATGTAAAGTGATTGGCAATTTTTTCTAATAAATTGATTTGTAAAATATTTCAAAAACTTTAACATACCAAAAATAATGCGTTTAAACATATAATATTTAAAATATATTGAAGATATTTGGCTTCTGCCTGCTACATACATACGTTTTCCGTTAACAAGTACAACAAGTAAGAAAGCTACAGTCGATTGTACTCGACTGTGAGATACCCGCTACCCATTTTAAATGAAAGCATTCTATTTTGCGGTATTATTCTCAAAATATACCAAATATACTGCAAACATACTAAAAATACCAAATGATAAATGTGGTATATCGATATAGTACTGCATTCAAAATATACCATAGACGGCACAATACACCAGATTGCCGGCCAAAGCACCCCCAGTAAGTAGGCGTTTTTGCCCATACAAAAGTATTTCTTTAATAACTTCGACAATTTTTATCTGATCGCAGCCAAATTTTCAGGAAACATAACTACTATAGCTATTATTGTATATACCAAATTTTAAATTTTTAAAATTACTCTTGTTTTGATTTGCCGGGGCGGAAGGGGCGTGGCAAAAATTTGAAACAAACTTGATCTGCGTGTAAACATAACAAATGCTGTCGAAAAAAATTATAGCTCTATCTCTTATAGTCTCTGGTATCTAAATGTTCATACGGACGGACGGACAGACGGACATGGCTATATCGTCTCGGCTGTTGACGCTGATACATTTCCTGTCGGCACAGAGCTTTAATACCCTTCTACGCGCTACCCAGGGTATAAATATATACATTTAATGGCGAATTTCGTTTGACATCCTTACTTATTGATTTTTAGTCCAAATACTAATTTATATGTATCGCGTTTACGACCAAAAATGTCTAAAAAAAAAACAATGCATGTAGTATTGCACATTTACAAAAAAACACGTATAATAAATATTGAAAAATAAATGTATTTCATAAAATTTGATAAACAACTTTCTTTACTTTTATTTTGATAATTAATGAAGTAAGAAAGCTGTAGTCGAGTGTGCTCAACTGTGAGATACTGGCTACCCATTTCGAAAAAAAAAAACAAAACAATAAAACTAAACATATGCGAAAGGATACATTTGGTGTATTGATATAGTACTACATTCAAAATACACCATAGAGCGTAAAATATACCAGATTGTCAGCCAACTCTACTAAGACCCGTAGTAATTAGGGAATGCAATTTTCTCGGGTCGTAACTACATTTTTAGAAATCATAGACATTATAGTTATTATTGTCAATGCCGAAATTCAAAGCTCTAGTTTAAAAATTACGTTTGTTATTCTATTTTGCCGTCTAAGCTGTTGATCAAGAAGATATACACGTACTTGCTTGTATGTATATACTATTTGCTTGTTACATACATTTACATTATAAGGCCCTTCTATACAATGGATAGCGAGAATACACATTCTTTTTACTTTATAAAAAATATTTTCTTAAATGAGGTTAAAGTTTTATTAGTTTTTTAGGCTGGATAGTAAATCAAGTGTAACAATAAAAAGACTTACCTGCTAAGCAATAACCACAGGCACTTTCCCCATCCGGATGTTTTTCGCGCATATGAATCTCTAATGTCTCCTGATATTTATAATGCCAATTACATTGCGGACATTTAAGGGTCTTGCATGAGTTACGTGTTGACATCTGGACTCCACTATTTAAGCGGGCAGAATTCAAAAGCATTTCACAACTGCAATAACAAAAACAAATTGAAAATTAAAGTACGGTTCAGAGTTTCAAAAATATTAATATTTCAGATAAACACATTTATCTCCTTTAAGAACTTTGCAACCCTTCAAAGTTTAAGTAAACTATTAATCGAAGAATACATAGGATATCAAAAACATCTCGCTACGAACGGCATTGAACATATCAAATTCAAAACGACTTTGGATGCACTTACGAAAAAGAAGTGGCATGAAATGCAAATTCCGAGCTCGATTTAGTGTTGCCAAACACTGGTCCGAAAAAAAATAAATTGCTTTATTAAAAAAACTCTATTAAAAAACGGCGCTTAAAGCGCTGCTCCCAGATTTGCGAACTATTTGACGTGCGAAGAAGCTATACATTGATCATTTTTAGCATTTTTTGTGTTCATTTGACAATAAAATGGTGATGCTGTGATGTTTTGTCAAACATCAGAAAACATCGCTAAATGAAATATCGATGCTCGATGCATCGCTGCAGCTTTAAAGAGACTATTGAATTAGATCCATTTTAGAGGTATATTTATCCATTTTGTTTTCCAGCTACCCAAGCATTATAATAAAATTTAATTCCGACCCTATAATGTATTCTTAATTGGCTTCAAAAGGATGATATTGAGGTGTATGTATATCCTATAACAATACAATATACAAAATCAAACAAAATGAAATCTTTAGGCATAAAAACGTATAAACTGGGGGAAATAATAAAATCTAGAATAAATGATCGCTTATCGGAGTTATAAACTTAATAACATAATTTATATTTTTCGCCGTGGTGGACCCTTGCTAGTATTTTTCATACATTTTATTTAAAAAAAAATTATTTAGTTAAAAAAAAAAGGTAGCATATCCATTTTAATTATCTAATATGAATTCAAGCCACGACATTATTGTCTGCACAAAAAAGCAACTAATGGAAGATCTCACAATGACAACAATGTCACCCCACATACAAGTGTTGATGAAATTTTATGTACATATCTCCATAAATTGCGACAATTGATGCTGAAGAGACAAGAAAATGTATACGTTTTTATATATCACTTATCAAGTGAAATCAGAGCAATTGGTTTAATTTATTTTAGTTAAGCCGCTTCGCCCTTGTGTACGTAAATTCACCGTCCACGACCGACACTCCAACCGCCATCCTCCGTAACCCACAAGTCAATTCCCAACGCGCCACACTATTAAACTGCGGTAATTTACATGCAGATGATTAAGCAAGTGTCCACATACATACACATACATGTATGTACATTCATATGTGTGCATGTGCCTTTTAAATGTATTGATAAGTACCATCGCCCTGTCTCTATAATTACACAAATTGGTGCATCACAATTATTGTATTGTTTGCATACATATGTAAGTATGTAAATACATATGAACAAAGAAAAGGTACTTCTTACATACATACATATGTATGGATCCCAGCTTATTTCAACCACCACCAACCGACCAATATTGAATCAGTATACTGGCCAAACTAAAAGAGAAATTAAATTAATTTAAACGCAGCATTATTATATATATTATATTATTTTTCATATCATTACAGTTATTGGTAAAAAAAAAAATGTGGTTTTCTTTTCTTTTTTTTTGGAGAAAATGCGAACGGGTTTCGTCTTAACAGAAATACGCCAGGGTGACACAGGCCAGATCAGCTTAAAGTGAGCCACAATCGGCAACCACAATCTTCTTTGTGGTCTTGGCCGACTGCGAGCCGTATGACTCGATCTTCTTGACAACATCCAGACCCTCGACGACCTCGCCGAATACGACGAGCTTGTTGTCCAGCTAAGCGGTCTTCACGGTGCAGATGAAGAACTGCGAGCCGTTGGTGTTGGCACCAGCGTTGGCCATCGACAGGATGCCGGAGCCGGTGTGCCTCAGACGGACGTTCTCATCGGGGAACTTGTTGCCGTACATGGACTTGCCTCCAGTACCGTTGTGGTTGGTGAAATCGCCGCCCTGGCACATGAAGTTTGAAATGACGCGATGGAAACTGGAGCCGAAACCCTTTTCGCCTGTGCACACAGCACGGAAATTCTCGGCGGTCTTGGGCACGACATTGGAGCGCAGCTCCATAATTATTCTGCCGATGGGCTCGCCATCGGCGATCATATCGAAGAATACTCCTTGCAAAGTACTCATTTTCGATCCGTTAGAATATTCGCGAACAAACTGAATTCCAAATTGCAACTGAAAGTATGTCAAACATACTTTAATAAAAAAAATATATATAATATCTTGGATTCTTGCATTTTTCGTCAACCTCTGACAAGTGCAGGAGCATAGAAAGTTATATTAAAGGTTGCTGAGCAGCTCGACCCAAAATATTACACTTGTTCTAGGAGACAAAGCCATTGCAGCTCAATGAATCGAAACTGCCGTCCCTTCCATAAGAGAACAATGTTCATATGCAGATATGTATGTACGTACATACATATGTATGTATGTATGCATCGAATATTTTATTCTTTAAATATAACAATAAAACACTAAAAAAGTAAAAAACAAGAAAGTTACAGTCGAGTGTGGTCTACTGTGAGACACCCGCTACCCATTTTTAATAAAAGCAAAATATTGCTAATATTGCTACTAAAAATACTAAAAATATACCAATAGATATGCTTGGTATATCGATATCGTACACCATTCAAAATATACCATAGACGGCACACTATACCAGATTGTCGGTCAAAGCAACTTAGACCCCTAGTAACATAACATAAGTAGACGTTTTTGCCCATACAAAAGTATTTCTTTAATAACTAGATTTTTTTGATTTGCGGGGGCAGAAGTGGGCGTGGCAAAATTTTGAAACAAACTTGATCTGCGTGCAAACATAACAAATACAGTAATAACTATAGTAGTTATGATCCCTGAAAATTTGGTTGCGATCAGAAAAAAATTGTGGAAGTAATTAAAGAAATACTTTTGTATGGGCAAAAACGCCTACTTACTAGGGGTCTAATTTGCTTTGGCCTACAATCTGGTATATTGTGCCGTCTATGGTATATTTTAAATTCGGTACTATATCGATATACCACATATATCATTTGGTATATTTTCAGTATTTTTGCAGTATATTTGGTATATTTTGAGAATAATGCTTTTTTTTATTGGGTAGCGGGTATTTCACAGTCGAGTACACTTGACTGTAGCTTTCTTACTTGTTTTTTTTTTTAATAATTGCATTTATTTAATAGCATAAATAATAATAAATGTTTTGTGATGTGGTCATAAATTTTTGTTTTTTACCGATTTCTTTCTAAACATAGAATCATAAATGTTGCCAAAAACGTTCTCTGTAAAATGTATGGAGCTAGCGTAATATATATTTATTTTTTCGCACTCTCAAAATTTTGCTATTCTGGGAACAGCGCCTATGTGCGTATATCGATGACACATAACATCGCATCAAAACACTTGTTGGGTTTAAGAGGAGAGGATGGTCCGAAGATATCGATATTAACGCTGGAGCATGATTTACATTTACGATTTTGATTAAAATTATTTTAGTAACGGTAGATGTATAAATATGTAAATTTTGCATTGCATAGTCATAAGTCATGCTGTCACATGTCAATCGATCCCTATCTAAAATGATACATTTGCCACGAAATCCCAAGGTTAATTTGCGTTTAAATGAGCATTCGCAGTGGCGTTTATTAGAGTCTGTTAAGAGTCTGCATAAGCTGCTTACAGCTCTATTCGCTCTTCTACATATCCAACTCGAGTTAAACGTACACATGCATACATATGTATATGTATTTGTAAAATTAGACTAATGAGTTATTGTGCAGCATTGGCTACATTTTTGAGGGGTTCACAATTCCCATTGAAAGTTGCCAGCCAAAGTTCAACCAGCAACAATAATTACACATATTTTGCAAATCGAGAATAAATAAAAACCCTTTTGCAATGTCAGCACGTTTTAAAAGTTTGCTCACGGTTCAACCCCATTGGTTCTCCGGCCAGAAAAGGGATAAGACAGACTACATAAGTACAACCCTTTGCTAATGACCAGTGCGCAAATGAACCGCCAGCGGCACTCTCGGTATTCTCGGTTACGTTGTTAAAATTACGCTTAAATGGTAAATATATAAATATACCCTACAGGACTGTTGTCGTCAGTTATGCATAAAATTTTCCAATCAAAAGTCTGTAGAAAATAAAAAGTGTGAAAGCCGGTATTAAAACTCTTTATATTTAAAATTTTGCCATTAGTCGTTATTTAAATTGGAAAATTAAAAAATTATTTTGTTCTCCAAAAAGAATAAATCAGATGCAAAGTTATCAAAATAATACAAGTGTAGTAGTCAATTTATTTAAAATTCCTTTTATTATATGTGACATTAAAGTCATCTGCTTTTAAACGGACGATCAATTTAACTGATAAAAGTTACCCCACGTTAACTATTCGTACATACAATGGATTTATAAAATGTATACACTCTAAACTTTTAATGTTGTTTTCAAAATTAATTACGCAGATTAACACTATTTTCAGTTTTGTTCGCGTTGCATTTTGCGGCCGCAATATGGTAATCTCTAAAATAGGAAAGTAAGTTACATTTCAATTTTATCGCGTGATTGAAGAGTGGCAAATATACATATACTAGTACGTGTATCTCCGCGTTAAAATCTAAATCCAATTATAATACTATGGAAGATAATTTCAGGTCGTCACTAAGAAACAAAGCATACATAACAAGTAAGAAAGTTACAGTTGAGTGTGCTCGAGAATGACATACTCATTAGAAATAAAAGCGAAATTACTAAAAATATATCAAAGGATTTATTCAACAATTTTTATCTGATCGCAATTAAATTTTTAAGAATCATAAGGACTTTAGTTATTATGTTACGAGTATGTACCAGAATTTGAGACTAGCTTTCAAATTTCGCTTGTTTTTCTATTTTGCGGGGACGATAGTGAGCGTGGTCAAAAATTTGAAACAAAATTGATCTGCGTGCAAACATAACAAATTATAACTCTATAATATATCTCTTATAGCCTCTAAGATCTAGGTATCTACGGACAGATAGACAAAAGGACATAGCTACATACTATATCGTGTCGACTGTTGACGCTGATCAATGGGGTCTGTTATAATTGTTTTGTTAAAACTTTGTGCAAAAACGCTTCATTTATTCGAAAAGAAAAATACACCACAAGTAATTAAAAAACATTGTACATATATCAATTTTGTGTTACTTAATCCGTTTTACTTATATGATAAATATCACTGTAGAGGGTTTGGAACTTACCGAGCACAGTCGACTCCTTGAGGACGTCCATTAATATGATCAGAGCAGGCACCAATTGTGAAGCTGGACGCAGTCGTCGTGCTGCCCATATTGACGGCTGATGATGCACTAGGGGAGATGGGCATGGGCATCGGAGTTGTCAATCCCCCACTAGAACTGGTATTAGGAGATCTTTGTGGTTGACATTGAGTTGAAGATTGTAGTGTACCTGGTGACTTTGTGCGAGTTTGAATATCTATTAACTCGCATGTTTTGCAGTCGACTCCTTTAAAGTCTGTATGTTCGGGGCACTTGCTGGGGAGCATAAGTAGCTGCTGCTGTTGATTTTGAAGTTGTTGTTGAAGAAAGTCCGAAAGTAGCTTGACACTCCTAGCGTTTTGCTCGTTTGCTGCCAGTGCAGCCAGGGATGCATGAAAGGAACTAAGATGCGTGTGAGCTGGAGATTCTATCGGTGGGAAGATACCGCCAGTGGAATGCACTGATTGCTGTTGTCCTTGCAGGGAAATTAGATGCTGATGCAATATGTCCGCCGCAGTTGCTCCGATGGTTTCTGATGCATCCGCAGCTTCTGCTGTGGAATGGTTGGAATGAGCAGCATCAGCTGGGTGTGGACGTGATATAGGGGATATTGAACTCATAAAAGATGTGGGTTCAATTGGTATCAACTTATCGCTACTTAGATTATCAGTTCGAGTTGCCAAAGGCGAATCATCACTTTTCTGCTGCAGCACTTCCAAGTCAATTAGCAACGATGCTGAAGCTAAAGCTGGTGCAGAGATAGAGGCAGATGAAACACACATTAGGTTTGTTGATGATGATGACTGTGATGAAGGTGCCGTTGTAGATGTCAATGTCGATGTTGTTGTCGTTGTTCTGATTGTATTTGTATTGTAGCTTATTGATTTTGAAGGGGTGTTATTAGTCTTTATTGTTGCTGGATTTGAGGAACTAAGTTTCACAGTACTATTGACTGCTACTTTAGATATTGCAATCGTCTTATCTGCATTTTCTTTCTTTTCGTCGTCGTTCTCAATATCGTTTTCGCCATCATCGCTAATATTATCATCGTCGTCATTTCGATTATCATCGTTGCGATCACCATCACTGTCGGGGGGACAACGTTTAGGAGCTATAACTGCTGAAGTCTCCACCAAATTGCAGCCATTTCCAGAATCACCGACATCGGCGTTGGCTGGATCAAGTGGCTGAAGGAATGATATCTGTGGCTTTTCATCCATATTTCGCTGGATGATGGCACTGGAATATTCGCGTTTTAGCAGCTGCTGCTCAAGCTCCACCAGATTAAGCGCGTGCTCTGCTTTCGCATGCAAACTAAATGAATTCACGTTTCCAAATGACAATTTACAGATAAAGCACATCAATATGGGCTTGTGCGAATGCGTTTGAAATACATTAGCTCCGTCCTCGCAATGTGCGTTGACATCTTGAGCGGAGACCACACGAAACGAGTGAATTTTTGGACTTAGTTGATGATAGTCCTTTACAACTCCGTTTTCCTCAACGATTTGATCCTGCAAAACTTTATTTGCCAATGCCAATGATGATCCTTGGGCGCGTTTTCCACCTCCAGTTCTAGTTTCAGTTTTAGTTGTATTCGTCGACGTTAGTCCAACTAAATGCGCATCGAAAGAAGACGACAGTGGGCTGGTAAGCGTTGTAGATGTTAAACTTGTGCAGGAAGGGACATTCGCATTCCCTGCATCGATAATAAATGCACTGCCATCAAGATTGTATACTATTTTGCCATTGAAAGTTTTAACATCAGAACTGGACATTGGAGAGCCGTCATTAGTATTGGAAAACTGCGAATAAAAAAACATTCGTTGTTAAATTTTTAATTGAGGTAAAGTACTAGATTAGGTTAGACAACTTAATTAGAGATAACATCGTCGCGGGATATTTGCATTCCTATTCTAAGCAGAAAGTTGGATGCTGATTTATACAACTATCGCCTTAACAATTATCATTTCTGTGGTTTTACACCTACGTCGGGCACTAATATTGTCCCGACAGCTCCCGATGATTAAGAAAACACATGTCCTGTCCAAACACTGTCTCTAAGCTGAGTTTAAAATAAATGATCATGCACAGTTTATGGAGATATGAGGACATTTTCTCTCAGTTAATTAGTCAGAATAAGTACGAATTAAAATTCAATTTATTTTCTTCTCGTTTTATATAACAAGTAAGAAAGCTTCTGTCGAGTGTGTCCGCTTCCCATTTTGAATGAAAGCAAAATATTGTATTATTCTAAAAATATATAACGACAAAAAAACGAAAAACAAAAACGATAAATGGTATATTGGGTATATTGATATGGTACTACATTCAAGATATACTTGTAAAATGCAAAATATACCAGATTTTCAGCTAAACCAACGAAGATACCTAGTAACTGATCGCAATCAAATTTTCACAAATCTCAAAGACTATAGTTATTATTGCATATATATATATAAAATTCGTGTGTAGCTTTAAAATTACAATTGTTATTCGAGTTTTATCAATTTGTGGGCGTAGAAAAAAATTTGATATAAACTTGATCTTCGTGCAAACATAATAAATGCTGTCGAAAAAAAAATATGGCTCTATCGCTTATAGTCTCTAAGATCACGGTGTTCACACGGACAGACAGGCATGGCTTGAACGTCTCGGCTGTTGACGCTGATCAAAAATATATACACTTTAAAGGGTCGGAGATGACGCGTTATGCTTGTTACAAACATATTATTCTGCCGGCACAAAGTTATAATACCCTTCTACCCTATGGGTATAACAATAACAAACTGAAGGGAGAGAGCTTCAACAATGCAAAACAGATATGTAATTACTTCAAAATTATCTGAAGTATGACTTTTAAAGCACTGTAGCTATTTAATGACAACTCTTCGCTATAATGGCACTATAATGCGGTTTTTGCACACACACGCACAACCCAGTGTAACTGCATTTTGCATTAAACGAAAATACTAATTATTTGGCTATCATTGCAATTCCCTTTGACTCGTTTGTACACTCTTATATGTAAGTATATTTTAAAGTACAGCAAACGAAATAAAATTAAATTTACTGAATGAATAGTTTTAGCAAGTATTACATGAATTAAACATAATTGTTATAGCAACGAATGACAATTATGGGGCAGATTCTTTGTCGTACCATCAATATGGTACGATATGTATGTATAGTTAAAAACTTTTGCGATCGTGCATTTTTATTATGCTTATATCGAATGAATTGGTAGGGGAGTTAGTTATTAGAATGTCAACAGGCGAGACGATATAGCCATGTCCGACTGTCTGCCTATTTGAAACTGATATGCAGATACTACTATAATAGAAATAACTATCATTACTTCGATGGCACTTGCTGTTGTTGCAAGCAAATTATTATTATTTTCTCCTTCGCTCACTTCCGACGCTGTATGGTATATTCTTAACCTATTAGTATATCGATATAGCAAATAGTTTTCGTCATTTTTTAGTGGTATTGTGATCTGGTATAATTTAAGAATCTCACAGTTCAGCACACTCAGTTGAAGGTTTCATACATGCTTTTTCTTTATTATTGGTTACTTAATGAAAACATGAAAATATTTTGAAAGCTTTTTGGACATTACCAGCTGTATGTAGCTGTTGCTTTCTTCTTGTGTAGATGTTATAAAAATTGTGGCTAGGCTAGTAGTATGATTATATGTACATAAGGATGGAATTTAAGTATTTATAAAGAATTATTCTAATTATGATAGTGTTGTCTTCGTGGGCACTTAAAGTATACAGCAGTACCAATGAGTCATTGTAACATTGGGATTTTTTAAAACTATCCTAACAATGCATCTTGGTCAATGTTTAGAGGAAAAGTTACGCGCGCATTGACGTCAAAAAGAATATTATAAGAATCACTGGAGTAATCAAAAGACTTTGTAAACGTATTCACATGCCTTTCGCCTTTAAGACCTGATGAGTGCGTGGAGTCGTGTTTTCTTTTTTCTTTTTTTTTTTGCATACCAACCAAGTTGCTTACACAAAGGCAAATATACACATACATATTATGAAAAGAGCCAGGCTCAGATACGGAAACTGCACGACCACGTCTGGGCAAGAAACGAAGGTATTGCCACACTTAAAGCTACAGTCAAAGCCAAAGGCAAAGCCGCATGCCACACTTGGATGGTGGTGGTTGATATATCAGAGAGAATTTGTGTGTGGGTGTACTGCATAGCATAAGCTGAAGACGAACTGAATATAAACCAGTTAAGCAATATGAAAACAGATAACGACTGCTCCACACACAGAAGAAATAAAGACGTAGCAACAACAACAATCAACATCTGCAACCTCAACATACACTGTGCCAAAATAAAGTAAATTCAATCTATTTATGTATATATTTTGCGATTTCCCTTCGGAAATATTGGGTAGTTGTAGGATTTCTCAACAAACCCTTATTTACATATTTTCCAATTATTTTTATATATATATATTTTTTTTTTTTTAAATCAGCTGTAATTTCTTACTTTTATTTGCCGCGTAATAAATACATAACCAAAAAAAAAACATAATATGTATATATTCAAATACAAATTAAAGACATCCTTTTGAGTTGATTTTTTCCTGTATCGAATCGGTTTTACCTTATCTATGCAGCAATTATTCTCGATCCACAACTAATTCAAAATTAATGAAATAATATCTCAACTTTCAATCCAAATTACAAAGGTCTTCAGACATGCTAATATCTATGTGGAATTTGGATCAGTGTACATAAAAACATTTTAGAGTCATCCACCCCTGATACTCCGTCCAATGTTTTTTCGGACGGAGAAGAGGAGAGCAATTGATGCAAACACCAGAACCTTGACTGGCCTTTGTTTTGAATACAACCAGAACCAGAATAAGGCACTGAACTTTTTCAATCGGGAGTTCGATGATTGTGCTCTTGCTAGTCTGCAATTCCTTACTTGGCAATTTATTCCTATTATCCCTCACCTTCGCTACATCTTATACTTGAATTAACAATTATTTTCACCAAACTCTAAAGCTGATATCATCGACATTAGGATATCAATGTAATTATTTATTTTATTAATCAGAATGAAAAACTTTATTGATTGGTAGTTAATATTCTTAATACTCAAATTAATTATGATCTAACTATAAATATGATTATGATCAACAATAAATAAATAATAACGAATAGAAGAAAACATATGTACACATATGCGAATGCAAGCTTATAAACTATATAAATATGTATATATATTTATAAACCATGTTGAGCTACTAAGCTTAATTAGTAGCTTTCACGCGTTAAACTATTGTTTATAAAAACTAAACCCGAAAGTTCAAATTTTAAGTTTATTTTCGTGGTACATATGTTCGTATATGTAACAACTTGTAATTTTGGGTGTGACTTTATCAAGCTTCGACACCGACACGACTTCAATGAGTATAAAAATACAAGTAAGAAGGCAATTAGCCGATCTTAATGCACGTCATCGTTAAGAGTGTCAGAGACCACGCAGTGCTGCCGGCAGAAGCAGAGCTCCTGGCAAACGCTGTCACAGCATTACATTAACATTAGCATTTTGCTGCTGCCGACAATTATATACAACTATAACAAATCGGAAAACTACAGTCGAGTGTGCCCGACTCTGAGATACCCGCTACCCATAACTTCGACAATTTTTATCTGATCGCAATCAAATTTTCGGAGATCATAAAAACTGATCAAGAATATATATACATTATAGGGTCGGAGATGTCTCCTTATGCCTGTTACATACATTTCCTGCCGGTACAAATTTAAAATAACGTTCTACCGTATGGTATGGTATACCATGTTTTGGGTGGGGCTTTCTGATTACATATAAATACAGGATCGTAGCATATTAAAGTTTATTAATCAGAAATAAATACGATTCGCCACAATAATAAACAATACGGTGAATTGCTGAATAATATTTAATTTATGAATAATTTATGCATGTAAGTAAAATCTATTTGGCTCCTGTACAAATGAATGCAAGTCCAGTTCAAAAGCGTAGTGCAGAGCGCATTATAAGATGAGCCACGAGTTTTTTATTGTCCCTGAGATCTGATGCGAGGGGAATTCATCAAACTGTCATTGTGGTCGGTCGGATAGTAAAAAGGATCGGGTGATTTCTGTTCATAGGGTACCCACTAGCACGGAGATACGCAGAGGAAGCAAGCCATGACCATGAATGACAAAAGAGCAAGGGGTTTGGGTAACACACCCTTTACACACATAACTGATACCTTTTATTTAGCCATACTTACCTATACATACACACCGCACAGACTTAGGTGCCTCCATACCTCTTCAATTTTTGTACATACATACATACATACATATGTGTGGGTATTGTCTGTTTGTGTGTAGGTACACTCACAATACAAATTGTGTGTATTGTGTGTGTGCTCGCGGTACGTTGCATTTTTACTCAGAAATCGCTTTTGTTCTGAGATTTCAAAATAAAAAGTTGCGAATATAAAACAAAAGTGTCACTTGCCGAGTTTTCAGACTGAGCTTGCATTGTTCCCTTGTTGCCAGATTTTTGTTTTTGTTTTGTATTTCTTGTTTATTTACGCAGACATACTTACTGCGTATACCTACTAACACACCAAACCCATCACGTGTGCATACATACATATGTTATGGCTGTGATAATTTGATTTTTTTCAGACACAAAGCAACTCACAATCATTCAATTCGGTGAGATCAATGGGGTCGATACGATTGCGACAAAAAGGAAGCCACATCCCAGAAACAAGCTCTGAGAAGTGACTCCAGGCTGCGATTTCAACTGCGCTTCCACGGTGATGAAATGTGCTCAAAATTCAATTTAATTCAGAATCGACAGAATACGCAGAAAAAAATTCGAAAAAGGAAAAATAAATATAATTTATTTTAGGCTCAGCTTGTTGCCGCATTAAAACTGCCGAGAATGTAGTTTTTAAGCGTATGAATATGATAATTTTTTAGATCAGTCTTACTGCCGCAGCTTAACCGTTCAAAATGTTGCCCCTTACCCCATACATATGTATAAGCGTACTGAATATATACTTATTAAAACGTATTGTTAACCAGCTTGGACTGCAACTTCGCCTGCGTCACATTTGAGTTTTCAAATATGCAATATTTTCTTTATTAATCATCATCACCATCATGTGCTCGACTGTGAGATACCCGCTTCCCATTTGAAAAAAAAGTGGTATTATTCTCAAAAAAATTCAAAAAAAAAATATACTACAGAAATACTAAACATTATGATACCACATTCAGGATATACTATAGAGTGCAAAATATACCAGACCAGAAATATACCGGCAACTAAGTGGGCGATTTTGCCTATACAAATGTATTTCTTTAATAACTTTGACAACCAAATTTTCAGGAATCACAAAGAATAAATTCGCGAGTCTACATACATATATTTCCTCCCAGTACAAAGTTGTAATACCCTTCTACCCTATGGGTAGTGGGTGTAATTAAGTTTTTGTCTATGATAACCTTAAGCGTTGTAAAATATTTGGTATCAACTAATAAATACTTTAATTGAAAACCCATAACTTTTCAATTTAAGATAAAATGGGAATTTTAAAATATATATAATATAATTTTAATGATAGCCTCCTGCTTATACCGTTTGCACTCATTGAACGATCGAATTTGTTAAGCTATGTACTACGGTGGCCAAAATGGAGTAAAGTTCAATTTAATCTTCGCGGACCTAATATTTCGAGCTAGTCTTTTTTCTTGAGTTGGCAGTACTGTTAACGACTATGAGATAAAATTTCATATCAATGTCATTATTAGTAATATTTGTATTTACGCTTGTGTTTACCCAACGACCAAGAGTGTCGTTTTGGAGTTTTACAATGCTTGATTTAATTGATCAGAGAAGTGCTATCACTTTAAGGAATACAATTTTTGTGGAAACGTTGAGGATGTTACGGAAGGAATTTGGGGATTCTACCATGTGGCAGAAAAATGTTTATAAGTTGTACAAAGACTTCAAAGAGACTCGGGAACATGTTGATGACCTCGAGTCGATTGAGGAAATAAAAGCTGAATCGAAGAAGACTATGCCGTAAAGGAATTATTTGTCATGTTTCAAGGATTTGAAAAAACGTTGACATAAGTGTATTTTATCGGGGATGAAATTGATTTAGAAGTATAAAGATTTTTCATTTTACAAACAAATTCACCTTACTTTTTATTGTGGGCAAAAAGGCTGTGGTGAGTTGCATAGTTCGTTCAACCCGTCAATTAGGAGAAATAACTATATTTTTACACCCGCTACCCATAGGCTAGAAGGGTATTATAACTTTGTGCCGGCAGGAAATGTATGTAACAGGCATAATGAAGCATCTCCGACCCTATAAAGTATATATATATATTCTTGATCAGCATCAAAAGCTGAGACGATCTAGCCGTGTCCGACTGTGTGTCTGTCCGTCTGTCAGTATGAACACCTAGATCTCAGAGACTATAAGAAATAGAGTTATAATCTTTTTTCGACAGCGCTTAGTATGTTTGCATGCAGATCAAGTTTGTTTCAAATTTTTGCCACGCCCACTTCTGCCCCCGCAAATCAAAAAAAATCGAATAACAAGCGTAATTTTAAAACTAGAGCGAGTTTTGGCATAGTTTTGTTATTCCTATTATTATTTGGTTGCGATTAGATAAAAATTGTGGAAGTTATTAAAAAAATACTTTTGTATGGGCAAAAACGTCTACTTATGTTACAAGGGGTCTTAGTTGCTTTGGCTGACAATCTGGTATATTGTGCCGTCTATGGTATATTTTGAATGCGGTACTATATCGATATACCAAATATGCCACATAGTATATTTTTGGTATTTATGTAGTATGTTGGTATATTTTGAAAAAATACCGCAATATTTTGCTTTCATTTAAAATGGGTAGCGGATATCTCACAGTCGAGCACACTCGACTGTAGCTTTCTTACTTGTTGTACATAAGTATGTGGAATGAAGATCATACATATATGTATAACACGCTATTATTATATAAACAAATTCTAGACTCAGACTAAGACGGAAAATAGCGAAGAAACTTCTGAATCTGTGCCCATTTTCAATAGGATATTATATTTGAATCCATTTATTAAATAAGCTAGATGGGCACAAAAGAGCTTGTCGAAATAAGGACAGGACGAGTAAAAGTTGGGAAGGGTGAAATATATAATAATAAACCAAAGGAGTCAAAAACAAAGACATCACAAAAAAAACTCAAAGTTATCCATAAATAGCTATGTATAGTGGTATATGTACATATGTACATTAATATGTGTGCATGTGCATTGTATTGAAGGAATTGTTTTCTTTTGCCTCCTGTTCTGAGAAAAGGTTTCTATACTCTGACGTATATGTTTGTATGTGCATATGCAGTATAAGCAGGGTAGCAAGACAATATGTTAAGCCTGGGTCCACGGCTCAGCAGAAGTATCACAGTCACAGTAGTTCATTACGTTAACAACGAGAAAATATGGCAACAATGACAACAATAGCCTGACCAGCAAATGTCATGTTTTGCTTTAACTCACAGACTGTACGGCGAGTAGATATACACCTATTCAAAGAATTATACATATGAAAATCTGTATGCACGTACATATGTATGTACATATAAATGAATGTGTATTTTTGCACACGTGCTTACTGACATTTGTTTGCAATAGTAGCTGTTGCAGTGCTGCAAATTTAAATAATCCACACTTTTTTGATGAATAAGCTATTAATTAAACATGTGTCAGAAGTTTAATTTGAAATTTGAAACAAACTTGATCTGATCTTACAGTCTCTGAGATCTAGATGTTCATACAAACAGACATGGCTATATCATCGCTGCTGTTGCCGCTGATCAAGAATATATAGGGTTGGAGATGCCTCCTTATGCCTGTTAAATACTTACATTTCCTGCCGGCACAAAGTTCTAACACACTTCTACCCAATGAGTAGCGGGTATATAATTCTGCATTCCACCACAGAATATAGAATATACCAAATTGTCAACCAAAACAAATAAAACCAATATATAATGATTTCTTAAATAACTTCTACAAATCGTATTTGATGGCAACTAAATCAAAATGATATTACATTGTAGTTTTTATTTAATTTGCGTTCTGTTCGGTTTGCGAGGGAAGAAGTACGCACTTGAAATCTCTGAAGCAAACTTGATCTACAAGCAAAAATGGCGAGTGCTGTCGAAGACAATAATATTGCTATTTCTTAATAATTCTTTGAGATCTAATTTATGGCGTCAAATGTGTCACCTTTTGCCGTTACATAGTTTTGCTGCCGTCTGCCCTACAAGCAGCCAAAATAAAAACCGAAATAAACTCATCGAGGCATTTAGTCGAATAATATTGCATTTTTATACCTGCTACCCATAGGGTAGAAGCGTATTATAACTTTGTGCCGGCTGGAATTGTATGTAACAGGTAGAAGGAGGCATCTCCGACCCTATAAAGTATATATATTCTTGATCACCGTCAACCGTCAGCCGAGACGATCTAGCCATGTCCGTATGCCGTCCGTCCGTATGAAACACTGGATCTCAGAGACTATAAGAGACAGAGCTCTAATTTTTTTCGACAGCACTTGTTATATTTGCACGCAGATCAAATTTTTGCCACGCTCCCTTCCGCCCCCGCAAATTAAAAAAATCGAAAAACAAGCGTAAAATTTGGTTGCGACCAAATAAAAAATCTCACAGTCGAGCACACTCGATTGTAACTTTCTTTCTTGTTTCTATTTTGATATTCCCGTTTTGCTAATCGTTATGTTAAATACTAGCTATAATATATTAACTTACTTAACTTTTTAATTGTTAGTATTACATTTAATTTGGTTTGTTGCCCACTATCGGCATATGATTCCATATAGGAATTATGATACCTTTATTTAAATGAAGTTGAATTGAGTGAAACTTACCGATAAATTTAGGTGAGTCATTCACCCCCATAGCAAACTTTTATGGTCTGTAAGAAATTAATTTTTCGTTGGTTATTTACATTTATCTTATATTTGATTTTAAATCAATTTGTTTAATTTGATTTAATAAATAATTTTAGCTCTAAAATGTTTTGTGCTAAAATCAATTTAATCTTTCTCCAGTTGCAAATTTCATTTTGCGTATTTTGTTAATATACAATTTTTTGATTAGTGATTTTTTATAAAATTGAAAATTGGTTTCGACGAAAATCTGGTATATTTCTTACTGTATATGGTATTAATTTATTGGTATGTTCCTATACCAAATATACCTTTTGCTAAGTCCTAATATATGTATGTGTTTTTACACCCGCAAACCCATAACTTTGCCGGCAGGAAATGTATGTAACAGGTAGAAGGAGGCATCTCCGACTCTATAAAGTATATTCTTGATCAGCATCAACAGTCGAGACGCCCCCTTCCGCCCCCGCAATAATAACAAATTCCTGAAAATTTGGTTGCGATCAGATAAAAATTGTGGAAGGTATTAAAAAAATCCTTTTTTTTTTACAAAAACGTCTACTTACTAGGGCTCTTAGTTGCTTTGACTGACAATCTGGTATATTGTGCCGGTATATGTAGATTTTGAATGTGGTACTCTATCGATATACCAAATATATTATTTATATTAGCACTGTATTACTTTTATTGAAATTGGGTAGATGAGATCTCACATACAACAAGGCTCGACTATAATCTTTTGACTTGAAGTTTTATATTGGAGTGCAAACAAAATTTTATGCGTCATTTTTGTCTGGTATATTGAATTCCTATTTGCTCAAAGAAAACTTTTTAACATCTTGGTTTCGGGTAAACATAGAGTAACCACCTAATATTTATGTATGCTAGATCTATGTATGTATGTAGGCATCTTAAGATATTTGGAATTCATTCTCATACAACTTCAGTTGTGATCCTCTTTTTATAAATCTCATAATGAGTTGAAATGATTGGCGAAATAGAATCACATCTATCAATAATAACATATGTGCGGAACAGAATACGTAAACTGTGAATATATGAAAGGTGCTTATGTTATGCTGCCAGGTGTCATTTAAGAAGGTCTCACAAAGCAAGTCTGACTTTGTTTCAAAACTGGTTCTAACTCACAGCAATTTGTTAGAGCACAGAAGACGGGAAAAGAAAATTTGTACTCTGCTATATGATTACTCTCGAATCACGAAACTAATTTTGGACACAGGAACAGTCCTGATTTCAGACAAAAGACTCAGTTAAGCTATTCCAAGGCCTAGCACCAAATATTGTATGAGGAACAAAACCACAAGAACAAAAGTTCAACCAGCTATTTTCCAATTATGTTATTATAACTGGTGCTTAAGACATATACACTTTAAAATGTGCTCAATAGAATTTCTATTGACATTGCATTTTAATCATCGACTTTCTATATTTTTTTTTATTAATTTTGTTAATTTTTTTTGTTTCAAATTCAAATGTACAATCATACAAATTAATACAATAATGCTAGTGATTTTATTTTGTGGATAGAAAATCGGACTAACAATAAAAAAAAAAAATGGTTGGAAAAAAACTAGACTTTTTAATAAATATTACACTTTCAATTGCAATTTTTATTATTACCGCTGATCTTTATTGTTAAATTACTCTACAGTTTTATTTAGTATCCTCCAAAAATCCAATGGAATTATATTTTTGATTCCGTTTGTGTTCAGAATTTCAATTAATTGAATCTGTTAATAGCTAAACAAATAGATATTAAATATATCTAGAGTAAACAAAATTCGGCTTGATAACACAGATTCGTTTTTATGGCCACTTTTAATTTACCCTTTCATGTCAGCTCCGCATTTTATTGAGCGGTAATTAAATATTGCGTTCACGTAATTGGCTCTATGTACGTATGTATGCATGTATATGTAGAT
This sequence comes from Drosophila kohkoa, assembly GCA_019972355.1. NCBI lineage: Eukaryota > Metazoa > Arthropoda > Insecta > Diptera > Drosophilidae > Drosophila > Drosophila kohkoa. Next base: position 1,087,453 of record BJEL01000084.1, on the reverse strand, counting down.
GTGTATAATGTATGTGTATACGTATTGTGCACGTTTAAAGTGAAGAGTCGAATAATAATTTGCGAGACACACACACATACTTAGGTATGTTTCAGTGCTTCGGATCAATCTCCCGTGGTAGCATCAGTTTCGGCTTTCGGGTAAGTATCCATTTGCGCATGATCATGCTCAACTCAATATTAAAGCCACAAAGACAGAGACAAGCAACAAGAAAAAGAGTTCAATGCCCATAAACTGGAAACGGCCAACGACATAATTCGTGTCCCACAAAAAGGTGTTAAACTATTTCAAAATTCACGAAGCCTCTCATTCATTGAGCCAGCACCAATCACGTACAGATAAATAAAATAAAATAAGACAAATAAGAGAGCTAAAATCGAGTATGCTCGACTATAAGATACTCGCTACCCATGTTCAATAACAGCATATTCTACAAATATACCAAATTAATATTCCACAAAAAAAAAAAACAAAAAATATACCAAAGACTATATTTGTATGTCGTTATAGTACTACATTAAAAGATTTTCAGCCAAATCAACTAAGACTCGATTGCAGTATTATTTCCACAATTTTTATTGCAACCACAATTTTAGGAATCATAAATACTGTGGGTTGCGTATTATTATTATAAATTTAAATTTAAATTTAAAATTACGCTTATTAATCGATTTTTTTCGTTTTCGGGGCGGATGTGGGAATTGGAAAAATCTGACAAGTGTTTTCGATAAAATAAGGCATCTGTACTTTACCATACGCTTCTTTACGATCGCACTGTTACCCGAAATATGTACGAAAATCTAGCCCTTATAGAGAATGGGATCTATGTAGGTGTAGAGATTGACAAATTTCCAAGTGACTAATTAATATTGAAATGCTTATCTATATTATGAACGTACATAATACCTATATATAATCTACGCCAAAAATTCCTTCATTCAATGAGTATATTGTTCACTAAAATTTTAAATGAAGTCAGACAATACTTAACATATGGTAAATCCTATATAACATATAGTATAAAATTTACCATATTGGAAATCCAGCCAACTAGGACTCGAATGCAGCAGCTGTTCTTGCCATATAAAACTATTTTTTCCTTACTTCCTTGCTTACAGAAATCGTATGTACCCAAAATAATGACTGTAACATCAAAATTTATTTAATTTGTAGGCGTGGAAAAAATCTAAAGATCAATTTTATCTAAGAAAAATTATAGTCTCTAATATCCAGTTTTCATTACGGACAGACGGGCATGGCTATATCGTCTCGGCTGTTGACGCTATCTGGAAAATGTGTACTTTATGTACCCTATCGGATACACTAACGTGCAACTTATATGTCACTTTCTTATTTGGTAGCCAAGAAGCAAATATATTCAAGCAACATAGAAGTCGAAAGTAAATACGATATGGTCGTGAAAAACTATCTTCATAGAGTACCACACGAGCTGGTGCAAATGAACGAATGTTTAATTTTTGTCATTTCCTCTCCCGAATTGGGATAAAACTATCAAATTGGTTGCTTATTTTCATGTGAACATATGTGCATATGCTATACACATACATATGTACAACTAATTTGCGCTTACTCTTTTTTTCTGCCTTTAAATGCTTAGTTAATTTTTTTAGTGTTTGTAAAAATCTCCCCCAAAACTATAATCATTTGATTACGTGGATATGTGTGTGTATGTATCTGTGTGTATGTTTGTGGTATTCAGCAAAGGTGTGATTGCGGGTGATTCAAGACTATAATTTGACGAAGATGACTCGCAAAGCACAACGAGAATTAAAAACTATCCAACGACAACGGCAGCGGAAGTTGTCGAGACGGTTTTTTACTCATTAAAAGGGATTATTGTCAAAATCAAAATGTGCACTAGTGTAACGCAGCACACACGATGTACATATGTTGTATATACATACATACACACGTACAAATATACATAAAAATGCACATATGTATAATGAATTACCTAAAAAAAAGCTATATATACATATATATGGCCGTATGACTGACTACTAAATAGAGGAAAACATTAATTATTCACCAATTTAATAATACTTAATCGACTAATTATCTTGTATTCATCATAATTATGAGCACACTAGGTATGCTGAAATTCATTTAACATTTTTAATTTCATTTAATTTGTGTTTCATTATTGCATTGCGTTATGTTCTTACATACATACATTCATATGTACATTCCCATGCTCATGATAAACAAACAGCACATTAGACCGCACAGTACCTTATCATCACCTTGCAGATGCTACTCTCATTCTAATTACGTTCATTAATCTTGTATGTACATACATATGTCTGCGCATTAGCTATTACAATGCGTACAGAATACTTCGTGTCATCTAACAACTGCTCAAATTAATAATGGAAGATTATAAGCAAACACAGACACACATTTGTATACACATGCATTCTTATCTGTACTATAGATTGAATCGAAGGACTGCACGTTGATTCAATTTCTTTACAATTAATTTTAAAATTTCTATTGCTTGCTCAATTAAAGACATTAAAACAATTGATCGACAATATGTATGTATATACTATATATACAAAAGTGTGACGAAGCATTTTGTTTTTGGCTGGATATAGAAAATATTAATTATAACATCTTTAAGCAAATCAATTATTTTCAACATCTCATATAGGATGAAGATTCTTAAATTCTGTTTTATAATTACAAAATTAGCCTAAACTATAATTATTACGTTGAGAAAATTCCATAGAGTTAAAAGCAGTTAAGACCCGACTCTACAAATCTAAAACTTATCTCAACAAAAATTCGAAGGAGTTATCATAACTACTGTAGTTATTATTGGACATTCAAAAATCGTGACAATTATACCCGCTATCCATACCGCAAAAAGTATTATAACATTGTGCCTGAGGGAAATGTATGAAATAGATAGAACCAGATATTTTCGACCCTATAAAGTATATATGTACATACATATGTATATTCTTACCCAAAGTCAACAGCCAAGACGACTTAGAGACTCGGAGACTTAGATATACAGATTAGAGTTGGATAACTATCGATAGTTGATAGTTTCCATAAATTATCGACCATCGACGATAGTAAAGAAAATCTATCGTCGATAGTTGTCGATAGAGCAGTAAAAGAAAATAATTTAATTAGTTTTTGATATAATCGATATTTATTTAAAATATGAGAGTATGAAGTTGGTTTTCCAATTTTTATCTGAAAGTAATAAATAATTATTATTCGAATATGATTTTTTATTTTTTAGGTTTACCTTAACTGCTATTTATATATTTATTTCAACCAATAATTTTGTACGCCTATTTGAAATGATTTGTCCTGCTTTGCGGAAGACCCTTTCCGACTATCGACCACTATCGACGATAGCGATTGACCACTATCGAGAGTGCGCGCCGCTATCGAGAACTTGTCGATAGTTGCCAACCATCTATAGTCCCGATAGTGCCATCGATAGTTCTCCACCTCTAATACAGATATAATTTTTTTGCATGCGCACTTCCGAATAGCAAGTGTAATTTTTAAGCTGGATCCAGTAACAACTACAGTTTTTATGATTCCCGAAAATTTGGATGCGATCATATAAAAATTGTAGGAGCTTTTTAAAAAATACTTTTGTATGACAAAAACGTCCCTTTGACTGTCAATCCAGTATATTTTTTTTACTCTATGGTATAAATATCGGCTTTGGTATATAAGTACATTTTTGGGTATATCTTAAGAATATGTTTTTATTGAAAATGGGTAGCGGATATCGTACAGACGAGCATTCGTACTTGTTTCGATTGACGGCGGTGTGTGGCAAAAATCGAAAGCAACCTTGATCTGATTGCAACCATAAACACGAGTGAAACCATTTTGCAGCAAACAAAGAACTTGCAAAATTTTTGTGGCAATATTTTTTGCTTGCAAACCAAAGCAACATGTGGGTTAAATAAATATGGATTACTTTAAAAACTAATTAAATTATTTTCTTTTTCTGCAATATCTACAACTATCGCCAATAGATTTTCCTTGCTACCGTCGACAGCCGATAGTTGATGGAAACTATCGAGCACTATCGATAGCGCAGACTATCCATTTTGTTATTAATTAGAATTTGTAAAGCTATGCCACAAATGCACGAAATTTTTCGTTCACACTTTTAATGTAAAATTAGAGATGGGAAAACCAAAATATCAACCACTATAGCGACTGACCACTAACAAGAGTGCACGCCGATGTCGAGAGCGTGATCGATAGTCCCGATAGAGACATCGGTAGTTCTGCACCTCTAATGTCTCTGCATCTCTAATGGCTAATCAAGAATACTATATATACATATGTATATTTTATAGAATTGGAGGTGTCTCCTTCTAACTGTTACATACATTTCCTGTAAGAGCAAGGATATACCCTATGAATAACGTATATAATTATAATTTGAATATATGTAGAAGTCAATTGCTCAGTTAGTTAATTCCCGCTTCTTATGTAAAATATTATTAGATGTTAAATCAATAATAATCGCATACATTCAGTGAAATTTTCGAGACTGGAAACATCGAGTGTAGCTGAGTAAATTTGATCCGATCGACAGGGAGATTTATGACACCGTATGTGTATTTACAGAATATGTATGTATGTATGTATGTACATACGTTGTATATAGATATTTTCATGTACTCATCTGTACCAGGCTAACAGCCAGTGAGGAAATACGAGAACACTTTTGCGGAAAGGGCAAGTGGGTGGGTGATGGGTGAGTGTTGCGACCAATGGCAGGCAAAGCTGTTCCGAAACTCTCTTTGGACAGTGCTGCAGCTCTGCTCTCAATGTCGCTCAATCTCACGAAGCAGAGAATACATCTAAATTGGCTATTTGCAATTAAGCCCGAACGTTCTCATCGCATGGAGAGTTGAGCTTCAAGGGTGGCAAAAGTGGAAACAAGCACGACGTCTAATTAGTGCCCTTTTTGACCCCCTCTCTTTCCATTCCGCATGTGGGGGAGCAACTCTTTGCGCCAATGGCGTTCCAGTAAACCTGATTCTAAGAGCTATGAAGTAAATACTATGTATAATATAATGTATAACAAGTAAGAAAACTAAAGTCAAGTGTGCTCAACTGTGAGATATCCGCTTTCGATTTTGAATAAAAGCAAAAGCAAGATATTATTGTATATTCCAAAATTCGGGATATAAAATTTCACTTTTTATTCGGTTTTTTAAGTTTTGCGCGTATGAATGTGGGCGTGGCCAAAATTTGAAACTAACTTGATCTGCGTGCAAACATAACAAATCCTGTTGAAAAAAAAAATATAGCTTTCTCTTATAGTCTCTGAAATCTGGGTGTTCAGGTGACGCCGATCAAGAATATATAGACTTTAAAAGGTCGGAGATGCCTTTTTCTACATGTTACATACATTTCCTGCCGGCACAACAATACAATACCCTTCCACTCTATTGGTAGCGGGTATAAAAACAAGTGTGCTCGACTGAGTGATATACCCACGACCATACATTATGAACATAGACTTTTATTAAAAAATCAAGCGTAAGAAAATACTGATACTAAAGTGTTGTGAGTGCCTGATTTGCGGCAACATTTTGTTAAAATTCAATTCAATTTGGAAAGTAATTTGTGAACACAATAATAATTGAAATAATTACAAGTTTTCGAAATATCTTAAAAGTGTTTTTTATGTATTCAGATGAAAATTTCACGTTCTAGTGATTTATGGCAGAAAAATCGTACAAACTGTATCATTTGAAAATTGTGATAAATTGATTTGAAATTTTAGTCTAGTTAGTCTGTTACACAAATAGTTACACAAATAATTGAAGATTATGAGACAATGTATTTTTAAAAATTATAGGCTATTGATGCAATTACATAGATATTCATAACAAGTTCTTAGTTTCCATTCAGATTTTGGGTCTACAATTGATTTTAAAAATTGACAGCTGAAACTGGCGTTGGGCCCTCACAAATATCAACAATGGAAAATAAACAGAAAGTGTGTGTGTGTGTGTGTGTTTGTGTTTGTGTACGGTTCTCCCTAAATTCTGAAGCCGTCGACACGTCGTGAAGTAAATGCCACCCTTGAAACAGGCATTCGATAAACAGCCATCAACAAAAAACTCATATTGGCCGTAAAGATAAAATTTGGTACTCTTACGAGGGGAGTAGGTGCTAAGTACAGTCTAAAACACACACACACACACACACACACACACACACACACACACACAGACAACACAAAAGTGTGGTCAAACTTGCGATAACATATGTGTATTTACTTACATAAATTCATACATATGTATACGCTGTATGCATGATTCGGGTGCTGCTTTTATACGAGAGTTCTAACTTCAGCACCAATTGATGGGTTAACATAGTAAAAAAGATACGACAAATCGTGTTGTTGCTGGCCCCCAAGTTACAAATAGTCTTAATTCCAATATATAAATGCAATTTTTGAAAACATTTACATATATTAATTTGCAATGTGACAAATTCAATTTAAATTTAGTATAAGGCTTAAGAGATGCTTGAGTATTATATTTTCTATATATAATATATAGATATATGTACATGTACTAAATATTTATTTATTTATTTGCATTATTAATTTTGATGCCACTCCAGAAATTATACGTAAGAATCTAGAGCACATAAAATGCATCATACGTACACATGTACATATGTATATATACATATACATATACATATGTATGTACATACATAACAGAATTCATGCATGCTGTGTGATGTATAAGATTGCTTGTAGTCCCAAGAATGGGAGGAGTCCAAGCGAAACGAAATGAAACGAAACACCATAAACGAGTTAAGCGTTCGCGCTTTGCGATTAGCAAATGAGCACAGGCTAATTAAAGCAATCGCTGCGGCTCGTCGTTACGGCAGAGTATTGAGTATTGGGGATGAGGTTGGGGAGAAGGAGGAGTAAACGACCAATCAAAAGATGCGATGGTACAACTCAACAGACAAGTCAGCGAATATTGCATTTGTACGCATAAGAGGAATGAAAGAGGCACACACCCATATGTACGTCTGGTATATTTGTATAGAATTAATTATGGAAATCTGCATTTGAAGAAAACGTGTACATAGGTGAATATTTTTATGTATTCGTATACAGCGTATCAGCGTACATAGAAATATCTATATTCTACGACTGCCCAAATTCGTCGTATAAAGTTACATAAACACACATACTTGTATGTAATTACGAAATCTTTCACAGGTGGCAGTCAGGGTGAAGACACCAAGCAGTCAGACTCTACTGGTGCTGGAGCCACGCCTTTGCATATATATGTGGCGTCCCCCTTGCCCCATGACTACGTCAAAGCATAGCAAGTTTAGGGTTACGAAAGAAAGCGCAGGAGTAATGAGAATACTCCCAGGCAATAGCCGAGCGCGAGTGAAACAGAAGCAGAAAAAGGAACCGAGCTCACATTAGCAGCACCAGCCGCAGCGACAGCAGCATCAGCAATCATTGCAACAAAAACAATAAGCCGTAAAAGTAGAATCATTGCCACTAAACTCAAGTCTAACGCACTCATCTCGCTCACGCCCACATTTCCAATAAGAGAGTTATAAGCGATTTCATCTGGTCTCGAAGAGTAACAAAGAGAGCATGAAGTCTAAGAGAAGCTTTTAATTAAAATAAAAGCAAAACGTAAGCTCGTGAGCGAACGAGTCAACGAGTGCTCTCTCTATATTTCTTGCGTCGTGTCGCTCTATGTATGTGTGTTTCTGACTGGCTTTCAGAGATCTATTTTATTTATTTTTAAACTACACCTTACAATAAATAATATAAATAATTGGACCTTCGATAAGTAACAATGCAATTTTCGCAAGTTATATTGCAATTCGACCACTTGTATTTAAAAATAAATAAATTAACTTTACGCTTATATTAATCGGCATTTGTGTACTCGAATGTGTATTAAAATATATTTGATAGTAATCATCTGTGTGCTAGCTATGCTCAGTCTTCAAGAAGGAAGACGAGCTGCGGCCCAACTCAACTGAAATCAGTAGAATAGCGCCCCTCTGTCCTTGCTGATTTCCAGATTTAAGGGTGCTATACACGTACATTCACATACACATACTCATACTCACACACAAATATATATATATATATATATATATATATATATATATATATATATATATATATATATATATATATATATATATATATATATATATATATATATATATATCTATCACATCACCAGAAGCGTGGGGGGCATAAATATAATGAAAATAAATAATTTATACATAATGCGATGCGATGACTGAGCCGCGTCTCGTTGCGTCGCGACCAGCAAGCTATCTCGTTCTTACACCTTCTGTTTTGCTTTTACTCTACTTCGCTGGCAACGTTTCACCACCACCACCTTCACCATTTACTGACTGACTGTGCTCTCCCCACGGACTTTACTTTGTTCTGTTTTTTCGTTTGAGTTGTGGGTGTTGCTGTTGGTGCTTCGTTGGTGAACGAGCGAGCGGGAAGACAAATACACTCTTACTTCATAGTGGAAAGGGATGGCGACGGCCAAGTTGAATGAGCCCCAAGTTCAGTTCAAGACGAAGAAGCGCCCAATTCCGATTCCGAACTCGAGACAGTTGCGTTCCTCAGGAGCATAAAATATACAATTACTCAAGTCTGTCTAGCCTTTTTCTTTAGAATGCAGTTGGTTGCTTGTTCTTCCATCTCATTTTTAGTGTGTGATTGTCAGATTTTCCTGCGCTCAGATTTCACATTCGTATTCGTTTAGGATATTTTCTTCTCATTTGAGATTCAACTAAAAAACGTCGGCACCCTCTCACTCAATTTAATCCATCCCCTTATCCTTCCTGTTTTGTTTCTGCTTTTGCATCTTTCTATTGTGTGCTATTTTCTTGTACGCATGTGTGTGTGCGTGCGTGTGCGCGTGATAGTGGGATTGAAATTTTAACGTAGTGTAGTGTATAGACATCGCGGAAGTTGGCAATCAGTTTTTGTTTTGCTGCAATGTGTAGCGAGACAGCGCGCAAGAAAGAGCGAGAAAGTGAGTGTGGGAGAGCGTGAGAGTAACAATACAGATAATTACATATGTGTATGTATATGTATATGTATATGTATATGTATATGTATATGTATATGTATATGTATATGTATATGTATATGTATATGTATATGTATATGTATATGTATATGTATATGTATATGTATATGTATATGTATATGTATATGTATATGTATATGTATATGTATATGTATATGTGTATGTATATGTATATGTATATGTATATGTATATGTATATGTTTATGTATATGTATATGTATATGTATATGTATAGAAGAGCATTTATTGCATCCTATCGCATATGTATACTAATTTCTTTTGACAAATATAAAATTGAATACCGCTTATGTATAAACATATGTATGTGAGCAAAAATGCAAATTTACGCAGATGACGAATTGTTAGAAGTTCCTTCGTGTGCATGCTCATACTATGTTCTTTCTTACATAAAATTTTACATTATTCTGTACTTTATCAAGAAGTTCCTTATTTTTATTATTTATTTATGTGAATGTAGCAGTAAAAGTTAAACTCGGATTTTGCAACTTTATCGTTGCAATTGATTTTCACATCGTTCTTTTTCCTTTACATGCTTTGCTAATTTATTCTAGCAGTTGAATACATACATACACATATATGTTAGTATACAAAATGAAGCAGACGAAATACATCTTTACATGCCAGTATATTATTGGAGACTCATACAGTTGTATGTAAATTTTGGTTTGGTGTGCCAGCCACACCCAATCTTACACAGGGAAAATCATTTATTGCATTGAATTACAAGGCAGAAAGGCAAGTGCGCAATTTGTAATGTGTATGAATGTATGTTTTTTTTTTTTTGAAGAGCGAATGTAACTCTTAAATACGTATGTACATATATCTGCAGATACTTTGTTTTAATTGGGCTTCGTCAATCGCAAATTTACAAGGTACATATGTAGTATGTGTATGTGTGTGTGTGTGTGGGTGGGTGTACGCGAACATCTATTATTTTTGTCACGTTGATTAATTACTGGAGTAGTTGTGGATGTATATAAAAGTGTGTATGTGTATGTATGTGTGAAATTAAAACAAGTATTTGCACAGCGTTCTGCTCCTCCCTTTTAATATGATAACGAATCACAACGTGCTGGGGCTTCAGCCAGTAGCAGTTGTGTGACTGTGTGCGGGCGAAAAGGCGCAATTAACTTCACATACAAATACATTACCACTCTCTCGCGAGCGTCACACACACATACACTCATCCAGAGAGACAGACACAGCAGCAGTACAGGGCTCTGCTCTCAGAGCAAGAGCAAGGTGGCACAATTTACACTGCAGTCAGGCAGCAATGCAGAGTTGAGTAGAAAGCAAAAACAAACAAGCAATACTACATATGAGGTAGCGCAATGGTTGGGTGGGTGGCGCGGTGGTGAGGGGGAAGGGATGGGGATACTTGTTAGTGGGCCGCACAACAAGCACGACCAATCAAGTTTTGAGCTTATGTTGTTGCGCGCTGTGCAACACTGTTGCTTTACTCTTCTAATCTCTTCTCTTCTTTTTGCTTCTCTTGAGAATGCGAGAGAACGACTGCTGATAAAGAGGTCTACAGCATCTGTAGAAAATACAAAATACATTAAGAGCACATAGGAGGCAAACTCAAGCGACCCGCTCTCTTCATTGTGTTGTCATGTCGTCATTATCGGCGCGTTGTTTTTATTTCAACTCAAGCACTCAGTAGGGCACTGCCCGCATATCCAGCTCTGCTATATACTGACGAGAACATAGATATAGATATGAGCTCGGCTCACCTCATCTTCTATATATACTCTTATATACTCATACACACATTACTTAAGTTGATATCTGTTCTGTCATTGGCTAATTAGAGTTTCTGCTAATTAAGCTTTTTCGAAAGAGAGATTTGGATGTAGTGTAAATTAATATGTACGAGATGTTTTTAATTGGTTGCAAAATAGGGTTGCTTCTTATTTTTCAATGTACAAAAATGTACTCAATCTCTAAGCAAACCACATTTTATATGAAGGTGTTGATTGCAAAAATATCACTCCAGCTAATGAATTTTGAATTTGAAATGAAACAGCTTTCAATTCAAAGAGTGAATTTATTTATATTATTATTTATATTTGTTGCACTTGTAAATTTGAAATATATAAGTAAAGTAAAGATCAAAGATACTTACCGATTGTTTATGGATCCGTCCTGGGAATAATGTCAATGAATTTATCGTTTCGTCGATGAAATTCTGAGACCTTATAATGATTCGATTCGACTCTGCTTTCTGCTCTTCATATGTGAGTAAATTGAATTATTTTGTTGGTTTGTTTCTTGGTTATTGAATTAGCGATTAAGGTTTACATGTTGGATAAATGCTTTGATCATTTGCTTTGTTTTTTGTTTCTTAATTGTATATAGTATTTGTTGAGCTATTTTTATTAGTTGCTTTATGGAAGTGAGTCCATAGAAACGTTATTTTTGTACTATTTCAAAGTGATGATATTCTTAAATATTATAGGAACTTTTTGTATCGAACGTGTAGTCAGACGAGTTCAAACGGGATTGCACCTGAAATCAGTGAGTTTTATTACATCTTAATCGAGTTAATAATAGTTAATAATATTGTAACTGAAACTTAACTAATAGCATAAAAGAAGATTTTTAAAGTTTTCTTCTTTACAAATATTTTGAAAGTCATATTAAAATTGACATTTACAGAGAATTTTGAAGGAAATATTTTATTTCATTTATTTAATATCACGGTTGATTTCCGTTGCGTGTGTGTGTGTATGTGTGTGAAGCAAGACTGCACATTTCTACAAGGACGAGAAGAGAATAAAAGAGAAAAAAAAAGCAAAAAGGAAAGACGAATAGGATACGGTCACAATGAGTCGAGTTATCGAAATTCATAGCGAAACCGGTACCGGCATGTGGCAATGGATACCTGGTACCCTAAATTAGTAGTGAATGCCATAGGCAGCACAATTACTTAAGTAAAAGAAATGCAAGAAGCGAATGCTGATAGAAATAAGGGTGCAAGGGGAAGCAGTCTTCATAATAAGTGAGCGGGTGACCGACAGGTGGCTGGCTTTTGTTACACTTTTAACAGTTTTGCTACTAATTATCAGTAACATATTAAACATACATAACATATGAATGTTTGTTTACGGTGTTAAGAATATGTTGGAATGTATTTTATATGTACTACATTGAGTAATTGTCCAGCTACTTGGAAATGCTCCAAGACACTCAGCATACACAATTGGGATTATCAATTCGATGTGCTGATTTGCCAACTAGTTAAATATGCTTTAATATGTGGAAAAAGTTCAAATTAGCCAATATATATTGCTCAGATGGATTATTATTTTCGATAGCCCTTGTTCTTTTTGCACTCACAGAAACCAAAAAAAAAAAAAAAAAAAAAAAACGCGCTAAAATCAAGCATAAAATCTTGAATCAAGATTGTTTTTATGTCAAATTAAACCAAAAAGTTTTATTCTTAAAGCAAGATCGAAAAAAATATGGATTGCCCAATTATCAAGATAATACTCTTGTCTCAAGAATGGAAAAATCTTAAAATTTAACCAAGAAGCAAAATCTTAAATCAAGATCAAACGTTCTAGCTTAATTATACATGAATATAAATATGATTCAAGATTATATTCTTGTTTCAAGATTGAAAAAACCTTTAAAATGAACCAAGAAGGCAAAAACAATTTTCAAATATTTAAATATTAAATATTTACACATTTATCTAATATATGTTCTAGTTTCTTACTTTTTTATAAGAACAGACTAAAGTTTGAACCCAAGACCAACACCACAACACGACACAATGATTTGCGACGTCTTTACTTACTGAGCAAACGACAACAACACCAGTTATTAGGTTATAATTTCAAAGGAAAGGAATTCCAACATTTTAAGAAACAAGAACAAAAAAATTTTTTTTTTGAAGATCGAAAAGTTCTTAAATTTAGATTTGCAATCTTCTTTTCAATAATAATCTAAAATAAAGCTAAAAATAAGATTATTTTAATCTTAAAATGCAAATTTAGCATAAAATTCTTGATGTAGGATTGTTTCAACCTAAAGCAAGTCAGAAAGCTACAGTCGAGTGTACTCGATCAATATATCGATATAGTATCGCATTCAAAATATACCACAGACGGCACAATATACCAGATTGTCGGCCAAAGCAACTAAGACCCCTAGTAAGTAGGCGTTTTTGCCCATACAAAAGTATTTCTTTAATAACTTCGACAATTTTTATCTGATCGCAACCAAATTTTCAGGAATCATAACTACTATAGTAATTATTGTATGTACCAAAATAGCGTTTATAAATATTATTTTAAGATTGTTCCTTTTATACCGGCTACCCATAGGGTAGAAGGGTATTATAACTTTGTGCCGGCAGGAAATGTATGTAACAGGTAAAAGGAGGCATCTCCGACCCTAGTGTCCTTAGTGTCGATTTTCGTTACATACAATAAAAGCTAGTGTTTATGATTCCTGAAAATTTGTTTAAAATGAATAAAAATTTGTTAAAAATTTTATAAGTTATTTATGAAATACTTTTATATGGCAAAAATCGACTACTGCAATAGAGTCTAAGCTGCCTTGGCTGACAATGTTTAGAACTCTAATGTCTGCGGTAAATTAATTTGGTATATTTTTAGAATCATGTCGCACTGATTTGCTCTTATAAGAAATGGGTAGCGGGTATCTCACAGTCAACACCACTCAACTGTAGCTTTCTTACTTGTTTATTGAACAATTTGAACGCCCACGCACAGATTTGATCTTATTCACAATTAGTATCTCTAAGTTGTGCACACCTGACTGCGCATCATTAAAATTCAGTCATATTAACGATCGGCGATCAATCTGAGATCTCTTTGATATGTAAGGAAGTGAGTCTGGGAATGTTGTTCAATCTATTGATTAAGTGAACTAGATCGTTCTTTTTTTGTTATTTCTAGAGTTTGTCGAACAAAATTCAACAGCTGTGTAAATTACTTTTCGTTTATGAATAATTTATATTTAAAAACCGCTATCCATTGAGTAGATGGGTATTGTAACTTTGTGCCTGTACGAAATGTATGTAACAGATAGACAGGCAGGAGGCATCTCCGAGTGCATATATTCTTGATCAGAAGGAGGCATCTCCGACGACATAAAGTGTACATAATATATTCTGAATCAGCTTCAACAGCTTGTATAGACGTCTGTATGTTTATCCGTCTGCCATTAAAAAACTCTGGATCTTACAGATCATTAGAGATAATTTGTATTGTATGGTATATGAATGTACTGCAATGGCGATATCAAATATAGTTTCGTTATATTTTAGTATTTTTAGAATATAGTTTTATTGAAAATGGATAGCGGGTATATCGCAGTCGATCACACTTGACTGTAGTTTTCCTTTTGTTTTCTGCTTTTTGACTTTACATTGGTGATTTAGTGATAGTCATCAGGTATTATTCTTACATGTTTTCATTATACCCACTACCCATAGGGTAGACGGGTATTAAAACTTTGTGCCGGCAGAAAATTTATGTAACAGGCATCTCCGACCGTATAAAGTATATAAATTTTTAATCTTTCCGTCTGTCCGTATGAACACCTAGATCTCAAAGACCACGCCCACTTCCGCCCCAGCAAATCGACAAAGCTCGAATAATTTGGTTGCGATCAGATAAAAATTGTCGAAGTTTTTTAAAAAATACTTTTGTATGGGCAAAAACGTCACTTACTAGGGGTCTTAGTTGCTTTGGCTGACAATCTGGTATACTTTGTACTCTATAGTATATCTTGGATGCAGTATCATGCCAATATACCATTTGGTATATTCTTTTTATTAGTTCTATGGTATATTCTTTCGGCATATTTTATAATTAATACCGCAATATTTTGCTTTTGTACAAAATAGGTAGCGGGTATCTCAAAGTCGAGCACACTCGAGTGCAGCTTTCTTACTTATTTTTATCTTACACCGATAACTAATTCCGTTTTTTTGTGAATGATAAATTATAAAAAAAAAAAATACTGTAAATCAACTGGTATCGACATCTTAATGTATAATGCTGGAGTTTTTTATACTCCATGGATATGTGAGTATGTAAATGCATACATATGTATGTATGTATGTGGGGATACGTATGTACATAAATCTTACATATGTATGTGCACATATGCATGTATTTACATATATACAAGGTTTTTTGTAAAAACTAGCTCGAGTGGAAGGCTGAAAGAGTGAGACATTAGATAGCAGTATGCTCGATACGCGCGCCGATTTAATTTGCCAACTCCTGCTTCTTGCATTTTTAATGTCAACACTTTTATTCCAACTTGCTTATGGCGTGCGAGACAGTTGTCTCTTTTTGATGCATACACTAACACACACCCATCCACCCACAACGTCACTCTATCTCTTTCGCTATAAACGCGCTTCGTTTACATTTACACTCTCACACGCACACTAGTGCTCAGCGTTTTTACATTCGCATATGCGTAAGTATTTGTGTGTGTATGTATATATACATATATACATACATACATTGCTCTTATGGACCACGTGCCTTATTATATCGCCGGAGGCAAGTAAATACTTTAATATCTCTCACCCCTTTTTTATGAGTAACTTTACATCTCCCGCTCTGAAATTCTCTCAATATACATATATACATACGTAAGTAGATATGCAACATACTGACATTTGCAAATTTGTGCTACTCTTCTTGCACATTATTTGCAGCAACGCAACGACACATTCTTTTTCAACGCTCTTCAGCAATTTGACAAAAAGGGTTCTCCTTTTCCTTTTAATGAGCTTCGCTCATATTCTACCCTTCTTTTTTTAAAATTCCAATTTCCTTTTTGATTTAAATTGTAATTGCTTTTAGCCAAAAGTGCACACAGTGTGCCACACATGCTCAAACAAACATGCTCTCATTTAAAGGTTGCTCAAAATAGTAGTACATAGTAAATATGTATGTTCATTTCAAGTTTTAAGATGTTTTGGAGTCTTTAGAGCATTTAAGTATATATCGATAATCCTTGTTTTAAGTAAAACCAAACAAACACATTTTGATTTAGAAATCAGTCTTCTAATCATTACTTAATTTTTTTTATAAATTTTTTTTTTTTTTATTTGAGCTTCTTTGTATTTCGCGAACTAGTATTAGATTTATAAAACATATGCTATAGAAGTGCACAAAATCACGATTTACAATTTCACGTACTATAGCTCTTGGCACAATTTATACATTTTGTAATTTTTAATTTATTTTGCTTGCATTCACATATCTTGAGACTATTTTCCTAGAATCTCCAGATGTATTCCGAAACACACAGAAAACACTCAGTTATTCCCAACAAATATAATGCATATTTGTATGTATATTAGATTATATGGGAATGTTCGATAATATTTTATAATATCTAGTTATATATATTTTTTATTGGTTTGTTTTTTTTTTTGTGCTTTGCTTTGCTTTTTGTGATTTTTGTTGTTGTTTTTGTTTTCAAGATTGCACTAGTCGTTCTATTGTACCTCGAAAGCGTGAACCTGGTCGCTTCCACCGTCGATTTCATACTACTAGTAGTAGCAGTGACTTTACTTTTTTGTATCATTGAGATACTTTGTCACCCCGAAAGAGCAACTCATCGCAGAGAGCGACAGCAGCGTGCAAAGCCAGAGAGTAACCGGCATATCACTGCAGAGAGTGGGTGAGTAAGAGAGCAAGGCACAGCAATTGCCAGTTGCCAGTGGAAGCAAAAGCAGTAAGAGAAAATCAGAGGGTGTGTGAGAGAGAGAGAGAGAGAGAGAGAGAGAGAGAGTGAGTGTGTGAGTTTGGGGTAATTATTACCACGCTGTGGTAATTAGGCGTGAATGAGACAAAATATGCAATAAAACAAAGAATTAAATAAGATTCTCTACGAGCGCGAACGTGAGCACCTAAGAATCATTCTTTGTCTGCCTTTATGCTTTTTCATGTGCATATGCTTGCTGGCTTGTTCCTCAGCTTGCATTAGAATGACAATATGTGAGTATTTAAGCCCATTGCAATCATCATTCATTAGTTTGTAGAACTACCATCGGATGTTATACCGACATACATGTGCATACATCAATTTTTAAATACATTTATACATACATACATGAATAATTAATTATGAATTAATAATTTTAATAAAATTGTATTTTTAGTTGTGGAGATAGCGGAAATTTCGATTGAAAGTGAATGATGAATGATGAACAACTCGCCAACTGCAGTCTTTATAAAAGTTCAGAAACAAAATCTCTAAACTTTCAACAATTCTTCATGAATACGACAAAATTCTTGAACATATGTGGATGAAAAACGAATCAAAAAGAATTTCGAAACGAAATTAGCACATGCATAGACAAAGTCAATGTCAGGACCGAAAAAATATGGACATTTCCAGGATTGCGAACGTGCCATTAGTACGTCCTTTCGAGAACTTAAGAATTAAGGGAAGAGGATATAGAGTATATACAAAGACTTTTGAAACAATAAAGATCTTCCAAAACTAAACTGGGCGAATTTAACCTTAAACAAGCCAAAACCACATCCTGCGATCTTTACAACACAAACAATTTTTATACCTGCTACTCATAGTATACTATATTAATAGGAAAGCAAAATATGTTAGGATATATGTATAAGAAGATAAAAACAATTGAATACTCGATAAATATGTTCATAATAAGCTTTTAAGCAGAGGAAGCGATTTGCCGGAGCAAACTATGTTAATCAGATTTTTATAATTCACACCCAGAATACGGAAGGGATTATGACAAGCAAAGTTAGTGGTTTTACGTGAAATGAGAAGAGAAAGAAAATTCCTAGTGATCCTGCTCCAAAGAGTCTATTTCATCATTAATTAGTCTCTGTATGAAAACAGCACCTTGCATAGTTCTACGGTCAAAAAGATAAGGAAGGTTTAATAATTAAAGTCTACTACGATAAGGTGGTAATATAATATAATTGCTCCAAATAAAACTACGAAGAGCAAATATCAAAATCGGACGAACCAGTGAGACAAAGTTTTAGTAGTGTAGGGATCGTTGAATTCTTTCGAGCAGCGTCTTATAGATCCCAGTACACCAATGGCCCTATTTACAACAGACAGAATATGTTTATCAAATTTTAGTTTTGCATCAAGCAGAACCCCTAAGTCATTCACGGACTCAATTCGTTCTAGAGGAGTATCATATAAAACATAGTTGTTTACCTGGGAAGAACACATAGAGAAGGTCATAAGCTTACATTTATTGCAATTGAAATGTAACATATTTACTCTGCACCAAGATTCTATCATACGACGATTAAGGTCACATTGCAACAGGGTGCTCACAGGACTATCATTAAATGTCAGGCAAAGCTTAACGTCATCAGTGTGCATAAGTATACGGAAATGCTCTACAACAGAAGGAAGATCATTTATGAACAAAGTGAACAATAGAGGACCCAAATGACTACGACATTTAGATACAAAGCCATTATAGTAAACATTCTGTATTCTATTGGAAATATATGAGGAGATCCACTCAATTAGGCTATGCGGAAACCCTAAAAGATTAAGTTTATATAGTAGGAGGTGATGATTTACTGAGTTAAAAGCCTTACTAAAATCGCTGTAAATGACATCCGTTGCATTTTATACTCGAATCCTTTAACTACAATAGAGGAGTTAGTAGAAGTAGACCTAGATTTCCCATACCCATTTGACTTAGACAATAACAAAATGCATTTTAAGTTTAAACATATTTTTTTTATGCAAAGGATCTAGAAATGAATGAAAAATTTTAGTTTAATAATAAAAAGAGCATGCTTCAAGATAATTCTGTTAGTATACGATTAACAAATTATGTATTTAATGGTAAATACTATATGGTATATATATAATATTAAAGTTAACTAAATGAAATTAAATAATAAGAAAATAAAGTTCTTTCAATTTTCCATTTCTTTGAGTTATATAAATATGAAATAAAATTGGATTTCTTTCATTTCATCTAATTAAACCGGACCGTCGACAATAATTAAAATAAAGATCGGTTTTTTAAGGGTTATTATCTGGATAATATTATCATCTTGGAACAACTCATTCCTAATAGTAATTTTAAAAATTACATTTTTTTTATGTATGAGATACCCATCTCTTTTTTCATGGATATACTCGTATATTACTTACTTGTCACCAATCTCCATTTTATTTATTTTAGCATCGTCGATTCTAATATGTGCAAATGTTTGTGTGTGTGACTGAGATGCTCCACCCATTTAAATTACTCTTCACAAACATTCACTTATGTATGTACATACAAAACTTATGTATAATTGAAAATAAGTAGGTATGCATGTGCATATGTGTGTGTATTTAATAGTGCTGATGAGGATCGAATGTTTCCACAACCATTTTATCCGGTCGTCTCATTCGCTCTAAGTCAATGTGTTCATGTGTACGTAGTCCGAACAAAAATATATATATATATTTACATTTGTATTTATGTGTGTGCGTGTACTTAGGTACATATGGGGGGAGGTATGCATATTTTCTCATTTCTCATCACACAAAGAAGTCACGCTCAACGCCAAAAGAAGAATAAAATCTCGCGTCTGCGTTCACGCTTTTAAAAATAAATGAATAAAACAAGCATGGTGGCAAAATGAAAACCCCTTTTTTCACCACACTCGTTATATGTTCTGTACATACAAGTACACATTCACACATGCACGACTATAATTGTATATATGTACATACATACGTATGTATATGTATAACTTCGGCAACCAACGACAGAGGTTCCTTTACCAACCAGCCAGCATCCGATGCAATGTTGCTTGGTGGGTGTTGGGTGTTGGGTGTTGATAGCGAGAAACGAGGAGGAAGAATAGTAGATTGGATAGCTCGTGTCGCTTTTGACTAACGAGCAAGGCTTCTTAACTCTTTTGCAATTACATGGAAATAAGCGCACATATTTATGTGCTTGTTTGATGTTTGTCTGCATATGTACATATGCCTATATATGTATGTATATACTATATATCGTATGTATTTGCATATGAGCACATGCAAAGTAGTCAAGATATGAAACATGCAAAAGCAATACTCCTCTAAATCTATGTAATCGTGTTTGTGTATACTGCAAACGTAGGATATACTTTGTGTATATATTTATGCTTGTGGTTGAATCTTACTCATTTTGATAATGGGACTTCAGCATGTGTGAGTGCTAATGTTGATCTATATACACCTGCAAATATAAAACAAGAAATACATATATGCTTGCACGTATGTATGTATGTATGTATCTTTATATATGTTTCTTAAATATAATTTAATATAATTAATATTTAATATATTGTGTTAGTATTTGATTAGCCTTTCTGTTTGGAATAAAACAGTCTCATAATTATGACGAAGCTTCGAAAGGGAAATAATGTAAGCAATTGAAACTTGCTAAGGGAGTAACAAGGCAAAATTTTTTTTTTTTTCGTCAAATGTATAATAGAAAATTATGTAAATAATTACCGCCAAATGTTAGTCAAAAGTAGGACATGAAAATATTCTATATGGATAGCGTGTAAAAAAATTCCCAATTGAATATTTGAAAAATACTAACAATTTCAGCATCGGTCGCACATTGCACATACATAATTGGTTGTGCTCAGGTAGTGTTGGTAACATTCTGTTTATAATTCAAATTTACAAGTTTCGTTTCAAACTGTTTGCTCTTTAATTAATTGTACAATACATTTACAAACAATTGCATGGAGCAATAAAACAGATGCCACTCCCAAAAAGACTGTGTGCTCAATTTGACGACTGAGTTGGTAAATGATCGTGTAAATACTCAAAAATATGTATACTACTAAGTTTTCGATTTATAATGTAGTTTTATACATATATTGTACACACAATACAATAATCAATTTAAGTACGCTACTGATATATATTTATGTACATATGTACTTAACCGCGTATATAATTTATGATAAAGATATCATCCTATAATGACAAATATATCATCGAAAAAGTAAGAAAATCACAGCCGATGCTATTTTTCGAATATTAATGTTCTATTACTATTATACCAGACTTTAAATGAAGCCAATAAAGATCCAAAGGCAGCAGACGTATTCGTAATATACATATGTATGTGAAATTATTATTTACCATAGGGTAGAAGGGTATTATAACTTTGTGCCGGAAGGAAATGTATGTAACAGGTAGAAGGAGACATCTCCGACTCTAAAAAGTATATATATTCTGATCAGCACCAACAGCCGAGACGATCTAGCCATGTCCGTCTGTCTGTCTGTCCGTCCGTCCGTATGAAACACTGGATCTCAGAGACTATAAGAGATAGAGTTATAATTTTTTTTCGATAGCATTTGTTATGCTTGTACGTATATTAAATATGTTTAAAATTTTTGGCATGCCCACTTCCGCCTCCGAAAATCAATACAATCAAATATAATCGAATTGTAAAGCTAGAGACGAATTTTGCATATGGGTAATCCATGACGGAATTTGTCCCGTGCGAGACTCTTTACAGTACACTGCAGTGAAAATAATAACTATAGTCTTTGTGATTTCTGAAAATTTGATTGAGATACAAATTGGCGAAGTTATTAAAGAAATACTTTTGTATGGGCTAAAACGCTTACTTACTGGGGGTCTTAGTTGCTTTGGCTGACAATCTGGTATATAGTGCGGAACTAAATCTATATACCAAATATACCATTTGATATATTGTTAGTATTTTATAGTATTTCCTCTTTCGACTGTAGGTTTCTTACTTGTTTTTGAATGCAAAAAAGATTAGTGTCACTTTTATTTGAATAATCGTCAATTACTTTTGTTTGAATAATCTTAAATCCCAATCTAAGAATTCTGTTAGACGCATTTTTCCTCGATCGCATAGAGAAAATAAAATCAAAATGTGAAACCATGAGTGTAGAAGTGTGTTTCTGCTAATTAATATTGCGACTTTCAATTTGAGTGCATTTCTTTCAGATTTAGGTTACAAAATTATGTAATCCATCGAAATTCATATAAAGATTTTAGATTTGAGTGTTTTCGTTCATAGCTCAGCTAGTCGATCTGTCGTAAAACATTTTCATTCGTAGTCTAAGAGAGAGAGGGAATCGATGATAAATATAATATTTCGTAAGTAAGTGATCAATATACAACTGAGTAACGCACTAAATCATAAAATGGTAAAATAACAAATAAGTTGAAAAAAAAAACAATAAAGTGAAGTGCACACATAACAATTGTCTCTATCTATCGAACGAATAGACGGTCATAACAACTATGTTTTCTCGTCTATTGACGCTGATCAAGAATATATGCATATATGATGCTGAAGATGCCTTCCTCTACTTGTTACATACATTTCATGGATTCACAAAATTATAACACCCTACCAATAGGTTAGATCGGTATAATAACTCTGTACCGGCATGTACTATGTATACCGCAGAGGAGGCATCTCCGGCCCTATAAAGTATTTATTATTTTTTATTGGCGTCAATTGCCGAGACGGTATAGCTCACTCAACTGTAGCTTTCTTACTTGTTGTATGTGCCAAAAATAACCGCTCTAGCTTTAAAACAAGTAAGAAAGCTACAGTCGAATGTGCTCGACAGATACCCGCTACCCATTTTTAATAAAAGAAAAAAAAACAGTATTATATTTAAAATATAACGAAAATACTACAAAAATACTAAATATATACTAAGCGGTATATTTGTTATATCGATATAGTACCACATTCAAAATATATCATAGGCGGCACAATATACCAGATTGTCGGCCAAAGCAACTCAGACCCCTAGTAAGTAGGGGTTTTGACCATACAAAAGTATTTCTTTAATAACTTCGACAATTTTTATCTGATCGCAATCAAAAATATCATAAATACTATACTTATTATTGTATACACCAAAGCTCTAGCTTTAAAATTACTTTTGTTACTCGATTTTTTTATTTGCGGGGGCGGAAGTGGGCGTGTCAAAAATTTGAAGCAAACTTGATCTGCGTGAAACATAACAAATGCTGTCGAAAAAAATTATAGCTCTATCTCTTATAGTCTCTGAGATCTAGGTGTTCATACGGACAGACTGACAGACGGACATGGATAGATCGTCTCGGCTGTTGGTGCTGATCAAGAATATATATACATTATAGGGTCGGAGATGCCTCCTTCTACCTGTTACATACATTTCCTGCCGTCACAAAGTTATAATACCCTTCTACCGTATGGGTAGCGGGTATAATTACGCTTGTTTTGTTTTGTTATTTTCGGGAGCGGAAGTGGGCGTGGCGAAAATTTGAAACAAACTTGTTCTGCGTAAAAACATAGCAAGTGTTATCGAAATTATATCTCTTATAGTAGCTGTAGTAGATCAGAAGAAAATTGTAGAAGTTATTAAAGAATTTCTTTTGGATAGGCAAAAACAACTACTTACTAATTTCCTTCTTCGTTAAATTTTGAGCTTATTCCATTCTAGAAACCAAAACATAATTTTTAAATTCAAGACTGTGCAATATAGAATTTTGATTTTACCATCAATTTTGGTTCCATTTTGATACATATTATCTTGGTTGAAGATTTTATTCTTGATTAGCTTAGCCTTTTTAAGTGTAGCGGGTATATGTATAAACACCAAGGGGAAAAGGCAGTTAAGTAGGGAATCATACAGCCCACATACTTATGTAAATATGTAAATAAAACAAACGATCGCGACATCGACATCACAATCGTCAACAAACAACAAATAAATTTTTAAGTCAAATATACATATGTATGTATACACGTATACATTTATTGAATGAACGGCTGTTTATGGTAAAGCTGATGGTGATGCTGATGCTCAAAGTAAACTATAAAGAGTGAATAGATTCCGTCGAACGCCGACCGGTTACCGGTCTCACCTTCATTCATATTTACAGATCGCCACACACAAAAGTGGTACCCGTATTCATATTCATTCGGTGATTAACCATAGGTAACGCAACCTACGGTAGGGTTTGGGTTTGGTATAGATGTCTATTAATTTATTAAAATCACACTCACACTTCTCGACATTAACTCGACAAATTTACGATTTAATTCATATGGTCACAATCACTTCGGATACGTTCTCATTTCCATTCACATTCTCTCTCAGATTCCGATTAACATTGAGATTGTTCTTCTCAACTCCAAATCAATTCCGTTAATTTAAAGTCTGAACGAAGTCTGGCATATTTTTTGTATGGCGTTACACTGAATTATATTTTGTATCTTTTTTATTATTATTATAACTTTGTGCCTCCAGCAAACGTACGTAACAGGCAGAACGAGGCTTCTCCTACACCGCAAAGTATGAGCGGCAACAGCCGATTCGATATAGACATGTCCGTCTGTCCGTATGAACAAGTAAATCTTGTAAAACGAAAAAAATAAAATAAAATTGAGCAAACGTAAATCCATAACTACAGTTTATATAATTCCTTAAAATTTCAATGCGACCAGATAAAATGTGTTTTAGTTGCTTTGGCTTTCATTCTGCTATATTTTGAGTAATACTTGTTCGATATACCAAATATAGCTTTCGGTACATTTTAGTATTTTTTCAATATATTAATTTGCTATATCTTAAGAATAGGGTTTTATTTAAAATGATCACAACTCGTAAATGGTAGGATATCTGCATTCATAAAGTAGACATTTTCTTGACCATCTGATTGTCCTTATAACAGCTGTAAGACCTAGAGAAACAAAACTTTGCGATCAACTTCAAGATTTTTTTCGTGTACAGAATAAAAAAGATTTAAAATCCAGATTTTGTCTTGATACTAAGACTTTTGGTCTAAAAAATACGTCAAAAACATAGAAATCCTAATTTAAGAAATCAAGAACATTAAATATAAGATCCAAGTTCTTACTAAAAGGAAGAAGAAAATCGTATACATTTAAGACTAACAAGTAAGAAAGCTACAGTCGAGTGTACTCGCTACCCATTTTGAGTAAAAGCAATATATCTTGCGGTATTCTCAAAATATACCAAATATACTGCAAAAATACTAAAAATACCGAATGGTATATGTGGTATATCGATAACTTCCACAATTTTTATCTGATCGCAACCAAATTTTCAGGAATCATAACTACTATAGTTATTAAAATTCGTAATTATATCGAATAACAAGAGTAATTTTAAAGCTAGAGTTACGAATTTTAATAACTATAGTAGTTATGATTCCTGAAAATTTGGTTGCGATCAGATAAAAATGGTCGAAGTTATTAAAGAAAAACTTTTGTATGGGCAAAAACGCCTACTTACTAGGGATCTGAGTTGCTTGGCCGACAATCTGTATATTGTGCAGTCTATGGTATTTTTTGAATGTGGCATTATATCGATTTACGTTACATACGGCCGGACGGACAGACGGATATGGCTAGATCGTCTCGTCTGTTGACCCTGATCAAGAATATATATACTTTATGGGGTCGGAGATGCCTCCTTCTACCTATCACATACATTTCCTGTCGGCACAAAGTTATAATACCCTTCTACCCTAAGGGTAGCGGGTATAAACAGAATCAAAATAATTGCGTTCTTTAGAATTTCTGATAATTCTGTCGCGATTCGATTCAAATTCAAGAAGTTATAATTTATATGGCTGCTAAACAATTTTATAGTATAGAATACTTTGTACTCTGGGGTATATTTTTAGTAATAGTACAGCGGCATGCAAATTACTAAATATACTTAAACCTATATCCTATATCTATATATCTATAGATATATATATAGATATATATATCCATATATGTCTACATTCAAAATATATCGTAGAGTACAAAATATTCGAGATTGTTAGCCAAAACAACTAAGAGCCGTTTGCAGTTTCTTAAATAACTTCTATAATTGTTCGCAACCACATTTTTATAGAAACTATAGTTATAATTGACTGGGATCTATTTATTCTTATGGAGAGACAGAGATGGCTATATTGTCTCGACTGTTGACGCTGATCAAGAATATATATAGTTTTTCAAAAGCTTTGCTGGCAGGAAATGTATGTAGTCAGTTGGAGTTCAGGTTTTAATTTTATTGTTTAACAACCTTAATTTTTTTGTTTACTTTATAGAAAATATTTTAGATTAGGAAATTTGCCAAAACGAGAACATCTTATACATTGGCTTGTATTTTCTTAATGTTTAATTACTACATCTATGCTAGAGAAATTTTACGTGGTGTCACGATAACAACGATAATTAAAAGCAGTGTCATCACTACACTCATACATATGCAGAGCACCCCTCGAATTAAGTTTTAATGTTAATTTCTGATTGTTCTTCCATTTAATTTAAATCTCTTAAATGCGACCAAATTCCCTGCAGCCAAGAGACGCCATGGTCAGAGGCGACGCGTTAATTTACGGTTTTTAATCTCAAATTAATACCAAATCTGTGCGGGTAACTGGCCAGCAGTTGTTGTTGTTGTTGTTGCTGTTTTATTGTTTTCATTTGATCCCAACCTCATTATTAATTTGTGACTCTGCCGGAAGTCCAGCGCCTTGCTGTCCATTATACCCCCTATGCCCTTCATTTTAAATCTGCTATCTAAAAATAATTGAGGGACAGAAGGCAAAAGAAAGACCTTCCATAAGCATGAGGCACATTTCCATTACAGTTTTCAATTTACTTTCGCTTTGTTTGACCCTGACCGGAATTACCAGCATAATTATATATTTAACGCCTAGCGGCATTATTAAGTACTATGATGACAACCTAATTAATTAAAAAAAAAACATTTAAATCTTTTTTTGTGTGTTTGTCCCAGTCTTGTGTGAGCCATGGCGTATGGTTTTATTTCGTAGTATTAGGGGAATTTCTAACTACTAGTTTACTTGGATTTTCCTGCAGATAATCTCCGAAGTATTACATATATTACTTTATTCATATTCTTACTCTAGATAGACATGAAGGCAATTGCTAAAATTATGTAACATAGTACCACTGTCCTGTTCACATCTGAATGTGTGCATTTGGTCATGAATCATATTCATTAATTTTAAATGAGATTTACTAGATTCATATCATTTGTTTCTCTTAGCTTCCCAAAGGAACTTATTTATGATATGTGTTTTAAGAATATGTTGTTCTGTTGAATTCAAAGATTCTTTTCACGTTGCTAACTGACGAAGCGAGAGTATTAGCTATAGGTGACTTGAATCAAAATCAACTCTGGCGTATGTAAACTTTTCGAGTGTGAATAATTTATAATACCCCAATGCTCAGTAAGTAGTAGTAGTAAGAGATAGTGAACTTGCATGCGAATATTCATAAAAAGTGAATTAGCAATCAGGATGGGGATGAAATTGACGAGCGCTACGACTACGAGATAACGACTACAATAGGAAAATTCCGATTATTTCTTATTTTCATTAATGCGGTACTGCGAAAATTACAACGCGGTTACGAATTCTCTTGAGCTTCGACCCAAATAAATGTGCACTTTATGCCTTTTACGACCACTTTGGCTAGGTATTTTGGTATTCGAAAACAGCATATGACTATTAGCCAAAATTAAACAGCAGACGTAACGAAATTAATTATATTTCAATGACATTGCGTAATGACAAACGAAAGAATGGAAGCAGTAAAGGAGGCAAGCCACTGCCAAACGGTACTTAAGGGTGTGGGGAATATGATGAATAGAAATTAAGAATTATACCATCCACTACTCACTGTTGTTGTCCAACTTCCACATTCATATTCAGTGCCGTGGGACAAAGGCTTCAATAATTATTGGCAATAATACCTTTTCCTCGATTCGTCAAAAATAATATTAATTTAAAAGCAATTCACATTAAACGCTTCTAAATGGTTTTTTGCTCAATCACGAATCTTCCTAGTTCTAGTTTTCTGTGATTCAGATCCGTGCTCTGCCCTTTATACACCTAAGATTATAGGTTATATTATATTAAAGCTATGCTAATGTCATATTGTCAATTGTCAATTTTGCTCCGTGGACAATTTGTCTTATTGATGTCATTTACTAGACGCCACATAGCTGCGAGTTAGCCTAAGGCTAAATAAATATATCATTATATGGGGTTATTGATAACAAATAAGACAAATAAGATAAGATCCTAAAATCCCAATCGCACACTGCGATGTTACATGATAATTTTAACTAAACTAATTACTATAGTAGTTATGATTCCTGAAAATTTGGTTGCGATCAGATAAAAATTGTCGAAGTTATTAATGAAATACTTTTGTATGGGCAAAAACGCCTACTTACTAGGTGTCTAAGTTGCTTTGGCAGACAATCTGGTATATTGTGTCGCCTATGGTATATTTTGAATGCGATACTATATAGGTATACCATATATGTATACCATTTTGTATATTTTCAGTATTTTTGCAGTATATTTGGTATATTTTGAGAAAAATACCGCATTTTATTCAAAATGGGTAGCGGGTATCTCACAGTCGACTGTAGCTTTCTTACTTGTTAAAATTGGTTTAGTTTAATAGGGGTCTTATTTGCGATGCTTATGCTGATGTTATGTTATCAGCTTTCAAATGCCGCGTCAATAACAACTGAAAGAAGAAAGTGGTCAATTAAGCACACTTCAATATAATTAGATCCAATTGGTGATGTAACATCATTTTGAAATTTGAAACAAACTTGATCAGCCTGAAAACATAACAAGTGCTGTAAAAAAAAATTATATCTCTATCTCCTCGTTTTTGAGATTCATATGTTCATAGAGACGGACAGACAGACAGACGCACATGGCTATATCGTCTCCGCTGTTAACGCTGATCATATATGTATATACATTTATATACATGCGAGGTTACATAATAATTTTAACTACTTAAAAATGCACTTTAGGATGTTCATGTGTGGCATCACATAAAGATACAAATAGCAAAAGGTTACTTCACGCTGGGAAGGCTTCTTAGATATATGAAAATTTTTGGATTTCCTTGGATTTCAAGGAATATATGTCAGTACAATAACAGAATTCACCGAGTCGTTGTGTCCGCTCAATGAGAAAGGGTTTGTATGTGACACGATCGGCGATTACTTATTTTGACAATTGACCGCTGCGCTATTTTCACTTTCAAATCTCGTCTTACCCCTACACTTCTTAAAAAGGATCTAAGTTAAGTTTGTCGAAAGCGAAATTATTACTTTTTATCGAGGCGTAAATTTCTTATTATCAATTATACATTATACTTATACATTTTCTTTCATTTTGGGACAAGGGGTCAACCTATAGTTTTTATTATGTAGGTGTTGAATTTCGAGATAAGCAAACAATACGAAAGTCAATTATTGAAATCCAGCTTCACCTCCACTTTCATGAATATGCAACCTTCTAGGTTGGGCTAAAGTGGCAACAGCCTGGAATGAACTGTGCTGAAGTTATTTTACTGATGCAGTTAATCGAATATCTTGCACGCACGACTAAAAAGATGTAATGCGACAGAGGGTTGCTAATCCCTTGATACACACAGCCCCAATCTGCAGTCGCCTGCCGGACGCCACTGTCTGAGTACAAATGAAGTTCCTGTAAATTTCCGGTACACACCAAGGTAAATTAAACAAAGGCAATTAAAGCGTTAATGTGCTTCGGAATCCTGCATTAGATACCAACAACAAAAAATTCCAGATATCCCCCACGTCTAAGTCTCATTCTCACCTATATTTTTGGTTTCCACACGAATATTGGACTGAACCATCTGCAGCAGCAGCAGCGGACACCAATGTACCTTTATGGCATAGGTCGAGAGCACGTAGTTCATAGAGCAACTGTATAAAAATGGCTTGGGACTATTGACATTGATATCTCTGGCATATCGCATTTGGTGGCTCGGCAATACGTGTCGTGTCCAAATGTGCCTGATGGTGATGGTGGAGTTACACAAACCTGTTTTATTTATTTAATTACTAAACGATTTATAATATCTAAGCACATGTAGTCGTGACAATTCAAATAGGAAAATGTTCTTACAAGAAAGTATTTCTATCATAATAAACATTACATATCCTATACACTTTTTTTACTAGCTCAATTTAAACAAGTCAGTCGAGTGTGCTCTACTGTGAGATACCCGTTACCCATTTTGAATAAATGCAAAATATTGCGGAATTATTTTCAAAATATACCGAAAATACTACATACTTACTAAAAATATACCAAATGGTATATTTGTCAAATCGATATAGTACCACATTCAAAATATACCATAGGCGGCACAATATACCATATTGTCGGTCAAAGCAACTCAGACCCTAGTAAGTAGGCGTTTTTGCCCATATAAAAGTATTTCTTCAATAACTTCCACAATTTTTATCTGATCGCAACTAAATTTACAGGAATCATAAATACTTTTGTTATTATTGTATACACCAGCTCTAGCTTTAAAATTACGCTTGTTATTCGATTATTATTTTTGATTTGCGGTGGCGGAAGAGGGCGTGCCAAAAATTTGAAACAAACTTGATCTGCGTGCAAACATATGCTGTCGAAAAAAAATTATAGCTCGATATCTTATAGTCTCTGAGATCCAGTGCTTCATACGGACCGACGGACATGGCTAAATCGTCTCGGCTGTTGATGCTGATCAAGAATATATATACTTTATAGGTTCGGAGATGCCTCCTTCTACCTGTTACATACATTTCCTGCCGGCACAAAGTTATAATACCCTTCTATCCTATGGGTAGCGGGTATACAAAAATGAAATGAACGAATGCAAAACAATCAGGAATACATCAATCAAAAAGTGCCATGAATATATATCGTTTCAATAAAAACATTAAAATTTCAGATAATAGCCATTTATTTTTTATTTTTTGATTACAATTTCAAATATAAATAATTTAGGATTAGTTTACCTGGACAGCTGTTTTAAATTAAAATGTAAACTAAATAGGGTTAAGCTCAGTATATACAGTATATAATTTTAAATTTATGAATCTTCACAATTTAAAATGTATTGTTCGTTAAACATTTTAAGACTAAATCGTTCTAAAATACTGTTACGAAGCAGGAATAGTTCATTGTGATTATCATCGTACTCTTATTATTATAAATAAAGCAGATTGTTGCCGATAGTAACCGCCGAAGATCAAAATATCGTGCAGTGCTGCCAATTTGTATTTTTTCCCGTCAAAACTGGCTTTTTTTGAAGGCTAAATGCGGGAAAAATTTGTAAATTGCGGGAATTGTGAAAAGCGGGAATTCTAGCTTTTTTAGAAATTCTGTTGGCTTTTTCCCAACTTTTTTTTGTGTTGTTAACACAAAAGTACAAAAAGTACAAAATATGGAAAAGTGGCAGATTTACGATAGACACTTATAAACAATCCAGAAAATGTGTTGGCGTATCAATTGTTTTCTCGAAATACGCTAATTTCATCACTCGCTTAGTGCTTCCATTTCAATTTGATCAAGTGGGCCAACATCAGCAACACAAACAAATTTTGGTCTTTAAAGATTCTGGTGAAAACCGGAGATTTTTTGGGTTGGCAACTGTGGCCATCCAAATATTGTGTTTGCCCTGGTCATACTCGATTTCTGGCTATTTGCCAGGTTAACCTCATTAAATCCAATTTAAGGAATGCATTCTAAGCATAAGTTAAAGTATTAATTTCAAGCAAAAGATATACTCTATTCATTTTTATTGTAATATAGAGAATCGGATTGTGACGGATGGGAAAATGCTGCGTCGACTATGAAGTGCCTATATCTGCAGATGATAGGCACTAATATGTCATACGCAAATGAGACAGACTAAGGAGATAACGATCAAATAATGCAAATCTTTATCTTTTAAACAAAAATTAACTTAATAAATTGTTATTTTTGAAGACATTTTTTCTCTATTTTTTTATACATTTGTTTTTAGCTTTTTTTTTGGATTTTTTAATAATTTTTTTGAGCTTTTTTCTCCATTCATTCCGTCAAAAACAGCTTTTTTTGCTGGTCAAAAGTTGGCAGCACTGATAGCGTGCCAAAATAAAAAAGTCATTTGAGGGTTCAAGTAATCTTATCCTACAAGAAATTCTACGATTCCAGATCTGCTTTCAGATTTTTGTAATTTTTCGTGCAGAATATATTAGGATTCACATATGTCAAATACATATATTTTGGTAGAATATTAAAAATACTTGGTAATAAATTGTCAACACAAGTAAGAAAGCTACGCCCCATAGAGTAGAAGGGTATTATAATTTGGTCAGCGTTAACAGCAGAGACGATCTGGCCATGTCCGTACGTCTGAATGAAAACATAGATCTTACAGACTAACAGATAGAGATATAATTTTTGGATAGCAGTTGTTATGTTTGCACACAGATCAAGTTTGTTTCTAATTTTTGCCACGCCCACTGACGCCCCCGCAAATTGACAAAACTTGTAATTTTAAAGCTCGAGCCGAGAATACAATAATAACTGTAGTCTTTGTGATTTATAAAAATGTAACTTAGCCTTACTGGATCTGAAATAACTAAACTACGGATCTGAAACAAATATAAATAAAAAATGAGAAAAAGAAATCGTAGACGCAGAGTAAATTAACTTTTGCTGGAGCATATGCTGAAAATTCAGTGTATGTATAATATAAACATACATTATTGTGGCTATGCTTGGAGGGCACTACAACTTTCGCAAAACCCAGCAATATTTTAAATATTATTAATGTTAGTAGTTTAACCAATTTGTCAAAGGAGTGATGCATTTTAATAATTGACATACATAAAATTGTCATACATACATACATATATCAAAATGCAACACGAAACTAATGGGCAAGTCACAAATTTATAAGTTGGAAACTCCAACTTAACTTCATAATACAAAAGTTTTTAATTATTCATACTTCCAATGCTACATCGAGTTCTTATAGGCCGCCATCTACATACGTACATACATATACACAAAAAGACACCCATAGAATGTATGTAATACAAGTATTTTTGCAAGCACACAGGACAACAAAACATAACAAAAAATCGATATTCCATATTTCAATGTTAGAAATTTCAGATGCTAAAATTGCCAAGCGCTTTTTATCCAATTTTTTACGGACCGGCTAAAAAAAATTGGGGGTGTCGTTGTTCTGCGTGTGCTGTAGGCATAAACATTGAGCCATACAAACTAACGAATAGCCTACAATCGTATGTTCGCTTATTTTTACATCGAGTGAAGGGTGTAGTCCAAGTCATGAGGCATGCTGGCGGCACCATGAGGCGAATAAAGCAAAAAACTCGTATAGCAACAAAAAATGAAAAGAAATGAAAAAACAACCCCGACAAAATTATAATGAAGTTGGTGGTGGCGCACAAGCAAGAAGAGCAAGCGGAATATGTGTTTCAAAATGAGCTATAGAAGGGGGCAATTTTTGCCACCTTATGCAGCAGTCTGAACACCACCGGAGAACGCTAGCTTAGACTTTGGAACAGGCACTGTCAGCAATACCACCCTACACCATAAAAATTAAAAAAAATTGTGTGTACATAAAAAAAAACCGAGATCATCCACGGTGATGAACACAAGGAGCGCAAATTCTCATCCCCGGGACATAACTAACTTATGTATGTTTGCATATGCGAGTGTGTGTATGTATGTATACATACTATAGATACATACATTTGTATATGTACATATGATTTTCTGAAAGTATGTAGATACATATTACTATATGCAAACACGTGCGAAAATCTTGGCGAGAGACATCTAATGGAATAATAATTAAAGTACTTAAGTGCTATAAGAAAAACCGTTTTACTTTTACTTTTATTCTTGCATAAAGATTTATAGGTCTTAAATCTAAAGTGCAAGTACAACATTTTATGTTTATAATTTTTTTCTATAATTTAAAAACTATGTGATCTGCAATAAAGAACGTGCCCATATAAACAAGTTCGGAAATAAATAACTTTTTATTTTTGCCATTCAACTAAAAACATATGCAAAATAGCTCATTAGCAAAATGCAATTTTTCTGTTAATTTAATATTAATTAATTAAACAATTTACTTATTGTCTAAAAGACATTGTAAATAAATAAGAGAAAAAATGTGTTTTTTTTTTAATATCTATGTATATTGTACATATGTATGTATGTAGTTGATACACCCTTTATATATATATATATATATATATATATATATATATATATATTGTGTTAGTTACACTGCTTATAGCTCAAGAAGCGCTAAACCGATATGGCTGAAAATTGGTAAGGAGGTAGCTTAGAGACAGGAATAGGACATAGGATACCTACAAAAACTGTCTTACGTAGATTTACCATTAAAAAGGGGTGCTGAGAATCGTCTTACTAATTGTAGTTAGTATGTCTCGACTTCGTGCTTCTCAGTCACAAGAGCTCGATCGATAGTGCAAAGTCGACGAGCAAACAAGACAACAAATAGATAATTTGCGACGCAGAACATGAAATTTATCAAGTGCTTCGAATTGAGCAGCGTTTCGATACGATTGCAGCAATGATTACAGCTAGCATCCTAGCGTTTGCATTAGGCAAAGGAACGTTGTTTGCTTGTATTGTGGTGCATTAAAATTTTCCAGAGAATCGCTACGCCAGGATTATGATGCCTTAGTGGCAAATTGAAATTGTTGACTTCACCACCTGAGCCAATGTATTCGTATCTTTGTGGCGAAACACCAGAATCATGCCATTTTTTTGCAAATACTTAAAAATATTATATAATGGTAATAATATAAACCAACCGAAAATCTGCAACGGTACGAAGGTACCGTACGGTGGTAAGAAAATTGATTAACAATGTAATTTACGCTTCGATACTGAATCGAAAAGTCAAAGGTTACGAAGCTCTCATTCCGAGGATTCTGATGGTCCCAACCGATTTGCCGTTTGAGTTTAAAAGACTTTAATTTCCGATCCGTCTTGACCATGATCATCAACAAATCACAAGGCCAATCCTTAAAAGTTTGTAGTT
This sequence comes from Drosophila kohkoa, assembly GCA_019972355.1. NCBI lineage: Eukaryota > Metazoa > Arthropoda > Insecta > Diptera > Drosophilidae > Drosophila > Drosophila kohkoa. The sequence continues at coordinate 1,052,299 of BJEL01000084.1, read as the reverse complement.
TGAATCTCAAACATCCATGTTTTTCCCATGGTCAAAAATATGTGGCATCTTCACGGTTCGGAAGACCATCTGCATTGTTTGTTTATGCGTCTGATAAAAAACAAGTAAGAAAGTTAGTCGAGTGTGCTCGACTGTGAGATACCTGATACCCATTTTTAATAAAGGCAAAATATTGCGGTATCATTTTCAAAATATACCGAAAATACTAAAAAATATACCAAATGGTATGTTTGGTATATCGATATAGTACACCATTCAAAATATACCATAGACGGCACAATGTGCCAGATTGTCGGCCAAAGCAACTCAGACCCCTAGTAAGTAGGCGTTTTTGCCCATACAAAAGTATTTCTTTAATAACTCCTACATTCAACTGATCGCAACCAAATTTTTAGGACTCCAAACATTGCGGCTATAATTGTATGTACTAAAGATTAATTCGAGATACAAAAATACACTTGTTTTTCGATTTTTTTTCTACTTGCGAGGCAAAAATTTAAAACAAACCTGATCTGCGTGTAAAAATGGAAAATATCTTACAATTGTTTACTGGTGACCAAACTTGGTTTTGGTAATTAAACATCCCCTCAAGCTTGTAGGCATCGTTATATTATCCACTTTCAATTTGTACGTGTGCGAATGTGTGTGTGTGTGTAAATTGAAGGGTGTACATTTTTGGCACTATCTAAGGGTGACGACTGCTTCGTGGGCTGTGTACATTTTTTATTTATTGATTTCCATATTGATTTGGTGCACATAAACTCTAGTTTCCGAGTTTCTGAACTGCTTTTTGCCTACCTATCCTTAATCGCTACCCTTACTTACCACTGATTCCGCTATTCGTTATTCGAATTGGAATTCGACCGTTTTAACCCTTTGTCTGTTTGATATTTCATGCGGAAGTCGATACGTGGTCGGACTCAAACTTGTATTTTCTATTCTTTCAATCGAATTGCGTACAGTCTTATGATGTAACGAATTTTCTAATTATAAGCTGTATCCCCTTAAAAAATGGTCAAACAGAGCTTAAGATCAATTCTTATGGTAGAATGGATGGTAGAAGTGGGATAAAAAGTTGTAAGCATCCGCGTTCCAAATTTTGTATTATTGCTGAAAATTTAATTACGATCATAAAGCAAGTAATAAAGCTACAGTCGAGTGTACAGAGCTCGATATTTTAACACAAAATACTAAAATATAGCAAAGCCTGTTTTTTTTTTATCAATAATGTAAAATATTCAAATATTATTTGCTATACAAAAGTAATTCTTAAGTAACTTCTACAACCAGGAATCATAAATACTCTAGTTAGTATAGAATGCTTCAAAAATCACGGCTTTATCTTTAAAATTACACTTGTACTTTCGAATTTTTCGTATTACGGGGCAAAAGTGGGCGTTGCATCATTTTTATCTCTATCTTTTATAGTCTTTGAAATCTTCCTGTAGGCGCAAAGTTATAATACCATATTACTCTATAAGTAGCGTGTATAACAAAATAGAGTGTCATAATATGGAACGTACAAAGGCTAGCTGGTCACCTTAAGATAAGGAACGAAAATTAATTTCATTCATAATGTGTTCAATAAATTATTATTTTGGTATATTCAATAAATTAAATTATACACCTTTTTTGATCCAATCAAAACACTAGCTCTAACAGTTTCGTAGTGATTAGCTTTGGTGCATGACCGAGTCATTCACCGTTTTAGTGGCATCACATCACAATTACCACCTACACCTACGTAAACATATGTTGATTTTGCCCTTAATTTATACAACCACACACTTCAAATTTAATTTGGTCACATTTTTATATTTGGAATTTAAATCATTGGTTTTTTTAATATTACATTTAAAAGCCCGGCGCTATTAAATGACCCATTGTAGTTATTTTCGTAATATATATTATTTGGAAATAAATTTTTTTTTAATGTTACATGTCAATTTAATTTCCAATTTTATAAACTTTAGTTATACAATTTGTGTGATAAAATGTTATGTTATAATTTAAATTTATTAATTCTTCACAATCAACACATATATATAATTTATATATTAACATGTTCACAAGATAAATGCTTACATATACATGTGTACGTATATCTGATTGGCGTAGAAAAAATGTTCAATTCTTTAGATCAGTTTTTCAGATAGAATCAAGTTCAGTACGTTTTCCGTTTTCTGCGAAGAATCTCATAAGTACGTGAAAGCTCACTGGGAAATATATAGTAAAACTTTCATTTATTTTTCAACTCGCGGATATTTTCAAATGAAACAAATTAACTTTAAAATAGAATAATCCTTATGATTTATATTTATATATTAAATAAAAATATATTTGTAATATAAATAAAAAAAAGATTTATTATCTTTGAGAAATAAATACAAGCTATTAATTGCACGTGCTGCATTGGGTGAAAGTGTTCAACGTTGTGTTCTCTATAATTAAACAAGTAAGAAAGCTTCAATCAAGTGTAGTCGACTTTGTGATACCCGCTAAATCTTGTCAATAAAACCACATTCTAAAAAGTTATCCTATATCTTGTATATTAATAAAGTAGTACATTCCAAATATACCATAGAGTACAAAATATGCAATATTGTTAGCTAAAGCCACTAAGACCCGTTTGCAGATTCTTAAATAATTTCTACAATTGTTATCTGATCGCAACCTAGTTTTAAGGAATTCTAAATACTCTAGTTATTATTTTATATACGAAAAATTACATGTCTATATCGTCCGACTATTCGCGCTGATCAAGTGTGCTTTACGCAGTTTGAGATGTCAGTTAGTTATAATACCCTTCTACCCTATAGGTAGCGGGTATAAAAATACCATAATATGTATTTTTAAAAATAGGCTGTTTCACGCATACATGCTTGCGCTAGTTAATGAAAAAAGGTGATTATTATAGAAAGCAAACAAAAATATTAAGAAACTTATATACGTAGAAAACATTCTTTATTTAAATTGCAATAGACAAATTAAATATCTTAATAAATATCAATATTAAAAAATTATTACAAAACCAGGTGCGGAGAATGAACTGTGATACTGTGTAATATAAAACAAAAGGTAAAAAATAATTTTATTTTTATATATTATCTAATAGGTATTATTATATTATTAAAATGTACTCATTTGTGATAACATCGCTGATCACACAATAGCCTGTTATCTTGAAATTCGGTATATATACATGCCAAATTTATTGTTTTCTGTTCTTCTGTTCATCCGTATGAAAGCATAGTGTTTGATGTTTTCTTTTACTTAAAAATCGGTTGAAACGCGATATTTAATTTAGATTTGTCCATTCATATATTAAATGAAAAGAAATATAAAATACTGAACCAATCCATAAGTGTAAGTGAGACCGTGACAGTCAATTGGCAATCACACCTAATCACATATTTTAATGTTTGTTTGTCAGTATGAATGTGGCTGAATTTTTATTCCTGCTACCTATAGGGTAGAAGAGTATTAAAGCTTTGTGCCGCCAGGGAAAGATTTGCACCCAGATGAAGTTTGTTTAAAATTTTTGTCACGCCCACTTCCGCCCCCACCAATTGACAAAACTCGAATAACAAGCGTAATTTTAAAGCTAGAGTCGCGAATTTTAGTATATACAATCTTTGTGATTACTGAACGTTATTAAAGAAATACTTTTGAATGGGCAATCTTTGCTTTGGCTGTCAATATGGTATATTTTGCACTCTATGGTATATTTTCAATATACTATATCAATATACAAAATATACCATTTGATACGTTTGTAGTATTTTTGCGGTATATTATTTTAGTATATTTTAAGAATGAAGCCGCGCGTTTTGTTTTTATTGTAAATGGGTAGCGGCTATTTCACACTCGAGCACACTCGTAACTTTCTTACTTGTTTTTACAGTGTGACGAAGACCTTACGGCGTCTCTATGTTCTTGTCTTTCCATTTGCATGCAAAAATCAAAACTAATAGATAAATAATTTACGGAACTAATCGACGGAACTAAAATTGCATTGTGTTTCTAATGAAGATATCAATAACTTAGAACCTTTCTTATCACAGTGAAATTTAAGTTTGAAACAGTGAACTCGAACTCTATAGTGTATAATGTAAAGTCTCTACTTACCTCTCTATCTTAAGTTAAATATGAATGCTTATAATGGCTACAAAAAAACATATGTATTATGATGGGAGCATATAAATAGTTTATAATGAAAACAGACGCATACATTTTCTCAAAAAAATTTAATCTTAAAAAATAAATATTTATCCAAATTGTAGACATAGAGCGAATAAAACATTCTTTGATATTTTTTCATTTAAATCAAATTGCACCGATTTGACCGAATAGACTTAATATTAAGCATATTTAGTAAATTCTAATTATTCTATTTTTTTTTCTTTTCTATATTTTCAGTTGTAAATATTTAGCACTGATCTGATGAAAAAGTTGCATTTAAGATTGGATATTAAATTTCCAATAGAAAAATAGGAACACAAATGCATTTACTGGAGCCCCACAAGTAAGTTTTAAAACCAATTCAAACTATGTATGGAAAAATCTATGGATTCTGATTGTCTATCGAGACTACTACAAAATACTTCTTGAGCCTCATTCGTAAGACAAGCCAATATTAAGATACAGTTCAGTGCGACGTACTGTGAGATAACCGGTGCACATTTGCACTTAAAGTAGAACAATGCGATGTGATTAAAAGATACCACGCAAGTAAGAAATCTATAGTCCATACCCGCTACCCATTTTAAATAAAAGCAAAATATTGCGGTATTATTCTCAAAATATACAAAAATACTATAAAATACTAAAAATGCTGGTATATTTGGTATATCGATATAGTACCACATTCAAAATATGTATATATATAAGACTGCACAGCATACCAGATTGTCAGCTAAAGCAACTAAGACCCCTAGTAAGTAGGCGTTTCAGCCCAAACAAAAAATTTTTTTTTAAAAACTTCGACAATTTTTATCTGATCGCAATTTTTCAGGAATCACAATTACTATTGTTATTATTGTATATACCAAAATTCGTGACTTAAACTTTAAAATTACGCTTGTTATTCGATTTTTGTCGATTTGCGGTCGGCGTGCCAAAAATTTGAAGCTTGTTTTGCGTGCAAACATAGCAAATGCTCTATCCCTTATAGTCTTTAAGATCCAGTGTTTCATACGGACAGACGGACATGGCGAAATCGTCTCGGCTGTTGACGCTGATCAAGAATATACATATATATTTACTTTATACTTACCCTTTACTTGTATTTCCTGCCGTCACAAAGTTATAATGCCTGCCACTATGTTAACTATATAATACATAGATACTCCAACATCTTGAAGCAAAACATACCATTCGAAACATTATTATTGCGACTCAAGAAGAGCCGAGCGCTGCGATTAGAACCCCAGAGCTCTCTTCGGCTCATTTCGAAATTTGAAGTTCGAGCGCAGCGTACGTCACACACTCAGTTCAGTCGCAGATCAAATGTGGAACAATAAATATGAGCGTACTTCGTTGCGCTGTGCTGAGATCTACCAATGTATGTTTTTATACTGACAATCGTCTTGGGTATTGCTGATCAAGAAAATTCACTTTTTGCAGGAGCCAAGTTTTATAACTTATTTTGCTAAGAAGAAACAATGACCGTAAGCATTATTTAGTTAGTATTTTATTATGCTGTGAATTTTGAAACTGTAGATAGCTGACAAAAATTCATTGCTATAAAAACCCTCATATCCTTGCGCATGCGTTGCAGTAAGGGTGCAGCTGCAAAACCATTTTATAACCATTACAACTGTCATGTAGAAATGTTTCGCATAGATATTCTCAATCTCTCTGGTTCTCTCGCTGGTTTATTCCTTGTGTGTTTTGCTCAGAAAAGCTTTACTCTTGTGGGTGAAAAATACAAAGCTTACCAATCAATAAGAGTTTTTAATTTAAGGTTGGGTTATAGGGCAAGGCACTCGTTCGTACATCGGTTCATAATCAAAGTAAAGCAAAAATGGTTGAAAACGCGTTTAGACTCTTAATGTAAATTAATTAACATTTAAGCTGCATTTGACCACATTTTATACTTTTTGTGGTGAAGTGAATTTAACAGATATTACCAGCTGAAATGGGTACAAATAAATAACTTCACAGGTAAATGTCTGCAAGTGCAAACACATAACATATAGATTTTTATTGCGTTCGGTCTGTGAAAAATTATCCGTTTATTCTTATCTAGTTTGTGTATGACTGTATTATTTTTTAAAAGTATTAGATACATCATTTCCCCTCTGGGATATACATTTATGTAGTTGAAAAGGAATCATTGTTATAGTTATTGAAGAATACATCGGATAGAAAACAAAATTATTATTATTATTATTATTATTATTATTATTATTATTATTATTATTATTATTATTATTATTATTATTATTATTATTATTATTATTATTATTATTATTATTATTATTATTATTATTATTATTATTATTATTATTATTATTATTATTATTATTATTATTATTATTATTATTATTATTATTATTATTATTATTATTATTATTATTATTATATTTTTATTTATTTTATTATTATAAAGATAAAATAGTTTTTACTTCGTTTAATTTCAAACGCCGATAACAAGCAGTACATTTATGTTATTTCCTTCAAGGAACGACAGAAATGTCACAGAGTCGTCACAAACAATCCCGAGATCAAGCCCTAAAGACAATCGGCAGCAACAACGCCGAAATGAAATCATATCGAATCAACAGAGAGACTTGTGTCTAAGCTATCGACCCAAATATTGTAGTCAAGAAGTATTACGATTGCAGCGACCACCGCCCCCATCTAAGCCACCACCATCAATTGCGCTCAGCTCTTTGGAGGCAAGTTTTCACCAAAACCTTCAAGACGGTCACAATATTGTCGCTGTCGGAGATACAAGAAACTGTCAACTACAGCGATCAGCAACTTTGCCAGCTAAGCAAAATCGATTAGGATTAAGAAGTCGAGTCACTTTCCAAGTGCCAAAACTAACGCCATCGTTTCCTACTGCTGGTGCTATATTAGAGAAGAGTAGCACTATCGTGAACATCTGCCAACAAGTGCCAGAAAACAAAGAAAAAAATAATAAAATGACGTCTGAAGATCTATTGCAGCCGGGACATGTGGTTAAAGAGCGTTGGAAGGTATTAGATATGTTCTCATTTAACCATATTAACAATATTTTTTACACAATAGAACGAAAAAATTCCAGTTTATTTGATTTTATTTTGCAAATTATCGTTGATTTACTATGAGAAGCTTACATAACTAAAATAATAACGAAATAAAGAAAAAGATACTGAATTTGTTCTAGTACATGTTGCAAATATGCAAAAGATGGTTTGAATTATAATTGTATTGTATTGTAATTGCATTTCAGGTTATACGTAAGATTGGTGGTGGAGGCTTTGGTGAAATTTATGAGGGCCAGGACTTAATAACTCGGGAACAGGTGGCACTCAAAGTCGAATCAGCTCGCCAACCGAAACAGGTGCTTAAAATGGAAGTGGCGGTACTGAAAAAACTGCAAGGCAAGGAACACGTATGCCGTTTTATTGGATGTGGACGGAACGATCGCTTCAATTATGTGGTAATGCAACTCCAAGGTAAAAATTTGGCTGAGTTGCGACGAGCACAGCCACGAGGCGCCTTTTCTCTCAGCACAACCCTTCGACTAGGCTTACAAATATTAAAAGCCATTGAATCTATACATTCTGTTGGCTTCCTTCACCGCGATATTAAGCCGGTAAGTTTCTTTTGTTTGCTACTATGTATATGGAATGAAATCCAGATAAATCTGGACAGACTATCAACGCGAACAATTTCGCCGAGCCAAAAAAATTGAGTGTGAATCGCTCGCTGTTGATAGAGAACTCATTTTGATCAAAGTCATAAGTTTAATTAGGGTCAGTCTTTTTTCTAAAACTTTTTAGCAGGGTAATTAAACAATTAATAAACGGATATAATATAACTTATTTAATATTGTGTGAAAAACTGCGAGGAATACGTTTAAATTATTAATTCTTTTGTTTTAAAGAGCAATTTCTCAGTTGGCCGTTTGCCTTACAATTGCCGCCGAGTTTATATGCTCGACTTTGGATTGGCTCGTCAATATACCACAGGAACAGGAGAAGTTCGTTGTCCCCGAGCTGCCGCTGGTTTCCGTGGAACAGTTCGCTATGCTTCAATAAATGCACATCGCAATCGAGAGATGGGACGTCACGATGATCTGTGGTCGCTATTCTATATGCTTGTTGAATTTGTAAATGGACAATTGCCGTGGCGAAAAATTAAAGACAAGGAACAAGTCGGGTTAACTAAAGAAAAATATGATCATAGAATATTACTGAAACACTTACCGTCAGACTTAAAGCAATTTTTGGAGCATATACAATCGCTCACTTACGCAGACCGACCAGACTATGCGGTAAGAGTTATTTTATCCTTGACATATAACTATGTAAAATGAGGAAATATTTATATAGCACTTTACTTACAGATGCTAATTGGCCTTTTTGAGAGATGTATGAAACGACGAGGTGTTAAGGAGGCTGATCCGTACGATTGGGAGAAAGTCGATGCCGCCGCAATCGGTAACATTAATTCAGCTTCAAATGCCCCAATAGCTCCAGCTGCAATAAAAAATGAATATATTCATGGTAACATCACTCAAATGACGGTAGCTGCTTCCAATGTCAGCGGCAAAGAATATGTAAGCAAATTAGTATATGGTTCTATAACAATTTCAATTTATATTTTTTGGTATTAACAGATTCGGAAACGTAACGAAATTGATACTGCTCAGTTGGCGTCAACGGAGCCTCTAAATACCAAGGAAAAAGTATGTATTCGCTTTTTGTGAAACCCATGTGTCCCTATTATAAACACCAATTAAGTATGTTTTTATTATTTTATGTTTGTATTAAATTGTGATATAATTTAGCAGGCAGATATAGATTTAGCTTTTTTTGTTTTTTGAGTGTTTAATGACATAGGTAAACACATTTATGATAAAATAAATTTGTATAAAATAATTGTATTTATTTATTTTAAAATTTATTTCCGTAAGCTTGGATAATATAATATATACATATACATATGTAGTTGAAAGCGAATATAAAATTAAATACAGTTTTGGTTTCCAACGCTTAATAATTTCCGATGCTGCAGTGAGAGCAAACCATGATGAAGTGACATTTTATATCGCATCAAAAACCACGACAAAAGAAAAATGATGTCAAAATTGTTCCTTTTTTAGGCTTAAAACACGTTTATTTTATTTTTATGATATTTTTAATTGTTCATGATATTTGTAGGTAGACAAAAATTGCAATGCAACAACAATGACGGCACAAGCTTCAGGCGAAAGCGCAATGCAAAACAGTAATGCAGGTAATCAAAATATATTTTCAAAACAGCATCAGCAGGAACTGGTGCTCGCTGTAAATAGTTCAGTTGCCATACCAAATTTTCCGAGTGCATTGGTCAAGTCCTCGTCGGTAGTAATTGCCAATCACGAATCAGCTGACGGCGGTACCGGGACGACAATGCAAACAAACATGCAGTTTAAGTCAACGCATGCCACAAATAATATGAGACGAAGTGCAATTCAGGCTCAAGAACAAGTTCAGGGATCAACATCAATTCACAACAATTCAGCGCCCGTATACGTGAGTCTTTTGTTTCGTTGAACCTGTTTTAGTTTAAAATCAAATAAACTTCAACTTGCAGTATGCGACTGAAGAGAAACATGTTGTCTCGCATCCATTGCCACTGTTAGCAAAACTCCTTACCGAAGACTCAGCACACAAAGGACGCAATAATGATCTTGTGATCAATTCAACCGAAACTGATTTCGAACGAAACAAAAATAGTCATATTAATGTAGACGGTACTAATAGTCGCTCTCTAGGTAGAGACAATAGTCAACAACAGTCAGCGAACAAAAAAAATAATGATAATATGATAAAAAACACTGTCGAAGATGCTTTTAGCAGTCCACAACAACACCAAAAATCAGCTGAATCAGGCTCCGATAGCAAACGGTTATTTAGCACTACTAATGTTACCGATCAAAAGTCAACATATGGACGATTGCGTGTTTTAAATGTACCACCGCCAATGCAAACTCAAGTCGTTGAGAGTGCAGAGAATTTGCAATTTGATGCAATTTGCGCCAATGAAATGTTAATTCCCAGATCAGCAGCGATCTCAGGAACTTCAACTACGACTATACCAGCAGCTAATCGGCGATCAGTAACTTCGACCAATTTGCGACCATCATCGTCAGGAGCTGGAACTGGCTCGATATCAAGCCATCGTTTGAGCAACACTGTAATTAGTTCTATTCCTGTTAGAAGCAGTGCTACAGCTGGGGATCATTCTGTGACACAATTCGCCTTAATTGATGATGAGAACGTATCGGCGCTTCAACAGGTAACAAGGGGCGGCGGTGCACTTACGCTTGCTTCGCAATGGAAGAGTCAGTTTGATGATTCGGAGGATACAACTGATAACGAATGGAAGCAAGAGCCACAGGTAAATCAATAAACCACGATAGGTGGTTTTTTAATTACGAGTATGTCCGATCGAATGATCTCAAGTGAATGTTTAAAATGTCCAGAGTATATAATTATTTATCCTTGCATTTCAATGTGCAAAGGTTTCTTATATAGACTACAAATATATGTATTTGATATATGTATATCAAATATGACAAAATTAAATCGCACTCTTTTGCTTTTTTTCAAAATGGGTAGCGGTTATCTCACAGTCGAGCACACTCGACTGTAGCTTTCTTTCTTGTTAAAATTATTTAATGTTTTTTTTTCACTGTAAATAGTGTCGCCCGCGACAAATTCCGCCATATATATCTAAAGATTGTATGTAAATATTCCAACCTCTTGCCACCTCACAGTCACAACCAAATGTGGATAAATCGACTAAAGCGGATGCGTCCTTGGTATTATTACACGGATTGTCTAGTGTACCGGTTCCTCAAACTAATAATTCAAAATCAAAACTATTCGGAAATGATCATGTTAAAAGGTAAGTAAAAATTACGAAATAAAGCCCTTATTGAAAAGAGGATCGAATTCTACCATGCTCGACTGTGAGGACTTCTGGCTCTCGATTTTCGTAGTTAACAGCGCTCTGTCCATGAGTCCATAAGAATTGTTAAGTATCTTCAACTCTTTGCAATGATTGTTCATATTTTGAGAAATAGATCAGAATTTTAGAATTATAAATTTTCATTAGATTTGGTAGATGGTTTGACGAAATTGAGAGCAAACAGAAAAGTGGACGAGCTAAAGGATATACTGTCGCTAAGAGTGCCCTGATACACTTTTAATATCTGTCACCCCGAAACTTTCCAGCAGTGCTGACACACTTGTCTAGTGTAACATCTCTCAGTCTGATTACACGGCAATAATTGTGTTTTAAATTAGTTGAAGGGTTTAAAGCTGTTAACATAAATTGGCATGTTTCTTGAAGCTGCGTCCAAGGCGTACGACAACTTGACCTCATAGGAATTAATATTTATTGAAATATAGATATTCTAAAATATTTATTAAATAACTAAAAATGACATTCGAATATACGGCTATAGCCGTACGAATACACGGCTATATCAGATCATCAGATCAGGCAAAAATATATATACGGTTTCCTACCATTTGGGTAACGGGCAACAATTACAAATTGGAGGGAAATCAATATTATTTAAACAGTTAATTAAAAGAATCTATTAATATTCGTACCCATCATATTAGTTTCTATGAGATAACTGATTACATAAAATATCGGATAGAGCATTGTTATATTTTCGAGTAATCGCTAATAAAACATTAAGTCTGATTGTAAATTCATAAATTAACAATTTGTCAGACATACACTTAATATAGCTGGAATTGAGAACTATGAAATGCTGCAAATATCCCTTCCTCACTGGTGGTCTGAACCTGCAATGGGTAATGTATTACGTAATAAGTTACAGCCACCTGCTGTGCAACAAGCTGCGTTTGATAACACTGTAAGCCAACAATTTAGAATGATATATAGCTTATAATATATTTGAATTCAATATATGTACCAACTAACATTCTTTTATGTAGTATTTGTACTATATAATTTCTTAATAGTAGTTTTAGATATAAAAGAAATAATTTAAAAAGCATGATTGTTTTTCGTTCAAAAATTCTTTTTGTTGGTTGTATTTAATTTCTCATGGACATTTTAAGCATTTTACCCTTATCAAGAATTCGTTCCTATTGTATACATCGTATTGACCTCTCTTCTCGGATTGACTTTTCTTTAATTTAAAACCTAATATGATCCGAAACTGTTATAAAATCACAAAAATTAAGCAAAGTATAATATGTTGAATGTATGCGAATATATTTTAAAACTAATTTGAAAGATTTTTTTTCTATCAGGTATGCCGAAAATAAAAAATTAATATCCTTTCAAAATAAATAGTAAAATGAAGAAGAGGATCGAGATACATCAACATCCAACTTTTTTTTAAGATATTTTCGAAAAGAGTGGTCTATACATAAATTGATTTTTCATTAGTTGACATTATTTATTGAACCGAACAGATTTAATAATATGACTTCGTAAGTTGTCTTATCTAAATTTCGATTTATGTTTTTTGTCGTCGAAATCTAGGTTTATCGAATGGATATCGCCAGAAACGTTTGTGTACGTGAGTCTAACTCTGAAATTGTACCAATATCAAATAAGAAAAACCATCTGGCATCAGATATGGCGGCTACAATATCATCATTTAAAGATGCAGCAGTTGGTTTAGACAGTAATATGTACTCAAAAAAAACAATAGAAGAGCGCTCAATAAGTACACGGCGATATCGTAATAGCCTTCCAAATGTATGTTTTATTGATGGTTTCGATGAAAAGCCAATAAGCTTCAGAAAAACTCCTCAACCGACTGGAACAGTGCCTTCTTGGGGTGCAAAGACTACAACAAAAACATTTCCCCAGCATCGAAACAACATTAATGATAAAAAGACCCAGCCAACTTCAATACACAATCCTTCATGTTTTCATGAAAGTGGACCACTTGAATTTGACGATGCTGGTAATCAAGGCGATGATGAAGGCTGTATCAGTGGACGACTGGAGTTTCGTGTCATTTCTAAAGGTAAGAATCGCATGGAATTTATGACCAATGAATTTTAATAACTCAAGATTTTCAAATTGTATTGAAAATTTACTGATTAAAATACACTACTTTTTTCATTGACTCCACATTAAATTTTAGGAACATCGGTAACCATATTTCTAATTTACATTTCATTCTATTTATATTGCATTAGAAACCCCACATCTGGACGAGTCTGTTTATTATAAAGCATTAGCAGCCCTTAAAACTCCTAATACAACAATAATAGATGGCATCGTTGCTGCCAAAGAAACAGCTGCGCCTGGTGATATTCGAACTTCAGGTCCAAGTGATAAAGAGACCATTAACTGTGATGACAATGATAGAATCGAAACTAATATAGACAATGATAGAATGGAAACTAATATAAGTGGCTCTAGTCATTTAACAAAAAATTTAAAAAACAAAGACCATGGTGCGACAGTCCAGATTAAAAGCAGTACGAATGATGGAAGTCAGCACATTGCCTCTACTGACTACCAAAGTCTAGTGGTAAGAGATATCACCTCAAATTCAGCCTTTGCAATGGGTTGCGATCTTGTATTGTCAACGCCAAGTAAGATACCTATATTATCTGCTAATTTGCGACAATCCAAATGTGCATCTTGGACAGGTGTAATCAGTACAGCAACACAGCCATCTGGTGTTGGGGCAATTGGTCAACAGGAGCTTCTTCAGAACGAATCATTTAATTCACCGAATTGTAAATTTGAACCCACTGACTCTAGTCGTGTTCACAATTACTCACAAATTTCTCCAACTACTACGGATTTAACACCAGGTATGTTTTATGTATAATGTTGTATAATATTGTGCCAACCTTAATCCGACAGGATAGCCTTTTAACTTCCAAATTGCATACTGTCATATTCTCTGCAATATCGCATGATTAAGTTTGTCGCATAATTAATTTTCAGATCGCCCATGAGAAATAAACGATACTTGGTAGCAATGAAAAAATTTTTATTTTATATTCATATATTAAACCACTCATTAAAATTATCAGGTGTTTCCTCTTAAAGGAGAAATGTCTATTGTTGGAGTAATAATGTAGTTTATAAAAGAATAAGAGCTACAGTCGAGTCTGCAAACCATGAGAAACCCCCTACACACTTTCAATAAAAGTAAAATATTGCGGTTTTTTAAATATTCCAAATTAATGTACCCCAAAAATAGTGAAATATGCTGAAGGTTGTATTTGGAATATCTATATATATATATGAATATATATATTTAAAATATATTATAGAATAGAAAATATAGCAGATTGCCAACCAAAGCAGGCACCAAAAGTACGAACACCTATATCTCAGAGACTACAAGAGATATTTTCTAGATTTCTTTTCAAATCTACTTGGTATTGCTGCACACAGATAAATGTTGTTTAAGATTGTTTAGATAACACTTCAAAATAAAACATATACTCCTACTTCTGCCTTCTAACCTTCTACCCTATGGATCGCCCCCAATCGTATATTAACTAGTTAAAGCTGACAGTTATTTGCACAAAGTGACACAGTTTTATTGACTCACATATTTATGCTGATTCAGACTATATATCTACTCTATGTAGTCGAAGTTTCTGCGTGTTACGCATATATCAATTTCGAAAAACTTATAAAAACATTTTTCATTGATATTTATCTCAAAATCAACAAATAAATTTTTATATTGTTTCTGGTATCATTTTATAATTAATATAATATATATAGGACTACGTCGCCGTCGAGAGTCTACCGAAGGAAAGTATATAACTGATCCAGCCCAGTTAAATCTGCGCTTTCAACGTCCTCGATGTCGGGCCTCTAGCAGGTAAACATTTATTTGAATTTTTAATGACATGATTACACTTATTGTTTAAAATTTGTAGCAATCGATGTGTACTTAACAGTTTTGAAGATCAATTAACAGACAAAAGTGAAGATAAAGATGGCAAAAAATTTGAAGTACCGCTTTGTTGCAATTCA
Source organism: Drosophila kohkoa (assembly GCA_019972355.1). Lineage (NCBI taxonomy): Eukaryota > Metazoa > Arthropoda > Insecta > Diptera > Drosophilidae > Drosophila > Drosophila kohkoa. The sequence goes on along the minus strand of BJEL01000084.1, from coordinate 1,037,086 downwards.
GCAGCAGTGTCAGCTACATTAGAGACCAGCAACGCTGCATGGACTCAAAATACAATCGAGACCTCAATGAAAAATATTTCGCCACCACCAGGCGATCCAAAAATTGAAAACAGTGCGCGATTACGTCGCTACCGACACAATATAGAATAATTGCAATAATGATTATAATATTTATTATATTTTGTAAGTTAAGCTAATAGATCAAATAGGATAAGAAGTGAAACGGATCTAAGGCACCAAAACTAAATCTTTATAAAAAAATATTTAAAATTTAAACTACTTCATTATAATCGAAGTGATGCTGACGTCTCAATAATAAATAATTGGTTACTATGCTTAGATTAATTTATACAATTATATAATATGAAGACAAGGCTCATTAATATTCATTCTGCTGCGATTCTTACTAGATGAATATAGAAAGCTATGCATACATTCATAAATATATACCCTGGAACATAATATTTCAAAAATATACAAATATATATATATTTGTAGTCTTATTACATTTTTTCTATCCAATATTATACGTGAAAATTTACAACACATTCAAACTTAGACGATTGAATTACACATTGTGCATTAATCGCTACGAAACATTTGATATTTGAGTTAGTATGGAATTTTTTCACTGGAACTTATTGTAAATATTAAAAATATGAATTTTAAAATCAAATTAGCATGAATTAACCGTAATAAATAATTAGATTAATTTACCCACACTTTCTGTTTCATTTTTATTCTTATTATAAAATACCGCAAAAATACTCAAAATATACCAGATTGTCAGCCAAAGCAACTAAGACCCCTAGTTAGTAGCTTCGACAAGTTTTATCTCTAATATACCAAACCTCATAAGGGCGGAAGTGTGCGTGGCAAAAATTGAAAAAAAAAACTTGATCTGCCTGCTTTCATAACAAGTGATGTCGAAAAAAATTTATAGCTCTATCTCTTATAGTCTCTGAGATCCAGTGTTTCATACGGACAGACGGACATGGCTAGATCGTCTCGGCTGTTGATGCTGATTAAGAATACATGTACTTTATAGGGTAGGAGATGCCTCCTTATGACTGTTTCATACATTTCCTGCCGGTACAAAGGTATATGTTAACACTCTTCTACCTTATGGGTAGCGGGCATAAGAATATTATAAAATTATTAAAAAAAAAAATCAAGTATGAAAACTACGGTCAAATTTATTAATTTCCAAAGGCCGCAAACAGTTGTGTAGAAATGAACGGTCCATTCAGCGACAGATCCCACATTATTCCGGTTAATCTGATTAGACCCTCAGTCTAATCACCTAACCACAACTACAATGATAAATTCACAAAGCCCGCGAGGTGGCAGTCACCTTAAAAAAAAAAAAGCAGTTAAAACATTCTTTTAATAAATTCTTATAGAAATTCGTTCAAATTGTGCTAATTATACCCACTACGCATATGGTAGGTATTATTCCTTTGTGTCTGCAGAAAATAAATCTCCGACTCTATAAAGTGTATATATTCGTGATCGCCGTCAATAATCGAGACGATATAGCCATGTCTGTCAGTCCGTCCGTATGAACACCTAAATCTCAGAGACTATAAGAAATATAAATTGTAATTTTGAAAAGCTAGAAAAGATTTTTGGTACATACAATAATAACTAGATTTTTAATGAATTATGAAAGTTTGGTTATTTGATCAAATGTATGTGTCTACTACGTGTCTACTTTGTACTCTATGGTATATGTTGAATGTATGGTACAGAGAACGGCTTCGGGTGAATGAAAAAAATTCGTACGCGCTCAACAGCCGAATAATCACACTGTTCGGATCAGCCGATCAAACTTGCATGCGCTCACATTTTCGTTGTAGATTTTAAATCCACTCGGGTGCGAGCGATTTTTTGTTTCACTCCAAATTATTCGGCTCGTGTTCAGCATAATGATTTCGGGCGCTACTCATTCGGTTCAACAATCAATTTTTTTAACAAGAATAGCAATCAACTCACAAAAATCAACTCGTATGATTTTACTCATGCGCTCAGCAAACGGTACTTTTTCTGCACAGATGAAATGTGCGAAGACAAAAAAACAAGCAACAACAACAAGCTTCAAGAAGCTCGCATAGAAATTGTTATTGTACATGCATTCGTTATGCTCACTTCGTGTCGTCTTGTCGCTAATCGTTTACTCATACACGATCAACTCGAATTGATCCGAATGATGCTTTCGTCTACACATACTCATTTTTATACCCGCTACCCATAGGGTAGAAGGGTATTATAACTTTGTGCCGGCAGGAAATGTATGTAACAGGTAGAAGGAGGCATCTCCGACCCTATAAAGTATATATATTCTTGATCAGCGTCAACAGCCGAGACGATCTAGCCATGTCCGTCTGTCCGTCTGTGTGTCTGTCCGTCTGTCCGTATGAAACACTGGATCTCAGAGACTATAAGAGATAGAGCTATAATTCTTTTTGGACAGCATTTGTTATGTTTGCACGCAGATCAAGTTTGTTTCAAATTTTTGCCACGCCCACTTCCGCCCCCGCAAATCAAAAAAAATCGAATAACAAGCGTAATTTTAAAGCTAGAGTTGCGAATTTGGGTATATACAATATTTACTATAGTAGTTATGATTCCTGAAAATTTGGTTGCGATCAGATAAAAATTGTCGAAGTAATTAAAGAAATACTTTTGTATGGGCAAAAACGCCTACTTACTAGGGGTCTTAGTTGCTTTAGCTGATAATCTGGTATATTGAGCCGCCTATGGTTTATTTTGAATGCGGTACTATGTCGATATACAAAATATACCATTTGGTATATTTTTAGTATTTTTGCAGTACATTCGGTATATTTTGAGAAAATACCGCAAAATATGTTTCTTTTATTCAAAATGGGTAGCGGGTATCTCACAGTCGAGTACACTCGACTGTAGCTTTCTTACTTGTTTTGATTGGAATGATGTGTACGGCAAAATGAGTTGATTTTTACTCATCACTGTTTTAATCGTTGTTTTTGTTTTTGATTACTAATTTTTTTGTTCAGGTTCTTAATTTTATCATAAAGTTCATATATATATATAATATAATTGCAATCTGACATTTTTGTCTTGCACAAGGGTTAATATTTAGGGAAAAAATCGTCCGCATACAACCTTTCCCTTCAACAAGCACGAGCGCACTGAGCGATAACACACTGAAACCGAACCAAAAGGCGTACGACGGGACTACCTTGTATAATTGTATCATGATCGGAATGATGTGTACGGCAAAATGAGTTGATTTTTACTCAACACTGTGTTTTGTTCAATGAGTTGAGTTGATTGAAAAAGTTCGCGTATGATTAAATCAAGAAAATAGTGAGTTTTGCAGTTCTCTGGTATGGTACTATATCAATATACCAACTATAGCCTTAGGTGTGTTTTATTACTTTTGTGGTATAATCACCATTGCACAGTGGTTGGGCTTGTATGGAACCGCGGCCATAAATATTTCCCGTAGAGATATCGCTATGAAAATTTTCCCAAAAATCTAAAAAAATATTTTGTATATATAGTAAAAAAATTGTCTAGATCGGAATACTATATCCTATAGCTCCCATACAACCTTAGTATGGCTTATATGCCGATAGTGCGCCAAAATACTTCCGGTGGAGTTACAGTGCTAAAATTTGATTATTAGCATCCAAGATATGTATAAGAGTATTTAAATTATCTTTCTGCTTTCTTCTACCAAACTAATTACTCTTCGAGTTTTTTCGGCATTCGTGCCCTCTACTGTGCACCAAAGATCAAAGATGTACATACATGCGTAAAAGCTCGTAGTTATAAGAAACTCCAATAAAAAATGATATTATAAATATAAGCGAAAATAAGAATATGTAAAATTGTCCTCTAACACAAAAAAAACATCACAAAGGCAAAAAAGGAGCAGCAGATTGCGTCGCAAATTTGACCTTCAAAACAGTAAGATAGCTTGAGTTTATTGATGAGTATATACACATAGGCAAAAATCGGCAGCTGAACAAAATTGAAGACGTGTTCACACTTTGCATTCTATTTTAAAATGTCCCGTTAGATTTCCGGAAAAAACTAGCTTGCAATGAAAAAATGTGGACAATTTTGAGACAAATTCTTTACATTTTGACTAATTATTTTTAAGTAGATTTTTCGATTTATGGCCTACGGGCGCAACCACTGTGCATTGACCATTGCATTTAGCCATTATTTTAATTTAAGATCATGCCTTTCGGATTGTGTAAAGTCTCTGCAAAAATGAACTGAATAATGGATTTTATTTATTGTTATTAATTATTAAAAAATTTGTAGCAGTTAGAAGATTATCCTATTCCCTTAGTAAGATCTGGTCCGTTTGCCTTGTTAAGAAGTCAAATCCAATTTAATATTTGAGAAGCTCATGACCGGTAATTGGGTAAACTTTAGTAAAACTTTAATCTTCTGCATAGTTATCGGGTGCTGTAATGGTTCAATTACTAACGGATGGCTTAACGGACCTCGTTATACCCGCTACCCATAGGGTAGAAGGGTATTATAACTTTGTGCCGGCAGGAAATGTATGTAACAGGTAGAAGGAGGAATCTCCGACCCTATAAAGTATATATATTCATGATCAGCGTCAACAGCCGAGACGATATAGCCATGTCCGTCTGTCCGTCTGTGAGTCTGTCCGTCTGTCCGTATGAAACACTGGATCTCAGAGACTATAAGAGATAGAGCTATAATTTTTTTCCGACAGCATTTGTTATGTTTGCACGCAGATCAAGTTTGTTTCAAATTTTTGCCACGCCCACTTCCGCCCCCGCAAATCAAAAAAAAACGAATAACAAGCGTAATTTTAAAGCTAGAGTTCCGAATTTTGGTATGTATAATAACTACTATAGTAGTTATGATTTCTGAAAATTTGGTTGCGATCAGAAATTGTCGAAGTTATTAAAGAAATACTTTTGTATGGGCAAAAACGCCTACTTACTGGGGGTCTAAGTTCCTTTGGCTGACAATCTGGTATATTGTGCCGTCTATGGTATATTTTTAATACGGTACTATGTCGATATACCAAATATACAATTTGGTATATTTTTAGTATTTTTGCAGTATATTCGGTATATTTTGAACATAATTTGAAAACTCACATAAAAGTATAATAGAAAAAAAAATTATCTTTAAAGACTAGAGTGAAATTTAATTTAAATAGAATTAAAGTCTATAAAAGAAAATGATATTAAATTAACAAATTAAAATTAAAAAAAAATAATTAATTAAAACAAATTAAAATTCCAAAGTAAATTAAATCAAAAAGGCATTTTGCAGATCTAGCGCCGAGCCCTTGCAAAGCTCGGCTCTGCGGTGGAGAGTTGTGGGAGAGAGAGAAGTTGAGAGCACTGGATTTTGAGTGCTTTCCTACGCGTGAGCGCATTGCGGGTGAGCGAAAAGCATCGAGTGCTTTTTGGTCGGCGGAACGGATAGTGTGCCACTCACCTACAATGCGCTCGCATCAACGTTCTCCCCCCTTGCAATATTGGGATTGCAAAGAATATCAAACTTGGGAGGATACCCGGCAGGACAATATCAGGATGGATAGAGTGGGTGTGTCTTGGAGCGCAACGACGCCGTACAGACTCCTTCAGCGCCCATGCGAGTGATGGAGAGGCCCAAGGCCCCTGGCAACGACTCGCTGATGCGGCTTACTGGACAACACGGATCTAAAAGCACTCGCGCTTTGAAAGCCGCTGTCTAGCCTGATCGCCGCGGTGGGAAGTATACTCACTCCGTTGCACTGGAAAGTGCCGTCAGTGTTTTGGCGGGGCCAGACTCGGGCCTGGTGCGTGGGCCTGTGGATGCTGGCCTGGGAAACGTTGACATAAGACGTCCTTGGTGGTTTTCCTCTGGAGGGTGCCGGGAGGTCGCGTCGGCTCCTGGGCTGGCGCGAGGTTGTGCCGGGAGGCACGGAAATCCCGCACGGAGTGACCGGTGCCATCGGTGCAGAGGAAGAATTTGTCTTTGTCCGGGATCGTTCGACGGACCGTCGAGCTGAAAGAGGTTCGGAGGGCGGTCCTGTCACAGGTCCAATGGCGAAGGTTCGTTCGACGGAAAGTCGAGCCGAAGGTGTCGAGACAGATTTTGAATTGGGGTCTAACAAAGGCTTGCGTTTAGAGGATCGTTCGACGGGCAGTCGAACCGAAGAAGGATCAGAGTGGTGTCCCGTCACAGGACCATTCGAAGCTGAAATAGATTTAGAGGAGGGTCCTGTCACAGGACCATTCTTAGGGGTTCGTTCGACGGACAGTCGAGCCGAAAAAACTGAAATAGACTTGGAGGGGGTCCTGTCACAGGACCGATCGTAGGAGTTCGATCGACGGACAGTCGAGTCGAAAAGGACGAGATAGAGGGATGGGAGGATATCTGCGCCTAATAGCACGTCTATCTGCGAACTCTCATAAAACTTGGGGTCGGCCAGCGGGATGCTTGGCAGATTGTCGAGGATGGTTTGTGGGACAGAGCATGAGGGCAGTTTTCCTGCTAATTGAGGAAGGACGAATGCCGATGCTTCAATCTGCAGATCTGGTCGCAACGGGGAGCCAATTAGGAATTGGCAATGCTTTCGGGGCTGGGCTGCTACAACTTGAGTCAGCCCAGAGACGTGGGCTTGAACGGATGTGTATGGCATCCTCAAGCGCTTGAACAATCGTTCTGAAATGAAGGTAGCCTCTGATCCAGAATCGATCAGAGCCCGTGCTGTGTGCCGAACGCCGTGATGGCAGATGTGTACAACAGCTGTACTCAGCAGAACACCTCGTGTGTTAACTGCCAGGAAAGATTGCACATTAGCTGACTGGGAAGGAGTGGACTGTATATTAGGAGTGGAATTAGTGACTGTCGGCGTCGGGTTGACTCAATACAAGAGTGTATGATGACGACCCTTGCACGTAAAACAGCTGTGCGCACTTGTGCACTCGGCCAGTACATGGCCTCGTGCGAAACAATTTAAGCACAGCTTCTGCTTAATATGGGTGACCCTTTCATTGATACCCATCTGGAGAAAGCGAGAGCACAATCGAATCGGATGGTTCTCCCGGGAACAGAAATGGCAGGTCTGGGTCTTAATGATCACCCTACTCTCAAAAGAGTTGACCTGCCTGGAGATGGGGGCCTTCTTGGGTGAGGCTCTTGGAACCGTCGGAGCGTTCGTGCCGGATGACACCTCCGCTATCGCTTCTAGGGTGCGATGCCGCTCTAGAAGAAAAGCATTCATGTCAACCCACGTTGGAATATCGCTCTTGTTTTGGATTGACTGTTCCCAAAGAGAAAGGGTCAACTTGGGGAGCCTCGAAGAACACAAGAAAACCAGGATGCAATCCCAATTCTCTGTGTCGATTTTGGAGTGCTCTAAGACTGTCAGGCACCCTTGAATGGTGCTCTGCAACTCCTGTATGGCTGCACCCGACTCTTGCCCAATGGCGGGTAAATTGAACAAAATTCTCAGCTGACAGTTTACGAGCAACCGTTTGTTCTCGAAACGCTCAGTCAAGCTGGACCAAGCCGACTGAAACCCTTCATTTGTCAAAGGAGACTTTGAAACAATTGCATGGGCTTCACCACTGGTCTTGGAGTTGAGATAGAAAAGTTTCTCAACTTCCGACAGTCTCGGGCTCTGTATATAGACAGCCGTGAATAAATCCCGGAAGGTGGGCCAGCGAGTGTAATCGCCTCCGAAAACTTCGGTGTCGCACAGAGGTAATCGACACCCTGTGGGCATGAATTGCACAGCTTGTGGTTGTACGGGTGTACAGGGGGTGAGCGCCTGGGATGCGTTGGCTATTTGCTCACCTAACTGAGCTGCACACTGCTCGTAGACAGCATAGCAGTACTCGTATTTGGCCTGAACAGTTGGGAGCTCTTCTGTAGTCATCTCCTCAGACATGACGCAAGAGCAAGCCTCATACTCATTCTCGACCTTTTCCCATAAGGAACGCATCTGGTCCCTTCGGACTTGGCACGTATACAGGGATGGGCTATTAGCCGAAGGATTGTTGACTCTCGCCGCAAAGTGACTGATACGATCAGTCGCGGCGAAGAATTTCGTCGGTTTTGTTTTGTGGATCGGGACGGAAGGAACCTTGGTCTTGGGATCGGATGAAGGCTGTGTGTCCAAGATCAGCGGCTTGGATTTGACTGCAAGCCTGTGCCAGAAGCGGGCGAAACGCTAGCTGACCGTGCGGGGACCTCCCTTTTCGATTGCGAATTAATCAGCGAAGTGCTCGATGCACGAAGAGCCGACTCCTTCCTGAATTTAGGTAAAGAGAAGCTTATCGAGGTTCTAGCGGCGCTAGTAGAGGGCACGGACAGTCGAGTTTTACTTTTATCGGGTTTGCCTGATGACAAAGAGGATGAAAAGTAACTGGGCGCTCTTACAGTCCGACAAGGATACGGACTGTATACTAATTTTTCACAGAAGCGAAAAATCAAGAAAATATACCAAAAAAAATACCAAATAGAAATTGGTTTTTTTTTGCCTGAAATCGACCCAGATAGTGAAAAGAATACGGAAAGAGCGTAGCAAACAGACAATAAAAACACCGAAAAATACTGAAAAAATACCAAAGACAGTGCTGTGGTATTTTACACTAAAATGGGTACGGAAATAGCGGACACAGCCGAAGAACGCAAAAGGACGGGGACGGGGGAAATTTCCCGCAACAGCAAAAGATGTTCGTCGAAAAAAGGAAACAACAACAACAAAAAAAACTATCGTACAAAAAAATACCAGAGAGCAAGAAGCTGGAAAAAAAACAAAAAAGTATATATATGGTATATTGGTATTTGAGGGGAAAAAAAAGACAATTGTTTCTTAATTGCTGTTGGATTGAAAAAAAAACAAAAAATAAAAATAAATTATATTATTTGTGTAGTGAAATATGATAATGTATGTATGTATATGTTTGTGTGTATGTCTGTGTATGTTTGAACACTAGCTGGAGTAAAGCCCATACACAGACAATTGAGCTGAGAGTTGCTCTTATAGTACACACACAGAATATTCACTTGGAAAAAATGAAAAGGGTAGGGTATGTCGAGTGCGACTACCGCTGCCCTGCCAATCTATTACTTCACTCGCAGAAGTACTTGCAGTATGTACGTATGTATGTATGTCTGCACTGCGCTGTCAAACGTTTGAGCAGGCGAAGTGCAGGTTTGTTTGTATTCGGAGAGAGAGAGAGAACAAGCGCTGCTGCTAGCCGATGCGCTTGCGAACAAGAGCGGGTGCACAAAAGTATGTGTGTATGTGACGAGAGAGCGAGAGCAAGCGCGGCTGCAAGCCGGTATGGAATATACAATATATAATATTTGCACTTTAGTAGCTCTCTTAATAATTTACACTTTTCACTAATATGCACTTGCACTTACAAAAAACAACACACATGCATACATACGTACGCGATTGTCGGAAAAAACAAACATAATAATTTGTTATTATATTTATTTTTGTTACGATTATATATAATATAAAAAGCACAGAAAAGGTCGTCCGAAGCAAAAAGAGAAATGAACTCGGCAAAAGATATTGGAATCTTTTGCACAATATGACGAAAAAACAAAGGGCGCACAACCGTGGAAATGATAGGAAAGAGGAAACAACTTTTGTGGTACTTATCTGCGGAGTATGCTGGAATACCGATGATAAATAATCTCCGGCTCGAAGGACCAAATGTTTGCGTGGGGCGCTGAAAAGTTCCAAAGTTTCTTCCCGTAGAAATGAAAACTCGCGCGGTTTATATTTATTTATATATATTTAAACTTTCGGGTTATTAGTTACAAAACGAATAGAGAGAGGGGATTATTGGGGGTGACCGCTTGTCAACGAAAGTAGATCAATACTGGAGAGGCAAAATGCCGAGGGCATTTTGCAGATCTAGCGCCGAGCCCTTGCAAAGCTCGGCTCTGCGGTGGAGAGTTGTGGGAGAGAGCACTGGATCTTGAGTGCTTTCTTACGCGTGAGCGCATTGCGGGTGAGCGAAAAGCATCGAGTGCTTTTTGGTCGGCGGAACGGATAGTGTGCCACTCACCTACAATGCACATTGGGATGAAATGCCATTATTTTGGCAAAAACCTAAAATGTTCATGTTAATATATCAATAATGTTGCAATTATTTCAAGCTTAGAAATGTCCCTAGACTTCGAAAATATTTAATTTTAATTTTATTGCGCAGCCCTCGTCTTGCACCAGCTGTTTAAAGTCAGCTGTTCTTGCCACGTGGTGCGTGCAAGCTTGCTGACGAGTCAAGTTTCTTAATTTTGGCGTTGTCGTATTTTTAAACAGTTTGACTTATTAAAATACCTTAAATTGGAAAATGTTCTTCATGGTATGTAGAAAATATTTGTATAAGTTTTTAATTATATGTGTTTTTGTGTTGTCATGTTTTTGATGAAATACATAAGCAATAGTTTTGTTGGTTCTAACCTTAAAATATTTGTGTTTCGTGGAGCATATCTAGCAAGATACAACTGGATTCAAATAACAACTTATGTGGTAGTATGAGTTATTATGTGTATATTCAGGTAGCATTTAAATAATTTGCGGGAATTTGCGGAAAAATAAGAAAATCCGAAATTCACAAATAATATAAGCAGCAAATTCTCCAAGTTTCAACTTTCTAGCTTTAAAATTACGGTTATGGCAAAAATAAAGGCATTTCATCCCAATGTGCAATGCGCTCGCATCAACACAAAATAAATTAAAGTAGAATCACACGACATTTATGGAAAAATGACAGAGTAGGGACGACAAAACACCTTTTATACATACATACATACCTAAAAATTTATTTGCGGCGGTATTCACATATACCAATTTATATATATACGCATTGTTTATTATAACCCATATCGCCCCTTCACCAATCCCAAGAGATCTTAGGCAGGTCAAGGTAGATGATTAAGCGATGTAAGTAAAGGTATGCAAATGCATACAAACGTGCGTATATAAAATTATAAATAAATATATGTAGTATGTGCTAATCTACAGAAAGTGTAACGCATTAAATAAAAGTTGTCTTTTACGCCGTTGTGGCTATATGGTTGTTTCGCATCGTCCTACTGCGTTATTCTTGTATCGTGTTCCTTTGCCAAATTGAAATCCACATATCTATTAATATTATACCTGTAAATAAATTAAATGTTAGTAATTAAGGAAAATTCATGAATAACATAATTGTAATTACGTTGAACATGGTTGTGTGAGTTTTCTCATCATGGAGGGGAAGGGAATTCTACAGCGCTACGCCGGATGAGGAGCAGCCACTGATGTAGTGGCCAACGCAAGGGAGCTGGCGCCGATGTGGCCATCTCAGGCAGGGTGGGTACGCCGGGGTCCAATTGGGCCCTATTCAAATATAAAAATGGATCAGTGAGAGTATTTATTGTTGTTTTCTTTATACTTACCGTCGCCAATAGTTTGTTTTTGCATTTCTTTTTTGTTTAGCGCAATTTTCAATCGCGCGGCAGCTGTTTGTTTTGTTAGTGATGCGTTTCTTCTGTCTTAAAGCAGCTGTTTTGTATCGGTAGAGTTATCGATTGTGTGGACTGCGGGCCAGGGATGGAACTCCACCTGAGAACCGATGAGACAGCCGGCGAGGCCCCAGGGAGAACAAACAGTCCGTAACACTATAATAGTTGAATGCTCTAGTTATAGCAAAAATAATAAATTAATGAGTAGTAAGTAAGCAACGCGAGAAAGTCAACACACGAAAAAAAATAAAGTCTCATACTCCAGGATAAGCAGCGAGCGTAATGCTAAATTTGTTACCGTTTCAGTTATACAGTTTATAGTTAACGACAATTAAGAGCTCGATCGAGCATTCTGTAATCACAGACGATTGCGTGTAATTGACAGTGTCGCACTGAAAGTCGGACAGGGAACCTGCCTGATGTCACCTCACTGACTCACCACTTGGGCCCCTCCTCCTGGCTTAGCCTTGGCTGCGTTGTCTGACGTACGCTGTCCCACGTCGTTGATGCTGCTTCGGCTAGTGGTGAGTGACGTCCGTCCCTCATGGCTCGTCGTCGCTAAATCACGATCTTCAGGCCGACCGTCTCCAACCTCGCTCGTTTTTCGAATCCTCGATCAAAAATTCCACATGCTAATCTCCCAATCTTGAAGTTCCGTTTTACTCTCCTTCCTGCGTGAGGAGCAGTTCAAAAACCCTCTATTATCGTCTTGCGATACTCCAGATATCAATAACTCCCCAATACCAAAATAAGCAACACTGCTGGTACAAACGATAACCAAAAACGTAATACGATCAATACCTTGATCGTTTGTGACCAGCGGGCATCTATCACAGCGCCCAACGTAGGCCACACTCACGACACTAACTCAAGCAGAGAAAGAGCAACCGATCATCAAATCCTCATCCAGCAGAAGGTAAGTCAAGCCCACTTTAATCCTATATCCTTGCTGTGAAAGATTTGGAAAAAAATTGTCGTCCGTTGTCGGAGTGTAACACAGCTTCCAACTCGCCTTCTTATACCCGCTACCCATAGGGTAGAAGGGTATTATAATTTTGTGCCGGCAGGAGATGTATGTAACAGGTAGAAGACGGCATTTCCGACCCTACAAAGTATATACATATACTCTTGATCAGCGACAACAACCGAGACGATCTAGCCATGCCCGTCTGTCTGTCTGTCCATCCGTCCGTATGAACACCTAGATCTCAGAGACTATAAGAGATAGAGCTTTCGACAGCATTTGTAGAGCTTTTTACTACGCTTCTTCCCCCCGCAAATAAAAAAAATCGAAAAATTTTAAAGCTAGAGCTGCGAATTTTTGGCAATAATAACTATAGTACTTATGAGTCCTGAAAATTTGATTGCGGTCAGATACAAATTGTGGAAGGTATTAAAGGCCGACAATCTGGTACATTGAGCCGTCTATGGTATATTTTGAATGTGGTACTATATCGATATACCAAATATACAATTTGGTATATTTTTAGTATGTTTGTAGTATTTTCGGTATATTTCGAAAATAATACAGCAATATTTTCCATTTATTTAATATGGGTAGTTGGAATCTCACAGTCGAGCACACTCGACTGTAGCTTTCTAACTTCTTTGTGTTGGCTAGTGACCTCGGTGATCAGCTGCTTATAGTCGGTTGACACGAACTCTGTCGTTTCGATCCCAAGAAGATCCTCCGACGTCACACCCAACTTCTGTACGCTTCTTGATAGCGTGTCCGCAACGACATTCTCGGTCCCCTTTTTAGTCTGGATGGTGAGCGCAGCCTGGAGTTCCATTGACCATCTGGCCAGTCTCCTAAGTCTTTGAGACTCATGAGCCATATGAGGCTTGCGTGATAGGTGATCACTGTTAATGGCATGAACATACAGCCTGATTGATGAATGGCCATCTTCGCGGCCAAGCACTCTCATTGTCATTGTGTTGTTAATTTGGTGCCGGTTCAGTTTGGTCGAAAAGAATGCTGTGGTAAGTGTCTTCTTTATTTACTCCAGAGCGTTGACGGCTTCCTCACTTAACTGAAACTTCCCATTATTTTTCCTCGGAACATTTGGTACCGAGATACCAAGAAGTTAATCAGTTCCTTGACCGTCCTTAAAGCAGGCATGTTATTGATGGCCTCCACTCTGCTCGAATCTATCCCTATAGTGCCGCCACCTATGATGAAATCCAAATAATTGAGGTTCTGAAAACAGAATTTGGATTTGAGATGAAGTGCGTCTCATCGGTACACGAGAGAATCCCTTGGATGCATGGAATAGAATTTCACCGTTACGCTATTCAGCTTCCGAGCATCTACGCAAAATCGATTTTTGCCGGGCTTCATGACGACCGTCGTTCTCCATGAACCGTGGCTTTCTTTTATGATGGTTCGGTTCCCTCAATTGGCTGTATCCCATGTTGTAACAAGTGAGTCTTGCCCAATCCATGAATTTCAAATTGGAGAAACTCACTTTTCACGGCCTCCAACTGATTCATCTCTTTCAGGTCCCACATTTGCGGATCAGATATGACAACATCCTCGCCCCGGAAATATTCCACTTCGACAGTTGTTACATCATTCACATCTTTGGGTGTCTCTGTCGAAAGCTCTCCAGAAGTCCATGCTCAAATAAACCATCTGTTTTAAGTCGGCGCACATGAAGAAAATTGCTTCGAATTGCCGCCTTATGGTACTGACAGATTGACTCGTCCCAGGATCTTCTGCTCCTGCAGAAGTTGTGACCTTGGACGTGTACGGGGGCACATTCCAATTCATCTTGCTGACAAGCTCTCGGCATCCTCGTCCTAGCAGACTAACGGACGCGTCAGAGTCCAGAAGTCTTTTCAGAGCATGTCCACCGATGATAATATTTGCAAAGAATCGAGGATCGGTGGTCTCCACTCTTCGAACTGCTTCATCGACTTCTCTCCTCGTTAGCCACCGCCGACGAAAACGAACGTATGTCTTTATAACGCATTTCGTGGCCAGCGTCATCTCTCCAATCTGCCGCTAACCAAAAATTCTATTTCGGGCCGACATGTATTCCCGAACATGTTCTTCGTATGGTAAAACTCTTACTGTCGTTCCTTTTACTAATGTATCCACGATATTTCACCTTAACTTAGGTGGAATTTTCGCTTTCAGTATTATCCTCTAATTGTTTTTGTTGGTAAGCCACTCCAGTTTCTGATCGGGTCTCACCTCCAATCGCGCCTGCCCCGGTCTCATCGCATTCGCCCAGGAGTTTCCCGGACAATTGACGCATTGCGGGCTAAACTATGCTCCTCGTCCCGGCCATACAATCCCGGAAACCGTGATCAGGTTGCCTGCAGTTCCAGCAGGCCCGTTTAACCGTCTCGCGGGTCTTCGCAACCGTTTCCTCCACTTCCTTTGTTTGGACTCTTTTCGCGCAGAAGTGGGTTTGCAAACTCGTTTACTACTGGTTTGACTCCTTGCGGATACCGCATGCATCCAGTACCATTCTCTGGCTCTGCCCTCCAACAAAACATGGAATCCGCGCAGCACTTCTCGATGACTCCGTTTCCATTTCTAATTCATTTACTCTTCCGTCTCCAGTGTCTGGACGCACGTTACCATGAGGATTCCGCCAGTTCCTTGCCATCTTCGACAACTGTCTTTGCATGGTCTGCAATGCACTATGAGCAAAAAGTCCCGAATTGCGGCATTTTTACCATTTTTTAAGACAGAAACATGAAACTTTGTACATATACCTAATAAATAAATATCAAATTTCGGATTTTTTCTTTTTTCAATTGGACCACGTCTTCCTTCCCGCCCACCTTACCATGAGGTTATCATATTCGATTTTTTTTTATTTTTAATTTGTTTTAAAATATTTTAGTATAATATATTTAATAAAATTAAACTAAATTTATTAAATAAATATATTTTTAGCAAATTCGCATTTTAAATTTGATTTGGATCCATGCAAAATTAAATTAAAAATTAATTAGAGCCCAATATTATGTTTTGTGACTCTATACCTTGGTGCCTAGTTAATAATTTATTCTTCACAAAGCTATTCCTCTAACTCCAGGGAACTCTGCCAGAAATTTTCGAGTTCATTATCTCCGCCTTCTTTTACCTGATTATCATTATTGTCTACACATGCCCATGTTATTGGAAGCTCAATATCAGGAGATTCCAAAAGAGCTATAACATCTCCTGGTAGGCTTTTTTATAGTTTAATCTTAGGCGTTCCTTTAGATTTATAGTTGAAAGCAGTGGTTCAGAGGAATCCAATGCTCTATTAAACACATCTGATATAGTATTCAGGCGGCTGTTTTTCCTTGCATGAGAAAACATATCGAGTTTGTACAATTTTTTGCGCTCTTCTGACGCATTTTCACGAAGAGCCCCTAGAAAGAGTTTTCCATAATTTGGTGCCAATGTACCAGTATTTGATGCAAAATTGGAGACATTGGATACCACTCATAAGTATTAATGTATAAGTACATCAAGTACCTACTTTAAGTTTTGATGGGCATACCTCAAACTCACATTATGTAGCAATTAAAATTATATAAACACTTTTCAAAACGGCATGCAACAATAGCATTGAATTTTCTGTTTCATAGACTAGTTCAAATGCTAATTTTCACTTTAACCTTGGTCCTGCCTCAGTATTCGTCAAGCGTTTACGACCAGGCTTTTCGCGGGGAACATCATCTTAAGAAACTCAATTATGAACGAGGACGCAGCCGTTGCACACGCTTCTCTGTTGCATTTTCGTAAATTAGTGTTACTCAATCCGAAAAACTGAATAAGCTTATCTTTTATTAAGATTTGCTGAACGTCACCTAATTCATTTTCATCAATATTTGCAAAACAAACTGATTCATAGCAGTTTGTTGGCGGTTGTTGTTGCTCCAAAAATCAAGCATCGTTGAATAACAAGACGTAAATACAACTGCAACATTGAGTTTTGCCGTAAATCGGGCAAAAATGTTAACCACTGATTGATTTGATTGTTAACAGATTAGTTAATAACATTCAGCTTAGAAATTGCCTCGACTGACCTAGACTCACAAGTTACACTCCATAGAAATACAGATACATTTGTTAGCAGGGACCTGAAAACATACCAACAACACATTGCACGATTGGACAATATATCACATCAACTAAACATTTAGTGCCAATAATTAATATTACATACCTTGACGATTAAATTCCATATTCAAGCTCTGTTGGCGCATTTGAGTTAGAATAATTAAGAGCAAATGAAGTATCATGAAGTTAGAATTAGGGCGAAGCGAGAGCGCAATAAAGCTTTCGTTTGTTGCTCTCTGAGCGAATTCGCCTCGCTTCGCCGCTCTAGTTAAGTTAGGCTTAATGTAACTTAGCATAACATGATAAAGACAGTTGAAAACAAGAACTCATCAGCGCGTTATCATTCTCTCCGTTTTCATTTTCGTCGTCCAACAACAACAATTAGGTCCAGTCTTTGTGTTCGCGAATAAAGCGGAATTAACAATCATAAAAACTCTTGTGATTTTTCAAGCTCTTTTGTTTGATTTAATATTTGAATATAAAATTGACAGAAAAAATCAGAAAAAATATGCGCGAATAACAAATTACCAACGAAGTCTAAAATTTTTTGAAAATATGTTTCAGTATTTTTGAAGTATTCTAATTCAAAAAATTAAGTCAATATAATGATACCGAACACAAGAAAAAAATGTAAAAATGCCGCACTTTGCGACTTTTTGCCCATAGTGCAATGGCGGCTCCGGCTCACCCTGGCCCTTTGGGACTGCTCCTGTGTTTGATATCGATTTTTGCTGCGAAGAGGCGGGTCGACTGCCACTACTACCGTCCTTCTGCGGGCGGATGAGCTCCTGCATCAGCTTTATCATCTCTATGATATCGGTGCCGCAATCCCTTCCTGCAGTAAACTCCTTCTTCCTCGACTAGAGGACCGAGTCTGTCGACTCTGTTGGATATCTTTTTCGGCCCATATCCGCCGAATTGCTAGCAGTTGCGTTTCCCTACTGCTACTGGTGGTGGAAACTCGGGGCTCTGTGGTTGAGCAAGACCTCCTTCTTAAATTCTACGACTTCCTCAGCCGATGGAAACTGCACTTCCGGGAATCCAAAAATAAAATCTCATACTCCAGGATAAGCAGCGAGCGTAATGCTAAATTGGTTACTGTTTCAGTTACAGTTTATAGTTAACGACAATTAAAAGCTCGATCGAGCAATCTGTAATCACAGACGATTGCGTGTAATTGACAGTGTCGCAATGAAAGTCGGATAGGGAACGGGACTGGTGTCACCTCACTGACTCACCAGTCGGGCTCCTCCTCGTTGGCTGCGTCGTCTGACGTTCGCTGTCCCACGTCGTTGGTGGTGAGTGGCGTCCGTCGATGCGACGGTTATCGGCACTCGGGCCTCGCTCCAGGGGTGATAACTGCCTGTTATGTGTCCCGCGCCATTATCTTTTTAAATGTTGCCTTCGCAATATGAAAAAAGAGTACAAAAATCGCCCAGCACGATCTTCAGACCGACATCGCTCGCGATTCGACTCCTCGATCAAAAATTCCACATGCTAATCTCCCGTGAAAAATCTTTACGCTCCTTTTTACTCCCCTCCCTACGTGAAGAACAGTTCAAAAAACCTCTATTATCGCCTTGTGATAAAAACGTACCAGTTTTCCAAGCTCTAGTACAGATAGTATTTTTATACCCGCTACCCATAGGGTAGAAGGGTATTATAACTTTGTGCCGGCAGGAAATGTATGTAACAGGTAGAAGGAGGCATCTCCGACCCTATAAAGTATATATATTCTTGATCAGCGTCAACAGCCGAGACGATATAGCCATGTCCGTCTGTCCGTCTGTGTGTCTGTCCGTCCGTCCGTATGAACACCTAGATCTCAGAGACTATAAGAGAAGAGCTATAATTTTTTTCGACAGAATTTGTTATGTTTGCACGCAGATCAAGTTTGTTTCAAATTTTTGCCACGCCCACTTCCGCCCCCGCAAATCAAAAAAATCGAATAACAAGCGTAATTTTAAAGCTAGAGTTGCGAATTTTGGTTTATACAATAATTACTATAGTAGTTATGATTCCTGAAAATTTGGTTGCGATCAGATAAAAATTGTGGAAATTATTAAAGAAATACTTTTGTATGGGCAAAAACGCCTACTTACTAGGGGTTTGAGTTGCTTTGGCCGACAATCTGGTACATTGTGCCGTCTACGGTATATTTTGAATGGTGTACTATATCGATATACCAAACATATCATTCGGTATATTCTTACTATTTTTTTTAAGTATTTTCGGTATATTTTGAAAACGATACGGCAATATTTTGGCTTTATTAAATTTGGGTAGCGGGTATCTCACAGTCGAGCACACTCGACTGTAACTTTCTTACTTGTTGTTATGTTCCTACAATTATTTGTAAGGGTCCAGCGATTCTGTGTGTTGCTAGTTTTCGCTATTTTTTATGCACATGTCTTCGATATTTATATCCTGTTTGGGCTAGGCTGCAGCATTAAAAATTTCCGTTTCGTAGAATCTTCCATCGCATCATCCACACTCGGTTATGTTGCCATCGATAACACTAATTTTTCGATTTAAAAAAATACCACTGTCATATGTTATTCAATTTGTAGTCACACTTTTCGAATAATTGAAGATGCGACTCATACTCTATTGTTGAGCCACTAAGCTTTTTTAGAAGCTTTTATTTTTCACCAATATTGTTTAAAATAAGACACTCGAATTTCAAATTAATTTGTTTATTGAAATGGTGCATATGTACGTATATATAACCACTTTAGATTGTTTGGCTGTGACTTGAGTAAGTACCAAGCTTCGCCACCGACACGATTACAAGCGATTACAATTTAAGAGTAAAAAGCAATTAGGCGATCGAACTGCAAGCGATCGCTAACAGAGAGCATGCAGCGCTGCTGGCAGACGCTGTCACAGTATTGCATTAACATGCGCTGTCTGCTGCTCCCGACATCTATTTTGCCCCTCGCATTTGCTTTAATTATGCGATTCTAAGATGCATTTCTTTACACTAAAGTCCCGTCATTCGAAGAGCTTATTAGGGGTGCATAAGTAAACCAAATCAGGCGGCAGCGCGCCGCATAAGTCTCGTACTCAGTTCAGTCACAGATCGCATGCGGAACGATGAGCACGGTCGTATTTCGTCGCCCTGTGCTGTCGCTGAAACTACATTTTCGCCAATATTGGTATGCCCGTAAAGTTTTTCTGCTGCGCGACCTGAAAACCTGCCCAAGGTCTACGTTGGGTTTGGCCAATATATTGTGGTGTGGTTTGAATATATTTATATTTTTATACCCGCTACCCATACGATGTATGACACAGCCAGAAGAAGGCTTCTCCGACCGTGTAAAGCATACTTGATCAGCGTCAAAAGTCGTCAAATCAAGTTTGTCTTATATTTTACCACGCCCACTTCCGCCCCTGCAAATCGACAAAAATCGAATAAAACGTATAATTTTAGTACAAACAATAATATCTATAGTCATTATGATTTCTTAATGTTTGGTTGCGATCAGATTAAAAATATCGAAAGTATTTTTATAGCAGCTACGCATAAGGGTAGAAGGGAATTATATCTTTGTGCCGGCAAGAAATGCATGTAACAGGTAGAAGGATGCATCTCTGAAGGATATATATTCTTGATCAGCATCAACAGCCGATAAGATCTAACCATGTCTGTTTGTCCGTATGAAACACGGGATCCCAGAGACTATAACCGATAGAGCAATAATTTTAACGCAGATTAACTCGGTTTAAAATTTTCGCCACGCCCACTTCCGCCCCACAAATCAACAAAAATCGAATAATAAGCGTAATTTTAAAGCTAGAATTTTGATATATACAATAATAACTATGGTAATTATGATTCCTAAAAATTTGGTTGCGATCAAAAAAAAATTGTCGATGTATTAAAGAAATACTTTTGTATGGGCAAAACGCCTACTTACTAGGGGTCTTAGTTGCTTTGGCCGACAATCTGGTATATTGTGACGTCTACGGTATATTTTGAATGTGGTACTATATGGATATACCAAATATACCGTTTGGTATATTTTTAGTATTTATGTAGTATTTGGGGCATATTTTGAAAAAAAAACCGCAATATTTTGCTTTTATTCAAAATGGGTTGCCGGTATCTCATAGTCGAGCACAATCGGCTGTAGCTTTCTTACTTGTTTAAAGATGCTTTCGATGTCGGTCTTCCACGAGGAAGGAATTATCGGCCTTTTAGCTCAATAGTGTCATGATTGCTGTGCGAAAAAACGTGACGAGGTGTGTCCCTTGGACTGATATATTCGTTGATTGCCAACATGCTGCTTAGCTGATGGATGTATTTTATTTCACTTTCTTTGAGTAATCTATTCTAATTCTTTCAAAGTTTGTCGCATCTGGGCTACCCGCCACTAATGTCAATAAAGTACCTAGTAGGCATTGCAGTAGGCGTAATTTGTCATACAAAAGTTTTTCTTTAATAACTTTTACAATTTATCCGATCACAACAAAATTCTCAGGAATCTTACATACTAGAGTTATTATTGTCTATACCAAAATTCTATGTTTGTTACATACATTTCCTGCCGACACACGTGTAAGAAACCGAGGTTTTTTGAGTTTTTAAATGAGGCAAATGTAACATTTGAACTAAACTGAACTGAAAAGAACCAAGAAATACATAGCTTTTTGGTGCTGTGCAAACAGGGCATTAGCCTTTCGAACGCGTCATATTCTGTCTCACTAAAGCTATGTTAAACGAGGTTTTTCTTGACATGAAAAAGTTATTTCTTTTTTTCGAAAGCTGAAAGAGACTAAATAGAAAAATTATACTGTTAGAACCATGTATGCTATTAACTGTAAATTGGGAGTGAACTTGTACTACTCTTTTTAGATCCTTTACGGGCTTAACTACGTTTTGACTACTGCTGTTGTCTTTCTAAAAAAGGCAAGCGGAACCAGCCCCTAAAAATAAGGCGCCTCATCTTCAGTGGCTACAGCTGCCGAAGTCAGCTCTTGACAAGATTGAAAGCTTTATTCCTCTGATGATTATACTGCCTATTGCCTTCTGAAGCTGTACTCACCTCCACCTTTAGCATAGAAGTTCGCGGAAAAACTTCTCTCAAAGCTTTCCTCGGCTTTTATGGCTAAGGCCAACGTACTTGGCAAGCCTTTGACCCTCTCTGGGAAAAACTATTGCTTTGACCTTTAGAGTTCTGAAATAAAAGCATGAAGGGCATCATTTCTGACCTCATTATTGAGCAAAGCGGCCTCGTTCACAACAATTTTTAGTTGTGTCCAGTATCAGTTTCTTTTCTACCTCATCATAGTATTCCATTAGGCTGAGATTGCCTTGTCTAACCATCTCAAAGCTCTGTTGTAAGACACGCAACGAAGTTTTGTCAGCATAAGTGCAATCCTGTCTAGCAATCATTGCATCAAAATTTAATACCGTGTTATGAGATACTAGTAGCGCTCCTGCTGTTCATCTTTTTTAGTATGATTGTCACTGCTTCAAAATTATTCTTGCTAACCAAAGCATAAAAGTATCAGGTTACCGCTGATGAATTTGTAGTTCGGTACTGACTCTACCTATTTGTTGTGTTGACGCTAAAATCTTAGACTACGAACATATTAGGTTGTTTGGTAATGACATACCGGTTTTTTTTTATTGATTTTTGACGACGATTTTAACATAGTTAGCATTGTCCGATTTAAGTGCTATATGTACCGTTCTCTTCGATGATTTTCTGCCATTTTGATGGTAACTTGTATATGCCTCTCCTAATGATGTCCTTGTCCCTACTGGCAAAAAACTAGGCGATTCGATTTCCTAATCCTCCTTTGAACTCAATTTTTGTCCATCGAAAAAATTTTGCATGACCAAAAACAGATGGTAATCGCTTGGGGCAATGTCCGCTCTATAAGGTGGATGCATTAACACTTCCCAACCAAGCTCCCGTAGCTTGTGACGCGTCACCAAAGATGTATGGGGCCTGGCGTTGTCATGATGTCCGAAAGCCAAAAAGGTGCTGATCAAGAACCCAACTTCTCCTCGGCACAGCGGTCGTCAGCGTATGTCACTTAGGTGCTACATACTCCGCCTGTTTCAAATGATGCTTTGTACTTATCTATAATTAATAACATTTCTAACATGCTTTCTGATCGTGATTACTTTATAGCCATTGGCGATTTCAATATTGCTGGTATCTCATGGCATTCCGCCAAGAATTCTAATGGACTGTGCCCCTCCATATCGCATGTTTTTATTGATACGCAGTCTTTTCGGATTATTTAAACAGGTCTCTAGACCTTTTATTTTTTTGTTTTAGACCCAGATTTCTGTTCTCTATCCTCTTCTGAAGATCCTCACCATCTCACTTTAGAAATTTTGCTGGAGCTCCCATATATTGCGTCAGAGTGTAGTGTACATTGTGGTGAACGTTCTCGTTGTTTTCGGAAAATCGATTTTGAGAAACTTGCCCTGCTTATATCTCAAACTGACTGGTTGCAACTTTCTTTGTCTAGGAAAATAGATAAAGCGGTTGAATTTTTGTATACTACTTTGAACTCGTTATTTAATGCTTGTGTTCCATCAAGAATTCCACTTTAGAAAACATTTAAAAAAAATTCAAGGAAACTGGCTCCTCCCTTGATTTTCTCCGCTATTCTGTCTGCAGCTTTGCGCACTCATAACAATGAGTGTTAGAATAATTATTTGAGTAGGTGCAGAATTAGATTTCAGCGTGATCCAAAATGATTTTATGATTTCGATAAATCGAAGCGTCACCGCCAGCATTAATGTCTTTGAAGAATATGACAGTATCTAATGGTCCTGGTATTGCCGATTTATTTGCTGACTTTTTCCAGAAGACATATTCTGTTCCAAGTTTTTAAAATTCCTTCCTTATCCTTATCAGTTAAATTTATCTAATTTTAGTTTTGGGTCTCTAATTTCTGAAAGCTTTTCTCCGTTTACTCACGCTTAACTGTCTGCGATTCCGAAAGCATTTTGAAAAATTATAACTTCTCAACTGCAACATCTGTGTAAATCTATAATTTCACCTGTTCAACATGGGTTTGTAAAATCTAGGTCCACATCTAATTGGAGTTCTCTTCTATTGTAATTTAAGTATTCGAGAATAAAATGCAACGGATGTCATTTACGCCGATGTTAGTAAGGCTTTCGACTTGATCAATCATCACCTCTTCCTGGATAAACTTAATCCTTTTGGAATTATAGCCTAATTGGGTGGATCGCCTCATACAGAATGTTTATTATAATGGCTTTGTATCTAAATGAGTCCAAGTTACTTCTGGTGTGCCCCATGGTAATCATTTGGGTCCTCTATTGTTCACTTTGTTCATAAATGATCTTCCTTCTGTTATTGAGCATTCCTGTGTATTTATGTACGCTGATGACGTTAAGCTTTGCCTGATATTTAATGATAGTCTTGCGAGTTCACTGTTGCAATGTGACCTTAATATAGAATCTTGGTGCAGAGTAAATATGTTACATCTCAATTGCAATAACTGTAAGCCTATGACCTTCTTTAGGGGTACTCTCCAGGTAAATAACTATGTTGTGATATGTTATCTTTTGTTGGTGCCAAACTGTACCAAACTGTTGGCACGTGTCGAGAATAATTGACAAATGATAACACCGGCACGTCTGTGCCTTTTGATTTACTTTTTCATAATGATTTATTCCAAAAGTCTTAGCATGATCTTAGCCTAAGTACATAGTAAGAAAAAGCACGCGGCGAAGCCGGCAGCGAAGCGGCGGCATATCTATTTATTACGATTTACATTACCTATGCTAAGAATATGCGACAAAGCATATTAGCGAGAGTGAGCGAGAGTCTTGTGTGCATATACATATGCATGCACTCGAGTCGGAATGTAACTGTAACGAAAGCTTCGCTGCTTAACTGTTCATATTCGTTACTCTCTCAATGTATTCATATATTACAGCTTATTATACGTAACTGTCATTTAGTATGTATATTTATATCTATATGTATATATGGAGGAGTGTGTGATATGCACACCGGTTGACAAACAGCGATATTTTGGTTACAGTGCAACCTCGCTATATGTCCATACCACATCTCCCTCCTTTTGAAAAATAACGTATATATGTAATATGAAGTTATTTTTAATGTATGTATGGAGTATGTATATTAATTATTAATAGATATATATAGTAATATATCCACCACCAGAATAATTTCTCGTACATGACAAACACTCATAATTATTCCCCTATCTTCCAAATTCTTTCCCACAAATCATATCATAAACATAAACATTTGTCGCGACGGCACCAACTGTCACAAACAAAAAGATCCTATTACATTGGCGATCGTGCCACTTCCAAAAAATCCAAAGTCCATTAAAATTTTCCATTTGCAACTTGAGGACTCAGCATTAATGCACTAACACAAACACAAAACATCACACGTATGTTAGCCCTAAGTCGTAATAAGAACTTTCATGTTAGAGCTCAGCATATTGTGAGTTTAGTTTTTAAAGACACTTTCCTCACTTAAGACGCGTAGCCCGCGAGTTTATAAATAAAAATAAAGTAGTCTATTAAGTAAACAAAAATAAATCCTTGTGTTTTATTTTTTTTACTGTTCGTGCGCCGCGAACATTTAATTATACATTTATATATATATATATTTTTTTTGTGTAGTAATAAACGTTATTAACAGGTATTTAAATTTAGAGTAAATGAATTGATTTTAAGTAAGAAAAGAAAATTATATATTATTATTATTATTATTTTTTTTTTTTAACTTTTTTTTGTAAGGTCCTAAGTATTGGTTGTCTAATTTGAAAAATCACAAGAGTTTTTGCAATTAATAATATTTTGCTTTATTCGCGAACAAAGACTGGACCTAATTGTTGTTGTGACAATACGAAAAGCAACGAAAACGGAGTAAATGACGCGCTGATAAGTGTTCGATTTCAACTGTGTTTATGATTCTATGCTAAGTTACATTAAGCCTAACTTAACTAGAGTGGCGAAGCGAGGCGAATTCGCTCAGAGAGCAAAACGAAAGCTTTATTGCGCTCTCGCTTCGCCCTAATTCTAATAACTTCATTTGACAACTTCATTATCTTAACTAATGTACATCAAATGCGCCAACACCGGCCCCGATGAACGGCTGTGCCTTCATGCTATTGGCAGAGGCGCTAGTTTATGTACTGGCCGTTTAAACAGCCCTCCTGTGCTAGTTCGCACGACGCGCACCGCCCCGTCCGCTCCTGGGTATACCGCCACGACTCGACCCACCATCCACTGCATCGGCGGCTGGTTGTCTTCTGCGACGACGACGAGCTCTCCGACTTGCAGATTCGGCTGCAACTGGTCCCACTTGGCCCGTGCCTTCAGGCCGAGCACATACTCCCGAGACCATCGCTGCCAGAACGCTCGCTTAAGCGACGAGACAGCTCGCCATCGCCTTAAGCAACTCAGACCCTCCTGGTCCGGGGTCCGCGATGCTGCCGGTGCCACCAGTGGACCGCCCACCAGTAGATGCCCTGGGGTTAGCGCCTCGCCGTCGTTGGGGTCGTGGCTTACGGCTCCTAGCGGGCGGGAGTTGAGCACCGCCTCGACCACTGTCTGCAGCTCCTCGGCCGTGAGCAGGGCGTTGCCCACCGTCCGTAGGAGTAGGTGCTTTGCAGACTTCACACCTGCCTCCCATAGTCCTCCGAAGTGAGGAGCCCTCGGCGGTATGAACGCAAATTCGCATCCGCTTCTTGATGCGAAGTCGCGAACTGCGTTCTCCTCGGCCTCGACTCGCTTCCTTAGCTCCTCCAGATGGCGACTTGCTCCGACGAAGTTCGTCGCGTTGTCGCAATGGACTCGGCTCGGGCATCCTCTTCGACCAACAAACCATTGGAAAGCCATTAGAAATGCATTAGATGACAGATCGGGTACAATTTCTAAGTGAACCGCTTTTGACGCAAAACAGACGAACAAAGCTATGTACGACTTGTACGGCGGCTTTCCGCGAATCCTATATATATATATCAGCAGGCAAATTTCCCATTATTTGCGTAAGCAGCCAAGGTTTGCATTTAAAGCAACGGATGCATGATTGTACTGTCTGACGACAAAGCTCTTGAGCATTTCAACCAACTGACACCCCAAACCAGCGACAACGACTGCAGCGAAAACTTTGGCATAATTTTCCTAAATTTTTAATCTTAATTGATTAAGTTAGTTTTAATTGGATTCAGTTTTTTTTTTTTTAACAAAAACTTCCTTGTTTTTATTAATAGACACTCATTTTTTTATTTCAATCTGTTGCATTAGGAATGTTTGGATTATATAAACGAAATTTGTCACACAAAAAATAGTAGGCACAATAAAATATTGCATCCGTTTTTGCTCAGTTCGACAGGTATACACTTGAGCCTTGTTGTACGTCAGCGTTCAACAAAAAAGGTTATATGTTATTTAAAACAAAAAATATCATTAAAATTTAACACAGAAATCACAAAGATTGGGGATCTCCGCAGATAATTGATTTCGAATTGGGGAGTGTGCATATATAATTTCCTGTAGTACACTCTGAAAAAAATAGATTGTTCAAGCTAGAAAAAATGAAATGTTAATAACTTAGATAATTACCCTCATTTTATTGACTTCAGCTCGTAACATAATTATTTTGGATTCCCCTGTTTCGATTATAGCTCTTAAGTTGTAAATTTGCATTCTCATATTATTTAATTGTAAATTATTTGAATATTCAAAAGTTTCCTTAAGTTGTGGGGTGTATTCTTCACGAACATTTTTGGATCGTAGACACATAGAGGTTTTACGTATCTATATTTCAAGAAACAAACTAAAATTAGATTAAAATCATATCCTTAACACATAGTTAATATTAAAATTACCTGACTTTTTAAACCATGATCAATATGAATTCTGGATGTTTTTTTTATCAAATCACACGATTTGCTCATATTGAGTGGTCCCAAAATTCCACTTTTAACAAAAAATTCTTTAGCTTTATCGATGCTTCTTGTAACTTTGATATTCATATCGCTCATTTGACCGTTTTTTTTATTACATTGTTGACTTATGTCAATTCGATTCGAGAACCAATCATATAATTGTGGAATTGAAATATTTTCTATTTCATTATGTTTTCCAATTGAATATGCAGGCCGATATTCAAAAGAAGAAATAAAATTGATTTCTGGATGCGAAAAAGATCTTCCATATTTCCAATTTGTAATTGCCTCTTTCATGTCATTTTGCTGAAATATTTGGGACCCTTTTGAATCTAAACGACTCTTGGAGGGATATACTGATTGTGAATATTCAATATTTTCCATGATATATAAATACAATTTTTTAAATGAAAAATATCATATAAAATATAATTTTTTTCCGAAATGAGTACCTGTAAGTAAAAGAAACTCATTAATCGATTTTTAAACCCTTTCATGTAGATTTATCGAAACCATAATGCAAAAGTTAAGGCCACACATTACCAAAGCCCACTGTCGGTGAATACTATTCACTGAATAGTTTGAGCCAAGGCAGCATAGGACACTGCAGAACAACG
This sequence comes from Drosophila kohkoa, assembly GCA_019972355.1. Taxonomy (NCBI): domain Eukaryota; kingdom Metazoa; phylum Arthropoda; class Insecta; order Diptera; family Drosophilidae; genus Drosophila; species Drosophila kohkoa. The sequence continues at coordinate 1,008,949 of BJEL01000084.1, read as the reverse complement.
ATCAAAGCTACGCCCACTCACTATTAAAACCCATAGTCCACCAATGCCAGCAGTAACTTCAATAGCATTACACAAGTTTCCGATTTTTTAAATTAGTCTTAATATAAACAAATAAAGCTTTTTTTCGTTTTAAGCTTCATTTTGTTGATTGGCGCCCAAGCAGGGAACCGTTCAAAGGCGACGGAAAAAATTCCTTTAAGTAGCCAAGTTGTTAAAATATAAGTGCCTTAAGTAATATGTAATACCTTCGCCTCAAAACGCCAACCGACTGATAACACCGACTGATACACACACACGGTGAGGTCAGGGGAGGTAGACAGATCAGACCGATGTCACCCTCCACCTTAACCTGATGGACGAGACGGAGGAGGTGGGGGAGGAATTGTCCATGCAAAAAAGTCCCCCGCGAGTTCGCAACCCTCTAATGAGTGTGCTGCAACTCAAATTCCATAAGTCGAAAGCGGCTTTGTCGGAGCTCCTCCTCTCTCAAGAGGAACGGTCCGCCTTCGCTTTGGTTCAGAAACCGTGGATAGCGTCGGGTAACACAGTCGATGTTTTAAAGTCGCTAATTACAACTTATATATCCCTACAACGGTAAGTAGATCGAGAACTACCATCCTGATAAGGAAGAGGTTACATGTCCATCTACTACGTAATTTTAGAGCTGTGAAGGATATATGGCGCTAGCATGCTGCTACATGGCCCACGACGGACCCGCTCCACCGGAAGAGCTGCTCCTCCAAGAAGCAAATAATAATAGGCAAAGACGCCAAAGCCCTAGATGTGGAGAAACATCGAGTGAAATATCAACGGCGAACGGAGGTCGACAAGAATATGGAGGATTACCATAAAAGTAAGATGTAATGATTTCAACAGCCTACGCTATTCCTCGTGTATTAATTAAAAGAAGTAAAAAGAAGAAAATTTTTTGTATTACAGCATCGTGCTGTGAGTCGGAGTGAGCTTTCAGTAGAGCTGGACAAATAATTTCCGACCGCAGCACAAGGCTGAATTCCAATGTAGTGAATAAATTGCTCATTATATTGCTATTGTTTTCAGAAATAAAGTTTTTTATAAAAAACAGCGATGTTTTACTCAATGGTTTTCTTCAAAACATCAAAGGCATCGATGGGAACACACATCTCCCACCTCTACAATGCCCACCATAGCGTTCCTGATATTAAAAAAAGGGTGAGTCAGTATTTGATTTTATTCTGATCTAACGATAAGCTGAGGCTAGCCAACAGAAGTGAGGAATCTACGCACCCATGTAGGAGAGTGGAGAGTCCTGAATAGACCCTCCTTCTCTGACCATAAATACAGGCTAATATCTACGTTTCGCCAATCATGTAGGCTCTCCAGACCGACGAGAAGATCGATGCCACCCTGGAGGAATCTAAATCTCTCATCGCTTCGTGGTGAGCCTTCTAGCATTTTTCAACTTGCTAAGAAGGTGGACAACGTCTATGTCTGGGTCGAATATTGGTTTCTCCTGAACACCTACATGAAGATGATTTGCTCATCTAAAAGGTCAACATTAAAGACACCTTCAGACTGAGGAAGTTGCTGTCCAAACACGCTTCTAGTTCCAGTCTGCTCAAGACGGGCGATGGAGTGTCGGCGGAGAGCAGCAGTACTAAAAATTTTGAAGAAGCTAGTTGATATGCACTTCAGAAGCAGTTCAATGTATCTGTTGGCCCAATCCCAATCAGCATGCATACACGAAGGGCAAGTCCATCGAGACGGCTCTCCATGCTCTTGTAGCCTCCATTGAAAAAGCAGACCACTTCAAAGAATATGCCTTGGGAGCTTTTGAACACGGCTCAAGCGATGGGTCAACAGCGACACGCGGGTGGTTGCCATGTGGGTCAATTCGACCATCACAAAGGAAGTGCGAGGTAGCACTCCCCAGGATGGGGTTCTCTCGCCTCTTCTTTGGAACCTGGTTGTGAATAGCCTATTACAAAAATTCACTAGACGAGCTCCCAAGTTAATTGTCTATGCCGATGACATAAGCATTCTGATAACTGGGAAATTCCCTACTACCCTCAGTTCCGTAATGGAACTTACTTTGCGGGAAGTTAAGGCATGGGCTGTAGCAGCCGGGGCCAGCATTAACGCGGAAAGAGGGATCTTATACGCTAAGGCCGAGCCAAGCAGTACCTGGACAGCAAACTGACATGGTAACTCAACGTGTTAGAAAGGATGAAGAAGGCTACCGGAGCCTTGTATATGGCGAAAAAGATGCGTAGGTGCAGTTGGGGCCTCTCTCCTCATCTTATGCGTTGGAAAACCTGGGTCTATTAGGCTATGGCCACATCGCCATTGGTAGGGAGACTAGTACAGACTTGGACTATACTGACCACATTAACAAGATATACGTGGAACCGGGCTGCTGGCGGGAAGGGTTATGCATTCCGGAAGCCCTCAACCTCTTCACCGACGGGTCAAAGATGAACGAAGGAGTCGATGCGGCCGTATACTACCCCAACCCGGTTTCAAAACACTCTTACAAACTGCCTGACCATTGCAGCATCTTCCAGGCGAAAGTCTTTGCCATTGGTAAGGCTGCAGAAGTGGCTCGGAGTTTACGTCACAATCACAATTTGATAAATATCTTTGTTGACAGTCAGCCTGCAATAAGATCAATGCACTCCTATGTGGTCAAGTCCAAAAATGTCCTGGATCAGCTGGGCATAACGAATAGTGATCAGTGCAGGAAATGCAAAGAGTCCGGAGTTAAGGAAACACTTGAGCATCTTCTTTGTAGATGCACTGCGTTATCCCGACTCCGGATGAAATATCTCGATTCGCCGTGCCACAACGATCTTTGTGACGTTTCATCCATACTGTGCGACTTCTGAGACGAAGACACGCTTCACCGCTACAGCTACGGACCTCCACTGGTCTATGCTTTGCCCCGAGCAGGGGCAGCCGGTCCTACCTAACCTAACCTAAGCAACGCGCTCTGCAACGTTCATATTTCTCAAGTTGACAATTTTTTTATTAACATTTTTTTATGTCTGTTTAATTTCTTTCATTTTGTCGACTTTGGTTTTTTAAATAATTGCAAAACAAATTAAAATAATTTGAAGGCGCCAAAAATTGAAAGTAAAATAACCAGGTAATTTTCATCGATTTCGCACTTGTTTCGATACCAAAATATTAGTCAATTACGGCCACCTTTTCAAAATCATTGCCGCATGATGAATGATGCCTAACTAAAGAAAAATCCATAGAAACATTTTTCAGAAGTAACATACCTAACACCCCAGAATCAATAAAAAACTGAAGGTAAGAAATTAAAAATAAAATAATTACACAAATATTTGATTTCAGTTATCACAATGAAAATAAAGATACCCCCAGATCATATGGAATAGAAAAAGTATGCGTTATAGTTCTTCAAAGAGAAAAAATAGTCGCAAATTAAATCACCAATAACAGCGCATAAATATAACTTAAAAATTTAATTATTATTTACAGATTATTATTTTCAACGTCATACCTCGAGACGGAAACCATATTAAATTATAACTCATCCCTTTATCAACTTCGAATTGACTCGAGTCAAAGAGAAATTAAATAGATTAAGATCAAATAATAAAAAAGCAAGAAGGTCAAGAGCAAATATAATTGTTATTGAAAGCCCGCAGCCTATTGGATAAAAGAATGATTGAACTTTAATTTGTAATTTGATCAGCGTCAATAGCCGAGATTATATAGCCATGTCCGTCTGTCGGTCCTTCTGTATGAAGACCTAGATCTCAGAGACTATTCGCACACCACATGCAACAGCGAATCGCTTAGTCGCAGCTTATGTGAAGTGCTGGAGCAAAATGCAACTTGCGTTAAAAATTTAAGAGAGTGGCGGGTGATTCCACCTCAGCAAGAGAGTTGCGAATTATTCATTGCCTAGAGCAACGCATCGTTGGAAACGATGGCGACGATGGATTCAGTGCTTTCGTGAAGCCAAGAGAACGCTAGCAAAGCACGCATCACTGAGACTTTGGTTGCGACTCGTGTGAAGAAGATCGACGTCCTTGAAGCGCAGCTTAGTTAAGTTGTGAGTGGAAACGTGCCGTTCAGTCCCACTGAGTCGCGATCAATAAGTTCGGTGCCCATCGAGAATATCAATTCTGCGTAAACAAGCTTATGTGGAAATCTGCCGCCATTTTGAGTCATCGTCATCGTTTGAGCAACGCGAGGCTAATGGAGGAATTATTCGCAATGCACCAGGAAGAAGAATCAAGTGGTCAAAGCATGCCAGCACTCTGCAATGTTACCCAACGGTCACGCATTTCAGTAAACGGGTCACTGAATTTGCAAATGTTATGTGCATAATAATTGTCGCCGAGATAAAGGACACGAAACGTGTGGTGCTTCTTGTAAGCGCTGGAGTAACGTTTGAAGCAACAGTACGTAATATATGTACGACGGACAACATGAAGTTGCAAATTGTAAAGACTTCAAGAAGGTATCTTCTTCGACTCGATAAAGACTATGTTTCTCACGCTTGAGAGATGGCTACATTACCAGAAATTACAGTGCAGACAACAAATGTCAGGTAGACATCACGGATTACTGCACTTGGAATTCCTTTAGGAGAACGCCGCCACTAGTGAACCGCAACTACTGAGCTCAAGCAGGAACACGGCTCGAAAGACACCGTCGATGGCTGTCCAAGAATCCAGAGCGAAATCTCAGATGCTTCGACCCAAAGCGTCAACGTCTGCTGCCAGTCACGTTTTACGGAATTACTAATGTTCATGCATCTTTATAATCGTTGAGGAACTAAGGAGAGAGCTAAACCTAACTGGGGAGTGACGGCAGTTGAATATAAGTTGGTTTGGTAGTAGATTTGCCAGAAAACCAACCATTTTAGTCAATCTGCTAATCAGCGGAGTGGGAAATCGCCAACGCTACGATTTACGGAACGTAGATGCAATGTGAAACCAAGTCTGCTGACAAACTATCTGAAGACAATAAATGCGGTCAAAGCCATCACTGAATACCACTACGTAGACGATTATGTACATAGCTTTCCAGCCAAGAAGAAAGCTATCGATGTAACGATACGTGCATCAGCTGGAAATTCGAATTAAGAAAATATGAAGCAGCTAAGCAGCCAACAGCGAACGTCTTCAAGTTCAACATACTCATGTCAACCTTCGATCCCCTGAGTTTCCACCATATTTCTATGGAAAGATTTGACAAAAAGAGATTCACTAGAATGAATTTCTACAGGATGGAATCAGCTACGCTTTCGAGAAGTCACGCCAAGAAATCGCAATCGTGGATCAATTTGGATGTTCACATTATTACTTTGGACCGGGAGAGGTGTTGGATAACTCATTATATTTCTGAATGCAAGTCAATCTGCCTTTGCTGCCGTGGCAAGGACTGGGTACAACGATTCGGACGACATGCCGTGGTCAGAGGGTTCCTCTTGAACAACATAGACTCACTGCGTTTACCCAATGCGAATCGTTCCCGAAACATATGCAAGCTGCGCACAAGGCCCGAGGATCGCCTCGTAGCCTTTTAAATATACCGGATTATACTATTTTGAAATTTTTATGTTAATGTTTTGTATTTTTGATTTAAAATTCTTAAAGTTAATACATCAAATATAAACAAAACTAAAAAAAATAAGCTTATAAAGCTTAATTAAAGCTTTCTATGAGCTTTCCAAACCACGCAATCGAAACAGCTGTTTGAGAATAACAAATTGGCGGCAAATTGCTCAGTTTACTATTTGTGTGAAAATGAGTATTCTTTATCCGAAGAAACTGTAAATAGTACTAGTAGATAGATAGTAATGGAAATTGTAAATCAAGGAATATATTTTTTACTGAATATAGTCTGTTTATGTATAGTCTTAGTGTTTATGTTTTATTTATCGTCAAATTAAGGTGTATTTTTTATAGAAAATTAACATGAGTTCCTTGTGTTTCGTGGAATAAATCTAACCATCTGACGGCTGCTGACAAAATCTAATTACGTCAGTTTATACTAATATATTTCGTTCTTTATCGTTAATTAACAACTTTTCCCCGTTCGTTTCCTTTTCCACGCAATTCCGCAATATTTAGCGACGTTCGAATTTCGCCATAACGATCTCTTCGATATTTGGCTCAGCAAAAATCGCAAAATATCATTTGTGTCCGATTGTATTAATAAAAAAATTAGCCATTACCACTCCGAAGATGATAACAAATTAGAAATCAATAAATAAAAACAAGTAATTTTGAATCATTCATAAAAAAAAGACTACCAAAATACAACTTTATGGTCGAACGAATTAAGTCACGGATTAAGAACGGATGTCGATTTAAGAGCGGATGTCATCTAAAATATCTATTACAATAAATAAAAATTTAAGACACCTCAAAAACCCGGACGCCAAACCTTGTCTTATGCTAACGCAGGACCACTATTGAAAAGGAAGTTGGCATGTGAGCCTGCGAATGAAAAAGAGCACAACACAACTCTTATTCTGCATGCTGGAGCAGTTTCTGGTAAGAAAGAATGAAATACAAACGTAGCCTTGGCCCTTAAATAAATTATTACAAGAATTGAGAAATGCATACCAAATGAAGCCCTAGCCTACATTATGGAAAATTCTTTAACCAAACAGCAATAGGTTAACAATAGGGTATTGAATATAAATCATCACAGATACATCTATCCGAGCTACAATCAAGAAATATAAGCTAAAATGCAGTGTCGTCCTATGGGTATAGAAGTTACAGAAACTACTGCTCAAGTGTCACTGCAAAACCTCTTGAATGATTCTGCAGAGTGAATTATTGATATATGTATGTATATAAGCCCGCAATGAAATCTATAAAAAAAAAAAGACTGACTCTCACACGCAACGAAAAATAGTCGAATCAATACTATCACTAACATTTTCGATCGATTCTGGGGATCCGTTACATAGTGCCTGTTTAAAAAAAAGGGAGTTAAAAACACACAAAAAAAAAAACAATTCCTAGAGAAGTATTAAGCCTTCTGGAGCTGCCGTCAACCGACAACAACATCCCATTTGAAAAGGAATTGCAATCTGATTGTGATTCGAACGCACAGGCTCAAAATTTTTTTCCATTATTACCTTTTTATTAAAACACAATGTGCAAAGTTTTAGGTCTGTAACTCTATTTTTAGAATTTATGCAAAAAAATCGACTTCTGGGCCAAAGTGAGCTGCTAGTCGCCGTAAGAAGAAGAAATGGGTTCCGTATCAATCTGCGTTATATGGCGTTTTATAAATATGTGATCGAATATCAAGTAGACAACTACTAGTTGGAGAAATTTTTCATTTTGGAGAGTTGGATGAGACTGTTATTCTAGTTAAAAATTCGTGAGATCATATCCAGACAATGCTACTTCGATGCTCAGACGATGCCCACCTATTCTTGTCAACCAAATACAAATTTTATGTAATACCATTGATATTAATAGACTATTAATTAAAAATAAAAGTATCAGTTTTCAATTTTGTCAGAAGGTATAAATGCATATTTCGGAAAAGTGCTATTCATACGATCGTCAATTTTACCGCTAAAAAAAAATTAAAACAAAAAACTGTTTATTATATTAATATATTGAGAGACAACTAATAGCCTATTTCCACTGCACCAAAAACCGTTCAGGTCGACTGTTACGATCGCCCCATGTAAAAACGCATAAGAAAAAAAAGTCGGTTCGAAACGTAAAAAAACTGAGTGGCAGTGGAAATATTATTATATAAGAAATATCTTAAGCCCTTACCAACCGTTATAAATAATAATAAACAAAAAAATATAAAAAAAAACGTGGTGCTTTTCTTAATTTTGTAACTATATTTTTTCCGCCTGGAACAGTAACAAAAGCTGAGGTCTAGCTCTAAGTTTTATGTTAAAAGTAAAAAACAAGGTAAATAAATAAATATAACAAAAAATAATAATATTTAAAATTATAACAAATAATAAACAAAAAGTAAAGTATACAGTAAAATATCTCGATAAAATAAAAATGTTTGCATTAATAAAGTTGCGGATAGAGCTGGCTAGTACATACATATGTATGGATGTATGTACATATGAACATACCTAAACAATTTGCGTATGCATATAAGCGTGTACATACATATATCCATTGTAAATGTATGCATACATATGTAATTTTTGTTTTTTGTATTTACGATGGTTTCAGTGTCAAAGTGTGTTTTATTAATAAAAAAAAATATTTTATCATACTTAAACTATTGTAATGTTTATTGTGTCACCTTGTTATACTTGCACAACTTCTTAGCGATGATGGGCGTTCGTACACGTAGTATATACATACATACATACATATGTGTACTTGTTCATGATTTTTCAAATAGAGTTCTATATTTGCAGGGGTTGCGAGGGTGTAATGTTAATACTTATGTTTCCATATTTCCACAACACAAAAAACCCGATATTTCCCGGTTATTTTCCATTCAGTTCAAATGATACATTTGCACCATATAAAAAACCAGTAGTAAAAAAATTCTCGGCTTGACTACGTCCATAAGCTATATAAAAATATCAATAGCAAACGTAGAAATATCGAACACACTTTCTGGATATACGCGTTATTTGATCGAGATGAAACCATAACGGAGCTCACCATAGCAAAAAAATTGAAGATAGATATGCGTGCGAAGCTATGTATTACAGAACCGATTTTTCAAAACCATTCTTTTAATTTTGATCGCTTTTTTATAGATAATTTGGTGACATGTGCATCAGAGCGGGACGACAAAAAAATGTACCGTTGCCTATTTTTTTCCGTTAGGAGCTGTGGAAACGTCAAAACTTGATCAAATGTGAATGAATGATCAAATTGTGGCTGTGGAAATGAAGATAGCTTCGCAGCTTTAGCGTCAGATATCGATACAAAACCATCGGATAAAAAGTCTTTATATTCGTCTTTTTATGTTTTATTTAATCTTAAATTAAAAAAGTTTAAATTTAAAACAATAGAAAACCAAATTATCTTTCTATTAAATCCATGTCCATGCGGGACTTTAAATACTTGCAGAAAATAACTAAATGAATCAACTATAACTATATTTACTCTATTTACATATATATTGATTTATTATAATTAATAAATATACGCAATTTTACATTCCTCTTTAAATCGTAATTTTGCAGTTTATTTGACCACTGTTAGCGGCAAAACAATATGTTAACACAATCATTGAATTATGTATTTTTCATATTTGCAGAACTTGTCGGCCATGTCGCGCTATTTCATTCTATTCCATCAAATAGACAAATATCATATAATATCTTGCTTTTTGTTTTATTCATATCGTTAGAGCAGTTTTCTAGAAAATTCAATTTTTGTGATTGTTGCGAAAATTACAAATCAAAACCAAAAAATTAACGAATTTATATACGAGTACATATGTATTTAATCGTAAAACAGAACAAGTTCCTAAAATCAATCTTAGCTCTAAAAATAGTGCTTATCCAAAGCTTTAAGAATGACCTTCACTTATTTTTTAAATTATTTTAGTTTATGTTTTTTTTGTGATTGGTAAGCTGGTCGTACGCGACATTTACCAGAGAATTACCCATATGTATCATTTCCCAATATATACAACATAGGAAATTATCATAGCTTCCGAGAAAATTAAAATTCATCTACATTTTTCGATTATACGCTCCCCTACTATGTCAGGGTGGCGCGCATTGCTATAATATCAATTAGACAAATATTTTGCTTTTTTAATCGGTTTAGCCGTTTTTGAGAAAATTCAATGTTTGTGATTATTGCAAAAATTACAAATCGTTTGAATATGACATGGCAACGCTTAATATCTGCGAAGCTAATGGAAAGTAATAGCCTATTTCCACTCACTAGCTCACCACTAAGAGAACAGCTGACACTTAAGTGCGCCGTATGAAATTTGAAAAATACAAATTTTATTTTGCTTTTTAAAGCAAATCTATTATATTTTAGATGAGCCAAAAAAGCAAGCCGTCTATATCGTGGAGTGGCATCCAGGAGGCTTTGTTGTTCGAGTTATGGGAGGAGGTATGTAGTGTATTTTTTAGCCAATCCATGAAGGCGCTTCACAAGGATGCCAAACTCCTCCCTATTAATTTGAAAATTATCTTAAAAAAAAAATTCCCTGCTTCCAGCAACATCGCGCTCCCAACAACACCCATGCCGTTGCTAAAAGTAAATGCATTTATGTAAATATTACGATGCTGTCAGCAATTCTACTTATGTACATAGGCCCAAACTGATGGTTATTTATTTACTATTGGCAATGGCCTATACTCTATACTCCGTTAATTTATCCTCTACTTCGTCAAAATCCTTATCAAAATCTTGCAATTTAAGAAAATTTATCATTTTAAAATGCGCGTGCTGCTCTTTGAATTGTTCGCCAACTCATGTTTTCTTTTGAACAGCTGACATTTCAGAGCGGCCATATTGAGAAATTTACCGTTGCGCATATTTTTCGGTTCGTGCCAATGGAAACCCGGAAACGGGACTTTGAAAAACGTAGATAAACTGAGTGCAGTGGAAATAGGCTATAAGTTAATCTGGCATCACTGGCATGCTGTAACAACATATTGCAATATAATCGATATATTGAGGTTTTGCTCATCCCCAGAAGTAGTTCACAGAAACAATTCAATTGCAATTCCTGCAAAGTTATGGCGGAGATATATTCGTCTGATATTTTACGCATTGTAATAGCAGAAATAGCCCAAACTATTGGGTACAGCAATACTCAAAATGCTTCTTTGGAGTTATTAGAAGATATATTATTACGGTTTGTGAAAGAACTGTCTCGTGATCTACACAGTCAAGTTGAACATGGTAAGTACACATAGCCAGATTGATATACTTATACATACATAACATTTTTGTATTGATGTGCATATATTATTAATTCGCGTGTGCATATTTAATTCTCTTTCCCATAAAGCAAATCGTATTGAACCAAATATTAAGGACGTTCAGCTGTGCTTTCGCAATCTTGCAATCGATATTCACGAATTACTCGATTATGTGGGAAATGTTGAGCCAGTACCATTCGTTAGAGAAGTCCCCGAATATCCAGTAAAGAGAAACTCAAATATGAATTTTCTTAAACCTGGTAGCGCAGAGACTCTGACACGACCAGTTCACATATTTGAATATCTTCCTGCCGTGCTGCCCTCTTCGGGACGAATTTCAGTATCCTCTTCTGCATGCCATAATCCGTCTGAAATCGATCATTTATCCCTCAATTATCAGCAAAAATGTTCAGATAATTTGTTATCAGCGGAAGGAGAGCAAGGCGCTCCGAACATGCATAATTGGTGCAGGCAAATGGAATCATCCATATCATTAAAACAACCAACCGTAGATAACACTGATAGCATTGATGGTCATGCAGTGCGGACAATCAACAGCGTTGTAATGACAACTGGAGGTTTTATTTCACCGGCCATCGAAGGAAAGATGCCAGAAGCCTTTATTCCTCCTATTATTGGTAAGACTAAAACTTTAACTGTTCCATTTTTTACATAATATAATATTTTTGCAGAAAAATTAAAAGGCTTAGACGCTCCGCCTATTTTGCCGCCCCTAGTTATTCTAGATACTAAAAATTCTATTACATTAGAAAATCAGCTTAACGAAAAGAATCAAGCAGCAAAAGACAATGCTGTTGTGGAACGCAAACCCCTAACTGAAGACATATTTCTTTTACATGAAATTTCGACAGTTAAAAAAACTGAAAGCAAAAATCTGGATGAAGAAGCTATTGGTTCAATACAAGGCAATCAATCCAAACCCACAAAGAGCCAAAAGAAACATTTATTTGGTGCGGAATTGAATAATAGTAAAGCACAAGAAAAAGCCCATCGTAAAGCATTAAAAATATATCAAAGATTATCGAAATCTCAGGTTGAGGATGACGCTGGACTTAAAAAATCGTTGAAGCATTTAAATCGCGCAGGGATGTTGTCGACATTATCATCAGACACCAGGACAACGACAGTGGACCGAACTTATGTAGAAAAAATCTTAAAAAAGCAAACAAAGCGACATAAACAATTAAAAAGCCAGAAACAACAGCAACATATACAATTTATGTCTAAGCAGCTCTCATTAGCAAGTACTGATGAATTTTCCAATGCCAGACTCAATCATCCAGTGGTGATAGCAGCTTCTATGCCTGCTCAATCCATACCAACGCTATCAATTGAATCATCAACGGTTGGGAATATGTTTGGCAGTTCGACTGTGGAACCATTAAGCGCCGATATATTGTCAACAGATGTTGGTCAAAGTAAACAGATGCACTCACCGAATGAATTAATCTCCGATGAAGTCAAACTTGGCAACGAACCAGACCGCAATAAATTAAATATTTTTAAAAAATTATCAAAGTCAAAGCCAACGAAGTCTCTCTCACCAAATGCATTACACACAATGGGATCGCATTTATTAAGTGATACAGGCAATGGCTCACCAACTATAAATTTGCCGTCTGGAACAACTATAACCCCAGAACCGGGTTTGAATTTCACCGAAAATTATGTGACATCAAATTTAATACCAACAACAACACTGAAGGAGCAAACAATTACAACTCAATCAGTGTTGACATCTAGTCTAACTGAACTTACTATACCTAAAAAACGTGGACGTAAGCCAGGTGTAAAAAATATTTCTGCACGGTCAAAAATTCCCAATGAGCATGTTTTAGCCAAAAAAATCAGGTCTAGCAAATTGAATGCTGCTACCACAGTATCATATCCACCAGCGAATTCATCCATAAACACAGCTCATCTATCAATACAAACGGAAACGACAAACTCGATTCCATCACAATACGCTGAACAATTATTAAATATATTGCCACACAATTTAGATAAGGTAGAAGAAGATCGGGAACAATCAATTACCTTTTTACCTATTGGCAATGAGAGTGCTAAAAATATGAAATTAAAAAAATTTAAAGAAAAGCAAGAGAAAAAAAAGCGAAAGGCCAAATATAATCATCTAGTACGTAGTGAAAATTCAATTCAAAATAATGGTGAAGTTGAAGGAAATAAGAAGTTTCCTTTTATGGATGTTGATATAAAAAACACACAAACACTTTCGATTACTAAGGAGTCTGCTGAATTTAATCAAATGCCATCATCAAAGTCACCTACAAATGCGAATGCAATTAAACATTTCTCTTCGAATTTGTTGTCACCAGCAAGTAGTGTTCATGGCTATATGACCGGTATAGGCACGTTGCCTATTCTATCTTTTCCACCTCGGCCGGGCCTTATACCTTCCGGAATCTTTTCACCCACAAGTCTCGCAAATTTTAACAAAAATAACAAAATATCGCATTCATTCATGACCTTACCGGACACAATAAGCAGGTCATCATCAGCAATTGGATACGGATCGTCATTACATGAAACGACGACAGGTAAATAATATTGTGAACGAATTTTTATAGGGTAGAAGAGTATTATAACGTTGTGCCGGCAGGAAATGTATGTATCAGGTAGAAGAAGGCATCTCCGACCCCATAAAGCATACATATATATATATTATGGCCACGCCCACTTCCGCCCCCGAGAATGAAAAAAATCGTATAACAAGCGTAATTTTAAAGCTAGAGTCGCGAATTTTTGTATATATAATAATAACCATAGTAGTTGTTATTCCTAAATTTGGTTACGACCAGATAAAAATAGTTGAAGTTATTAAAGAAATACTTTTGTGTGGGCAAAAACGCCCACTTTAAGCAAGATTTCACATCTTGCAGAAAAAGCCAACCACCCTTACACTCTTACCAATATTAGTTTGTGGCTTTGGGGTTAGAGAGTGCAATGCAAATCAAACGGTCCTCCGGTTGAAACAAACTGGTATGCAAATTATTAGTATAAGTATTTCATAAAAGAGTTAAAATGCATATAAACTTTAACAAATCATTATTTAAAAATTGTATGCATTTACATACATATTAATTAAAAAAATAACTATATTTATTACATTTATAGAAAAAAAATCAACCGAAATATCCATGCTTCCCCTAAGTGATTCGCATACGGAGCGCAGCTATTGCAATGTGGCTCCTTTGGTGCCAGAATCAATGAAAATACCAGTTTTATCTACTGATGGACATAAACTCAAATCGGCGATTGCTTCAATAGAGGGGGAAGGTATGGAAATCAAATCTGGAAAAAACATCCAGGGCTTATCAAAAAGTGCGCATTTTAATCAAGGCCTTGGAATTCGATCAAAGGGCCAGCATGATAAGCTATTGATTAACAAATTGGAGAAATCGAAAACAACAAAAGTTGGCACTGGCAAACTTGGAGATCCTATAGAAGTTTCCGATGATTCAAATGATAATGATGAATCCAATATCCAACAAAAAACGGACAAAATCAATAGTGATGGATTTTTACACAGTTCAAAAAAATTTGATATCTCACATCCACACTCAGTAATCTCAAACCCCTCTTCTATTGCCGCCGACTTTAACCAATTTAAAAAATTGGGCACAATTAAAGTAAATCCACTTGAATGTTCGAGTCCATTGCCTGTCATACCGTCATCCTCATCATCAGCTTTCAGTATTAACTTTATGGGCAATGACAAGTTTAGCTTGGCCGGCGGTGCAGATCTGATACCATTATCATGTGTCGATAGCGGCTTGGCATACTCCTCAAGAACTGTACCGGTTACTAGTCTAACGGCAGGTGCTACATCTGAGTCATCCATACAAACTCATGGTCTGTCTTCTGAACATAGCTTTGTATGTAATATGGTTAATTCGATTAATTATGATGATATAACGATAACTCCAACGAACAATTTAAACAACAGTTTAAGTGATTTGAAGCTCCACAAACTGCACAAGAAACCAAAGAAAACGAAGGAGGGTAAGAGCAAAAAAAAGAAAGACAAAAAAGAGAAAACTAAGAGTAAAGATAAAGGTGATGACAAGAGTACGTCAATGGTTGAGAAACCTAAAAGTGTGGATAAGAAACAAAAAAAGGACAAGAAAAAAGATAAATTGGTAAGTTCATTGCAAATTTTATTACATCAAACTAGAAAATTAGATACTATTTTTTATGTACTTTACTTATTATTCACTGGATTTTCTCTTTGCTTAAGGCTAACAAATAGTCGCACCTTATAATTGACATCGCTTTGCATATTGTTTTATCTTTGACGGACTTTTGACTAGATACTCTGAATGAAATCGATATTTCCCCATAACTGGCAGTCATAGGAGCATAACGGTTTTAGTACAGAATTATATAGCAGGATCTTATAGTCAAGACTCAGAGAAGTCCGTCCGTTGATTAGCCAATGGAGCATTTTCGCTTTTAGTTTTAGTTTAGTTTACTTTACTTGCCTTTGATGTGCTTGCGCCATGTGAGTTGAGGTGTACTCCAAGATAAGCTACTTCGTTTTCTTGTGGATGAGCGGTATAAGCGGAGAGTGGATGTAATACGAGAGGGTGACAGTCTTGCTTGCTCAGGCTTACTTCAATTTTGTTCGTTTATTTTTATTCTTCACTTGGACGAACATTTTTCTACTTTGGCAGTTAGAGAATGATATTTGTAAATTTGTTACTCAAGCTGGAGGATGTGCCGAAGCAAAATCAATATAAAATGAATGCTTAATGTGATTTCTTATCAGGATTCTAGTCTAAAGCAAGTCACGGATTTGGAAATTGCTACCCATAGGGTAGAAGGGTATTATAACATTGTGCCGGCAGGAAATGTATGTAACAGGTAGAACGAGGCATCTCCGACCCTATAAAGTATATATATTCTTGATTAGCGTCAACAGCCGAGACGATCTAGCCATGTCCGTCTGTGTGTCTGTCCGTATGAAACACTGGAACTCAGAGACTATAAGAGATAGAGCTATAATTTTTTCGACAGCATTTGTTATGTTTGCACGCAGATCAAGTTTGTTTCAAAGTTTTGCCACGCCCACTTCCGCCCCCGCAAATCAAAAAATCGAATAACAAGCGTAATTTTAAAGCTAGAGTTGTGAATTTTGGTATATACAATAAAAACTATAGTAGTTATGATTTCTGAGAATTTGGTTGCGATCAGATAAAAATTTTGGAAGTTATTGAAGAAATATTTTTGTATGGGCAAAAACGTCTACTTACTAGGGGTCTTAGTTGCTTTGGCTGACAATCTGGTATATTGTGACGTCTATGGTATATTTTGAATGCGCTACTCTATCGATATACCAAATATACCATTTGGTATATTTTTAGCATTTTTGTAGTATATTCGGTATATTTTGAGAATAATACCGCAAAATATATTGCTTTTATTTGAAATGGGTAGCGGGTATCTCACAGTCGAGTACACTCGACTGTAGCTCTCTTACTTGTTTTTGATTTGCAGGGGCAGAAGTGGGCGTGCCAAATATTTGAAACAAACTTGATCTGCGTGCAAACATAACAAATGCCGACTAATATTATAGCTCTATCTCTTATAGTCTCTGAGATCTAGGTGTTCATACAGACAGACTGACATGGCTAGATCGTCTAGGCTGTTGATGCTGATCAAAGATATATATACTCTATAGGGTCGGAGATGCCTCCTTCGCCCTGTTACATATATTTCCTGTCTCGCTCTCGCTCTGAGCAAGAGACTTGCTGTCTTCATTTATGTTTTCTGTTAAGCGCTTTTGGTTGAGCTCTTTGTATTTCGCTCTTTCAACGAGCAGTGCGTAAAGATCGGAACGAGAAACGCTCGCTCAATGAGAGTCAACAAAAGTATTTCGTCTACAAAACACGCTTAACGAATTGCTTGCCTATGCATGTGAATGTATACCAATTCATACGCAAAAGAGTTTTTGCTTCACTGAACACGACAAATCGGTCTTGGAACAACCAGAACAAAACAGAAAAGAAAAAAGGGTTTCGCTCTGACCGCGAGCGACGATCTCATTCAAGAACCCAAAAATCGGTTGCTCTCTGAGTATTTTCGTAGAGTCAGGAAAATACACTTATTTGCAGACAACGAGAAACGATCGACAGTTATTTGCGAGCTCTGAATTAAGTATTAAGCATTTAAGAAAAAAAGGCCGAATTCTTGCTGCCCGCAGCTTTCAATTTTTTTAAGCAAATTGCATTTGAAAAAGCCAGATTTTCATAAAAATTTTATAGCAAAGGCTCCATTATTGGCTGGATATAAATCCTAGTCCGGATGTGCTCTGAAAATTTTGTGTTGTTTAGATAAAACATAGAAGAATAATAATAAACAAGGGATAATCAACATTGTTGCAAGCAATATATCGCGCTATTTCCTACAGAGAACAAGTCGGCGAGGAGAAACTGAGATTCTCTGAAAAAATGCAAATTGCACCAATTAAGCGGATGAGTGCATAACGACCAAACAAAATGCGTACCAAAGTTAAACATTTTTCCCCAAAATCCAGCTTTTATGTTTTGACATTACATGTTAGTATAGCCACGCACAATTTGAACAATTAATTTCCTTTAGCATACAGTACAATCCGGAAAAATTAATATTCGTGATTTTTTTTGTTATTAAAAAACACAAATAAATAAATCACAAAGTTCACTAAAAAAAAAAATATATGCAAACCTAGCATTCATTCCTCATTCCACAGTGGACGGTCCCATAGGCCAAAAATAAAAATTAATGTTTAAATTTTAAGTTCAAATGTTCGGCGTCTAGTTGTCCATAACAAAATGATTTGAATTTGATTATTTGTTTTGTTTTGCCTCACACATTCGCGAAGAAAATGACAGGTAAAGCGATAGCACAAACCGTGCGGCCAATATTAAGCGTGTGCATCGAAGTTGTAAGTCCTGCAGACATACTTTAAAAACTATACACAAGAACTAAAATGAGCATATATGTTGATGAATTGTGTTTTTGTAATTTTTATTTGAATTGCATTGTTTGTGTGTTTTTAACAAAACTTGTGCGTAAACCCTAATTGTTCTTGTAAAACCTAAAAAAAAATCAATTTTCAGATGTAGTAAAAATTGTTTTTGCCAATAACTCACTTCAACGAAACTTCTTTTTAAAAAAAATTTTAATCGGTGTTCTAAGTTATGAATATAAGTTGCTACAATTTGCTACACTTAATGTAATCAAACATTCAATATCTCCATCTCGCCCTAAATTTCTATGTTTTTGTGTATAGTGTGTAAAGTTATAAATGTTACTAATTTGCTGCAGTTTGGTTGACAGCAAAGTTTGTAACGCACTTTCCCAGTCGTCGTCAGCCAAATGTTAATGAATGACATAAAAATCTGATTAGAAAGAAAGTTTATAAAGATCGTTATGATTTTGGGTTATCTCCGCTGCATGCTTATATTCGCTTTTTTGAATACTTCATACATATGGCTTACAGACTTCCAATAAAACAATGGCAAATAAGATCAGATAAAGGAAAAGCAACAATGTGGGAGTTAAAAATTGTAAATCAGAAACAATTTCGACAAAAAAATGGGACTCATCGTTGACAAACCAAAAGTTGTAGGAAGCGGATCATCCAATGATGGAAACACAGCCCGGGAATTTAACAAAAACAGTATATTGTCAGCCCAAATAACTGGGTTAGATTGTCACTTGATAGATATATGTGGCACAATATTGAGAGCTTTGTCATCAGGCTATCGAAATAATCCCGAAAAGTTTAGACATTACGCATTAGATACGTACCCCTTATATATCTGGACAAAAAATATTTAAAAGCAAAAAATCCATTTTAGACAAATCTTTTAGATAATCTTTACGATTTGCTTGAGTAATGACTCTTTGTTTGAATTAACAGTTTTTTTTATAAGTTATTTATAAATTGTATATTACTTTAAACTATCGTAAGCGTCGTTTAAATTAATAATACCTTTATTCTTTTGTTATTTAATGATGTATTATTATATTTTGAATATTTATTTTTACTTTTATTTTTTTGTATTGCATTATTAATTGTTTATTAAAAGTTAAGCGTTTAGTAAATTATATATAGTTGGAAATAACTACAAAATTAATGTTGCATAACCTTTGGGGTATGCTTCAATTTTTCAATTAAACACTCGTGAACAATGCTTGGGTCTATAAGAAAAACAACATAATACGACACTTCAAAAATTAAATAATTATCTAAAATGGTGTCAATCAGCGCGGCTCCGGTTTTCACATTCGTATTTATACCTGCTACCCATAGGGTAGAAGGGTATTATAACTTTGTGCCGGCAGGAAATGCATGCAAGAAGAGGCGTCTCCGACCCTATAAAATATATATATTCTTGAACAGCGTCAACAGCCGAGACGATCTTGCCATGTCCTTCTGTCTGTCTGTCCGTATGAATACCTAGATCTCAAAGACTATAAGAAATAGAGCTAAAATTGTTTTCGTCAGCATTTGTAATGGTTGCCCGCAGATCGACAAAAATCGAATAACAAGCGTAATTTTAAAGCTAGATCTTTGGTGTATACAATAATAAGTATAAGAATGCGATCAGATAAAAATTGTCAAAGTTATTAAAAAAATATTTTTGTATGGGCAAAAATTAAAAAATTAAGCAACTGGAAAAGCAGCTAACGAAAATTTCGGCCTTCGTCGCAAAACAAAAACGAAATGAAAATGGAATGAGTGTAACCACAGCCCTCGCGTTCGCTAGAGATGTTTAATTTTATTACATTGCTAGGAATGTGCCCATTCTCAGTCGGAAGAGAGTATCTAGGTGTTTATACGGGCGGACAGACATCGATATATCATCTCGGCTACTAAGGATGATCAAAAATATACAGTGACGAGAAAATGTGTGTGCATACTTTAAATTTTTTAAAATAATCAAATAATTCAAAATATAATAATTTGTTCCTTTTTTATATAAAAATAGTAAACAGCAAATAATAAAGATTATTGGAAAAAAGAAATTAACATTTTCTGCGAATTTTTCCACACCTTGAAGTCAGAAGTGAGAAATATGTATCTACATGTGTTCGGTACTGTATATTTTTTATAGGGTCGGAAATGGTTGCCTGTTACAACAAAGTACAAATTATAATATCCTTCTGCCCTATGGACGCGGGTATAAATACAAATACAGCATACATTTAGCCATTACATTTCATTTTGGAAAACAATCATGATTATAAATTTGGTATAACCTAAATTTAAGATTAGCTTTGGCTCTCGATTTTTTTTTTAAAATAATGGATATATTTTAAATTGAAAAATAATTCATTTTTCTTAAATTCGTTAGCAGGTGCAAACGGATGTTTTTATGCAACTATCGAAGGATAATCTAGACAGCAGTAAGAAAGAAACTCCGTTAAATTCTGGTCTTTTTCTCGGATCCGTTGAAGTCGCCGATTCAGGGAAAATTCCCCAAACAACCATCCAAGAAGTAGCGACACTAACACATCATTTGCCCTTACCCAAGTTAGATTTGTCACCCAACCAGGTGCCAAAGCTTACACTTAAGCTAGGTGGAAAATCAAATCCAACTTCTCCCATTCAATTTGATGACGGTCAGCACGATTCACAAATATCAATGATACCGACACATCCAATTGCTTTGACTCTAATTCCAACGAAGACTAAAAAAAAGGAGCATTCGCCAGAATTGGCACGGTTTTCGCCACTTGTCACTGGACCGCCGAAACCCAAGCAATGTATGAACCCAATAATAATCTATATCTTAATTAATTGCCTTTAGACCGCATAATTTTCTTGTTTATGCACATTAGACTTGTAATTTTTTGTCTCTTTATTTAATCCATGGATATCTTAAAATATCTGTTAGTGCTTTTTAATTTGAAGCCGTCTCACCTTTCACAGTTGATTATATAGAAAAAGTTATAAAACACAATTTGGCGTATTTTTGATTGACATGTTAAAGAACAAAAAAAAATTGTTTTGTAATATTTTGTGTAAATTAATGTTATACGTATTTCGTTGAACGCGTGAAATTAAATTAATCGTCTAAAGGTCATGGACACTTTTCGTTTAATCCATTTTTATTCAATCCAATTTTAGGTGAAACACAAGCTGTAGT
This sequence comes from Drosophila kohkoa, assembly GCA_019972355.1. Classification (NCBI taxonomy): domain Eukaryota; kingdom Metazoa; phylum Arthropoda; class Insecta; order Diptera; family Drosophilidae; genus Drosophila; species Drosophila kohkoa. The sequence goes on along the minus strand of BJEL01000084.1, from coordinate 987,889 downwards.
TTCGACTTCGGCGCCTGCGCCTGTGTCTGTTTTTCTTTCATCGGATGTTATGCTGGAAAATACAAATATGATATCAAATGATCCGGTTCAAAGCAACTGGTTGATAACAGCAGCAGATACGACTGCTTCTCCAAACTGTTCGGCAACACTATCAGCAAGTTCTGTCTTATTGCCTCAGCAATTGCTACAAGCTGTACCAAAAACGACATCATTCCCTCCCTTTAGTCCGAAAGCAGTTTCGACATCTATAAAGAATATCGAAGAAGAACCATCTGCATCTGTGTCTTCGCAAAGTGTTGAATCCAATAGACCTTCCTCTTATGTTGACGCAGAGGGCTATCGCATTTGGATTTGCCCAGCATGTGGCAAAGTCGACGACGGGTCCGCAATGATTGGTTGTGATGGATGTGATGCTTGGTATCATTGGTAAGTGCTTCCAAGTTTACATAATAGAAATTCATAGAATACTGAATAGATTAATAAAAACGATATATTTAAACTCCTTAATATCAATCTATATATACATTAAATTATCATTGAATTAGAAAATTGTATAATAATTTAATTTAAACTTATATATAGGATTTGTGTAGGTATATTTGTGGCACCGAACGATAATGAGGATTGGTTTTGTCGCGTCTGCATCACTAAAAAAAAGGGCCAAGGATCGGAAAAGAAGAAAAGGCGTAACAAAAAAAAATAAAATCTATATTAATTGAATATAATACTTATGTTCTATAATAAACGGTACTTTTATTACAAAAACATAATAAATAATAATCTTATAAAATGTAAAGCGAGCTGAAAGCGTAACTTACAGCTGAGCTTATAAGCGATCTGACCATCTCGCAGAAACAAACGCATTTGTAACATATGAAGTGGCACACACTAATAAGCTTAACTCATTTGTATGAAAGTATGTAGTGCGTATGTTTTTGCAAGTTGCTTAGCTCGCTTATAATTATTATTATTACTTTATTCGATTGAAGGTTAAACACCTAAGTATTATGACAGTGGTGTCATAAGCAAAAAGTTCAGAATTCTTTCAATAAATATCATTCATTTGTGTTCTAATACCTAATAATTTGTTAGTTTTTTTTAATTTATATATATTGGAAACAATCTTCATATTGTCAATAATTGATTAAGATGTTTTATTTTGTACCTGTACATTAAACAATTTGAAAAATAATGTTACATTAATTAAAATTAAGGATAAACAGAATTCTGTCGGACCAATAAATGTTCTAAACTAAAGCTGAAATTTTATATACGACTTAAAAACATTTTGTTGCTTTTGGTGACAATCTGGTATGTTAAGTACTCTATGGTATTTGTCTAAAAAATTTGTGTGCTTTTGGTAATAAAATAGATTTTGACTGAAGAATGTTAAATTTTATTGGAGCAACTTACAATTTCACCACAGTAAATGAAAATTACACACTGGTTAACTTTTTAAATTTATTGATGGAATTATGAATTCTGCTATCTTTATAAGGTTTCGCTAAATGCATGCTTTAGCATGCACTCAAACCAATTTTCCACTCCGATCAAGGCACCCCCAAAAAAAGGTTTTTGAACGGTTCAACAGCATCTTCTGGCGACATGATGTTGCATGTATGTATTCTGGACGAAATGTCCAAGGATCTCTCTCACGATATGTCACATGACGATCTTGCATTATTAGTTCACGCACGGGATCAATGGTTTCTGGCACAACGACTGTTTTTGGACGACTTTCGACTTCGAGCGAGCATCGGCCACGATAGAATTTAAGAAACCAGTTTTTCACAGGGCTATAGGATGGTGCTTCATTGCCATACAAAGATTTAAGTTCATCGATGCACTCTTGTCGTGATAATTAACAATTGAAATCACTACATAATTTCTAGTCAACCATTTTTACAATTTTGGAACAACCATTTCGACAAAGATTTAAAAACATCATATTAATTACTCTACTCTTTATTGCTTACATTTTTAAATATGTTCATGCCTGTAGCTTTAACTATTTATAGCGCCTTCAATCACGGACTTTCTGGATATTTCAATAAAAATTATTATTCAACGCCATTTGAATTTTATAATTTGTCAGTGCAGAGACATATTAAGATTGTCGAACGCAAATTTAATCTGTAAGATCAGTTTTAACAATATTGTATAATAATTAGTCGTCGAGTGGACGAACTCCTTTTAACTTTTGTATATATGTATTTGTGTATATACAACTGTATTTTTTATTTATTAAAAAAAAAAAAAACGATTACTTACCTTGGCCGATCACTTATCAGCACGTATTCGTAATTTTTAAAATAAGAGTTTGAGTTTTGCTGTGAAACTTGGGACCATGTGAAAAAAGTTTATTGATTTACATTATTTCTAGCATAAAATAATATGTATCTATGTATTAGAGAATTAATAGTATCTTCCGCACCATGGATTTAACTAGAATAATTATCATAAAAGGTTTGTCCCTATGGTATGATTAAATTAGTATTTTAAAATGCGAAATCTTTTACTTCCAATTTATTTATAATAAAAATAAAAATAATACAAACCGCTACTTGATTTATGTTAAAGTGATGTTTTAGCTTTAATATTTACAAATTTCAAAAGTAACATCTGTTGGTTAATTGTTTAAATAATCTAATTTACAGAAAATGTTTCATTAAGTGCTTCTAGGAAAATATGTATAATAATCATATTGTATTAGCATAGTCATATTCTATGTTGAAAGCCACTCACGGACTTGTATATTCAGTATAAAGAACGTTTTCTTAATCCCATATTGGAGTAAGGTTTAATAAATTAATATGCCGAAGGTTATTTATATATTAAAACGACTTAGCTTAATAAAAATAACATTCGATTGACATTCATAACTTTTTAATTTCGTGACCATATATTTTTCATATTAAATATTAAAGAGGATAAAAAAAAATATTTTGAAGGGTATTCAAACAATTTTTTATTATATTTCACAATGTGTTAGAATATTTATATAGGTAGTTCAGATTTACAAATATTGAAATGAATTGGAAAATATACAATTTTAGGTTATCTAGCATTTAAGTCAGAGGTGTCCCCGCCAAATTGCTGCCAATCGTTGTCATATACACAACACTGTTCACTGTAGTAAGCACTACAAAAAGAAGATACAAATTTAACAAAAAAAAAATATAATATAATTATGGTCTTATTTATGTGTATTGCTTATTATTCTGTCGTAATCAAAGCTTGGGCACCCCTAACTTAAATTATAATGAACATGTGCTGATTTCTGTCTCGTAAATCATACTAAACAAATTTTGAATAAATTAAAATTGAGTTGAAAACGACGTAATAGCATTCCGATTTTAATTAATTTATAGGGATGAGGTTTGTAAACAATTCAGTATATTATCTTGCTATAGACGAACTTAGTTAGTTCGGTTTGGCCACGGACGCTACAATTTGGCGAGATTCTTTGAAGAGGATTTTTCATGTCGCTATGGGTCTCCGATGATTATTGCGCTGATTCCTCCAAATTCAAATCGGTTGAAGTGCTTAATTGCGCTGCTTTAAAAGATGCATCGACATTACTAGGAGTCTCCTTTGCAACAGAATTTCGTTGGTTACCATTGCCAGTTATACTATTAGATGGCGTTTCATCAATGACATTAGCCGTACTACTACTTAACGCCATTCGTTGCATTTGTCGGATGACGGTGGCAGCATAATATGCTTGCTAAATAATTAAAAACAATGTTGACTGTAAGATAAGTATATATAATAATAGATTTTCTGTGGGTATTTGTATTTTTAGTATCCGTATTCACGAAAATTTTTGTATAATTAGCAATATTGGAGTTCAAATTTTAGATTATGGTTTAGAAATACTACAGCATACGATTAAGTTTTTTGGTACGTACACAATTTTCACAAAACATGGTGATTAGAGGTGGAGAACTATCGATAGTCTGCACCATCGATAGTTATTGATAATTTCCATAAACTATCGACTATCGACGATAGCAAGGAAAATCTATCGTCGATAGTTGTCGATAGTGCAGTAAAAGAAAATAATTTAATTAGTTTTTAAAATAATCCATACTTGTTTAAAGTATGAGAGTATGAAATTGGTTTTCCAAACTTTATCTAAATATAAATAATTATTATTCAAATAATATGAATTTTTATTTATTTATATTTTATTATATTTATATATTTATTTCAACCAATAATTTTGAACGCCTATTTGAAAAAATTTGTCCGGCTTTTCTGAAGACCCTCTCCGACTCTACGGAGAAGCGGGTATACAAAGCAATTTGAAAAAATATCGATCACTACGACGATAGCGATTGACCACTATCGAGAGTGCGCGCCGCTATCAAGAGCTTGGTGATAGTGGCCAACCATCAATAGTCCCGATAGTGCCATCGCTAGTTCTCCACCTCTAGTAATGATCATATTTATTTGATGTTTTCTTATTCCTTCTTCTGTTGGATTATTATTTGTCGAAACTCATGGAAAAACTTTTAATTAAAAATTATACCGTTTTTTTTTTTATTAATTTTGAGTAGGAAAATACAAATACCCCTAGCTCTGGATTACATACCTTCCAACGCGACTTAGCAAAGTTTTTCTTAAGTTGTTCTGAAACGGTGCCGTGAATGTTTTTGCTGCTGGCTTCATTACCCGAGATCCTTAAATTTTAGAAAAACTAGTTATTAAGAAATTTAATACAAATTTCCCAAAACGAATTCCCAAAATTTAAAGATATTAAAAAAAAATTAAATTACTTCATACAGAAAAAAATGTTTTTTTAAATAAATTAAAAAATTAAATTTTTCAATAAAATTAAAATTTAACAATTATAAGACATATTCATTGGTTTTTGGATCGTAGGACTTCATTTTAGACCAAGTCACTATAACGTTCAACATAATTATGCCTGAGATTTTTCAAGAACGCACGTGCTAAACGAGTGCCAAGTGTATTAGGTATTACTCACCAAGGATGGCATAATGCTTGTTTGCATGTGTATCGCTTTTCAACTGTAACACACATTAAGTTTTTGATGAAATGTTTCGCTGATTCACTAATTTCATCCCAGTAAGGCGAATCAAATTCAAATTCACCTAAAAACAATAAAATTTCATTATGTTTTTTTTTAAATAGATTTTCAATTCTAAAACATTGAATAAAGGGATTATATAAGGGGAATCATAAAAAATAAGAGCACTTCACGTTTATAAGGTAAGGTGCATAACTGAGTTGCGTATGTTTTAATATTATGTTAATATCGAAGAACCTAAAACTATTAAGAAAAACCATCATTGCATTTCGACATTTTGCGACACATTTTTTTTAAACTTATGATGAAATGACTATTGAACAATATTAAAATAATTAAACATAGAAAAACTAAATTTTCAAGATCCAAGAGAATTGGATTTGAATTATTCCTATATGTTCAGTATTTTATTAACAATCTTGCTCCATAAGCTGAACTAATATTTCAAAATTTAAAATAAACAAGTAAGAAAGCTACAGTCGAGTGTGTTCGACTGTGAGATACCAGCTACCCATTTGGAATAAAATCAAAATATTGCGAAATAATTTTCAAAATACATATACCGAAAAATACTACAAAAATAAACCAAACAGTGTATTTGGTATATCTATATAATACCACATTCAAAATAGATTGTTATCCAAAAAGACCCCTAGTAAGCAGGCGTTTTTGCCCATACAAAAGTATTTCTTTAATAACTTCCCCAACCAAATTTTTCGGAATCATAAACACTATTGTTATTAATAGTAAAATACGCAGCTTTAGCTTTAAATTTACGCTTGTTATTCTATTTTTATACCCGCTACCCATAGGGTAGAAGGGTATTATAACTTTGTACCGGCAGGAAATGAATGAAACAAGTAGAAGGAGGCATCTCCGACCCTATAAAGTATATATATTCTTGATCAGCGCGAACAGCCGAGACGATATAGCCATGTCCGTCTGTCCGTATGAACACCTAGATCTCAGAGACTATAAGAGATAGAGTTATAATTTCAACAGTATTTGTTATTTTTGCACGCAGATCAAGTTTCTTTTACCACGCCCACTTCCGATCCCGCAAATCAATAATAACAAGAGTAATATTAAAGCCAGACGTCCGAATTTTGGTATACATATACAATAATAACAATGATATTTGTGATTCCTGAATTTGGTTGCGATCAGATGAAAATTGTTCAAGTTATTAAAGAAATAGTTTTGTATGGGCAAAAACGCCTTCTATGTATGTGTTGTATGTATGCGTATATGCTTTCTTATTTGTTTTGATTTGCGGGGGCGGAAGAGGGCGTGGCAAAAATTTGAAACAAACTTGATCTGCGTGCAAACATAACAAATGCTGTCAAAAAAAAATTATAGCTCTATCTCTTATAGTCTCTGAGATCTAGGTGTTCATACGGACGGACGGACAGACGGACATGGCTATATCGTCTCGGCTGTTGACGCTGATCAAGAATATATATACTTTATAGGGTCGGAGATGCCTCCTTCTACCTGTTACATACATTTCCTGCCGGCACAAAGTTATAATGTATATGTACATATATAATTATTATTTTTTTACGTTTACATATTTAAAAATGAAAATTGGTCAATCGTACCTTTAAGAATCTGTGCAAATAAATTGGCATCATTTTCATCGTAAAATGGGGGGTAGCCACAGAGCAGTATATAAGATATCACCCCTATACTCCAGACATCAACAGCCTTCCCATATGGCTTTTGGGCTAGAACTTCAGGTGCAACATATCCAGGAGTTCCACAAGCTGTTGCCATAATACCGGAGTCTTCCATTTTCGATAATCCGAAATCGCTTATCATTATTTTACTATCATCTTGTGGACTGTAGTATAATAGATTTTCGGGCTGAAAAAAACAAAAATTCAAAAATTACTGAAATCAAATTTTTTAGGAAACTTACCTTTAGATCCCTATGTACAACGCCCTGTTCATGCATATAGTCGACAGCCTCTAAGATTTGCCTTATTAAATGTGATGCGTCTTTTTCTGTGTACGAGCCCTTCTCTACAATCCGGTCGAATAATTCTCCACCAGTTACTCTAGAAATAAATAATATAAAAATCCTTTTATTCATTCAAAATAATAATAAAAATTACTTAAACTTACAATTCCATAACCAGATACACTTTTGCCTTATCTTCATAAGTTTCTAGTAGCTGCACAATATTAGGATGTGTAAGTCTGCAAAATTAAATATAAAAAGAATAATGGATTCATATACTAATATACGGAGATCTAACAATAGTAATTTAATTTAATAAGGGTTAGCTCATTTAAATTCGTTACACTATTTATACTAATGTAACTTATTTTTACCGAGTCGGAAATGTTGCAATGTTCGAGCCATACTTAAGATACTGACTGACTATTTTGAAATCAATAAAATTATATCTCCAAAGCGGTATTGGGGATCGGGGTCATTTCTTAACTCACCGCTCTCCATTCGAACTGTTGCCATCGAAATGATTTGCACTGAACCTAGAAAAAAGCCAATTTAAACGAAGATATTCAAATCAAACAAAAATGATAGAAAAAAAAACCAACATACATAATCCCAGAATAAGAAAAATATATATCTTCGGAACACCAAAGTTTAGGTAACTAATCAGAGTCTGATCATCATCCATTTTTTACATTGCGCAAATTCGTCTGTGAAAGAGCCAATTTTACATTCACATTTACATTCAGTATCGGAGTATCGATACCCTTTATTTATTTTGTGCTGCGAACTTCGCGACGAAATACGGCCCCTAACATTTTTTGACGGACGTTTTTTTAAAGTGAACTAACATAAACATAAATATGAATAATTTAAAAATACTAAAAAGAATGCAAGCTGAGAAAATAGCATACATATATAAAAGGTATTGACGCACAGGGGTGTATAGTATATAGAATTTAAAATCAAAATAAAATTTTAATGGAATTTTGTCGGCATATAAGTAGGCAAAAAAGTGAGTTCATGTTTCTTTTAATAATTGTATTTATTTAATAGGTGAATGTTTCAGTGGTGTAGCCACGAAAGGTTGCTAAAAACGGTCGCTATAAAATGTGGGGAATATATAATATATGTATATATTGTTCATCGCGTTCAGCGTTGACCCACGATTTAAGCCCTGGGCAGGGCAGCATCAGAACATGCCAACAGAAAATGTATGATGAAGAATAGGGCACCTTTTCAATTAAAAATATATTCCTATTAAGACCCTTAAAATTTTGTTTCCGATCGGATAATAAGTTTTTGATGCAATGTAACAGGCATTAAAAATGCTGATCATCACATAAATAAAAATATTTGACTTCCCTAAAAGCTAGGCAAATTTGTTGACCTTGGCACAGTTCTTCAGGTATACTTCCTATATCAGGACATTAATTTGATATTTTATTTTAGCTTATAGGATTAACCTAGATGCAACAACCAAACATGCTTACATCAAAAGTAATCGGTGAAGTAATGTATTAAAAAAAAAGTATAATAAAATATATAAGTAATAACTAAATAAAATTCTTTACTCTTATGCCTATGTTATGCTATGTTAATGTTTTCATTAATAATTATATAACACATTTCCAATATATATATATATATATATATATATATATTGGAAATGTGTTATATATATATATATATATATATATATATATATATATATATACATATATATAACACATTTCCAATATATATATATATATATAACACATATATATATATATATATATATAGTGTGCCATATATTTTGCTTAATGAAAAGCATCACATTACCAAAATTACTACCATATGAAACAGGAATTACAGGTGCGAGGTAAATTAAACCAGATAATTTTTACCTACCCATAGGGTAGAAGGGTATTATAACTTTGTGCCGGCAGGAAATGTATGTAACAGGTAGAAGGAGGCATCTCCGACCCTATAAAGTATATATATTCTTGATCAGTATCAATAGCCGAGACAATCTAGCCATGTCCGTCTGTGTGTCTGTCCGTATGAAACACTGGATCTCAGAGACTAAAGGAGATAGAGCTATAATTTTTTTTCGACAGCATTTGTTATGTATGCAGATCAAGTTTATTTCAAATTTTTACCACGCCCACTTCCGCCCCTGCTAATCAAAATCGAATAACAGTCGTAACTTTTGAGCTATAGCTGCGAATTTTGGTATGTACAATACTTTTGCATGCGTAAAAACGCCTACTTATTAGTTGCATTGGCCGACAATCTGGTATATTATGCCGACTATGGCATATTTTGAACGTGGACTATATCGATATAACAAATATGTCATTGGTATATTTTTTAGTATTTTGGTATATTTTGAAAAATACTGCAATATTTTGCTTTTATTCAAAATGGGTAGGGGTATCTCACAGTCGAGCACACTCGACTGTAACTTTCTTAGTTGTTAAAACTGAATCAGACATTAAGTGTAGCTAATATATGTATATATATATATGTATATATGCAAACTGTACATTTTTTCATATTTCATTTTTATATTTTATAATTATATTTATATTTTTTATTTATATATTTATATATGAATATTATTTCATATATGCATTCAAAAAGACAACATACCTTCGAAGTACTCGTATCTCATTTTCCAACGATTCTTCTTTACCCTTTAGAGCTTTTTTATCTATTATCTTCACGGCAAAATGATCACCAGGTGTCTCTTTACTTTCAGCCAAGCGCACCTCAGAAAAAGCTCCCCTGGGAATTATTAATTTATGTTTATAATAGATATTCTTAAAGTTACTTACGTTCCTAATAGACCGTGGAGGTTATATTTCTCTTCAATCGAAATCTGTTTGTTTAACTCTTTTGTGTCTTTTGACTTGGCCTTCTTGCCCGAGTCCTTTTTGCCAAACAGTGGCATAGCTGTGAAATGGCCAGATGCAATTTTCAGTAGGCAAATGTTCCTATGTACGTTTTTATATTTCTGTGGAAAGAAAAGATGTATAGTTTTAAGCAGAATAGGAAAGTAAAAAAAAAAAAAATTGGCGAACTAACCTCTAACAACCACAATTAATTAATGTGTCGAAACAATTTGGTTTATATTTAAATTTGCGCAGTCATATTGAATTTGTTTTAAGTAACCTATTTTAACTTTTGAAAATGAGTATATATGCAGATATGTACATATATAATATATATATATATAGCATGAACACAATATTTCTTGTAAGCAAACAGAAAATTTTTCCAGAAAGCCGCAAATTGAGTACTCTAGAATATGTCGAATAGGATTGAACGTGTTGCTTACCATATATACATTAGTGCCTACATACATTACTAATTATTTTCCGCATTGATATAGGTTTACCCACACCACGATCGAAGCATTAATGCAGGCAATAAGTCTCGCTAAATTGGATTTGGTTTTATTTATTTTGATATTTTATATGATTAGAGTGTAACCTGCTACACACATTTTAGCAAATCTATAATACTCTTCTGTACACAGTGTAATCAGCTCAAGACCCCAGACGTTAAGGAAACTACACTCTACTTATACCAAAAATGTTCTAATCTTTTGAACAAAGTGACCTTTAGCTATGTATATACATATATACATATGTATATTTCAGAATATTATTTAGATGTATTAAAAACTCTAGATTAAATATAAGCATACCAAAATACTTTTCATTAATATTCATTTAAAATAAAACAATTCAGAAAGGTACAGTCGAGCGTGTTTGACTGTGAAATACCCGCTACATATTTTGAATAAAAACAAAATATTGCGGTATTAATTTTAAAATTTACCAAATTAATATACCGCGAAAAGACTTAAAATATACATATGGCTATTTTAAGTATATTCAAAATACATCATAGAGTCCAAAATATACCAGATTGTCAGCCAAAGCAACTAAGACCCGTAGTAAGTACGCGTGTTCCCCATACAAAAGTTGTTATACCCGCTACCCATAGGATAGAAGGGTACTACAAGTTTGATCCGCCAGGAAATGTACGTACAAGGCAGAAAAAGGCATCTTGATCAGCGTTAACAGCCATGTTCGTCAGTCCGTATGAACCCCTAGATCTTGATGTGAGTGCAAAAATAACAAATGCAATCGAATAAAATTATATCGCTATCTCGTATAATCAGTCTTAGATATCTAGGTGTTCATACAGACGGACAGATGTATGTATATCATCTCATCTATTGAAGATGATAAAAAATATATCGCTGTTGCCTCCTTGTGCCCACCAAACGGGTATAAAAAATCCTTTCAATCACGACAACAAAAAATAAGAATGCTACAGTCGAGTTTTCAAATATACAGAAATCAACATTATATGTACTGATATACTACTACATTCAAAATAAACCAGATATTGTAAAACTTGCGAATCTTAACTTTGAATTTAGGCTTGCTTGGGTATATCGCCTCGGCCCTTGACACTGATCGATAATATATACATACACAACATATACATAGAATCGGAGGAGGTTCCGTTTTATTGTTAGAATTTGATTTTTCTAAGTTAATCTGTAGATTTTTACATTATTATATTATATTTTTTTTTGTTTATTGTGATCTAAGCAAATATACCGTCTTCTATTACAGCTTTATGCCAAAAAAGCAGTATATAATATTCTGAAATTATACGATATTGGCATTATGCGTTTGCGAAACAGTTTTAGATTTTTTTGACCAACTTATTTGAGTATTCCATTCATCGCGGCTTTTTCTTAAATATTATATTATCCTATACCGAACTATATTACATTTGAATAATTAATACCCATATGCACATAATAGGTACATACATATGTATGTATATGATTTGCTTACTCACGTATACAGTACTCATATACATATGTATGTACATATGTACATACAATTACATATTAGGTCGTACTTGTTATCTATAAACTTAACATAATGGGTTTAAACTTTAAAGCCACATTGTGTACAAGTGTGTTATTTAAATGATTTTGAATGGTCATATTACGCAAACTTGTAAATAATTGAAAAACAATAAATTTGTATTAGCCAGCGTAAATAAAGTACATACATCTAAGCTTATTTTAAAAATATTTGTCACTTACGTAGTGATCGCGACCTAATGTATTTATTCCCAATTTTAAAAAACGTATACATTGACAACACAGTATAATCTAAAATAGAAAGAATGTTTTGACAAGCAATTTCCGTATTCAAGTTATCCAAGCGATTCACTATTGCATTACAATATAAATTCTATTGATTTTCCAAGCCCGGGTCCACTTTATGCAGTATTTTGCCACTTACCACGATTTGGTCACATTTAAACTCGCGAGTTTCAAGTTGGGTGCTAATAAACTGAACGAACGTCAGTAAATTATTGTATGATTTTACGGTTACAATTAAATTGGTTGATAAGTGTACAAAACCTATTATTGTGAATGCTTTTTATTCATTAAATAATTTCGATTTTCCAAAGTGAATGTTGGAAAAAGTTCCAAATCAACCCAGTCAAAAAAATATTTAGAAAGAAAAGTGTGGCAACGCTAACAGTTTATTTTAGAAGTGTATATATACATACCTGTCTACTAAAGAAAAATGCAAAAAATCAAACGAACATTGAAGAAATTTATTTGCTTGTGTGATAAATTAACTGCACACATAAATTAAAATTCTAGATTTTAGTTTTTTTAACTTATAGAAATATACGGCGTTAGTTTAATGCTAACAACTGAGCCGTGTAGAATGCACATACATATGTGTGTATGTACAGTATTGTAGGTCCGTGATTGTGTGCTGGAGTACATTTGTGGAAAATGAAATACATATGTATGTAAATACATTAACTAATTAATAACATCATAATTTAATCATTTTGTAATGTGAAGTATGGTACAAAAAGACAAGTAAACTGGCCTAAAGAAATTACTTTTAAAATGCTTTCGCTTATTTATTCGATATATTTATATGTACATATGTATGCATGTTATTTGTGTGCGCGTGTGAGTGTTGGAGTACAACATATGGACATCTGTTTGAACATATATATCCTATGCGTATATATGTATACATACATATATCATAAATAAATAATATATACACATTTATCATATATATCATAAATATATATACATTCATACATATGTGCAATAAGGCTGGGACTTTAACACTATATTATTACAAAAAACTCTAAACAAGGTTTTAAAACTCAAATAAAGTGGGCAAATCACATGCCCAAGAAATAGTTCGTTGAATTATCAGCAGAGGAGTTCCACTCAAATTTTAAATTGACATTAAAAAAATTGTATTTCGATTTTCAAATAAAGAAAAAGTGTTTCACCATAGGGCGCGGGAAGTCATACAAATTATGTACGTATGTATGTATGTATAAGCAACAGGAAGCTGCATTTACACAAGCAAACAAAAAATTGTTATATTAATATTTTTTTATTGTTAGTACGCAAATGTATACTGACTATACCTAATACTTAATATCTAAGGAAACCATTAAAGTATTTATTTTTTCATATTCAGAAAAGAAAATTAGAAAAAAATAGGATAGTCATTGATATGAACTATCTTAGCAAAATATATCACGATCTATTTCAATAGATATGGTTAACGTATATTATCGTCACCATGGTTTTAAGCAAATGCACGTAGAAGCCCTACTTCATATGTATTTGTGATTAATGCATTTTTGTAATTTATTCTAAAAGTAAATAAAGTGCTTTTAATAAAAACGTGATGCAATTGAAGCATTTGCAACGATTCGAGGACCGCAGCATAAAAAAGGATAGTTATGATACTTCTTCCAAAACACAAAATGGCTTCCACACAAATCCATACTGATGTAATACGACATAAGTTGCCAATTTTCCATTTAATTTGTTCAATAGTGATTGCAATTACGAACAACTTAAATAACACCAAAGCAGATCAAGGTAAGTTAACACTTGGACAGAAAAGTGGCATTTATATTTTATCCATTATTCACGGAGGCCTCATAGGTCCGACGTACATAGGCTCGTTTTCGTAAAACTCGTTGAGAAAATGTGTTATCGAGCAGTTCATTCCAGAAGTCATTGTTTTTGTTTGAAAGTATTTAATTTAAGACTAAGCAAAACAGCAAAATTATCAAATATTAAAATTAAATTGTTTAAAGTAGTTTTTGGTTTAATAAAAAAATAGGTTGACAGAAATAGAAAAAAGTGGAAAAAATCAAATTAAAAAAAAAAAAAAAAAAAAACGTTTCCATTTAGAGCTTTTTGCACAATTTGGGGGAAATAAATAATAAATCTAAATCCAATCTGATCTGTGGGCAAACCATAAAGTGGTGTTCGGCACACGAACATGGCTATTGATGCTGATCAAGAATTTTTAAACTTCTCCCTTATACATTTTTCCGGTGAAAAATATAATATCCCTTTATATATTTTAATATGTGTTTAGGACAATCACTATTATATTATTAATTCATTTTAATAATCTTTTTAGTTATTTTGTTGGATACAACGAGAGAAGCCACATTGGAATGGACCAGATACCCGTATGGGCCTCAAGCGCAAACTCCAGGAGTAAGTCTATTTTGTGCGAGTAAAATGTATACAGGCATACTCCGGTATTCACTTTTCGTTTTGAAAACGAAAACGAAAAAATTGGTACTCCCGTTTTCACTTTCACCAGATTCTTGCAAATTGCAAAACGAGAAAATTTGTGTGAAATTAAAAGTAAATGTCTTTCTTCGTTAAATATCATCTTATTTGCAAAATGAATAAAAATAGTTGACTCATTGGTGTATTGTCGTTCTTTTAAGACCGCCAGAAGATCAAGTAGGCTTGTAACTATTTTTAAAAAGACTAATTTTTGACCTCACCTCAAATTTCGAAATAAAATTTTGTCGTCGGAACAACAATTTTCGTTTTGGTGAGCGACCGATAAATCGGGCACTGTGAGTTATCTCCTAAGATGCCGTACTTTTGGTGGAATTAAAAATCCAAGTTAAAAATACTTGTATAATGAAACGAATGACATTAAATTTGTTGAAGTTGGGTAAAATATGTTTTTGAAAAATTAATTTATTTCATTTAATTATTGTATAAATGTATAAAAAAAAAATTGTTGAAATCACTTCCCTTTTTGTGGCAAACATCTGATTGCCGTTTCTGTAATTGCAAAAAAGTCAAAAATAAAATATATATCATTTAGTGGAATCATAAATCTATGAAGGATAAAATTATCCTTATGTGAGTTCAATCCACGCATCAAATTGTTTCTTAAATTTTGTTAAATTTAATTTAATTGGGCTTTAGTTTTCTGATTTTTTCATTTAGGGTGAGGCGTAGACATAGTAATTTTTGTCTATGCCTCTTTTGACTCAACGTAGACACTACTATATGAGCAATTACAAAATTTTTCTAAAATTGTCAAACTTATATAATAATATATGAATGTACTTGCAAGTTTTAAGATATCACCAATTTTTATGTCAAAACAAGTTTAATTGGGATTCGTTTAAAGTAAAAATGTTGCATTTTTGCATGTAGTCAAATACTAAGCGAACACCTCACAAAAATTGTACGACTGTACGGACAATAGGGATTTCACCAAATTTATCGTCAATATATAGATATATCAGGGTTGCCAATGCAAATTTATACGTTTCCCCAAAAATCGGGATAAAACTCCCCAAATTTGGGGACAAAAATCCGCTGATTCCCCACAAATTCCCCACATAGGTTTTTTTAAATGAAACAGTAAAAAGCTGAGTATAACTCATATTAGTATTCTTAATTAATTAAAATAAAAACTCAAACAGTTTTTGTGGATAGCATTTTGTTTGACGGGTTGAACTTGACGCTGCCGCCTAGTTTTTTAATTTCTTCTCTTGCAGCCATAAATCGTTATATCGTTACTTCGCGACAGAAATAACATAAACTTATCGAACTCAGCTATGAAAATGACGAAGACACCGCGCATAACATGTAGGCGTTTAAGAAAGAGAAAAAACGGGAATCCTCTGATCATAAACAAAACTGTCAATCTACTTGTAGTTTGAAACTAGAAATGTGCTATACATATTTTTAAAAAAGATCGATGTCGTGTCGATAATGAATGATGAAATATTTACCGACGAGAATAAGATGTCAAAAAATGTAAAAATCCCCGCATTTTCCCCACATAATGCAAATCCCCAATAAATCCTCAATCAACTTAAAATTCCCCGAACTTTGGGGAATTCTCCACAAAATGGCAACGCTGAGATATATATATATGTACATACTTGATTATATAATAGTAAGCAAAAAGTGATGGCAATCTTATTTTGGAAGAACACTTTTGTTTAAATCAATAAAAAAATTAAATTTAGAATGATATCAATTAATTAATTAATTTTTGATTATTATTAAAAAAATGTTTATAAAAACAAGTTAGAAAGTTACAGTCGAGTGTGCTCGACTGTGAGATACCCGCTACCCATTTTTAATAAGGGCAAAATATTGCGGTATTATTTTCAAAATATACCGAAAATACTAAAAAAATGCTGAAAATATACCAAATGGTATGTTTGGTATATCGATACAGCAAACCATTCAAAATATACCATAGACGGCACAATGTACCAGATTGTCGGCCAAAGCAACTCAAACCCCTAGTAAGTAGGCGTTTTTGCCCATACAAAAGTATTTCTTTAATAACTTCCACAATTTTAATCTGATCGCAACCAAATTTTCAGGAATCATTACTACTATAGTAATTATGGTATAAACCAAAATTCGCAACTCTAGCTTTAAAATTACGCTTGCTATTCCATTTTTTTGATTTGCGAGGGCGGAAGTGGGCATGGCAAAAATTTGAAACAAACTTGATCTGCGTGCAAACATAACAAATGCTGTCGAAAAAAAATGATAGCTCTATCTTTTATAATCTCTGAGATCTAGGTGTTCATACGGACAGACACACAGACGGACAGACACACAGACGGACAGACACACAGACGGACAGACACACAGACGGACAGACGGACATGGCTATGTCGTCTTGGCTGTTGACGCTGATCAAGAATATATGTATATACTTTATAGGCTGGTGAGCGACCGATAAATCGGGCACTGTGAGTTATCTCCTAAGATGCCGTACTTTTGGTGGAATTAAAAATCCAAGTTAAAAATACTTGTATAATGAAACGAATGACATTAAATTTGTTGAAGTTGGGTAAAATATGTTTTTGAAAAATTAATTTATTTCATTTAATTATTGTATAAATGTATAAAAAAAAAATTGTTGAAATCACTTCCCTTTTTGTGGCAAACATCTGATTGCCGTTTCTGTAATTGCAAAAAAGTCAAAAATAAAATATATATCATTTAGTGGAATCATAAATCTATGAAGGATAAAATTATCCTTATGTGAGTTCAATCCACGCATCAAATTGTTTCTTAAATTTTGTTAAATTTAATTTAATTGGGCTTTAGTTTTCTGATTTTTTCATTTAGGGTGAGGCGTAGACATAGTAATTTTTGTCTATGCCTCTTTTGACTCAACGTAGACACTACTATATGAGCAATTACAAAATTTTTCTAAAATTGTCAAACTTATATAATAATATATGAATGTACTTGCAAGTTTTAAGATATCACCAATTTTTATGTCAAAACAAGTTTAATTGGGATTCGTTTAAAGTAAAAATGTTGCATTTTTGCATGTAGTCAAATACTAAGCGAACACCTCACAAAAATTGTACGACTGTACGGACAATAGGGATTTCACCAAATTTATCGTCAATATATAGATATATCAGGGTTGCCAATGCAAATTTATACGTTTCCCCAAAAATCGGGATAAAACTCCCCAAATTTGGGGACAAAAATCCGCTGATTCCCCACAAATTCCCCACATAGGTTTTTTTAAATGAAACAGTAAAAAGCTGAGTATAACTCATATTAGTATTCTTAATTAATTAAAATAAAAACTCAAACAGTTTTTGTGGATAGCATTTTGTTTGACGGGTTGAACTTGACGCTGCCGCCTAGTTTTTTAATTTCTTCTCTTGCAGCCATAAATCGTTATATCGTTACTTCGCGACAGAAATAACATAAACTTATCGAACTCAGCTATGAAAATGACGAAGACACCGCGCATAACATGTAGGCGTTTAAGAAAGAGAAAAAACGGGAATCCTCTGATCATAAACAAAACTGTCAATCTACTTGTAGTTTGAAACTAGAAATGTGCTATACATATTTTTAAAAAAGATCGATGTCGTGTCGATAATGAATGATGAAATATTTACCGACGAGAATAAGATGTCAAAAAATGTAAAAATCCCCGCATTTTCCCCACATAATGCAAATCCCCAATAAATCCTCAATCAACTTAAAATTCCCCGAACTTTGGGGAATTCTCCACAAAATGGCAACGCTGAGATATATATATATGTACATACTTGATTATATAATAGTAAGCAAAAAGTGATGGCAATCTTATTTTGGAAGAACACTTTTGTTTAAATCAATAAAAAAATTAAATTTAGAATGATATCAATTAATTAATTAATTTTTGATTATTATTAAAAAAATGTTTATAAAAACAAGTTAGAAAGTTACAGTCGAGTGTGCTCGACTGTGAGATACCCGCTACCCATTTTTAATAAGGGCAAAATATTGCGGTATTATTTTCAAAATATACCGAAAATACTAAAAAAATGCTGAAAATATACCAAATGGTATGTTTGGTATATCGATACAGCAAACCATTCAAAATATACCATAGACGGCACAATGTACCAGATTGTCGGCCAAAGCAACTCAAACCCCTAGTAAGTAGGCGTTTTTGCCCATACAAAAGTATTTCTTTAATAACTTCCACAATTTTAATCTGATCGCAACCAAATTTTCAGGAATCATTACTACTATAGTAATTATGGTATAAACCAAAATTCGCAACTCTAGCTTTAAAATTACGCTTGCTATTCCATTTTTTTGATTTGCGAGGGCGGAAGTGGGCATGGCAAAAATTTGAAACAAACTTGATCTGCGTGCAAACATAACAAATGCTGTCGAAAAAAAATGATAGCTCTATCTTTTATAATCTCTGAGATCTAGGTGTTCATACGGACAGACACACAGACGGACAGACACACAGACGGACAGACACACAGACGGACAGACACACAGACGGACAGACGGACATGGCTATGTCGTCTTGGCTGTTGACGCTGATCAAGAATATATGTATATACTTTATAGGCTCGGAGATGCCTCCTTCTACCTGTTACATAAATTTCCTGCCGGCATAAAGTTATAATACCCTTCTACCCTATGGGTAGCGGGTATAAAAACATGTCCAGCAACTACAAAATATGTATTAATATCGCATGATGTTACGTTAACCGGCTAATTGTTTGTGCTTGGTATTGAATTAATTGAAATTTATTTTGCAGTGGGTGGAAGAGTCGTTTACAGACTTCGTCAAAGGCATTAATTGGCGTAGCTATGTGGTATGCGATGTTGCCTACCACAATGTTAATAATTGGCTATGGTCGCCATTTATTGACCGTGGACCCGCGAATCGTCTTTACATCGAAATTCAATTTACAATTCGAGATTGTTCACTCTTTCCAGGTAAATAAAATATTATATATAATCAAAATCGTTGCTTTTTACTTATAAATATATTGGTTGTAGTTTCAAAGTGAGCAGTTTTTACAAAACAAAATATATTGTAGTGTGCACCAATACTCTGGAAGTGGGTATTTCAAAGCACATAAGTACGTTTACATAACAAAAGCAAAATATATTTCCAACAGTATTGCGAGTAATATAGCAATTTAATCCATCAGCACATAATTAAAGCTCTTTGTATTTGTTCGTGACTGATTATTATTCTCTATTAATCAAACTACAGCCTAACCTATTTCATTTCTTCAGAATAAATTAAACTAAAATTAAACGTTTTTTAATAATTTAATCCGACATTTTATTTTGCCTGTACACTTTGGTGATTATAAACGATTTCGACGATATATATTTTAAATACATATATTTTATTAATAATTTATCATATTATTTTAAAGGAAATGCTTTGTCGTGCAAGGAAACGTTTAGTTTGTTATTCTACGAATTTGATGCAGCTACCCGAGAGCCGCCTCCTTGGCAAACGGACAGTTACAAATTAATTGCTCGTATTGCAGCTGGTGAAGGCCGATTTAATCAAAACTCTGATGTAGATATTAATACGGAAGTTAAAAGTATAGCTGTCAACAAAAAAGGCGTTTATTTTGCATTTCGTGATCAGGGAGCTTGCATCAGTGTACTTGCTGTTAAAGTATATTATATCACCTGTCCGGCGGTTACCGAAAATTTCGCTCACTTTAATGAGACGCCTACGGGTCGTGAAATTACCATAATTGAGAAACAAAATGGAACATGCGTTGAAAACTCTGAGCCTTATGAAACCCCGACATATCTTTGTAAAGGGGACGGCAAGTGGACAATTCTAACTGGCGGATGTCGTTGTAAAGTGGGCTTTGAGCCTAATGAAATCAACAACACTTGCACTGGTAAGTTATTTTATTTTTTTATATGGTATCATAAAGTAACTCAGAACAGGGCGTTTTTAATCTAAATTTTAATTAACAATGTGTACATTTTCAAAACTGAGACAGTCACACAGGCGTGTATTTTTCCATCCCAACAATTATGGGATACCAATAAATAAAAAGCAAAAATATATTTTGTTATATTAATGCGGGTATTATTTAAAATATTTTTTTTGTTAGCGAGCAAAGCAAGCAATGGATGGGGATCGTCGCATATTTATTAATTAATATTTGTAACTAATATATTTGCAGAATGCCCAGCTGGTATGTTTAGATCGGCTGAAGTGCGTAAGTGTGTGCCTTGCCCTCCAAATTCCAATAGCTCCAAAGCGGGCTCACCGTTGTGCAAATGCAAATCCGGATACTATAGACATCCAATTGATGGAGGTTACATGCCCTGCTATAAACCACCCGGCCCTCCCACGAATTTAACGCTGTTATTTATTGATCAAACTAGCGCTATCATTTCATGGAGTCCACCCGCAAAAGATTTAGATTTTATGGCAAACGGAATGGATAAATTTCGCAGTGAAATTTTATACAAAATACGTTGCACAATGTGCAGCTCGAATGTAATGTTCAATCCATCAACGGATACGTTTAATGAAACAAAAGTAACGCTTACGAATTTGGATCCAGTTACTACATATACGGTGCAAATTCATGCAGCAAATGGAATTTCGCATATAGTTGAAAGCGCTATCTTCGGCAATGAAACATTTTTTAATAGTGAAAGTCAATTTAACAATGCTTCTTCAGCATTTGCAAGTATTAATATTCATCAATTTGATCTAAACGAAATCAAAACCAATTATTCTGAAATTATGTTTACTACGGAGTCTGTAATGTTTTCAACCGTATTTAATTTACGTGTCGTCGCTATTACAAATAATGATGTCGATCTTGTTTGGGAAAAACCCGTTCAGAGTGACACACCAATTGAGTTGTATGAAGTTCGCTGGTTTCCAAAATCCGATATGGATTTGATCAATAAAACTGCATTGAACACAAAGGACACCAAAGTCCATATAGATGGATTAATCGATAATACCGAATATGGATTTCAAGTGCGCTGTAAAACAAATAATGGTTTTGGTTCATACAGCAATATGGTGTACGCTCAAACGCATCTTTCAGTTGAATCAGGTATTTTTTTTTAGATATTGAAGTTTTTAAGTATTTTAAAGTATTTTCTTTTCGTTTGCGATTATTTAATTTAGTTTACGAGGACACTATGCAAATACGATTTATTGCTGGTGCAATTGTCACGGGTGTTTTCTTCTTGGTGGTTATTATTGTGGCGACGGTTTATTTTATGCGATCCAAACATCAAGATGAACTTGACAAAAAGTCCACAAATCATCTGCCATTGCCAATAGACTACACTAGTAATGAAGGTAAATATGTTTTAAAATTTATCTATTGTATATATTCAGTTAGGGTCAACAAGAATTGTGAAAGTGATTAAGAACTTAACGAATAATGTCTCGGAGTTATTTGCTATACATTTTCAAACTAAATTTCCATAAAATTGCAACTTACATATTATTATTACTTTATCCCAGCTAATCATATTTTTAAACTACAATCACATAAATCTGTTTGTATCCCAATCCCTTTATTACTAAATAAACATCCGATATTTAAGGACTCGTTGTGACATATAGTAAGTTTTTCGATTGTATATTTTATCGAAAGTTAAAAGTTAATTGTGTATACTATATAAGAGATGTTTTGTACATTTAAACAAATTTGCATTAAATATTTAAACGCATATTGAAAAATTTGCATTGAAAGGGAGGAAGACTATCAGATTGTAAAATCTAACAATCAAATAAAGTCAAAACAATTGCCTGCTGAATTATCGACATATGCTGTTATCTTTTTTAAAAGTTCAAATTATTTTTAATAGTCCAAATTAAGATACAAAGTACAACTTTATTTTTTATCTTTATTTTTAGTACATGCTATGGATACAACTCCAATTGTTAAGACTCTACATTCGAATGGTATATAATTTATTTTATGGCGGTGGAGGGGTTTTAATGCATGTTTCATAATAAATTACAATTTAAATATACTTTGCTTTCATTTTCAATGTCATTTTGGAAGATATTAAATTGATATACATAAGGAAATCCTTTCAAATTTTAATGATTCTATTTGTATTGCATTTGCAGTGACGACTCCTTTATTTGGCAATAGTCGCAGCTATGTGGATCCCCATACATACGAAGATCCAAATCAAGCAATTCGGGAATTTGCACGTGAAATCGATGCAAACTACATTACAATTGAAGCAATTATTGGTACATTTGAACATATATATACAATTTTATTAAATTATAGGATTTTTAATTAATATTAATATCTGATGAATATTTTAGGTGGCGGCGAATTTGGAGATGTGTGTCGGGGACGTCTTAAAATTCCTCCCAACTTTGTACAGGACATTGATGTTGCAATTAAGACCTTAAAACCAGGTACATTTTATACACTTTGATAACATAACTATTGCTATATATCTCTGTTTTCTTCTGTCTAAGGCTCATCGGAAAAAGCACGTTGTGACTTTTTGACAGAGGCTTCAATTATGGGGCAGTTTGATCATCCAAACGTAATATACCTTCAAGGTGTTGTCACACGCTCCAATCCCGTTATGATTATCACAGAATATATGGAAAATGGCAGCTTGGATACTTTCCTTCGTGTGAATGATGGCAAATTTCAAACTTTACAATTGATAGTGATGCTGCGTGGTATCTCAAGTGGCATGTCGTATCTGAGTGATATGAATTATGTACATCGGGACTTAGCAGCACGCAACGTTCTAGTCGATGCCCAACTCATTTGCAAAATTGCCGATTTCGGATTGTCTCGTGAAATTGAAAATGCCAGTGATGCTTATACAACTCGAGTGAGTATTATAAGTAAAGAAAAGAAAGATTTTTGTAACAAAAAATTAGTAGAAACATTGGAAGTAAGAAAGATACAGCTGTGAGAAACCCGCTTCCCATTTTGAATACTAGCAAAACAGCGCGGCTATACTCTTAAAATGTACCATAATGATATACCTCAAAAATACTACAAATGAAACTTACAGATTGTACTGTAGATTGTAGCTTCAAATTATAAATATGACAGTTTGTGAAACAACAGTTTTAGATACTCTTTGCAAATATAACTGAGTTGAATTTCAATACAAATTTGGTCTATTCTCCAAAAATACTTTTTGTTTTAAAAATTAAAAATAATGTTGAACTCCTTAAATAAAAAGGTTAATATACAGGCATGCTCCGGTATTCACTTTTAGTTTTCGTTTTGGAACCAAAACCGAGATTTTCGTTTTTAGGTTTTCACAAGCTTTTAGTCATTGTTTTGCTATCGGAACGTTTCATTTTTTACTACTGAAACAGCTTATTTGTGTTTTGGTCAGAAGTAAACAACGCGAAGAAATTCCTTTCGTATGTCCAATTTCCTGCGTGGATAGAACTCACAAAGGTATAATTGTATTCTGCATAGTTTATTTATGCTTCGCCTGAAAGAAATATATTTGCCTTTTGTCTTTTTTGTAAATAAAGATTTGAAACTTTCCTTAAAAATAATCAGTTGAATGTAATGCCACAAAAAAAGAGGATGAAAATGGGGTGATTTCAACAACTATTTTTATACAATTTTAGCACTTAAATAATTAAATTAAATAAATTAATTTTTAAAAAACATATTTTAACCAACTTCAACAAATTTAATGCCATCCGTTTCACCATAAGTATGGCAGCTTAGGCGATAACTCATGGTGTCGGATATATCGGTCGCTCACCAAAACGAAAATTGTTGTTGCCGACGGCAAAGTTTTATTTCCAAATTTTACAAGCCTAATTTATTTTCTGGCGGTCTTAAAATAACGACAATAAACCAACGATTCAACTATTTTTTTTCTTTTGCAAATAGGATCGGATTTAATGTAGGAAAAGGTATTTACTGTTCATTTCGGCAAGACAAATTTGCTTGTTTTGCAATTCGAAAAAATCTTGTTCAAAACAAAAACGAAAAGTGAATACCGGAGCATGCCTGATAATTAGTTAATTCAGTAAAGAAGGAGTACTTTTAATTTCATATTTATTTTTCTAACATGTGAAATATTTATAAATCATGAAAATCGCATAAAAATGATAAAAAAAATTACCTAATATCTCATTATAAATATTCTAGGGTGGAAAAATTCCTGTTCGATGGACTGCACCGGAAGCTATTGCGTTTCGTAAGTTTACATCTGCATCAGATGTTTGGTCATATGGAGTCGTTTTATGGGAAGTGATGTCTTATGGTGAGCGCCCTTATTGGAATTGGTCAAACCAGGTATGTTATTTAATCTTCAGCATCGATAGTAAGTGAAAATTAAAATTTGAATTGTATAAAGGATGTTATTAAAAGCATTGAGAAGGGCTATCGCTTGCCTGCCCCTATGGATTGTCCAGAAGCTCTATACCAGCTAATGTTGGATTGCTGGCAAAAACAGAGAACACATAGACCAACATTTGCAAGCATTGTATCAACCTTAGATAATTTAGCAAGACAACCGCAGTCTCTGCTGACCACAAGAAGTTCACCAGAGAATGATTCAACACAACATATTCTGGATACACAACGTGGTCATAACATTTTTATTAGCACCGATTTATGGCTAGAGAATATCAAAATGTCTAGATATTGTCAACACTTCAAAGAGGCTAATTTAGTGAGTGCTCAACAGGTAAGTAAAGTTTGAGCAAAAGATAACCCAATCCTTATTTTTATTATTCATACATTTTTGTATTAACAGATCTCAAGATTAACAGCTCAACAGTTATCCGATATGGGTATAACTTTAGTTGGACATCAAAAGAAGATTTTACATCAAGCTCGTCAGCTTGACACAATAATATAATAGCCGATTAGGCTTAAGATGTACAGACATGAAAACCCATATAATCAATACGTACCATTAAGTTGTTTCACACACAAGAATAAGATAAATACCCTTTGAATTAAGTAACATTTGTAGTCTATTAACTGTAAGTATTTCTGATACTTAACCACAACATAAATTAAGAATATATAGGCTTTTCTTATTTTATAAAAAATGTTATTATCGTAATTGATTTATTTTAAATTCAGTGTATAAGTTCAACGCATTCAAATCGTATTGTTCAACACATAATGTAAAGCTTTTAAATTTTACTGTATGAAATTGAGTTAAGGTTTAAATTAGACGAACGAATGACGATATTTAAAATACATTTGTCGCTTTGGCAATAGTACAACAGTATTAATTATGACTAACGGCAATTCACATTTCTCTTAAAATTAATATATATATATATATATATTAATGAATAGATTTAACTATACGATACAATAAATTAGAGATTGGTATATTCGGAGTATACCTATCGCTTTTTGAAGAATTCCAATTAGAGATTTTTTACCCATGTCGCACTACACATTTTATTTATCTGGGTGTTACAACTTTAAGTGCATCGATACAAATGAAAATATGTAAATCTTAATAGAGGCAAGATCGCAATATATCTTCGAAGTACAAATTTGAATCGGGCAATTCATGAACTTTACACATTCTTATAGTAATTTCGAAACATTTATAATGCACTGATGAAGTGGACATACAGTACTGTAGATGAGGCTGAAAACATTATTTAATATCATTTATACTCATTAATAAGAGCATACATGTATATACATACATACATACATATCTATTGCTTCATTAAACATGCATCCATTCTTTCGGAGAAAAGTTCATTATAATAAGTACGAATAATGATTAATATTTATTAAAATATATCAGTCCAAAAGGTAAATATTTACCTTCATAAATAAAACAGAATTATGAACCTTCATATATAGAATTTACTTATAGTTTAAAGCAAATCCATTGCATTTATTGTAGGTTAATTGTATCATGAAATTTAATAAGTATTATTTATACACAAAAGTCGCAAATATTATATTTCTACTGTCATTGCTTTATTGTCATTCATTATCAAATGGAGTTAAACATAAAAACAGATATGCAATAAATGAAACCCTAAATAAAATTATTTTAGCTCTACCTTCCATTTGTTAACATATAAATGCAATTGGCTGTAACCTATATATATAATGAATATCATGTGCTGACATTCCGAGCTTCAACTCATTGCATACTTAAACTCTGACTGTTAAATTAATGATAACAGGAACCGGTGCAAGAACTTTTCGCGTTTGGGCAAGATAGAGAACATTCAGAAACCAAGAGAGCAAACTATAGTCGATTGTGCTCGACTTTGAGATCCTCACCCATTTTAAATAGACGCAACAGAAGCTGTTTTGTGTAAAAGCGGGTTGATCGTTTATGTGTGGTGCGAAACTGTGGTATACGAAATACTATATCAATATACCTAAAAAAAAAAACCTTTAGTATATTTTCAGTATTTTTGTGAAATATTAGTTTGGTCTATTTTAAAATTACTATGACAATATTTTGCTTTTACTCTAAATGGGTAGTGGGTAACTTTCTAACTCGTTTCTTTTAATGTAGAGCGTCTGTCTCTTACGAATCGCAAAGTTGGAATTGTTTAAACGCAGTTGTGAACGATAAATCGTTTAATACAAATTTATTAAACACTTTTCTGCATTTTCATAAAAAATTTGATTTACTTTTAAGGAGTTGGTTACATTTTTGATTTTGTTTGTACAGTGACCGCCTATCCTGTGACGGGACGAGGTTGTTCTTTTATGCTGCATCTACCATGCGTGAACTTTAACACAAAAAATTAAAAAATTGATGCTCCAATCGAAACTCTGTTCTTTGTTAAATTCAAATTAGAGATAAAAGAGACTAACATGCAACTGCCGATTTCAAGTGCCCAATTTACCAAAACGAATATTGTTTTTGCTGACGGCAAAATTTTATTTGCAAATTATTTAAAAATATTTACAAGCCTAATTAATCTTCTGGCGGTCTTAAAATAACGACAATAAACCAATGAGTCAAATATTTTTTTCCTTTTGCAATTAAGTTCCGAAGAATCTTGTGAAAGTGAAAACGGAGCACCATTTTTTTTTGTTTTCAAAACGAAAAGTGAATACCGGAGCATGCCTGTAATTTTAAAGCTAGCGCTTATAAGCTGTTCGTTTCAGCAGTGACGTCGCTGCGCTACTGCTCATTCTAACAAAGTTTCTTTGGTTTCGGGTTTAACCAACACATCATCAACGGAAGTCTAAGGGTGTGCCAGGAGTCCCAGTGCTCTTATTAAGCCCCTTTATGCATTTGTCACTACGTGCCCAGTGCCCTAGAGATATTCTTATTGGCATTGCAGACTTAATTAGTGAACTTAATAAAGAATGCGCTCTCTTAGGCGGAAATTTGTAACTTGTCGAGGATATTTGTTCTATATAGAGGTGTTCAAAACTTCCCCTTCTTCTAGGGCGTCTGATAGTCTGCGTATAGCTAATTTTACTCGGCATTTTGCTGTATGGTTGCCATTGTAGTAAGTTACTAATCAGTAGCCAACGCCACTGCTGAAACTCACGGCTTTATATAGAGCCAGCTTTAGAATTAATCATTAGTCTGTAATTTAAATCAATAAAGAACGATTCCAGTTGGAACCTTGGTAAAACATTCTTTTGTTATTATTTCAATATAAATAATAAATATAAAATAATTGTCGCCCAAGCGGAAAGTTTGCTTATCAATAGAGCAAAGCTGTTTTTAAGTGCTCCATAAAAGATTTCGGTCAAATCGCGAATCGATAGAGCAAAACGTGAAAACAAATCGTGTACCGAGAGTGCAAAACGTCTACTGAGTGCACGATTCACATAAGGTTATTATCCCAAATAGAGATTCGTGATCATCAAAGGATGACTCGGAAATAACAACAAGCCAAAGTACATTAACGACCAGTACAACATTTGCAAAACCTTCACGACCATTAAGTTAGTCGGTAATAGGAACAACTCAAAAAATCTCGGCAATTAAGTTAGCCAAAATAAACCCACAACAAATCGATTAAGTTATCGAGAATATATATAAGACTCAAAAAGGTCCATATATAATATATTTTATCGTTGAAATCAGTAAATGGGTACGTAAATCTGTGTAAAACGATGAACAAAAAAGATCCAAACAGTTATTCCAACTATGCGATTCCTAAGGGACCCTCCAAAGTTTTTTTTATTTTTATTGTAAGCTTGGTTTGTTTTTATTCGATCTTCTCTTTATGAGTCTAACAATAAGGTTGCAAATCTTAAAATAATACAATATCTAACAGTTTGATTTGAACTGAATAGAGACTACGTGGTCCTAATAATTAGCGCTGGATTGGAAGATCATTGCGGCGAAGACGAGAACTGCTAGAAACTCGCGTGAGGGCTCTCGCGAGATGATTTGGATGTACTGATAGCCTGTCGTAGTACTTTGTTATGATTTGTGCTATCTCTTCTCTGGCGAGTGGTATGTGAAGGTCCTTGTGAATGTTTTCATTCCGAACGTACCACGGTGCCTCGGTGATGGTTCTAAGAATTTTTGATTGAGTTCGTTGCATTATATCCACACTGCTGTTACTGGCATTCCCCCACAACTGAGAGCCGTACATCCAGATTGGTTTCAAAACGGTGATATAGAAGTACCTTGTAGTCCAAGCTAAGGGGCGAGCGGCTATTTGAACTTTAAATGTGTTCTTTTGGCTTCAATGTGGCTGCGCCAAGTAAGCCGTTAGCTATACGCCGAGGTGTACACCAAGATATGTTACTACATTTGCTATCGGAACCACTGTGTTGTTTAGAATAAGTGGAGGGCAGTCTTGCCTGTTAAGAGTGAACGTTACGTGCTTGCATTTTTGTTCGTTAACTTTGATTCGACAGTCGGATAGCCATTTCTCCACTGCCACCAGGTGTATAGCAAGTTGCGCCGTTGCTTGATTGGGCCATCTCGAGCTGCCATCTGCAAAAGTGGATGTGGTTAGTTTCCTGTTCGTTGGGATGTCCGCAGTGTAAATAAGGTAAAGTGTTGGTCCAAGCACATTGCCTTGAGGAACTCCGGTTCTAATGATGTAGTCATCAGACATGGCTAAATTACATCTTACTGAGAATTTCCTGTTGTAAAGGTATGACTTCAAAAGTTTGTGTGTGTTGGTTGGGAGTTTGAATGTATTTCGGATTTCTGATGTTATGCGGTTGACTTGCTCAATGGTTCCGTGTTTTTCTTGAAAACCAAATTGATAAGTTGTGTGTTTTGAGATATGGGGTAATGTGTGCCAAGAAGCATTTTTCAAAGAGTTTTGATAGACACGTTAGTAAACTAATAGGTCTATATGATGAAGCAATTGTGCGGTCCTTGCCAGGTTTTGGTATCATTATAATGATCGACTTGTCTCGTTATTGCATTGAAGAATTGGCAAATAGCTCAAACAGCACAGAAAGGAAGTTCAATAATCATTTTTGGTGATATTAGGTCGCATCCTGAAGATTTTTTTGGGTTGAGTTGTTCGTTTATGATTTTGAGTAACTCATGTGGCCTAAATACAATAGGTTCATACGTTGATGTGTCGATATCTGATGTTGCTGGCAGTGAGATCCCGTTCGATGATGTATTGGGCTGAAATACATTTTGAAGATGCTCTGGAAATCTGTCGGCTCTTTCTTCGTTGCTGCGAGCGCAGTTGCCTGTGGATGTCCTTATTGGCATTGCAGATTCGATTGGTGCGCAGAGAGATGAGTATGCTCTCCAAAGTGGGAACTTGGAGCTCATTGGGGATATGCTCTATGTAATGTTTTTGGGACCTTTCTTCTTCATGACGTAGTGCAGCTGAGAGCCTCCGTGTAGCGTCTTTTAACCTTTGTTTTGCGGATGGTTATCAGTTGGAGCTGCGACCAAGACGGATTCAAGAGTGTTTGTGGATAGGTTGATATCAGCTTCGTCATTCAAACGTGGATTCAACTCAATATGCGAACTTATATATTTTTTGTACTTAAGCCAATTGGTTTTATTCATTGTTAGTCTGAATGGCTTATCTACCGCAACTGGATGTAGATTTAGTTGTAGAAGTACAGGCGAGTGATCAGACGATAGATCTGATAAGGAGTTGGCACTTATCAGGTTGCGAGGAATGTTTTTTGTGACTGCAAAATCTATCAAGTCTGACAGTTTTCTAGGATCTGTTGGCCAATATGTAGGTGTCCCAGGTGATACACAGTCTAGCTTGTTGCTTGCTTTTATTATTGCATTGTACAACTGCCTTCCCTTTGGAGTCACAAGTCGAGATCCTCAGTACGTATGCTTGGCATTGAAGTCTCCTGCTGCTATAAATTGTTCGCTCAGAGAGTTGAAATAGTCCATGAATTGGGATTCGGATATTGTAAACCGAGGAGGACAGTATACGGCGGCAAGCTTTAAAGATCGGGAATCAATTTGTATATCTATAGATGTAGCTTGCATGAAGTTAGTGGCGAAGCTATTGTGGAAGCAGTGCTTGATGCGATTTCTAATCAGAATCCCAGTGCCTCCATGTGCCTTCCCATCTGGGTGATTCGTGTTGTAGAAGAGGTAGCCTCGAATTTGGAAATTATATTTATTTATAAGATGAGTTTCTGCGAGTAGCATTACATCGATATGGTTATTATTCAGGAATTGAGTTAGCTCGAATGAGACGCCGTTGGCGTTCCACAGTGATATACGGAGTGGAGCCATTGATTACTTAGTCTGCTTTTTAGCAACAAGCAGCTCAATCAAAACATTCTTGTTTCGCATAAGATCTTGCATAGTTGTCTGCATGAATGACATGAACTCCATCATACTTTGTTGAAGATTACATATCATTGTTTCAAGTTTGTTCGTAGACTGTTCTTCTGGTTGATGAGGGGAAACTGATGATCGTGGCTTGGTGGGAGCGGTACCCAATTTTAGAGCAGTTGCAAAGCTTGCGGATTTGTCGGTGAACTCATTATTGGCTAAAGATTTAACAGCTGTAGGGGGGAAGACATCACGTGTAGATTTCATAGGTGGTGTATGTGAGCGAGCAGTGGTCACTCTTTGGTGTGTACGACTTTTCAGTTCCTTGTAGACTGGACAGACCCTGTAGTTAGCCGTATGGTTGCCTCCACAGTTTCCACACTTTTTGCTGCTGGGATCCTCTTTATTTTTTGGGCATTTGTGAGAGTCATGAAGGTATCCACAAGCAACGCATACTGGACGAAGCGTGCAATAAGACCTTGTGTGGCCATATTCCTGACAATTATTACACTGCACCGGTCCATTTCTTTTATCGTAATTTTCTTTTTACCGAAATTTTGCGGTGTAGTAGGAACTGGAGAGTAAAAATTGGGTGCACTTCATTTTTTTTCAGAGGCTTGTGTTTGGTTTCAGGTTCAAGTTCTACCTTGAAAAGAGGTTGAGGCTTTCTTTCTCTATTCAAAATGTTAATAACATTTTTTACGTTAAAACCTTTCTCCTTCAGTGCGCTTGCAACTTCAGCTGGTGTTACTTCCGGCTCAATACCTTTTAGTACTACCTGCTGACCTTTAATGCTTTTTAATTGGTACGTGTAGACGTTTTTATTATTGTCGTTTAAATACATCGACAAAATTCTGTAGTTTACTTCCGTATTAGTCTGAACTTTTGTTTCGTGAATATTTCCCTTTGTTAATGGAATTATGTGGAAATTGTCTGGTCCTATTAGATTCAGTATCGAGTTTACGAGAGCATTCGAACTTTTCTCTCGAATGTAAATCGGCGGCGGCTTGGGCTTTTTGTTGTCCCCTACGATGTCTTCCAGAGGTATATCATCGGATTTATCTGCCAAGATAGCAAATCTGTTTGCTTCTATGGGCTTCTCTATTGTAGAATGTTTTGAGGTGCCTCGAGTTATTTTAGCAGAATTACCAAATCTAGAGTTCTGCGGGCTAAGCTTACGTTTTATTTGTATGTAGCGATCCACCAGTCTGTACGGCCGAACGTTATTTTGAAGAGAGCCCGCTGGTGCACAAAAGATTCCGTTGTTACGGTAGATGGTGTTGCGCGAGCAGTCGATACCATTGTAGTTGTTGTAATAGTTGCCGTTACAGTTGCTAATGACGTCGCTGTACTGGTGACCGTGGCTAAGCAGGTTGGCATGAGGGAAGGGTATGTTGTTTTATCCAACAAGAGCGCTGGAGAGCAAGAACGCGCCCTGCCTTGCGATGTTGGATTGAGTTCATTACTCGGGCTTGGGGTTATTGATCGCGGTTGGTTAGTTTTTGTTGGGTTTGCGGTCGCGTTGTCTTGCATTGACACGATTGAATGGTATGCGTTGTTACGTTGCAAAGAGAGCCGACGCTCGTCTTGCTGACGTTGGAGCACCGTATGAGTGTCGAATTCACTCATAGCTTAATGTTTTTGATTTTCTTCTTATTATTTACACAAAAAGTACGAAGTTCATCTCACTAAGCGTCTTTTCGCCCACTGTGTATTTTTTTTTACAGCTTGCACTGCACTATGCTTTGTTTTTATTTAATTTTCGTTGCACGATAAGAAGACAAAAAGAAAACACGACTGCACTCGCCGACGTACGCGAGCGTCATCACCTTCCAAAGTTTAAGGAAAAAACCATCCACTGTTTATAAACTAATGCTATAATCGATCAACAAAAAAATAGTGTTTAATTCGTTTTTCTCGCTTATGACTAATCGTACTAACTTAATTCGAACCTCATACTAAGTCCCGAAAAAAAAGCCAGTGAAGCACAAAGACAGCGAACAATCGAGAGACAATACAATAAAAAGTTAAACAAGCCTTGGCCAATGGCCCCGAATCCGCTGCCGCGTTCAGAAACAGATTCCAGCATCCAGTCAAAATTTATCAACTACATGAACAGCCCACTATTTGAAGCTTGAAAATAACCTCCTGGTCCTATGTCAAATGGACAGAAACGACAGAAAAACTTTAACATACAAACAAACAACGACGAATTGCAACCCTCCGCAGAAACTGACGCTCTCACAACTATGTACAAGCAGTTGTGAGAGCGAGGCTCATACCTATGTAGAACAATCAATAGAAGAAAACGATAAACAAGTGGACCAGTATGACAACAAACACGACGACGACACTTACGAATTTTATGATTACTCTGCTCTTAATTTTGTTGAATAAATAATTCATCTCTCCTATATTGTAAAAACCCCTTTCCAAATAAAAAAATTTTTTTATGCCGTCTCAATAGGGGAAGAAAAAATTTTCGAAGTGGTAAATGCAATAGTTCCAAAAACAACTCACCTGTCAGAAACACAGAAAACAAAGCTTAGGCAACTCTTAAAAAAATTTCCGAACGTCTTTGCCAACCCAAACCAGAAACTGACCTATACTACTAACCCACAAGAGACAATAAGATCATCATCGGATACCCCTGTACATTCAAAGTGAGTATCCAATAACACTGAAAGACGAAGTGAATAAACAGATAAAAGAGCTTGTTTGTAGGGCGCGTTGAGTAGTGTGACATAGTCTCACGCACAGTATACTAACTTTGTCACTATCGATATCAATCGATCGCGACCACACTGTCAGCTTTTTTGAGTGGTCACACCTGCCATTATCTGACATCAACAGAGCTTTTAGAAGATGGAATAATTCGACCGTTTCGGACTTCAATCAATTCTCCTGTGAGGACGTAACTATACCCCCACTTTGCAACCTACATATGTATATAGAGAAGACCGCATTGTCTATTATTAATGTAACGAATTCTTTTGGTGCTGTTGTAGGTTTCATACACTAGCTGGCTTCTCCTGCTTTGCTCAGTAATATATGGATTTTGAAAATTAATAATGTGCACCACTATATAACAATAGTACATTAAGAAATCGCCCACAAATGGGTAGACTTTGTAAGAGGAGTGTAATGTGGAACGATGAAAGAGAAAGGAAAGGAATGGAAGGTAGGTTAAACAAGTAAGAAAGTTTGACATACCCGCTACCCATTTTGAATAAAAGCAAAATATTGCGGTATTTTTTTAAAATATACCAAAAATAAAAGAATATACCAAATTGTATTTTTGTTATACCGATATAGTACCACATTCAAAATATACCATAGACGGCATAATATACCAGATTGTCGACCAAAGCAACTAAAACTCGTAGTAAGTAGGCGTTTTTGCCCATGCAAAAGTACTTCTTTAATTACTTCCACAATTTTTGTCTGATCGCAACCAAATTTTCAGGAATCACAATTATTATAAATATTATTGTACATATCGCAGCTCTAGCTCTGAAGTTACGCTTGTTATTCGATTTTTTTATTTGCGGGGGCGGAAGTGGACGTGGCAAATATTTGAAACAAACTTGATCTGCGTGCAAACATAACAAATGCTGTTGAAAAAAATTATAGCTCTGTCTCTTATAGTCTCTGAGATGCAGTGTTTCACACGGACACACCCACAGACGAACATGGCTATATCGTCTCGGCTATTGACGCTGATCAAGAATATATACTTTATAGGGTCGGAGATGCCTCCTTCTACCTGTTACATACATTTCCTGCCGGCACAAAGTTATAATACCCTTCTACCCTATGGGTAGCGGGTATAAAAAGAATTTGTAGCCACTCTCTAACGCAGCACTGATGTTATTGTGTGCATACGCTCTGAAAGAAATACCTAAAGTAATTATTGACAGGATCCCTAAAAGAAAGTGGATCGGCTAACCTACACCTACTTGGTGATGCATAGTTCCAGATAACAACAGAAAGTTAAGCGGACATATTTAATTTATAACAATATAACACAAGTACCTCTAGCCTTAACAACATTGCAAGTAGTTGCGCCCATAGGCCAAAATTCAAAAAATCGACATTACCACAAATTTACGAAAAGTAAATAAATAGTTTCAAAAATGTCGAAGCATCTTAATGGCATACGCGAGTTTTCTTAAAATCTAACGGAACTTTCTAAAAATAGAATGCAAAGCGTGAAAACCTATTCAATTTTGCAGCGCAGCTGCGTTAAGTTAGCTTTTCGTCAAAACAAAATTGCATTTCCAAGTGGTCCAGCATTCGAAAGAGATGTCCAAATAAGATAATTTAAAAAGAACTTTAAAGTTTTAGGTATTAACTTTATAAATTCTTCTTGTGAAATTAATCTGATTGATTTATTATTTGTGTGTTATCAGTGTATTTTTCAATGTTTAAAAGTAATAACAACTTTAAATGTAGCTGCAGATACTTGCAGATTTGTGTGTAATCATTAATAAAATTTAGCTATCTTACTGTTTTCAAGGTCAAATTTGCGACGTAATCTGCTGCTCCTTTGCTTTTGTTATGTTTTTTTTGTGTTTGTGGACAATTTTAAGTATTCTTTTTTTCGCTTATTTTTATGTTATCATTTTTTATAGGCGCTTTGATCTTTGATGCACAGAAGAGGCCAAGAATGCAGAAAAAACTCGAAGAGTAACTTGTTTTGTAGAAGAAAGCAGAAAGATAATTTAAATACTCTTATACATATCTTGGATGCTAATCATCAAATTTTTGCACTGTAATTCACCGAAAGTATTTTGGCGCTTCATCGGCATATAAGCCATACTAAGGTTGTTTTGAGAGCTATAGGACATAGTCTTCCGAGTAGCCAATTCTTTTTTAATATATATACAAAATATTTTTTTTAGATTTTTAAGGAAAATTTCATAGAGATATCTCTATGGGAAATATTTATGGCCGCGGCTCCATATAAGCCCAACCACTGTGAAATGTAAACAAAAAACTTTCACGCTCCTGTTTATGTTAGAAAATTTTAGATTTCTCCAATCAATATCGATATTTCCGTCTGCTTCCTGGCGGCCTTGTTCACTATCCTGTGCCATTGCCGAATTTTCTCTTTTGTTTGTGCTTTGCTCGTTGGCTGTTTGCTTTGCTCCGAGTCTTTAGCGCAAAAAGACTCTGAAGTGACTGCCGAAGCATAGTATAGAATGGGGAGAAAGATTCTAAACACTCACTCAAGCTCGTTGCATTTCGTCCAAAGTCGACAAGAAAAAAGCAACTCCTGTAGCTCAATTTCGTGTTAAAATTGATCGTCCGTCTTCTTCTGCTACTTCGTCTGCCTAAACACCTTCGTTGCCGAGACGACTTGCCGACGCTCCAAAACCCTTAAGTGCTGTGCATTGTCAGGTAACCACACGATCTGTCCAGGCGAAAATTAGTAAAACCCGTACAATGGCTCTCAACAACTTCGTCACCGTTTCTGACAGACTGGTCCAATTCGAGAGTCGGGTCAGAGGGCCTGTAGCCAAGGACGACAACGTACATACGTCCGAGATCTGTCGTGACCGGCTGCAAGTCCTCTGTGACAATGTAGAGTCCGCTTATGCACATGGGCTGATGCATTGCATCGAGACGGCGACAACGCAGGCATAGAGGTCATGGAGGCAAAAAACGATCACTGTTATTCAGTGTATGAGCGGTGTCTCGCCCGAGTGAATGGGTAACTTACCTAAGTTTCCGTGTCAGTCAGGAGTGAAGCATCTGCTCCTCCTGTATATTCCAGTGGCTGCCGGCTCCCTCCAGTCGACACTGAAGTTTTCCATGGTGATTACTTGCGTTGGCCAACCTTCCGTGATTTTTTCACGGCCATCTATGTCAACAACCCAAGGTTGACTCCTGTCGAGAAATTGTTCCATCTTAATTCCAAAACTGTAGATGAGGCCAAAGAAATGATTGCCAAGTTTCCGCTCACGAACGATGGTTTTGAGTCGGCTTGGAGAGCTCTCTGTGAGCGCTTTGCAAACAAACGCCTACCGATCACGAGCCAAATCAAAATACTCTTCAAACTGTCCACGGTTTCACAAGAGTCGGGGGCAGCGATTAAGGAGCTGCAGAGCACGATTCAGCGGTGCTTGACTGCTCTTAAGCACTCAGACATTTCCGTTTCTAGTCGATTCGCAGACTGCATCCTGCTGTTTCTTTGCTCCTCCAAACTCCCCAAGATTATACTCTTATAATGGGAGCAATCATCGGTAGACAAGTCCAAGATTCCCGCATGGCAAGACATGAGCACGTTCCTCAACGAGCGTTATCGTACACTCGAGGCTATTGAGGACGTGAAGCAAACTTCTTGTTAAATGGGGCAAACTCCTACCCACGGATCTGTTGCTCCAATGGATGGAGTATCTCGTGAGCTATCCTGCTCTGAGTAAGATCCCGACTCCAGTACCACGGATTCTGTGATGCTTCAGAAAGGAGCTGCAATCTATGTCCGCGTTGAGACGGCGAACAAAGTGACCACGCATCTCCTCACTTCGAAGACAAGAGTGGCTCCTATCAAGTCATACAGTGCCACGTTTGGAACTTTGTGGTGCAGTCCTCCTCCTTAATTTCCCAGCAGAGAGTTTCCAGACTTACTTTTGGATAGATTCAACAATTGTTCCAGCTTGGTTAAACAAGCCACCATGCAAATGGACAGCCTTTGTGGCCAAAATAGTCCAAGCCAGCGACTTCAAAAGTTGGTCGCATGTGCGATCCGAGCACAATCCGGCAGATCTCGCAAGCCAAGGTGTCCTGCCACAAGAGTTGATTCATAACCCTTTGTGGTGGCATGGACCTGAGCAGCTCCATCTCCAACCGGATCAATGGTTTGAGGGTGTCCCACTCGCTGCGTTATAATGAGAGTCATCCAATTATACTCTCATATTCCTCGTCCTTTTCGCGACTAATGGTTCGGTTCCATACATGGGCGTAACCAAGTAATCATCTGATCCGCTCCAGATTTTGGATTCCAAAGATGAAGGTCCTCGTGAAATCCACCATCAGTTTTTGCAAGGTTTGTGTGATCTACCTGACGAGATTGCAGACCCAAATGATGGGGGACCTGCCCAAGAAAAGGGCATCCTACTCGAGACCGTTCACGCACACGGGAGTTGACTTCGCTGGCCCTTTCGAAGTCAAGAACTACACCGGCCGAGCCTGCCTGATCACCAAAGGATATGTCTGCGTCTTCGAGTGTGCTCGACTGTGAGATACCCGCTACCCATTTTGAATAGAATCAAAATATTGCGGTATTTTGTCAAAATATACCAAAAATACAAAAAATATACCAAATTGTTTGTTTGGTATATCGATATAGTACCACATTCAAAATATACCATAGACGGCACAATGTACCAGATTGTCGGTCAAAGCAACTCAGACCCCTAGTAAGTAGGCGTTTTTGCCCACGCAAAAGTATTTCTTTAATAACATCCACAATTTTTATCTGATTGCAACCAAATTTTCAGGAATCGCAATCACTATGTTGTTATATTTATTGTTATTGTATATACAAAAATTCGCAGTCTAGTTTTAAAATTACGCTTGTTATTCGATTTTTTTGATTTAGGTGGCGGAAGGGGCGTGGAAAAAATTTAAAACAAGTTTTGATCTGCGTGCAAACATAACAAATGCTGTCGAAAAAAATAATAGCTCTATCTCTTATAGACTCTGAGATCCAGTGTTTCATACGGATAGGCGGACAGACGGACATGGCTAGATCGTCTCGGTTGTTGACGCTAATCAATAAAATATAAATTACTTTATAGGGTCGGAGATGCCTTCTTCCACCTGTTACATTCATTTCCTGCCAGCACAAAGTAATCATACCCTTCTACCCTATGGGTAGCGGGTATACGTCTTCGTCAGGCGTGCTCCGGTATTAACTTTTCATTTTGGGACCAAAACCGAGATTTTCGTTTTTAGGTGCTCTGGTTTTAACAAGTTTTTGGTCATCGTTTTGGTATCGGAACATGTAAAATTACGAAAATCGTAAAATATATTTATTGTTGTTGGGAGCAAAAAAGACAAGACACTTTGAAGGCTGCTGATGCGCAAATTAAAACACGTCTGATTCGTTTGCTAGTTGCGAAAGGAGAGAGTGACAATTTATTGTTTGCCGGTTATTCCGACAATAGTAGTTAGAAAACAAAGATGAGCGAAAGCTTATAACTAAACTGTAACAACTGTAGCAAAAGAAGAGCGCAAGATTGAGTGTCAAATGTAACTGCTCAGTTAGGCTGAGCAGGCTTACAGTGGGACTATGCGCTTGATTTAACACCGGCCACCTTGAAATACCCGACGTGGGATTTCAAATCACTGGCAACCGTGCTAATTTATGGATTGGGCGCTTGAATGTGCCAGTGCCCGTTATAATTTCGGCCACCCGTATTTGGCCGTCTGTTCCTCGGGTTACGCCTGCAACCCTTCCAGTTATCCACCGCTGAGGTGGCGTGTTGTCCTCGTGAACCAGGACGAGACATCCGACCTCCAAGCCGGGCTGTGGAGACTTCCATTTGGTGCGGATTTGGAGGTTGTGGATGTAGTCCTTCGACCACGCGAGCCAAAACCGTTGTCTGAGCGTGGATAACATTTGCCACCGTCGCAAATACGTCAGCTCTTTGTTGGGCCTGTCTGGCACGGATCCTTGCGGCAGCGAACGTATGGCTTGCCCGATTAGAAGATGGCCCGGCGTTAGAGCCTCGCCATCGTTGGGATCGGAGCTGAGTGGAGTGAGAGGCCGCGAGTTGAGAATGGCCTCGACATCTGCCAGATGAGCTCTGACCTCGCTTTCCGCCAGTGACGCGTTGGCCATTTGCCGGACGAGGAGATGTTTTGCGGATTTCACCGCGGCTTCCCACAGCCCTCCGAAATGTGGGGCTCGAGGAGGGATGAAGTGCCATTCCATCCCCATCTCCGACGCGAACAACTGCAGTTTCTCCTGCTGCTTCGAGAACTCCATCTGTAGCTCCTTGAGTAGGTTGTTTGTCCCGACGAAGTTGGTGGCGTTGTCCGAATATATCCGAAGTGGAACGCCACGCCTTGCGATGAAGCTTTTTAAGGTTAATAAAAAACAGTTAGTGGACAAGTCAGCAACCAGTTCTAGATGAACAGCCTTTGATGCAAAACACACAAATACTGCTATATACATTTTTAAAGGAGGCCGTCTCCGAATTCGCAAGGAAACATTTATGGGTCCGCAAAAATCAACGCCACAAATGTGAAATGGACGTGAAGCAATCAAACGATCAGTTGGTAACTGCCCCATTACTTGTTCCATTAGTTTTGGCTTGTATCGAAAACAAAGAATGCAACCACGAACTATTTGTGTGCATTCTCTTCGAGCATTAATCAGCCAAATTCTTTGCCTCAAGAGCGAAATCAAAGTTTTAACACCAGCATGACAGTTGGTCTGATGCAAGTCTCTTAAATACATTCTGACCAAGGGCGAATTCTTTGACATCAGGATTGGAAGTTTGGCATCGTAGTCAATCGGTGCATTTAACAGTCTGCCACCTACGCGAATCAACGAAAGAGATTTTCCTGGCTCAGAGATTTTCTGAATAAATGGAGCGAGAGATTGAACATTTGGTTGAACTAATTGATTTGCTTTTAGTTTTTTGAATTCCAAGTTAAATTCGGACCGCTGAACCAATTCAAATAACTTTAACGAGGCAAAATACAACTCCTGTTTACTAAGGGCTGAAGAACAATTTTTAGTTTTTGGCCAGCAAATGAATTTATACACATAGCCAATCACTCGAACCAACCTTTTGTACGAAGAAAAGCGAGCCAGTATAGATGACAGAAAATCAGGGTTGGTAGTTAAACAAACTTGAGCTGATTTTTTTGTTTCACTGTTTTTCAAATCGGTTGACAATGCAAAATGAGGATTCTTAGGCCACTCACACTGCTCTTCCATTAAGAATAGTGGGCCTTCTAACCATATCGAGTCGACTAATTCATCGATGTCACACCCACGAGAACAAATATCTTCAGGGTTTGACGCAGAAGGCACATGTCTCCATGTAACATCTTGTGTGAGGTCTTGTATACTGGATACACGATTTGCTACGAATGTTGCTAGCGAAGAAGGCGACATTCTAATCCAATACAGTGTGATTTCTGAATCTATCCAAAAATGCACACTGTCGATTCCGCATTTGCCAAGCATTGGCTTGACGTACGACCACAATTGCGCCAGTAAATACGCTGCACACAACTCAAGTCTGGGGATCGACTTGGTTTTTAAAGGCGCAACTTTTGCTTTTGATGTAAGCAATTTACATTTCACTTTTCCATTCTGATTAGCTCATATATATAAACAGCAGCCATAAGCGTGGCTGGAAGCGTCTGCAAATCCATGAATTTGGATCTTGGCTTTGCCGGAATTGGTGTATCGTGGAATGGATACTTTGTCAAGGTTTAGTAGATTTTCTTTAAATCTCTCCCATCTTGTATGCATCTGCATAGGGATAGTTTCGTCCCATGCCAGATGATTTTGCCAGAGCTCTTGCAGTAAGATTCTGGCTTTAATACTGATGGGGCTCAGCAAGCCAAGTGGGTCGAACATACGAGCTGTCACAGACAAAACGTTGCGTTTTGTTGGGCTAAGATCGGTGAAGCTGGAATCCAAATGATATCGAAATATATCAGATTTTGGCGTCCACCGCATGCCCAATGTTTTGGTCGAATCTGTGTCGTTGAAACTGAGAACTTTATCAGTTTCATTCCCATTGATTAAAGTAGGGTGGTTGGAGTACCATTTGGCCAATTGGAGACCACCGGAGCTTAGGATATCTGACACTTGGACACAAATCTCCTTCAGCGTGTCAGCATCGTCAGCTCCAGTAAGCATGTCATCGACGTAGAAGTCATTGCAGACGACTTTAGCTCCAAGAGGATGTGTTTCCTTATGACGAACACCAAGTTCGTGAAGGATCGGATGTTTCAACTTATTGTCTGGCGTGAAAATCCGTCAGAAAAGCTTCAAATTTACCAACTGAATATAGTTACTTATGGCACTGCGTCTGCTCCTTTTCTGGCCAGTTGAAGCATCCGATCCTTTGGAGACATGCTTACTTGTCTATACATTTTAGTAATATCTGCCGTGAGGGCAAACCGACTAAGTCGAAAGCGAATTAGCGACGAGAAGAGTTCCCTCTGTATAGTTGGCCCCACCATTAGAATATCATTCAAAGAATAATTAGAAGTCGTTTTGCACGAAGCGTCGAAAACAACTCGAAGTTTGGTGGTGGCACTATCAGGCCTCAGGACGCACTGATGTGGTATAAAATAGTGTGGTCCTGGTGGAAAATCAACGGGAGACATATGACCAAGTTCTATACATTCTTTCATGAAACTAACATACATTTCCTTTGATGTTGCGTTTCTTGAAACCTTGCGTTCAAGTGAAAGAAACCGACGTTTTGCCGTTTCGAAGGACGAACCAAGTATTTTGGGTCTGTTTTAAAAGGAAGACTAACTTCTATTCGCCCTGTCGATAGAGTTGTCACTCGGTCAATAAAGTCCTGTTCGCAGGCTCTTTGCTCTGACGAGTATTTAGCGACGTGCGATAAATCTGGAACTTTTTCTAACTCCCA
This sequence comes from Drosophila kohkoa, assembly GCA_019972355.1. Classification (NCBI taxonomy): domain Eukaryota; kingdom Metazoa; phylum Arthropoda; class Insecta; order Diptera; family Drosophilidae; genus Drosophila; species Drosophila kohkoa. The sequence goes on along the minus strand of BJEL01000084.1, from coordinate 944,843 downwards.
TAGCCTTTCTACCAGCGAGTCAAGTTGTATATCTTCCGACGAGTACGTTGTTGCACCACATAATGGGTTCTGACTCGGAAGACCTTTGCTACGCCCTGACACAATCCACCCTAGCAGTTTTTTGTAACAGAGGGCCACTGTCGTTCAATTTAATTTGGCCTGTGCACAAAAGGTCGAAAAATGAATCGGCTCCTAATAGCAAGTCGATTCTCTGCGGCTTGTAGAAATAAGGATCAGCCAGTTCCACGTTAGCCGGTATTTGTAATTGCCTGACTGGAATCAAGCTGTCTGGCTGCTGGTTCGAAATTGATTTTAGCACCCAGAAATCGGCGTCAAACTGATGTTTGTTAACACGAGATGATATCGTTGTTGACACTTCATGTCGGGCTACCAAATTTGACGTTCCTATGGCCGTAACTGTCAGACACTTGTTGGCTCGCGACAACCTTAGAGCTTGGGCAAATTCTTCAGTCATGAAATTGTCCTGAGACCCAGAGTCCAACAAAGCCCTGGCCAATTGGAATTGACCGAATCTATCGCGAATTTTCACAACAGCGGTAGCCAAAATGACATGGTCAATTTCTGCTGTTGGCTTAGCTACGTGCGCTGGATGTGACGATGCTTGGCCGCTCGAGCTACCAGGCTGTTGATGTTGACGCTGGCTCATACTCGTGGTCTGAGGCTGAGCTGATGCATCGAATCTATGCAGCAATGTATTGTGCGATTTAGAACACACTCTGCATTTTGAAGATGTGCAGCTGGATATTCTATGCCCAGACTGCAAGCAGTTTAAACAAAGGTTCTGGGTCTTGGCGAAACTGAATCGTTCTGTAACCGGCAGTGCACTAAAGCCTTGGCAACTGCTTATAAAATGATTCGCGTTACAGAACTGACAACTAGGGTTGCTGGACTTAGACGCTGAATACGACGCTTTGGTAGTCCGTTTGGGACTCGGTTCTGGCTTAGGGCTCGTTCTATATTTCGAGCTTTCCTCAGCTGAAATATGCTGGTAGCGCCTATTCAAAACATCGACACAATCAGACCATTGTGGAAGCCTGTTATAGTCGAGCTGTTCTTCATACTTCGATTTGGTGGTATGGTCAACCTTTGACAATACAATATGTATGAGAATCGCGTTGGTGATGTCCCGTTCATCTCCTAGTGACAACAAATTTTCAAAAATTGCCGAAACAGTATCTATAATGGTTCTCAACCCAGATGCCGAAGGTTTATTCATAGGCGAGATATGAAACAATTGTGCGATTGTTTCGAAGAATATAAGACATTTGTTGTCGTATACACGCCTCAAGTTTTTTAACGCCTTTGGGTAATTTACACCGGAAACTTGGAACGCCTTTATTGTTCCTAATGCCTCATCAGACAAACATGAGATCAAGTGATTAAACTTTTCAATGTTTGATAGTGACCGGTCAGAATCTACAAGACTTTCGAAAAGGCTTATGAACTGCTTGTATTCTGAGTGCTTACCATTGAACTTTGGCAAGTTCATTTTGGGCAAGTGAGACCTATACGATGCTGGCTGAGCAACTCGGTCCGAATCGGGCTCCTTCAAACTAATCAGATACAACGACCTTGTCTTAATGCATAATTCTTCTAAGGAAGCACGGCTAGAATTATCCGGGTCAATGCAATCAATTTCAGATTGCAACTCCATGGCATCTGCAATGTATTTATTTAATATATCCAAACGACATTGGATCTCAATTTTGTTCATGGAACCTGTTTCATTTAACACTGTTAATCTAAGCCTCTCAATACTTTCTTCTAGCTTCGATAATCTAGAAAATAACAGCGTTAATTTTGCACTATGGCAATTTTCAATCACGGTTTAATTTAATTCAGTCTTTCCTTTATCTTTCGACATTGCGACTTGGTGTATGTTTCTGGGTTGTGCAAGTTAAGCAAAGAGAAAACACACTCTACTATTAAGAGAAACACCAATGCAAGGACTCAAGAGAAAGTTTCTAATGTCAAACTCAACAGTGAGCGTAGCTTCAATGTTAGTTTGAGCGGCGCCGAACAAGCAAAGCAAGAGCGAAAACGATCGAACACAACGAGAGCAAAACTTATTAAGCAAGCGAGAGCGAAGATGAACAAGCAAAGCGAGAGCGAAACTTATTAGGCAAGCGAGAGCGAAGATTACCAAATAAAGAGAGCGAAAAATAACTGAAATTATGCGCGGGTGCTATTATTGTAACTCAATGTAATAAAGAACCTGAAAGCATAATCATAAAATTGCGAGGGGTGGTTTCAATGTTTGGCACTTGGATTTCACTTATGTGTGTTGCATCAATTGTTCACTACAATTCAATAATCAGTGCCAGGCAACTGGACTCTTGTTTAATACAAGATATAACAGTCTGAACTGGGAAACAATCACAATGAATGTCACCAGGTCCAAAGATATTAACAAAGTTTTCCAGTTGTTGACACTGTTACCTGTTCATCAGAAGAGCTGTTGACTTCTGATTGATCCATAAATCCAAAAGGCCAGCAACGAAACAACGCAAACGAATGTGTTTGTAATTATATGCACTCAGCTGCCAACAAGGTGTGAAATTAATTAAACTTATCAATTGCAATAATTGAATTTTCTTTATGTTTAATTAACAAATCAACAAAGTCTTTTTTGTAGTCCCTGCTCGGGCGCCATGTAAAATTACGAAAATCGAAAAATATATTTATTGTTGTTGGGAGCAAAAAAGACAAGACACTTTGAAGGCTGCTGATGCGCAAATTAAAACACGTCTGATTCGTTTGCTAGTTGCGACAGGAGAGAGTGACAATTTATTGTTTGCCGGTTATTCCGACAATAGTAGTTAGAAAACAAAGATGAGCGAAAGCTTATAACTAAACTGTAACAACTGTAGCAAAAGAAGAGCGCAAGATTGAGTGTCAAATGTAACTGCTCAGTTAGGCTGAGCAGGCTTACAGTGGGACTATGCGCTTGATTTAACAGTTTTAATTCTTACTTCTGAAACAGCTGACTTGTGTCTTGGTCAGAAGTAAACAAAGCGAAAAAACGCTTTTCGTAAGTCCAATTTCCTGCGTGGATAGAACTCACATAAGGATAATTTTATCCTGCATAGCTGATTTATGCTTCCCCTGAATGATATATACATATTTGCCTTTGTCTTTTTTGCAGTTAAAGATTTGAAACTTACTTTAAAAAAATCAGTGGAACTGCAATGTTTGCCATAAAAAAGGGGATGCCACCTAATTGATTTTATTCTGGTGACTTCAAAAAATTTTTTTATACAATTTTAGCACTTAAATAATGTAATTAAATAAATTAATTTTTAAAAAACATATTTTACCCAACTTCAACAAATTTAATGTCATTCGTTTCATTATACAAGTATTTTTAACTTGGCTTTTTTATTCCACCAAAAGTACGGCATCTTAGGAGATAACTCACAGTGCCCGATTTATCGGTCGCTCACCAAAACGAAAATTGTTGTTCCGACGACAAAATTTTATTTCGAAATTTGAGGTGGGGTCAAAAATTAGTCGTTTTAAAAATAGTTACAAGCCTACTTGATCTTCTGGAGGTCTTAAAAGAACGACAATACACCAATGAGTCAACTATTTTTATTCATTTTGCAAATAATAATTTAATAATTTAATGAAGAAAGACATTTACTTTTAATTTCACACAAATTTGCTCGTTTTGCAATTTGCAAGAATCTGGTGAAAGTGAAAACGGGAGCACCAATTTTCCAAATTTTTGAAAACGAAAAGTGAATACCGGAGCATTCCGGAATGTGTGGTCACGAATTTTTATGATTTTTACAACTCCAAATTTAGGCACATAAAGGTTACAATGTAGCGTATTAGTCTATTTCCGCTGCACCAAAATTCTCGGTTTTTTTCCGTTAAAGTCGAATGTTACGTTCGCCCATAAGAAAAAAAGTTGGTTCGAAACGTAAAAAAAACTGAGTGCAGTGGAAAAAGGCTATTACTCTAAAATTTGTGGAGCTTGCAAAATGTAGATTTTTTGCAGATCCTTTATTTCGATCATCTAAGAGCGCCTCAAATTAAAAATTAATTTTTAAAGATCATGTAAATATATTAACATTTCAATCGTACCCAAACTTCTTTTAAAATATAAAAAAGGTCTTAAAACGTATTGATGACGTGACTTTGTTGTGGATATTTTTATCGAAGAATTTATAATCTTCAATGGTTTTAGTATTTTTCAATATTAATAATGTGGTCACACAATCATTATAAAAGAGAGTGAGCGAGAGTTCAAGTGTGTCTTTAAGTATGTGAAAAGTAAATATGAATATAAAAAAATAATAGTAGCTTTTATTTTCTTTGTGATATGTTCGTATATATATGTATATACTGTATATCTACATATATAAAGTAAATTTATTTGAACTACAAATATTATTTTCTAAATGCATAAAAAAAATTTATTCAAACATGTACACACATCAAAAGTGTACTATGTATCTGTCCTATTCGTTTCATTAGTTGGAATGAAATAGTTAGAAGTATAAAAGAAGAGTTGCCACGTTCTGTGTATTTTATATAAGCTATTGTTGCCGATGTTTTACAAAATAATTAAAGAGTATTTATTATTTTAAATTGTAAAAATTTGCATTTTACTTGTCGACTAAATTAAATTTTCATTATCAAAAAAGAAAATGATGCAAGTTGAATGTTATTTACAGTAGGTGGCAACATTGGAAAATCGGCCATTTATATTGTAGTAATTGTACCGTCCCGTTGAACGTGTAGTTTCGAGCATTTTCGTTTTAAAAGAGGTTACTAAAAAAAGGCAATTAAGACTTATACATTTTAGTGAGTACATACCAGAGATCAATATAAAGTAGTGATTGATATGTGCACCTTGAAGCTATTCGGGAAACACGAATTAAATATAACATATAATCATACTCTTCAGCATACACATGCATGCATACATACATAAATTTATGCACATACATACATACATATATGTACATATGTGAAAACGTTCAAATGGCTTGGCTTCACACAAACATATTGTGTATGTGTATTTATCCCTACAGAAAGGCATATGTACATGTGTGTATCTATATTTTTATACGAGTGTTTTGGAATATGTGCATAAATATATATGGATATATGGATATATATATATATATATATATATATATATACTGAAATAATTGGATTTAATCGATACTTGTAAAATCAGTAAAATGAAAGGGCTTTGATAAATTACTCAATTAAAATTATACAAAAATAAAAAGCTAGTTACCTAGCTATATATGTATGTATGCATATACATATTGTATATGTGTGTGTTTGAAAAAAATAGTTGAGGTTTGCTCAACTCATTTTCAGCAGCTATAAATATGTAGTTTAGATTGAATTGTATAATTACATATTACATACATACATATGTGCGCGGATATGTATTTCTAATGCAAAGCATACATATGTGTGTGTATCTATGCATAAGTGTGAAGAGAAGTACAGACTTAGCGTGATTGCGTCAATGACTGACTGACCAGAGTTGTCAAGTGTGTTATATATGTACATACATACATACACTCATAAATGTGAGTGAATAAATCCATAGAATATACACGAGCCTTCCATCCATCACCACACTTCTTTCTATAAGTATCGTATCGTGTATATGAACTTCTATATAAATATCGAGTATAACTGCACGTATTTTAAATTGTTTACTTCGGACATTATTAATTTAAATAATATTTCTTTATTTGTATAAATTTATTTAAAGGCTTCAATACACTGAGCAACGAATCGTATTTTGGAACTAACCGAAATATCAACAATAAATTTTAAACGATCAGGAAAACGAAGATTTAACCATTGAAAACAAAATTTTTACCAAAGACCGTGTGAGTTCTTTTTATGACAACGATGATAGCGGTCGCCAAGTCGATTCTGAAATAGTCGCGATTGCATTCGGTAATGGGAATGGTACATCATTACCACCCACTATTACTACAACAATTACTGCGAAACATCAATTGGTCAAATTGAACATAATGCGCGAAGCGCTTTTTTCTCAGGACGGCTGGGGATGCCAACATGTTAACCAAGACACTAACTGGGAGGTGCCTAGCTCACCCGAACCGACCAATAAGGATCAGTCAGGGGGGCCTCCAATCTGGAAACCCAACATCAATAATGGCACCGACTTATGGGAATCGAATTTACGAAACGGAGGCCAACCGCCCGCACAACAAGTACCAAAGCCCTCGTGGGGTCACACTCCATCATCAAATTTGGGTGGGACATGGGGTGAGGACGATGATGGTGCGGATACATCAAGCGTGTGGACGGGTCAATCGACAGGTAACACAACAGCATCAGCTGGAACAACTGTGGTTGGAGTAAATGCCGCAAGCGTTGGACCATCAGCTTCTGGTCCGCAATGGGGACAGAACGTTGTCGGGGTTGGCGTCAATGTCGGACTGGGATCATCTGGTAATAACAGTAGCGCCACATCTGGAACATTGCCTGCAGTGAGTGCAGGATGTAAGTACATATCTATTAAGTATTCTGAAATGTTTTCATTACTAGGGGATGTCAGGCAGGCTCACGTGTTCCTCGCTTCCATGTATATTTCCGTGGTATAGATTTTTTGTTTTACAGTTTAATACATTTTCACTTACAGCTCACATCTAACGAAGAATTTCAATTTGAAAGCGTTGCATAACTTGCAACATGTTAATTTACCCTTTGACCTATGCGTTTATTGAGGATTTTTTACATACGGAAGTTCAAAACGTCATATGTACATATTAGTTTCGCAGCAAAATGTTGAATAACGTTACTATTCATCTAAAAATTCTCATTATCCACTTGATTCACTTACATAATTATACTGAATAATTCGTCGGATTTAAGAGTGATTTTATTAGTTGCATTTTGTTTAGTAATATTCCTATCTTGTTGTATTTCTTTAATTGCATTAACTGTAGTTAAAGAAAAACTTCATCAAAATAGAATAAATAACAATATTTCCTGTTGCCAATAAGTGATAGTAGTCTTCTCCCTTATACCTGGTATAAATATTAATATCAAAAAAGCGCAGCTGCAGCTATCAGGTTTTAGCTGCAATGGTTGACAATCTGGGATATCTGAATCTTTATATTGTATTTTGAATGTAATAGTATATCGATATACCAAGCATAGCCTTTGGTATATTTCAGTATTCTTTGGTACATTATTCATTCGGTATATTTTAAGAACATTACATCACATCGTAATGGTATAACGGGTCGAGCACACTCGATTGTATATTTTTACCAGCTGATTTTCATATATCCTAATATCTTTTGCTTACATACATTTCTAGGTGGAAGTGGCGGAAACAATATTACGGCACCGGGAACAGTTGGAGGCAATGTTGGTAATGGTGGTAATGGATGGGGAGATCCCCGCGAAATTCGTCCACTTGGTGGAGGAGGTGGTCCCATGGATATACGAAATGTGGATCCGCGTGCGGATACCATCGCAATGCGGGGTGTTGGCGCCGGTCCATCTGGGGGTGATCCACGCGATTTACGTATGATTGATCCACGAGATCCTATTCGAGGTGATCCACGCGGCATATCAGGACGTCTTAATGGTACGTCCGAAATGTGGGGACACCATCAACCAATGGCTCACAATCAGCAACTGCAGTCGCAGATTAACAAAATGGTGGGATCAGGTGTTGGAGCGGCTGGTGGTAATGTGACAAGCTCAAATCTTGTAGCTGGCGCGGTATCTAGTAATCTTGGCGGTCAGTGGGGATCAGCTCAAGCTGTAGTTGGTGGTCCCAAAGATATGACGAAACAGATGTCTGGTTGGGAAGAACCATCACCACCACCACAGCGACGAAATCTACCCAATTATGATGACGGCACATCTCTATGGGGACAACAACAAACTCGCGTACCTGGAGGAGGTGGCAGCAGTGCACACTGGAAAGATATGAACGAAACCATGGGACGGTCACATTTAATGCGAACGCAAAGTTCCAGTGGCACTGTTAATGCTAACAATGTGCCGGTAGGTGGCAATCCTAATAATCCGATGACAAGCGTGGTAGGCCCGCAAACGCGTCTAGCTAGCGCTATCGGTGGACCAAGTGGACAGCATGGTAAGCCTGACGCGACTGCCATGTGGGTGCATCCAAGTGGTAATGTTGCAAACAGAAATAGTTCTGCCGCGAACTCGTGGGGTGAAGATGGACACGTTGGTAATTCCGGTAATAATTGGATCGATGATAAATCAAGTACAGCTATTTCACAAATTGCTGCAAACTCCTCAAGCTCGTGGAATGATTCACCTGGTGGTTGGGGTAAACAACAAACGAAATTGTCAACAAATGCAACTACTGGATGGAACAATGCAAATGCAACTGCTGGAAATGTTGATGGTGCTGATCTAACATCCGATTGGCCTCATGGCACTGGTCTTGTTAATAAAACACAACAACAGCAGCAGCAACAAAAACAACTTGGTGGTATTAATGTCAATGTGCTTAGTACGGAAATGGTTAAGCAAAGCAAGCAATTTCGCATTTTGGTGGAAAACGGGTTTAAAAAGGATGACGTAGAACGGGCCTTACTGAGTGCCAACATGAACATTGAGGAAGCAGCTGAAATGCTGCGTGCCAATGCGAATTCATCATCCTTAGCTATGGAGACGGGTTGGCGTCGTCACGATGAAACACTTGCTTCGTATGCTGACCACTCGAATGCAACAAGCAGTGGAGGATTTCCACCACAACGCTATCCTGTTGGTGGCGGAGCTCAACCTTCGATGTCATATCCTCCGGTAAGTACTAATATACTAAATATAATCGTGTCGAGCTTAGTCGGTCAGCATGTTCTCTGGTTTTTGTAATGGCTTTTCTGTGAAGACAACTGTGTTTGTTTGAGTTATCTCAAAATAGTAGAAGACTGAATTAAACGAAGAATGGAGTAAAAAAGGACTTTTTAGCCTTTTATGAAAAATAATAATTATGTAAGTTGGGAGGACTACTTTATGACTACCATCATCTTTAAGACAAGATAAAATTCCCATTTATCATTATCTGCTCATTTCTTAATTTTCATTCTGAATATGTGTATCTGTTACCTGAAAAGTTATTACATAAAAAAAATGATTTTACAGTAGTAACCACATTTAAAAACTTATATCATTCTAACAAATTATTTGAGCATCTGGCTAAATCTTATTTTCAAAAACTGTAGAATAAGCTCTATATAAAGTTATAGTATTGAATGTAATTTATCTTTTGATAAGATGCACTATGTAACAAATGTGTAACGATTAAAATAATCATACATCATACATAATAGGTACCCCTATTGTTGATTCCTTCAGAATAATATTGCTGTGCCAACAGCCGAGATATTACAGCCATCATCGAGATCTTGTATAATATAGATAGAGCTATATGATAGAGCTGTAATTAAAAAAAATTGTTCCAAATATATATTTCGGAATATTAATTATAATTTCAATACAGAGCTCTCACTGTCACTTCTATTTCTTCTCTTATCGGCAGATGAACACGATCAACGATCGTTAGCATTTTTTTTTTTTTGAAAAAGATCAACGTTTTCCTTCAATAGTTTTGTTATGGTCAATGTATTCATTTTGAAGGTGCACTTGGCGAAGAACTAACTTGGCGAATTTTGATACAAACAATCAAAACTACTGTCTTTTTGATTCCTGAAAGTATGGTTGTGTGAAAATGTTAATCAAGATATAATGTTATATGGCAAAAATTCGACTGTAGTTTTCTTTCTGGTTTTATTATATTTATTTTTATACATCAATCAGAAGTTCAGTGATACTTATTAAATTGTCATCATTGTTTTTGTGGCGTTATGTTGTGAATCAAATACGCATTTTTCTACACTCAGTGGCGATAAGCTCTTTATTCCACTTTCGTCGTACTTTATAGGGTCTCTCATGGAATGCCTTTTTCGCTGAAACTTCTACATTCATACGTGCGACACATCCGACCCAGAGTAATAGTTGTATTGAAAAACGACGTGTTCACACACGAACACTTATAGTATATGTGCCAGTCTGTGAAGGGTCTAAAATAAGGAGTTAAAAACTGATATCTTAAAATTATGTGGCTGGGTTTGTTTCTCTTGTGTTCACACACGAACACTTATAGTATATGTGCCAGTCTGTGAAGGGTCTAAAATAAGGAGTTAAAAACTGATATCTTAAAATTATGTGGCTGGGTTTGTTTCTTTTGTCCATATTCATCTATTCGTACGTTGTTGCTCTGGCCACATTAAATTTATTATTAATTTTTTCTTTTATCTTTAGAATAACTTATTGGCTAATATGAGCGGCACTGGCGTTGCAGGAACCAATAATCCGAATATGGCTGCCTTACAAGTGCAAAAATATTTGAATCAAGGTGTTGGGCCACATAATGTCTCCGTCGGTGGAGGACCTCAGTCAGTTAATGTGAATGCAGCAAATGCATCAGTCGCATTTTGCCAACAAAATGCATCAAATGCGATGTCAGCACCAGCAACAGTAAATATCACTTCGAATGCGAACAATCAACCATCCGGTCAGCATATTCGTATGTTGGGACAGCAAATACAATTGGCAATACATAGCGGATTTATATCGAGTCAAATATTAACACAGCCTTTAACGCAAACAACTTTAAATCTATTAAATCAGTTACTTAGTAATATAAAGGTTTGTTTGGTCCTTTTAAAAAAAAAATTGTTAATTTATTAATTTTATATTAATAAACTTATTTATTTTTTTAGCATCTTCAAGCAGCGCAGCAATCTCTTTCTCGTGGAAGTAATGCTAATCCAATGGCTGTTAATGTGGCCATAGCTAAATATAAACAACAAATTCAAACATTACAAAACCAAATCAACGCACAACAGGCTGTCTACTTAAAGCAACAAAATTCACAACAACAACAGCCACAGCACTCATCTGGACATTTAAATAACGTGTCAAATGATTATTTAAGAAATCACGATGCAATCGCAACTCTTCAGGGCAATTTTTCTGAGCTGAATCTTAACAAGGTATGATCTATTAATGAGACTATTTGTCAATTTTATTAATTTTATAACATTTAGTAATCTAAAAACAATAGTTAGACTATTAGACAATCTGTAAGCAATATATAGAGTTAAAACTACCATGAGCGGCCAGCTTTAGTTGCATAACTTAAGTCCGTTCGACATTGGGTTAAGTATTTCAGCGGTATTTTACCCGTTCAGTTTATTTATTTTTTACAGTTTCCCCAATATTTGTTTGACTAGGCTGCTCATTTCAATTGTTGGCTACCAGTAAAAGTAAAAATAGTGCCGATGCTGGCCCTGACTTCGAAAATTAGAATTGATGTAGATGAATGACAGCAGATTTAGATTTGTCTTCTGCAAGATCTGTGGCACTAGAAAAGAGGAAGATTATTAAGAGGAACTGATATCCTTTGAATACCTGATTATCAATTTAAACCGATAATTCAAAACGCTGTTTGATCCCGTTTTCTCAGCCTAGTCACGATATGTTGATGTTCCATCTCTTTTGGTGTTCTGGCCATTGCCTTGCTCTCCTTGGATCCCTGTATATCGCTATTTATATTTCTTCCGAATATCTTTATATCTGTGTATGTGAGGTTGAGTATCAGCTGTATCTAGACAAATTCTTAAAACTAACGGTAATAATTAGTACTTTTGTTTGCACTCGGCCGCTACAAATCCAAATACATAAGATCAAGTTACCAAATTCTATATGAACGGGATGCGCCAATTAAAGAGTTTTAGAAATGTCATTTGGGTTTAAAAATCAAGGAGCACAACCAAATTCTTAAGAGAACGAAACAAACTTAAGACCGTTAAAGTAGATGGGTATTAGAACTTGGTGTTTACAGGAGGCGTATGTAACAAGCAAAAGGTGGCGTCTCCCATCATTTGAAGGCTCTTACTTTAATATATCGTGAAGGAATGAAAAGATTATATATTAATTTCAATTTGTCTTACTTGTACTAATAATATTTATAGCAAAGTGGATATCAAGGTGCACCCAATCAGCAATCTCGATTAAACCAATGGAAGCTTCCAGTATTAGAAAAGGATAGCATTGCTCCAGATAACACCGATTTCTCAAGAGCTCCCGGTACAACAAAGCAAACTCTTTCAAGCAATTCCAACAACATGGGAGCGTTGGGTTTACAAAATGATGGGTAAGAGTGTAAGAGAGAGAATATTTGCATTTATAATAAATTTTTCTTTTAATGTAGCACTTGGTCAACTGGACGTTGCATTGGTGATGGTTGGCCAGATACATCAAATGATAATGAGAACAAAGACTGGACAGTCGCTTCAACAGCGGCAGCTGCTTATACCGATCTAGTGCAGGAGTTTGAACCAGGAAAGCCATGGAAGGTAACTGTAGAACTGCAACCTGTTATCAATAACATTCCCAAGCAGAAGTTTATTTTTAAGGGTTCTCAGATCAAAAGCATTGAAGATGATCCCAGCATAACTCCTGGCAGCGTAGCTCGATCTCCATTGTCTATTAATCCGACGCCAAAAGATGCTGATATTTTTGCTAACACTGCTGGCAAAAACTCACCGACTGAACTTCCACCTCTTAGTTTGTCGTCGTCGACTTGGAGTTTTAATCCAAACCAAAATTTTCCTAGGTAATTAATTATATTAATTAAAAATATTCACATATTTATCAAATTTATATGTGTAGTTGGTCGGACAACGCTCAACAGTGTGCCACCTCAGAGCTCTGGACTAGTTCTCTAAACAAAAGCGCGTCTCGAGGACCTCCACCTGGGTTGAGCTCAAATAAATCTGGTGGGGTCGGTGTCACTACAGCAACTACAGTTTCATCATCCGCAATTGCTGGCAGCTCCAATGGCTGGCTACCTAATCGTGGTATTCCCAACACTAACACAACTTGGACTGCAGCCAATACTTCTTGGAATTCTAGCTGGCTACTTTTAAAAAATCTTAATGCGCAGGTAATGTAAAAAAAATGCTGACAAGTTGTGAAATCGATTTATTCTCAATTGCCTTATCAGCGGTGCTCTGGTTCTCACATTCAAAAATTGGTGCTTCCGAGTTCACTTTCAGTATATCATATCTTGTTGGTGGAATGTAAAAATAATAAATTTAGTTGAAGTAAAATATGTTATTTATAAATTAATATGTTTAATTTTATTACGTAAATGCTAAAAGTGATTAAATGTGTGTGGACTTAAATTTTAAAACTATAATTTTTTGTCGGCAACCTACTTCAGTGTTTACAACTTACACTACAAAGATTTTTGTGTAGTTACAATTTTTCAATGATTAGAAGTTTGTGATTTCCCAAACCACCAGTGATTTGCACGATACCTCTGAATAATACATCAAAATCAAATTAGAAAATGTCGCATCGCAAGCCTATACTCCGACTTGCAGCACTTAAAGCCAGCGGAATGAAAGTTGATTAATAACCGAATCATTCAGCTTAAAATTTATTGGCAGAATGAGCTGGGGCTCCGTTGAATGGAAATCAGATGTTTTAAAGCGGATGCGATTTCTGACATACATTTTTACGTTTGCTTGCTATAATGAATGATAATAATGCTGATTTTTTTTTGCTCTGATTTCAGATTGATGGCTCTACCCTACGTACCTTGTGCATGCAACATGGCCCTCTTATCAGTTTTCATCAATATTTGAACCAAGGAGTTGCCTTATGTAAATATACGACACGGGAAGAGGCCAATAAAGCGCAAATGGCATTGAATAACTGTGTGCTCGGCAACACGACAATATATGCGGAGTCACCAGGCGATAATGAAGTTCAGAATATATTACAGCATTTGCCGCCACAGGCTCCGTCCTCGACAAATTCGACAATTACATCAAACGGTAGCGGAATTACTGCCAGTAACAGCAGCGTTGGTTCCGGTACAAACTCAAACTCCGCCACAAGTAGTACCAGCAGCAGCAGTAATGCATCCAACACCGCAAGCAATTCCAATTCTGCTAACGGCACTGTGGTTTCTATTGCAAGTTCACCTGCAGTCGTCGGAGCGGTTGCATCGTCAGCAGCATCTATTAGCAACAGTAACAGCAGTAACATTAATAATGTAAATTCTACTTCTGTTAATGGGGCAGTTAACAACGGCAGCAATTCCGCGACCAAAAATTCTTCTAGTGGAGGCAACAATCCAACAATGACATCAGGACACGCAAATGTTTCTACTGTCTCTGCAGCTGGCAACAATTCAACTTGGCGACAGGCACCTCCGACTCAAAATCAAGCTCTACAACAGGGTGTAAATAGACCCCCCGGTAGGGAAGCTGACTACGATTATATATCTCAATTTGTTTGTTCCATTGTTGATGATTAATTATGTGCAGAAAATCGAGACTCAAAAACCATAGATTTTAACGAAAAAAAAAAAAGAAAAATCACACACACTCACCTAACAAATCTTGATTTAAAAAAGATTGATTCAGTATGGAAGTCTATAAAGTAGATCGACTGATAAAAGAAAAACATAGAATTTTGTATGCCTCTAGATTTATTTTTCGTTTAATGTTAATAGACTTTAGGGCCTGTATATGTAAGAAAAATATACAAATACACACCGAAAATAATTTCAGCTTAATATACATACCTTAATAACAATTTGTAGACATCCAATTTACCATATATTGCATACAAAATGAAGAGGTTCGCTCAATATCAATAATTGCCCATTATTGTTAAACTTTAATAAAATAGTCAAAATGGAAAATATCGGAAGTGGAGTATAAGAAACGTCAGTCCAGTTATGCAAACATTATTAACTATGTACAAGCAAGCAGTGGTTAACTGTGTGAGTGCCTCCAAAGACTCCAAGTATACATTAATTCTACTGACTGTTCTTTTTAAATAGAAGGACAAAAATTGCAAATTATTTAAAAATGTATAAGAAATCGCAAAAGTTAATTACAAATTTTTAAGTTTTTTTTTTTACTCTTTTACTGTCAATATTCTTAGACATACTGTAACTAACATTTTTGAAAATTTTTGGATTTTAGTCCACTTTTCGAATGTTCACGATTTTGTTGAAATGGGATCTTTCAGGTAGGGCAACAATATTTGTCGACTGCACGGACTTCGTAATTTTTATCGTCTTTTTTTTTTTAGACTTGGAGTTCTTAGTAATTAACCATATATGCTTATATATATATATATATATATATATATAAATGCTTCCGTTGTCGTGAGATTCACGGATATGATTATCTTTGGTATTTAAAAAAACTATTGAAAAAACTTCAAAACACCAAAAACGTGTATATATCGTTTTTTTTTGTTAAAAATTGTACAATTTGTTGCTTCAAATAGTTTCCCATTAAATATAACACATTTTATTTAAAAAGAATAAATATCGGAGGTATTGACACATATTTTAAAAGTTAGATAAAAGCACATACCCCACAATGTCAAACATGAAACTACCTCTGCTCGCTACTGTACGTAGGGACTATGACGAAATGAATGAATGTCTAACACAATGAGTTTATAAAAACTTTAATTAATATATTTTTTTTTCATTTAAAAAAGGATGAGAAACGGCAAAAAATAATACCTGTGTTATATACATAATAATAGGAAGTTATAATCTATTATGGTTTTGCTTTCACTAAAGCATTCCCACCGAAAAATTCGGTTAAACATACACAAAGTTAGCTCACAATAAAAATACCAATGAAGTTAATTAGAAAATCAATCGCCTTTAAATAAATATACATACACAACATATATTTTTACTCTTGGAGCATAAGTATCGGGAAATAATTCAAGTTAGGTTAAAATTGTCAAATTATCGTTCGTATTCATTTTTAAAACACAAGTGCAAAAATGTGGACAACAAAATACTCATCATTCATTAAAAAAAATTCCAATAGAACGAAAAACCCCAAAAACAAAGAAAAAGACTCAAATTGACTTCAACATACCTATAGATATTTTGAAACCTTTAATTTTTTTTACTAGTTCGAAATTTTTCTTCACTTTCCATATCGTAAACTATATTTTAGTAACCATAAGTCCTTAACAATTGTTCCTCTTCAGGTTTACAGATTTGGTATACATACATATTACATATATTATGTATGATTGTATGTACATATGTATTTTCCATAATATACCTTTTAAATCCATTTTACTTATTTATCTTCGTAAATAGTATGTACGGACTAATTTATTAGAATGGTTTGCATTTTTCCAGTGACGAAAGCGAAATGACGTAATATATCTATGTGTGCCGTAAATGCCCATACATTTGTCGATTCTTTGCTTTGCTTACAATTACAGTTAGTACGAATTTTATGTATTTCAGTAGCACAGTAAAATATTAACATAGTCTATACAACATGAATCAACATCTTCATACATCTTAAATATCAAATAATTAGGTATCTTTAACAATAGCAACTAATATCAATAAGCAATTATTCATATACATTTGTCGTATGCAATGATTAGTTGCAAGAATTGTATTTTCCAATAGGTATACATACAACTAAAACATGCTTATTAATTCCAAATGGGTAGCAATTTTATTTATGTACATTTTATACATTTTCGCACAAAATGTTTGTAACCAATTATGTACACGTGTGTGTATGTAAGAAATGTTAGTTAAAAAATATGGAATTTACGATGAATTCTAGATTGCACTTTTAAACAAATTAGAGAATTGTTTTTAGGGTAAGGGTAATAGTAAAAATGTAAAAAAAGAATTCGTCGTTGATCCTAGAGGACGCGAGCTCTGTTTTTTGACTCCTACAAATTGAATTTCCGTTTGTAGTATTGAAATTAAATTTAATTTTTTGCGTTGAAACGTTGTGTTCAACGTTTAATGTCTCGATACTTCTACAAATTTTCGGAATGAATTTATATAATTTGATGGTTTGTCATTTTTAACGCATAATAATGAAATTACAATATACAATATACGGTGACGCATATAATATATTAAGTGTAAAAGTTTAAGAGTGAGCAGAACCATTTTAAATATATATGCTTTCTTTATATTGTGTGTAGATTTATATGCACTATAAATTTTTCAATAGTTAAAAAGGCTATTACAATTTTCAAGTTACGTTCACTTTATTAAAGCAATAAAAACTTGACATTTCTCACTCAGAAAATATTAGGAGGGAGAAAGACGTGAAACTTTGAAACGATATACATATAACTTAAGGTAATGGTCATTCCTATATAATTAACACCAAAATTTCAATTTTCGAGTTATTTCACATGCGACATGTCTTCGAAATCGAAATGAAAGCTTTGAAATTTTCTCCGAATATATATACCCAATATATATTAAATCATATAATCGGTATAGAAATATTTTTTTACATTCAGATGATACGATATTCTATTTTATTAATTTTTATGCATAACATAATTCTAAACTGTATTTTGAAAATAAATCGTTGAATTGACGGTCGAAAGTGGGTGTAAAATTATTTTAAAACAAACGATATGCCACGGTCTTTGCCTTCATCCTTCCTTTCTTTGATTTTTTAGTAAATATTTTCTCCTTTTAACCTCGTTTTGGTTGTATGCGTTGATCATAAATATTAATACTTTATGGTATCCAAGATTCTTTTGGTTTATTTTATACAATCGGTTATCAAAATTTTAGTAATGGAGAAAAATTCACATTTCTTTTTTTTTTAAATTTGGATGGGCCGAACATAATCAATATTATATTGCAAAATAATGTTGGAGCCAGCTTTGCAGTTAACTTCTAACAAAAAAGGTCGGAAACAATTTTCAAAGTACATCGTACACCGCCGACAAATTAAAAATAAACTAGTTTTGTGTTAAAAGTTACAACCGTAAATATATACCAACATATATTATTTATATTATGTATATATGTGGTGAGTGTGTGTTATCGAATAAATGTTAATAATGTTTATCTGCAGTAAGTAGTAAGTAGTGAGATATTTCTTTTATTATTAATCGTAAGTTGAAAATGTTAACTGAATGGTAGACTTTGCGTTTTTTGTATTAATAATTGCTAAATGTAAATCTCTCACATCAGAAATGGAATAAAACTAATTATTTTAAGCATTATTGTGTTATGAAAAAATAAATTTTAATAATATATATATTAAAGTTAGTTACTATAGATTTAAAAACTCCTACAAAACAAATTACATACATATATAAAAGATTTCATAGCTGTATTTAAATTACGTCAGATGGTATTTTAAAGTACATAAAAAATTACATGCATGTATTGGCGTATAACTTATATACATACATATATAAATTAGTGTCAAATTAAATTAAAAAATCCGATATTTATTTAAGATACAAATCACTTACCTAATACAAATATACATACATATATACTTATTTGAAATAAGTCTTTAAAATAAATATTTAAAATTCTGTGTAAACTCTGTCTTATTTTTGTTAATAAATTAGGACTTAACAATTAACACTTTAATGTTGCAAATATTTTCCACCAATATGGAAATTTTGAAGTACAATATTTATTTTAAAATATTGCGGTATTATTTTCAACATATACAGAAAATACTTCAAAATACTAAAAATGTGCCAAATACTGTATTTGGTATATTGATATATATAGTACCACATCGAAAAATACCATAGACAGCACAATATACCAGATTGTCGGCCAAAGCAACTAACACTAGTAAGTAGTCGTTTTTGCCCATACAAAAGTATTTCTTAAATAACATTTTGCTTAAGCAGGCCATCCACAGGCGAGCATGTTGGCGAATATGTTGTGCTCAACGAAATTTTTCTCGTGGATGGTAGCGTTCGTCGTCAAATTTCGTGTTCGTCAAAATGTTCGCATGGGATTAAAATTATTCTATTTTGTCTGTGTTTGCACGAACATGCTCGCCAATGGATGGCAACGTTGGCACGAACATCATTTGCGCAATCATTTAGTAGAGAGAAGACGTGTTTGCGAAGCGCAAAATAAGCAAAAAAAAGGATGAAAGAATTCATTTTTTGTCTGCAAAATCAATTATTATATTATTATATTTCAATAATTATGCGCCCAAGGCTCTGGGGAGAAATTCCTGTTAAGAATTTCAGGTCTTCATAACTTTGGCCATTACTAAATTTAACAGTTTTTCATATATAGAACTGTCCATTGGAAGAAATGTTTTTTCTTCTTTTTTTCTAAGCAAATATGTATTGCCATCAGTGCAATTATACTGCCGCTGTCGTTATCCGTTGACATGTTGACTGCTTGAAAATTTGCCGACAAATGATGTTCGCGAGCATGTTGGCACTAGTTGGTGGGCAAATGAAATTCAAGTTGGCGAACATGCTCGCCTGTGGATGGCCTGCTTTAATAACATCCACAATTCATCTGATCGCAACCAAATTTTCAAGAATCATAAATACTATTATTTTTGTTGTACACACCAAAATTCGCAGCTCTAGCTTTAAAATTACGATTGTTATTCGATTTTTATACCCGCTACCCATAAAGTAGAAGGGTATTATAACTTTGTGGCGGCAGGAAATGTATGTAACAGGTTCTACCTGGAGGCATCTCCGACACCATAAAGTATATATATTCTTGATCAGCGTCAACAGTCGAGACGATCTAGCCATGTCCGTCTGTCCGTATGAACACCTAGATCTCAGAGATATTTTTCGACAATATTTGTTATGTTTGCACGCAGATTAAGTTTCTTTCAAATTTTTGCCCACTTCCGCCCCCGCAAATCAAATAAATCGAAAAATATAAGATCCCTAGTAAGAAGGCGTTTTTCCCATACAAAGATATTTCTTTAATAACTTCAACAATTTTTATCTGATCGCAACCTAATTTATAATCTATGCGGACAGACGAACATGGCTAGATCGTCTCGGCTGTTGACGCTGATCAAGAATATTTGTATATACCTTATAGTGTCGGAGATACATTTCCTGCCGGCTCAAAGTTATAATGCCCTTTCTCCCTCTGGGTAGCGGGTTTAAAAATATATGTAACATACATATGTACCTACACTAGTCGGCATATTTATTTTGACGAAGTGCTATTGATTTTTCTCTTATTTATAATATCTTAATTGTAATAAGAAAAATGTTTTTATTATTTTATAAATTAATAAAAACTTATTTCAATTCTCCAATAATTTAATTGCAACCGAAAATGAATAAAGAAAAGTAAATCCTCTTCTCGAGTTTGTAACTTTAAAGGCCATTAGGAACAGTGACTATCAAATTTCGAAGGATTTCTGGAGATATCTCATTTTTTTATTTGTCGTTGGACCTTTTGCAACATCACATAAACATTGTTTTTTGAGCAGTTGTGTTGAAAGGAACTCTTATTTGTCCTTAACAAGCTTCTCTAGAATTTATTGCAAATGACAGCCTTTTAATTTTATTTGCCTTTGATATGTAGGGCAGATCGTTTGCCACAATTGGCTTTATATCATTTTCGTTTAAGAAATGACGAACACGCACTGATACATTACGCTCTCTGTCGGGATTATTTGCCGTTAGATTCCACTGATCTTCAGCTGCTTGATGCTTAAGAAAAGTAATAATAATAATTCTATTTTTCTGTAATAATTCTATCTTCGCTTGACGTTGTTTTACGTTGAAGATCAGTTCTCTTCAAATTTTAAGCATCATTATGCTTTTTAAATGTTGTAGTCCACACATTGACGGCACACTTTATCTTCATTTGCAATGTCTTTTATTTGTATCCACGCTCTTTTAACCATGACTCTAAATTAGTTTTATTAAATTTGTAGTTTGTTCGTAAAGTTTTATAATCGATTATTTAATCACATTTTCTATTTTACTTGCATGCATCTTATCAGTTTAAAAAATGTAAAGCGTAATCAATGCAAATTTTCTCTTTGTTTTGGACAACACATTTGCAATGTACAGTAAGATTAACACGTATCAGCAAGGTTTGGTCAAAATAAATATGCAGACTAGTGTCTTGTATATATTATACATATGTATGTACATATGTTGTACCATTTTCTACTGCGCTGTTGCATTGCATTTGTAAGTATTCATCATTGCTTCGCGAACAGCATTCAAGTAAAAGTAGAATACTAGCCCAAAAAATTGTTTATAAATTCGGAATCATAAAATTTAGAAAATGGAACTAGTTATATTTCTATTAACATACCTTAATATGTTTAGTTTTATAATAACAGAACCAGTCATTAAAGTCGGTAAGTGTGCATTACAATAATATTGTGTTTTAACATTCTTGGAAGACATGAATGAAGAGCAAAAATATGTTTACATCCTATTGTGGTATTATAGACTGACGAACAAGGCAATATCGTCTAGGCTGTTGACGCTGATGAAGATTATACATAAAGGGAAGGATGTCTCCATCTGTCTGTTATAAACATATAGTACATTTCATGAAGGCACAAAATTATAAAACCGTTCTAACCAATGGGTAGCGAGTACATATGTAAATCGAATAGCAAGCGTAGTCTTGAAACTAGAGTAGAACATACAAAATTAACTACAGTTTATGATTCCCGACAATTTAAATGTAAGCTGTATGCTTACAAAATGTCACGATTCCTAATATTGGCACTTTGCATTTAGCTTAAGCAATTTGAATTCACTTCTGAGACACTCGTTGAACGACGACTTAGTTAGCAGGTATGACTCTGATGCCATTATTTTGTAGGGGTAAAAAAGCAGACGAAGAGTAGCTGGGACTAGTATGGGCGCGTTCAAGAATTTCGTACGACATGAAGGGTTAAGAGGGGCCCGTTTAGTTGAATCTCCCTTCTCAAATCACTCCATTCAAATATTAATGCTCTGTTTCCATGTTCAATAAACACGAACATGCGATTAGTAGTGGATTTTCGGAAGCTCAATAAATAATCCATTCCCAATAAATATTCCATGCCAAATATCTCAATGATATTGGGAAACTTGGGTAAAGCCAAATTCTTGTCAACGCTGCACTGTTGGTCACTTAATACGAATACGAATATCAAAGACTTCTCTTCGGTTTCAAGAATCCTGCGAGAGAAAATCGTTACGTTATGGTATGTTTACGTTGATAACGTAATAATATTCTCGAAGATCGAGAAAACTCATGTCAAGCACTTAGACTGGGTTCTAAAGAGCCAATATGAAGCAAACGTAAGAGTAAAATATAAAAATCAAAGAGCGTGAGCTTTCTCGGGTTCATCATCATCACCTAGTAAAAGTTAAGGTCATTCCTGGACCGCGCAAGTTATTACAGATACTTTTAGATAGAGAGAGTTATTGGTCATTATCTGGACGCTGGCCAAACAAAGGCATTACTTATATGGAGTTAAAAACATAAACACCTTTACTGATCATTAGTTTTTACCCTTCGCCATTTCGGAATCGAATTCTAATGTGACAATTAAAAAGTGGAAGACGCGCTCTGACGAGTCCAGCTTATATAAGCCTGGCAAGGAATACTTGGTTGCGTATGCCTTGCGCTTGTACAGCAACGATCCTCAGCGAAATCTTCCTCACCCACACTATTAAAACAAATGATAAACCTCTGAATTGTTCTCAAATCTAAATGGGGCTGGAAGAAGCGCGCTTGCTATTCTATTTGGGAACAAATGGCGACTGTAATCTGGCTAATCTAATCTGACTATTCAAGGAGTTAGAAATAAATTCGACAATATTAACACGGAAATAATGTTGCTTCTCGTTGTCGCGGCCAGTGTCTTGATCTTTGTTAGCTTCGTCTATTGCCGTATCACCAGAAAGAGAATCGCAGTCAATAATATAAACGAGATGGTCGCTGAGATGGCATCGGCTGATGGCGGCCTTAACTTGAGGGAGGCAATGCTGACGAGTTTCGTCGGCATTCCCTAATATTGCCACTTTGTATTCAGTTTATGCATTCTTTATTCAGTTCTGACTAATTTTAAATCATTTATTGAAACTCTAAGTGTTCGATTCATTGCGTACGTATATCGATTATTGTAACACTAACCGATTGTAACGATAACTTAACGATGTCAGTCGCAAATAAAATTTCGTACATAGCAGACGTGCTTTCTTTCAATACATACACACACATACAGCCAAAGCGTAACTTCTACAGGTTATGGGCCCAGGCGAGCGCGGTGCTTTTGTGTATGTATACGAAAAGTTAAACTTGTTAACGAACAAGAGACGCGACCGAAAGTAAATTTTTAATACGATTAAAAATGAATTCCCTATACCAAATTGAAAAACTCGAAGAAAAGAATTACGATTTTTGGTGCATTCACATGCGGTGTGTTTTGGTACATGCGGAATTGTGGCAGCTGGCATCGGGTGCTCTGAAGCTCGAGGATGCTAGTGAAGGATTTGATTGGCCTTGGCCATGATAACACTAAGTGTGAAAACATCACAGTTGAGCTATATAAAGAACTGTACAACGTCGTTTGCTGCTTGGACAAAACTTAAAGAAGTGCATCTGCCTAGTGGACCAGTACGGAAGGTCGCACTGTACAAGAAGTTGTTGGGACTTAAGATGTCAGAATGTGGAGATGTCAATGGATAGTTGCAGACATTTGGAGAAGTGCTTGATCAACTTGCAGGAGTTGGGATACAGATTGGTGACGAGCTACGAGCAATCATTCTGCTTTCCAGTCTTCAAAGAAATTATGAGAATTTCGTGGTGGCGATCGAAACTCGCGATGAATTGCCAAGTTATGAAATTCTATGCATAAAAGTGAAAGAAGAAGTAGAGCGCAAAGCGCAGGCAGAACCGCAAAGCAATAATGAAAAGGCATTCACCGTTACAAATAAGAACAACGGTATAAAGAGGAAAAACGTGAAAAACGTAGTTTGCTTTAAGTGTGGCAAGCGTGGTCACAAAAAAGCAGAATGTCGAAGCGAATGCGTGCAAAAGGAAACGAAGGAAAGCACGAACAAGGGAGACAATAAAAATTGTAGTTTGCTATGTGCAGCTGACACTCATTTTTTCGAACGATCGAAATGGTGCGTAGACAGCGGAGCAACAAGCCATATGTGCTGCGAAAAGAGCATGTTTACAAAGTTGGAAGAGCACTCCGAGAGGATAGGTCTAGCTGGTGACGGTTTCCTAGTTGCAAAAGGAATAGGTCAAGTAAAGCTGAAGACAGATCGATATACGATTGTTATGAACAACGTATTGTATGTGCCAGAGATGAAGGGAAATTTCATGTCGGTTAGTCAAACTGTGGCTAATGGCAATGTAGTACATTTCGGTGAACATCAGGCGAAGATCATACAGAAAGGAGAGTGCATCTTGCTCGTAAAGAAAGTTGGCAGTTGATGGATCTTTATGGCACAAGCGGTACGGTCATCTCAACTATCGTAGCTTGGAGGATCTAGAGAAAAACAACATGGTGCGTGGACTGGAAGGAACAAGCTTCACATCCAATGGGTCATGTGAAACATGCATGCTGAGTAAAATACACACTCAGAAGTTCCCTAAGTCATCTGAACAGAGGGCGAGCGAAGTATTGGAACTAGTTCACACTGATGTTTGCGGGCCATTCGATACACAATCGATAGGCGGCAATCGATACTTCTTGACGTTCATCGATGACAAGTCACGGCGCATATTTGTGTACTTCATAAAAGGCAAAGACGAAGTGTTCACGAAGTTCGTTGAATTCAAACAACTTGTTGAACGGCAAACTGGCAAGAATATAAAATGCATTCGCAGCGACAACGGCCGCGAGTATGTAAACAAAGTTTTTGACGAGTACTTGAAGGCGAATGGCATAGCACGGCAACTGACGGTGCCGTACACACCGCAGCAGAACGGAGTTGCGGAGAGGGGAAATCGGACATTAGTTGAGATGTCACGATGCTTGCTGGTACAATCTGGAATGAAGATTTCACTGTGGGGAGAGGCAGTATACACAGCGGTGTATTTGCGAAATCGTTCACCAACTAGCGCACTGAAGAACATGACACCAATGGAAGCGTGGAATGGTAAAAAACCTTCAATTTCACATTTGAAAGTTTTTGGTTCTTTTGCAGTAGCTTAGGAGAAAGGCCACAGGAAAAATAAGTTCGACGCTAAGGGCAAGGAATACCGCATGGTGGGTTATTCCAGTACTGCAAGTGGGTCGAAAAGAGGGACATGCTGTTTAGCGAACTTGGCGATACTGAGCAGAATCAAGAGGTTTCGATTATATTTGATATGCCTATGGGCATTCAAGGATCCGAGGATCAGATCGCTGATGGCGATGGTGTAGACGACGAGGCTAACGTCGCATTAAAAAACGGCAACGGCTCAGACGACGAGGCTAACGTCGGCATAAAAAACAGCAACGGCTCAGACGACGAAGCTAACGTCGGCATAAATAATAGTAATGGCAGCGATGAGTTCCTCAGCGCAGAGGAAGACGTGCGTGTAGGTCCTGGACGGCCAAGGATAGTTCGCACTGGCATGCGTGGGCGACCTCGTAAGCAGTTTAATCTACTTGGAGCTGCGACTGCTGGCGAGATCCCCATCCCCGAAACCTACGAGGAGGCCATTGGAGGAGCTGATGCATTGCTTTGGCGTGAGGCCATGGATAAAGAGCATAAGTCACTGTTGGTAAACGAAACCTGGGAAGTGGCGGAGTTGCCAAAAGGGCAGCGAGTGATCAACTGTAAATGGGTGTATACCGTCAAAAGAGGACCAAGTGGCGAAGTAGAGCGCCACAAAGCAAGGCTGGTGGCAAAAGGTTGCTCACAGCAGTATGGCGTTAATTATAACGAGACATTCTCGCCTGTTTGTAGATTAGAGAGTATGCGGATTGTTTTAGCTCTGGCTGCAGAGTTAAAGTTGCATTTACATCAGATGGATGTTTGCACGGCATACCTCAACAGCATTTTAACGGATACAGTTTACATGAAAAGACCTGAAGGATACCCCGGTCAATGCGATTCCAAGCAAGTTTTACGTCTAAAGAAAGCCATATATGGCTTAAAACAATCTGGAAGGGAGTGGAACTTCAAGCTGGATGGAGTCTTAACAGGAATTGGATTCATCTCATGTGACAACGAACCATGTCTATACAAGAAGAATAACGGAGAACATCTAACGTTAATATTGGTGTACGTAGATGATCTGATTATTGCATCCCAGGATATAGATGAGTTGAAAGCAATCAAGACCAAGATCTCAGAGGCGTTCGAGTGTGTGGACAAGGGTCCATTGCATCAATTTCTTGGAATGGAGATCGGCAGAAAAGGTGAATTAGGCGAAATCACCCTAAGTCAGACGCAGTATATTCAGGAGTTGCTGAAGCGACATAGAATAGAGAGCTGCAGGTCTACAGCAACGCCTTTACAGGCTGGGCACCAGGTAGCTTGCGATAGTAAGGACTGTCGTAGAGTGGATGCCAAGGAGTATCAATCAATCATCGGTGAGCTGATGTGGGTAGCATTGACTACAAGGCCGGACATTTTGCATTCTGTAGCAAAGTTGGCACAACGCAATCAGGATCCACATAGCGAACACATGGCAGGTGTTAATCACGTTTTAAGATACCTGGCATCAACAAGTGAGTTAAAGCTTCCCTATAAGAAGTGCGAGCAGGCGCTTGTTGGATACGTTGACGCCGACTGGGGAGGTGATCACACGGATAGACGTTCGTATACCGGATACGTGTTCTATCTGGCCGGAGGAGCGATTTCATGGAAATCCGAGAAGCAGCACAGCGTGGCACTCAGCAGCACGGAGGCTGAATACATGGCTTTGTCAGCCGCATGCAAGGAAGCAGTTGCATTGAGGCGACTATTTGTAGAGATTGGCTGCGGTGATGAAAGCACTCCAACCTTTTTGTATGGAGACAACTTGAGTGCACAGCAATTGGCGAAGAATCCAGTCCATCATGCTAGGACAAAGCATATTGATATTCGCCACCACTTCGTAAGAGACGTCGTTAAGGAAGGGCATGTCACTTTGAAATACGTTTCTACAGATTTGATGATTGCCGACATTTTAACCAAGAATCTGCAGAAACTCAAACATACAGAATTTACTAATAAAATGAATTTGAAGTAAATAGTATTTGTAAACGTGCTCGCAATGAGGAAGGGTATTGAAACTCTATGTGTTCGATTCATTGCGTACGTATATCGATTATTGTAACACTAACCGATTGTAACGATAACTTAACGATGTCAGTCGCAAATAAAATTTCGTACATAGCAGACGTGCTCGGCGATCTTTTTTCTTTCAATACATACACACACACACAGCCAAAGCGTAACTTCTACATCATTAAATAAAGTACTTGTTTAATTCGAAATAAAATTATTGGATATTAATACATTTGCGTAGTATTATAATTTTGTGCCTACAGAAAGTTTTAAATAAAAAGAAGCAGAAAGGCCATAGTTTGCTACAGAAACACATTTATATGAAACTTACGAAATATATTGCAATGCGAAACATCATTTATTTATTTCATATAAGAACAGCGCTTTAATACCGTTTGACACGTGGACAACGTAGAAACCTGTGAGCAAAAACTGTGTGTCTGAACTAAAAACAAAAAAATTTTATGTAAAAAAATTTTATTTCTTAACTGACAGTTAAAAATTTAAATAAAGTTGTAAAATTGCTTCCAATGAGTTGACGAATAGCAACGAACGTTTTTAAAATATACATATACAGTCGGTGATGCGTGACTTCTAAAAGCAATAAGCTGTTTTCCACAACAAAGGGATGCCACGTTTTCAACCGATTTTATGCCAGTGATTTAAACAACTTTTTTTATACACTATTAGCATTCAAGTAATAAAATTAATCAGATTAATTTATAAAAAAGAGTACGACAGCTTTTGCGTAACTCAGGGCGACAGATTTATCGCTCGCTCACCAAAACAAAAATTGTTGTTGCCGACGGCAAAACGGCCGCCCATCTCTTCTTCTTCCGGCGACCCGCTAGCATAAGTAGCAGTCTAAAGTAGTTCATACATATATATTTATAAGGTTAACCTTTACCTCGAGCCGAGGCGCCATCATCGGTTGTACGGGTTGTGCCTTCTGAAGCTTGCCTTCTGAAGCTGCATGCAACCGGCGCAGATTCGTCACCCAATACTTATTGCGAAAATCTCTAATAATTGTATCCAGGCTCTGATGCTTCAGCTTTGTGTAGTGATTGTGTACCATCATCTCCGACATTATGTGCCGATAAGAGAGTATGACTGGCGTATGAATGCGTCGCTGATTCGATCCGTAAGTAATCATGAAACAGCACAGAAAACCCAAGGGATCGAAGGATTGAAATGAGCAAGCTTATAAACTCTACATAATAGTCCACCTAGTGGTATTCAGTGATACATTCATTGTCTTCATGCAGTATGCTGCACTCGGTAAACAGGCTGCGCCAAACGTCATCACGGTCATCTCAAATACATCCGAAAATGTTGTGCTATCTATCCTTCTCTGAAGTGGTTGAGATCGGCTGATATCGCCTTGTAATGCTGTGGACCCATATCCAACATCGAATACAACAATACATCGCCAACTTTCGCTGCTACCTTGAAGACTAGTCGCAGTTTCCATGGCTTACCAAAGTGTGGTAAATACCAGCTTGTCGTCGTTGGCTAAATTATTCTCTTTCTGCTCCAAGCGCCAAGCGTATCCTTTATAAACGTAATCGTCCTTAATTGCCTGAATGCTATACAAAATTCTGGTTCCCGTTTCATTGTTACTCTCTAGAATAACCAGTCTCTTAAACGCCATATCGTAGCTCTGTCTGTAACCCGATGCATGGGATCTATTTGCAGCGAGTTGTCTACTCTCTATTGACCATCCGAAATGCATATGATTCAGTCCAATCAAAAGCTTCGGTGCTGCATCATGTTTAAATGGGAAGACACTCACTAGGACTTCCTTGCAAAACTCTTCGATGCAAACTCTGCATCGGCGGACTTAGGTTCTGCAAATCGTAGTGCTGGCGATGTCCATCCAGCAGTTCTCTTGCTTGAGCTCTCTCTATCGCGTCCAACACTTGACTTTGTCCATTAATAATTTTGTATGTTTAATTTCCGTTTCAGGTGCAATATTTCCGCAAGAGGCGGAGCAAAACTTCAACTATCCGGAAATGGTATTCCAATATGCTGTGCATAAGCTAAATCTTGATAAAAGTCTTTTGCCTGATACTCAAGTCGTGCATCACACACAATATATCACGAATGACAGTTTTCAGGCAGTACAAAAAGGTGTGCTTGCTGTAAATTTAATGTTATTTAGTAATGTTTTTATAATCGGGCAGAAAATATATATAAGAATGTACATGCAGAAGAAGGCCCCATAAAGTATTTATATTCTTGGTTAGCGTCAACTACCGAGACAATATAGCCGTGGCCGTCTGTTTGTCTATCCGTCCGTTTGAAATACTGAGCCTTAGAGACTATAAGGAGCTATATTTTTTTCGACAGCATTTGTAAATTTTTTCACGCTTTGCCACGTCTACTTACGCCCTAGCAAATAAAAACAAGTAAGAAAGCTACAGTCGAGTGCACTCGACTGTGAGATACCCGCTACCCATTTTGAATAAAAGAAATATATTTAGCGATATTTTTCTCAAAATATACCAAATATACTGCAAAAATACTAAAAATATACCAAATAGTATATTTGGTATATTGATATAGTACCGCA
This sequence comes from Drosophila kohkoa, assembly GCA_019972355.1. Taxonomy (NCBI): domain Eukaryota; kingdom Metazoa; phylum Arthropoda; class Insecta; order Diptera; family Drosophilidae; genus Drosophila; species Drosophila kohkoa. Next base: position 915,145 of record BJEL01000084.1, on the reverse strand, counting down.
TTCAAAATATACCATAGACGGCACAATATACCAGATTGTCATCTAAAGCAACTAAGACCCCTAGTAAGTAGGCGTTTTTGCCCATACAAAAGTATTTCTTTAATAACTTCGACAATTTTTATCTGATCGCAACCAAATTTTCAGGAATCATAACTACTATAGTTATTATTGTATATACCGAAATTGACAACTCTAGCTTTAAAATTACGCTTGTTATTCGATTTTTTTGATTTGCGGGGGCGGAAGTGGGCGTGGCAAAAATTTGAAACAAACTTGATCTGCGTGCAAACATAACAAATGCTGTCGAAAAAAAATTATAGCTCTATCTCTTATAGTCTCTGAGATCCAGTGTTTCATACGGACGGACGGACAGACACACAGACACACAGACACACAGACACACAGACGGACAGACGGACATGGCTATATCGTCTCGGCTGTTGACGCTGATCAAGAATATATATACTTTATAGGGTCGGAGATGCCTCCTTCTACCTGTTACATACATTTCCTGCCGGCACAAAGTTATAATACCCATCTACCCTATGGGTAGCGGGTATAAAAATAGTCTTTAGGATTTCTTATAACTTTGTTACAATCAGATAAAATTGTAGAAGTTATTAAAGAAAATTTTTTACAAAGGGGATACGACTGCTATAGTTTAGCTGCTTTGGTTGGCATACTGTCATACTTTATACTATATGGAATATTTTGTATGCAATAGTACGATATAAAATAATTTATTTTTGTATAATATATTGGTTTTTGAGCATATTTTCGGAATATTGATAAATTTGAAGAATAATACCGCACTGTTTTACTTTTATTGAAAATGGGTAATGGGTGTCTCACAGTTTTGTTTAGCTGAATGTGAAAACTTTAATATATTCACCCCTTTGTAAATTTATAGTTTTAACTTGAATGAGCTTCCCAAGCCAAGTGATATATTTTGTAGAACAATTAGCCGCGAATTTGAAAACTGAATTTGTTTGTGAGATGACATTCTGCAGGAAGCATAATATCAATGTGATTATTGTTTAGGAATTGAGATAACTCATCTTTGTGACGTGGATGCCATATGATCTTGCATAGTTTTTCGCACAAATGATACAAATTTCATCATACTTTACTGCAAGCTGCCTAATACTTTTTTTATTGTGGTAGTTGATTGTGCTCCTAGTTTTTAGACGGCTTCTGTTGTTGAAGTATTATTATGAGGCCAGTGCTTTCCAGACCCGATTATAAAGCGTTTGCACAGATTACGGATTCCTTAGTAAAATCTGCACTAAAAGAGATCCAGGCCGATCTGGATAAAAATGCATCGAGAGTAGTTTTAGAAGCTGGTGTTACTTAAGAGAATATCCATTCACTTCTTGGTGTAAACGTCTTTTTAACTTTATGTAAACTGGAACTGTAACCAATGCTTAACATTGGAAAGCAAAGTGAAATTGTCATCAGCCAAGTACCAGCAGCCAGTTAAGACGGTCAACCAAAAACAAAATTAGCAAGTCAGGGACCGCCAACGGTGCATAAGTTAAAATGCCGTCACAGTAACTAAAGCTAAAACTGTTCGCCATATAAAAGGCTGGCAAGCAATCATCTCAGGTTGCAGAAGCAAGCATCTACAAGGAAAACGCATAATCTTTAAACGCGCAGAAATAGAGTAATTTTTTTTAAACGTTGTAATAAATATTGAATATTTTAAATTCCAAACATGCACATCATGTCAAACGTTTAATCAAGTTAATAACATGCAGACGGAAGTGTACTGCTATATCAAAGAATTAAAAGTGTACTTGAGTAAGAAGGTCAAGTGGTTGTGCTTCATCGGCTAAGTGTTCGTGTGTTGCATCACACATAATACAATGGTTCTCCTAAACTAGAGAAGACTGTTACAAATAAGAAGCTATTATTCGCTATATAACCCCTAGGATTTTAAGAAATAAACGACAAGTCTTTTAAAGAATTAATCCGCTGTAGTTGAGTCCATACAGTATCTCACAAAGAAAACATCTTATGATAAATTAATATCAGCACTGCCTCATGTGAACTTATTCAAAAATTTACTTTTTATTCCCGCTACCCCTAGGGAAAAGTATACTAACTTTGTGCCGGCAGGAAATGTATGTAACAGGCAGAAGGAGGCTTCTCCGACCTTATAAGGTATATATATTTTTGATCAGAGTCAACAGCCGAGACGATATAGCTATATAGCTGTCCGACCGTCCGTATAAACACATAGATCTCAGAGACTATAAGACCACTCTCACTTTCCACCGCCAATCGAAAACAGTCTCGAATTTTGTACAATAATAACTACAGTATTTTTGATTAAAAAAATTTGGATCCGATCAGAAAAATATCAGTTATTAAAGAAATACTTTTGTATGGGAAAATTCGCTCACTTACTAGAGGTCTTAGTTGCCTTGGCTGACAATCTGGTATAATTTGGAGTCTGTGGTATACTTTAAATGTGGTAATATCAATATACCAAATATGTAACTCGGAATTTTAAAGTATTTTTGTGGTATATTTTAAGACTAATGGCGCGCTATTTGCTTTTATTCAAAAATGGGTACAGTGTATCTTACAGTTAAGCACACGAGACTGTAGCTTTCTTACTTTTTTTCCTTTTTAATGTGTAGCCCGAATATCCAATCTATTTCATTGGGTAGATATGGAATGAACTGTAAAGGAAATTCACGGTCTTTAAAAATAAAAAAAAAAAAGAATTTTAATTATTATTAATCTCTTTATTGAATTTATATAGTGTGCAATCTCATCCATATTGGCGTTCAAGCGATCTTTAGTCCGTCCAACTCGGCCCTGGCAGCCCATATCAATTCTATATGTGCGGAGCTTGATATACCAGATATAGGAACAGGTCGGTCAACCCAAGAATTTTCCATTAATGTTCATCCATCAAAGCAATATGTTAATTACGCTTTCATCGATGTTATACAATATCTAAATTGGACAAGGTTTGGAATTTTATATGAAAAGAATTACGGTAAGCACTTATTTAATGTATTCTTCTGAAAAATATACAAAATATTTCACAGAAAAATACAAATATTTACAATTTATACAGGTATATTAGCATTAAATCAACTTTCGCGTTCTGTTCAATCTGAACTGCACATTCGACAAGTATCGCCGACATCGTATTTTTCAGTTCTAAAGGAATTTAAAGATAAGGAAATACACAATATAATTATTGACACTAATTCAGCTAATATTGCTATTTTATTGAAAAATGTAAGTCAGCAATAATATACCGGCAAAATGGCAATTTGCACAACATCAATGTTAAGAAAAATAGTGTACTTGTTGTTTTAATTTTGGCAGGTTTGGTCTTCACCTGTTTTTGCATGAGAAGTTTTTATACCCGCTTCCCACAGGGTAGAAAGATATTATAACTTTGGGCTTATAAAGTATATAATTATATATGATGATGATGATATAGCAATGTCTGTCTGTCCATATGAACATCTAGAACATCTAGCAAGCTTTTCCAGTTTGGGCAAAAACGTTTACTTTCTACGGGTCTTAGTTGCCCGAAATCTGGTATATTTTGCACTCCATGGTAAATTTTGAACGTAGTACAATATAAATATATAATAATATATTTAAAAATGTGTAGCGGGTATCTCACAGTCGAGTACACTCGACTGTAGCTTTCTTACTGGTTAATGTATTTGATAATACATTAATATTTATAGATTCTTCAGCAACAAATGAATGAGTACAAATATCAATATTTGTTTACAAGCTTCGATTTGGAAACGTTTGACCTAGAAGATTTCAAATATAACTTTGTAAATATCACATCATTTCGACTAGTCGATATGGGTGATGTAGCGGTCAAGGAAATTCTTAAAGACATTGATTTATATAATCGAAGAATATTTAAGCAAAATCAAACCGTTTTTAAACAACAAAAATCTGCTGTCATTGAGGTAAATATTTATAGAATTTATATTGATGACAGCTCTCAATACATTAAATTATTTTAGACAAATGCAGCATTAATGTTTGACTCAGTTTATGTGTTTGCCATCGGCCTCCAATCAATATATCCTTTGATAAACCTATCAAACTCAACTTGCGACGATGAAGTACCGTGGAATGGGGGTCTAAGCTTAATAAATTATATTAATGCGGTATATTAATAAATACACATACATATATAAGTACTTAGTATTTCTTTTCGGATTTTATTAATTACGATAATTTCTACATGTACGTATTAGGTTGAGTGGAAAGGATTAACGGGTCCCATACAATTTAAGGAAGGACAACGAGTTCAATTCAAATTGGATTTGATCAAATTAAAGCAACACTCCATAGTTAAGGTTGGTGAATGGACGCCCCAAAACCATTTAAATATTACGGAACCATCATTATTCTTCGACACTGGGTCGATGAATGTGACATTAGTTGTTATCACAATACTGGTATGTATCATTTAAATATTATGTCTACAAGAAATACTGAGAGTTTTCTGAGATTTGCATCTGAAATTCGACAAATTTGAGTTTAATATATTTCAATATAAATTTAGATGGGTAAAGTGTTTATACCCATCATTTAGAAGTTAAATGAAATCATGAAAATTTAAGAAAATGCTAAGTGTATAGTATAAGATCTTTGTGTATCATAAATTTGGTTTTCGGTTGAAATTTGTTTGTTATATCCGCTACCCATAGGGTAGAAGGGTATTATAACTTTGTGCCGGCAGGAAATGTATGTAACAGGTAGAAGGAGGCATCTCCGACCCTATAAAGTATATATATTCTTGATCAGCGTCAACAGCCGAGACGATATACCCATGTCCGTCTGTCCGTCTGTCCGTCCGTCCGTCCGTCCGTATGAAACACTGGATCTCAGAGACTATAAGAGATAGAGCTATAATTTTTTTTCGACAGCATTTGTTATGTTTGCACGCAGATCAAGTTTATTTCAAATTTTTGCCACGCCCACTTCCGCCCCCGCAAACCAAAAAATTCGAATAACAAGCGTAATTTTAAAGCTAGCGTTGCGAATGTTGGTATATACAATAACTACTATAGTAGTTATGATTCCTGAAAATTTGGTTGCGATCAGATAAAAATTGTGGAAGTTATCAAAGAAATACTTTTCTATGGGCAAAAACGCTTACTTACTAGGGGTCTGAGTTGCTTTGACTGACAATCTGGTACATTGTGCCGTCTATGGTATATTTTGAATGGTGTAATATATCGATATACCAAACATACCATTTTTTAGTATTTTAAGTATTTTCGGTATATTTTGAAAATGATTCCGCAATATTTTGCCTTTATTAAAAGTGGGTAGCGGGTATCTCACAGTCGAGCACACTCGACTGTAACTTTCTTACTTGTTCGTTTATCATATGTATTCAATATTGTATAAACACTGAATATCCACTGCATTATTTAATATCTAATCGGACTTCTTGCTATATTTATCACATTAAATTATATTTTGGAGAATTTATTGGATACAGGGCACTGAGCTTAGCAAAATTTGATTTCCTAGCTTTTAAGGATTAACATATAAGTTTAAATTAGTGGTTTAATAAAACTTGCCATACTCATGCCATTCTTTACCTTTTCGGCACCGGATCATTTCAGATATTCGGCATGCGCCTTTTGGGTGGTTGTGCTTCGTGCACCCGATTATTTTTGCACTCATGACACAATGACTTGAGTCTTATGAATATCTGCTCAAATTCTGAAAATCATCCGAGTATTTTCTCAGACACTCGAGTGTTTTTCTCCCACCTCCTCTCTTGATGCTTATGAGTCGATGCGGCTCGCAATTAGATTTTATGCTTATAAATGATTTTGGCGAGTTTGACAAATGGACAAATAAAAAATAAATGGTAATTCTTGAAACTAATTCATAAAACAGATATATTTGCTAGTACTTTATTTTCCACACATAATAATTTTTTACCGAGTGCTTGTGCGTTACTGAATACACACACCCGTAACCACCGGCACCGGCTTTACCCGAGTGGGTAAAAACACACATTGTAAATTGCACCCTTTTTTTATACAAAACAAGTAAGAAAGCTGCAGTCGAGTGTGCTCGACTGTGAGATACCCTCTATCCATTCTGAATAAAAGCAAAAATTATACTTAAATGTATATTTGGTATATTGATATGGTACTACACACAATATATACTATAGAGTGCATAACATACCAGATTGTCAGCCAAATTTGAAACAAAGTTGATCTGCGTGCATACATAGCAAATACTGTCGAAAAAAAATTATTGCTCTATATCGTGTAGTCTCTGGATCCAGAGTTTCATACAGACAGACGAACATGGCTGTTGACGCTGATCAAGAATATATATACTTTATAGGGTCGGAGATGTCTCCTTCTACCTGTTAGATACATTTCCTGCCGGCACCCTTCTACACTATGGGTAGCGGATATAAAAATATATAGCAACCAAGCTGTAATAATATGGGTCTCGGATGTTGTAGCCATTCAAATAGGCAATTGTTTGTGGTGGCGTCGAAGAATAATAAAACACTTTTTATTTGGAGGAAAAACTTTACTTTGAAATTCACTTTTATTTTTACTTTCATGTAAAAAGATACTTTTCGTGAGCATATGAAAAAAAAAACCACTGAAGGTGGGCACAATGACCAGCATGAGGAGACCCTCGATCAGTGTGCACAATATACCAATTTTGTCGCTATCGATAACATTTCGATATATGGATCGCGACATCACTGGTTTGTGCGGTCACATCTGCCATCAACATCCTCACCCCCTTGCAACGAGTTGCAGAATCCAACGTGGAGTTCTTGGCCATTGCAATGGCAAACCGTTGGTGCTCGGCAGTATGTCAGGTTGAATTATGTGAGGATACACATCAGTGCCGAACACCAGGGATGCCATCGATGCCTGGAACCAGAGTTCGTCGGCAAGCGTAATGCTGTGGAACTGTTTTACGCTCTCGCTATCGACTGGTCTCCATGCACACGCCCTCCTTACCTCCTTACCAACGCCTATAGGCTGTTGCCAGAGATGCACTGATACGGCTGGTCGCAGTGCACGATTAGCACTTGCATCTCGAATGTCTTGCATCCGGTGTCGATGAGGATGTTGGCTGTCGGCAGTATGCTCACAGCCTTATCCTGGAGTAGGAACGTGAGGGACGTTGGAAACGCCGTGCTATAACACGGGAAAACGCGGCTACGGATTTCTTTGTCGTGAGGTCTGATGTCGCCTTCAAGTGTATACCCTTCGTGCTGAAGGATACGAAGACGCAGACGTACCCCTTGGTGATGAGGCAGTCCAGTGTAGTTCTTAGTTTCGAATAGTCCAGCGATATCAACTCTTCGAGTAGGAGTATGCAATTGAGTATGCAGTCTCTTCTTATAGATCACACAAATCTTGCATGAACTGATGATGGATTTTAAGAGGACTTTCAGCTTCGGAATCCAGAACCTGAAGCGGATCAGACCCATGACTATTTGGTTACCCCCATGTAATGAGAGTGAAAGAATGAAGTCGAGCAAAGGAAAAGGAATATGAGAGTATGATTGGATGAATCTAATCACAGCGAAGGGTTTGGCATTGCGACACGATGATCAGTCGCTCTTGGAACGTTGACATTTCATCAGCGTTGACCATGGAGCATGAAGCTGCCAATTTTTGACTTTTATCAATAAAACGGAAAACTTAAGCGGAAGTGCGTAGGGCTCTGGGAAAGTCAGTGAACCTGCTCAGGCAATCAGGAATAAAAAGCAACTTGGCGATGTTACATCTAATGCGCTGCTCCAGCAGAGTCTCCGAAATAGGACTTGACGAGGGGGGCCATTGATAAGGTTGAAGGATTGTGCTCGGATCGCACATGCAAACAACTTTTGGAGTCGCTGGCTTGGACTATTTATGGCACACGATTAGCCACAAAAGCTATCCACTTGTACGGTGGCTTGTCGAATCAGTCCAGAAGAACGTCTGGAAACTCTCTAGCTCGGCCAATAGAACTGCGCCACAAAGTTCCAACCTGGGCACTGAAAGTGACTTGACAGGACCCACTCTTGACTTCGCAGTAAGCCACTCCATAAGCCCTTTCTAAAGCATTACAGAATCCATGGTACTGAAGCTTCACTCTTGTGTGGAAATTAACTCACCTTGGAGTCTGGATCTTTTTCAGAGCAGAATAGCTCCTAAGGTACTCCTTCCATTGGAACAAAAGATCTGCGGGTAGAGGTTCATCCCATTCGAGCGTTGTCAGCCAGATTTCCTGCATGAAGATCTTGGCTCGATAACGAAAGGGGTCCAGCCACCCGGCTGGCTCAAAAAGTTTGATGCCCAGAGTCTTCGCCATTGGTCCTCGAAATCTTCTCGGAGTAGAAGTTCCTTTGGAATATGTTTCTTGCACAATTTTGTCGTTTGCCGACCACTTCCTCAGCGGGAAGCCCCTGCTTTAGTGTGTGTCCCTGCAGTACGTCGTTTACGTACATGCTGTCGGAAATGACCTGGCTTGCGAGAGGATACTGTAAGTGTATATCTTTACCGAGTTGCTGGAGGACCCGTAGGGAAACGCATAATTAACACCGAGCGTAACAATGTTTAACTCGAAGTCACCGATATTACCGTCCGACGTTGGAAGTAATTTTGCACATTTTTTATCGATTGCTTTGAAGTGGACTGTATAGTGGAATTCGGCAGTGAAGTAGAAAAAGAGGCGCCTTTGTGGGCATTATTGCCCTGTTGAAGCAGAGTGTTGTGCCGCCCTTGCATGTGAAGCAATTGTGCGCGTTAGTCCACTCTCTGATTTGATCTTGCGAAACAGCTCAAACAGAGGCTTTTTATCTGATTGTTGACCGACATTTGGAGAAATCGGGGAGAGACTCAGACAGGGTGATTCTCTTTCGAGCATAAGTCACACAACTTGCCCTTCTGAGTGACCCGGGCCTCAAAAGAGTTAACTCGCTTTGAACTTTGATGTGGTCGAGATGATACAGTAACTGAGTTCTTTGAGTTGAAAATTGGCTCCATGTCCTCAATCGCTTCGAGTGTAGGAACATTCGAAACAAAATTAAAAAATCATATTTGTTTAATATAATTTATTAAGATTTTATTATTTATATACAAAAAAGTAATATATTAAGAAAGAATGGAAGATATTTTCATATTTATACATATTATCAAACAAATTTTTCTGCGTTGATTCCATTACCTGCGCACCCCATATTAAAAATATAGACGTCGAAACACACACTTTTGCCAAGTACCTACCAAAATCAAATATGATTCAAAAGGGAAAAATAAACAACATTTAAATAAGAATTTACAAATTAATAGTTTTGCAAAAACATAAACCACGAAAGACGAAGACAAAGCAACAGCACAATAGGCACAGACTCACTTTTAACAGCTTTGACCTTTTACTAGTAAACACACATCTGCAAGTTTCTGCAGCTAATTTCAAAACATTTCACACCTTAAAAGTAAGACAAACACAATGGGATACAAACCAAGTTCTGGATTTTCTTGGAACACAATTAAAAGTTTAACTAAATATAAAATAGACTTTCACAAAATACACAAAAAAAGGGATATTCGATCAAATTAAAGTTAACTATTAATATCTCGATTTAAGGTAAATAACTTAAATTTCAAAATGCATGTTAAATAATTCAATTCGGAGCACTCCAGTTAACGTGTGATCTCTTTAAAGGGTTTGAAGTGGAGAAATAACTTCCTGAGCGCAGCTGCGTTGCCAAAAGAAAGTACCGTTAGATTTCCAGTAAAATCCGGTATGCCAAAGAGAAGTTGATACATATAAGAGATAATTTCTTTACATTTTGTTTAAATAATACGCTATAACTTTTTTTAATTTTTGGCTTTTGACGCATCCACTGTGCACGGGAAGCCAATTCATCTTGAATATTTTCTGGATCAAATACAGTCGAATTTCTCGGCCTGTGGGTTGGCCTCAATGAAATTCTTTCCATTGTCGCTCCTTAGTCTATTAACTGATCCAGGACGACACATAAAATTGCGCATCTATTATCTGATCCAGGACGACACATAAAATTGCGCATTGCAATTATGGTGGCATCCGTCGACAGGTGGTTTGCCATCTCCAGATGAATCGCTTTTATTGTCACACATGTAAAAAAACTCACTGGACACCTCCTCATTATCGTTGCTCATATCACTCAGTGCTTCTGCTTGTGGCCAACATCCAGTGTGATCTCTTGATGTTTGATTGCGCCCGCAGCATTATCAGCCGTTGGTACCCAGCGTCATTGAGAGATGTCTGTCGACACCAGAGTATAGTCTGACTTATGGCGGTAAGCAAAGCGAGATTGAGATCCACAAATATGCGCAATTGCGTGGCCAACATCTTTCCTGGTTCAAAGGAGCATCGTGAATTGCTCCACGATATCTTGACGCTACTTCTCAAGGCGTAGCTGATTCCATCTGGTAGAAATGCATCCCAGTGAATCCCCTTTCACCAATCTCTCACAGCAGCAATTTGGCGGTAATCATAAAAACGCAAGCCAAGGGATCGAACGTTTAAATAAGCATGCTTCTCCTCAGCTTCACGCAATTGCACGCCAAACGTCATCACACTCATTTCAAACACATCCGTATTTCGTTGGTCATCCCCATCACGCCATACAAATCGTTGTGCACATCTATCCTCTGTTCAAATAACGATTTGGCGAAACATCCGACAGCTCCGTCTCTGAAGTTTCATTTTCCTTTCAATATTAACCAGTCTCTTTAGCATCATATCGTAGCTCCCTGGCATTTGTGGCGAGTTTTCTACCCTCTCTTGGTAATCCTAAAGTGCATCCAGTGCAATCGAAAGATTCAGCACTGCATCATCGAATGACATAATTGGAAGACGCTCATTAGGATCAACTTCATGCATATCTCTTCGATGTAAACTGTGAGGCTTAGATTCCGCACAGCATGTACGTTCTGCAAATCGTAACGCTGGCGTTTTCCCGCTCCGCCAGGTTTCTCCTTAATTCGTCATCAGTCATCGAGTCAGATGAACCTTCATCGAAGAGAGCATACGTATTCACCCCTCGATTGCCAAATCCGAATATCGTCGGGGTTCAACGCAGCTCAAATTCCGCTCCGTGGTCTCTTAGACTGCTTTTGGCGGAGACTTGCTTGAGCTCGCTGACTGCTGCTCATTCTCACTTTTGCTTTCGTCCACTGGTGGCGTCGTTGTCTTGGAGGAATACCACGTTTAGTGCAGCAATCTTTGACGTCGTCCTTGACATCCATCCACCTGATACTTGTTGTCCGGAAACTCCTGATCATGTGGCGACAGGTCGCTCAAAAGGATTTCTCCATTAGGTAGCGATTAAAGAGATGATAAGGTTACTCACGATCTTGGCACGATCTTTGCCAAGTGCTGTTCGTGAATAGCCTGCAGATCTAGCACTCTTTGCAACTGCCTTCGTATGAGCTGTTCAGGTCGTTTAGATCTGAACCGTAGCTGCTCTATCACTGCGTTTACGTTGACACGTGTATCACCTTTCAGGGCCTTTAGCAGACGTAGATTGTTCTCCAGGTCTGTGCAACCAAAGGCCGCTGTGGTTTTCGTAAACGCGCAAGCAAATATCGGCCAATCTTCTGGTTTGCCTTCAAACACTTGATACTGCAGATCCGAGAACCATAGTCGACGGTGTCGGTGCAGAGATCTCTCTTGGGCTATAGTATGGTGCAAATCCAGTGACTTTTTTGTAATGAGGACTCGAATTACTGGCGGTTATGAAGCCGCATGGCGCTTATGACGCGAATAAATTAGGCGGCAACAATTCACTCACAAGCACTGGCGGTTTTCTCTCATGAGCACCGTATGATTCTCACTCGTATTTAGCGGCAGATTTCCACTCAAGTCTGTCGACGCTGACCCTCCATTGTCAATTGGCATCATAGCTGTTGACTCACTTACACTTAACTGTACGTTTCTACTCAATAATGGATCACTTAACAGCACATGAGTCTGCTCCATCTTGAGCTGCGCTTCCAGATCTTCATAAAACTCGCAACCAGTGTCTCAATGATAGTGCTTCGCTAGCGCTTTCTTGGCTTTGCGAACGCACTGAATCCAACGACGATTTTGCAAAGATGACCAATTGCGACTTGTGCACTCATAACCGATTTGCGTGGATGTGGTATGCGAATAACAGAAAATAATTGTCGCCAATTGTCTAAATCTTAGACTTCCTCTAAATCTATACTGTTGTGGGGCCGCAGATAGTTTCCAGATTTCCCTTTTCCCGTAAAAGAATTAAAAACACTCGCGTTTTCTTTTCTATACATATATTTAAACTTTCGGGTTGTTAGTTACAAAAACGCACAGAGAGGGGGTTTCGTAGATCGAAACTGAAGAGGCAAAACGCGCCGAGCCCTTGCAAAGCTCGGCTCTGCGGTGGAGAGTTGTGGGAGAGAGACAAGTTGAGAGCACTGGATCTTGAGTGCTTTCTTACGCGTGAGCGCATTGCGGGTGAGCGAAAAGCATCGAGTGCTTTTTGGTCGGCGGAACGGATAGTGTGCCACTCACCTACAATGCGCTCGCATCAACATTCTCCCCCCTTGCAATATTGGGATTGCAAAGATTATCAGACTTGGCAGGATACCCGGCAGGACACTATCAGGATAGATAGAGTGGGTGATGTCTTGGAGCGCAACGACGCCGTGCAGACTCCTTCAGCGCCTATGCGAGTGATGGAGAGGCCCAAGGCCCCTGGCATCAACTCGCTGATGCGGTTTACGGGACAACACGGATCCAAAAGCACTCATGCTTTGAAAGCCGCCGTCCCCGTGTCTAGCCTGATCGCCGCGGTGGGGAGCATACTCACTCCTTTGCACTGGAAAGTGTAGTCAGTGTTACGGCGGGGCTAGGCACGGACCTGGTGCGAGGGTGAGTGGGTCTGTGGATGCCGGCCTGGGAAACGTTGACATTGGACGTCCTTGGTGGTTCTTCTCTGGAAGGTGACGGGTCCGTCCGCCTCCTGGGCTGGCGCGAGGTTGTGCCGGGAGGCACGGAAACCCCGCGCGGAATGACCAGTGCCATCGGTGCAGAGGAAGAAACCGTCTCCGTCCGGAATCGTTCGACGGTTAGTCGAGCTGAAAGAGGTTTCGAGAGGGGTCCTGTTACAGGACTAATCGTAGGTTCAGTCAACGGACAGTCGAGCCGAAGGTGTTGAAACAGATTTTGAGTGGGGGCCTAACAAAGGATCGAGCTTAGAGGGGCGCTCGACGGTCAGTCGAACCGAAAAGGGTTTCAAGTGGGGTCCCGTCACAGGACCGATCTTAAAGGTTCGGTAGACGGAGAGTCGAGCCGAAAGGGACGAAAATGATTTTGAGTTGGGGCCTAACAAAGGCTTGCGTTTAGAGAATCGTTCGACGGACAGTCGAGCCGAAAGAACTGAAATAGATTTGGAGGGGGTCCTGTCACAGGACCGATCGTATAAGTTCGATCGACGGACAGTCGAGTCGAAAATGACTTAGAAATGGATCCCGACACTGGGCCGGTAAGGATTCAACCGAAAATGGTCTCTTGACCAATGAGGGGAGGATATCTGCGAACTCTCACAGAACTTGGGGTCGGCAAGCGGGATGCTTGGCAGATTGTCGAGAATGGTTTGTGGGACAGAGCATGAGGGCAGTTTTCCTGCTAATTGAGGAAGGACGAAAGCAGACGCCTCAATCTGCAGATCTGGTCGCAACGGGGAGCCAATTAGGAATTGGCAATGCTTTCGGGGCTGGGCTGCTACAGCCTGAGTCAGCCCAGACACGTGGGCTTGAACGGATGTGTATGGCATCCTCAAGCGCTTGAACAGTCGTTGAGAAATGAAGGTGGCCTCTGATCCAGAATCGATCAGAGCCCGAGCTGGGTGCCGAACGCCGTGATGGCAGATGTGTACAACAGCTGTACTCAGCAGAACACCTTGTGTGTTAACTGCCAGGAAAGATTGCACATTAGCTGACTGGGAAGGAGTGGACTGTATACTAGGAGTGGGATTAGTGACTGTCGGCGTCGGGTTGACTCGATGCAAGAGTGTATGATGACGACCCTTGCACGTAAAACAGCTGTGCGCACTTGTGCACACGGCCAGGACATGGCCTCGTGCGAAACAATTTAAGCACAGTTTCTGTTGCTTGATATGGTTGACCCTTTCATTGACACCCATCTGGAGAAATCAAGGGCACAATCGAACCGGATGGTTCTCCCGCGAACAGAAATTGCAGGTCTGGGTCTTAATGGTCACCCTACTCTCAAAAGAGTTGACCTGCCTGGAGACGGGGGCCTCCTTGGTTGAGGCTCTTGGAACCGTCGGAGCGTTCGTGCTAGATGACACCTCCGCTATCGCTTCAAAGAGAAAGGGTCAACTTGGGGAGCCTCGAAGAACACAAGAAAACCAGGATGCAATCCCAGGCACCCTTGAATAGTGCTCTGCAACTCCTCAATAGCTGCACCCAAATTGAACAAAATTCTCAGCTGACTGTTTACGAGCAGCCGTTTGTTCTCAAATCGCTCAGTCAAGCTGGACCACGCCGACTGAAACCCTTCATTGGTCAAAGGAGACTTTGACATAATGGCATGGGCTTCACCGCTGGTCTTGGGGTTGAGATAGAAAAGTTTCTCAACTTCCGACAGTCTCGGGTTCTGTATATAGAGAGCCGTGAATAAATCCCGGAAGGTGGGCCAGCGAGTGTAATCGCCTCCGAAAACTTCGGTGTCGCACGGAGGTAATCGACACCTTTTCCCATAAGGAACGCATCTGGTCCCTTCGGACTTGGCACGTGTATAGAGACGGGCTTTCAGCCGAAGGATTGTTGACTCTCGCCGCAAAGTGACTGATACGATCAGTCGCTGCGATGAATTTCGCCAACGCTGTGTCTACTATGTTTTGTGACATCCTTCCCTGCGAGCGAGTGACAATTGGGAGTCGAGAGATTGGGACAGAAGGAACCTTGGTCTTAGGATCGGACGGAGGCTGTGTGACCAAGATCAGCGGCTTGGATTGGACTGCAAGCCTGTGCCAGAAGCGGGCGAAACGCTAGCTGACCGTGCGGGGACCTCTCTTTTCGATTGTGTAACGAGTAACGAAGCTTGTTCGCTAAAGATGCTGGTGGACTTGTAACGACATGAAAGGCGTACGCGATCGCTACGGCTGTTGTCTGGTCGGATGGGTGTGGGCAAAAAAAAATCCTTTCCGCTACGTGCTTCCATAGATTAATTACATTATTACAAAATTCGCGTACTTAAGTTGGAGGGGGAAAAAAGGAAAATGGACGAACAAGGACAGTAAACAAAAGAGTTGAAAGAAAACTAGAGAAAAGACAAGTTAAGGATCTACCTCCGACTTGGAGCACTTCTCCTTTACGGTGCACTCATTGTAGTGTACCAAAACCTTATCACGCTTAGAAGGCACTGATTGTCCGTGATCGAGCTTGGTAGGTTGCGTATTCTTGCTATGCTCGGTTCTAGCTCGTCGGATTGGTCGGGG
Organism: Drosophila kohkoa; assembly: GCA_019972355.1. NCBI lineage: Eukaryota > Metazoa > Arthropoda > Insecta > Diptera > Drosophilidae > Drosophila > Drosophila kohkoa. The sequence goes on along the minus strand of BJEL01000084.1, from coordinate 899,619 downwards.
TTCTTCCTCACTCGTTCACTTGCGGCTACGCTAACACATGCAAATATTTAATACGCAAACGGAATGTACAATAATATACACAAAAGAAAATAAAATGAAGAATAAAAAAAAGAGCCGACACACGCTTCAGTGGAGTTTCCTACTAAGAATTACCTAGTAGAGGAATCTAGATGTTAAGTTCCGCGTCTCTACCCTCCCGACCATGGTAACTTTCGATTTCTTTTTATAAGTTACCCCTACTTTAATTCATATTTAAGTTCTTTTATATATTCGACATCTTCCCTTCGTTTACTCGACAGACCATATTAAGAAAAATTAGCAAAACATTATTTCATTGATCACTTCATGTGAATTTTTAATTATAAAAGAATTCATGATACTCCGCTTGTTACTGACATACATATGTGATATGATTACCAATATTTATAAAATGAATTCAAGTCTGAGACGTACTCGGGATAATTTCATTCGATTAACAATTAGGCACATTTATATAATCATTTGTATCATTAAGGTTACCTTTTTGTAACTTGTACTTTGTTTAAGTTAACTTACTCAGATGTCGTTTTCTTACGGTCGTGGTACCATGACGAAGATGAGTGACGATGATAATGTTGTGCTGATAATGTACTATATGAGAAAATATACAGATAATTAATATAAATGTACCAAAATTATAATTATTTCATTTAGTTCCATTAGAATTATTAATTTTATGTTTACTAATTTAATACAAAATATTTAGAAGACACAGACGATGTAATTCGTGTCGCTTCTCAGCAAATCATAGCACAATGAGGAATGATTGATACAATATAAATGAACTTATTGTTGTTGCATTGTGGAATGTGGTACTGTTGTTGTACTATGCACTACTCATCCAGTGTATTCTTGGTCTTCAGGCGTATGTGCCTGTATGTGCTCCGTTAATATTCAAGATCAAGCTTGGCCGTGATCTTGGGTGTATGGGTACGGGTGTATCGTGGACGGTCAGAATCAGAGTCTTTGGTGCTCCGTTGAGCCGCCAACCTTGTTGTGATCTCCGACCAAATTTGTGCACTAGGGTCACACGGCACTCTATAGTTGTAATAGAGGTTAAATGGACCATTAGTGGCCCATAGAGGTTACCATCCGCCAGTGCCGACCTCGTTGAGCCGAATTTCTGGGGATTTTACGCCTGTATTGGAGAGATATGGTTATCAACTACACTCACAATTATTTCCTCTTCATACCTGTATTAATTAACGAATTTAGCACTGCACTATATATGTATATATATATTTATATATAGCCGTCTATCCGCACTTATACTCTCACTTGGGGTTGATCTGGTATTTTTCTCTGCCAGATTATATAATCTGCAGAATCACGTGGGATTATAAAATTCGGTTGCCGAGACACTAAATAGTACGTCTGCTTTGTCTAATTGCTTTTTCTCTTCTGCTAAGCTCGCTTCACTTCGACTGTACTCCACTGCACCGCATGGTAAGCCGAGCTTTTGCAAGAGCTTTGCGAAGACACTGATAAGCAAGTGCAGATAGTGAGATGACTCAGTTAGGGTGCATCAATATTTAGAACACAAAAAAAAAAGTTGGGAAATTTGGAACTTCTTTTATTACAAGGTATTTTTCGCTTACTACACACACCCACCCCAGATAATGGCACAGGGTATATCCGAAGAGACATTATCGATATCGCCTTACTATTGTGATTTCTTAATTCTTATATCTTTTAAATGAAATGTAGCAAGTTTTTTCCCATTTAGATCTGCTAACTCATAATAATAAGAACTACGTTTCTTGATAACTTTTGCCTGAATAAATAAAGGTGCCAACTTTGAACTAAATCTTTTTCCAGCATTACTTTGAGTGAAATTCCTGGCGAAAACTTCGTCACCAGTATTTAGTTGAACATTTCTGCTTCTTAAGTTGTATCTATTAGCATTTTCTTCATGAACTTGGCTTATTTTATTTTTCGCGTCTTGTCGAGCCAATTGTAAAGCATCAGGTGACTGGATTGCAACGTCATCACATAAAAGTCTTTTCCATTTAAGATCATATTTTGACCGAAAGCCAAGAAATATGGTGAGTAGCCAGTGCTTCGATGCATGGTTGCTCTTAGCGCCCCGCTAATGGCACTTAGATTTGCATCCCAATTAGTATGATCATTGCCAATATAAGCACGAATGGCTGCTAAAACTGACCGATTCAATCGCTCGCTTGCGTTAGCCTGATGCGAATAGATAGCTGTACAACGATGAGTTATGCCAAACTTGGTTAGGAATGCTTCGAATAAACTAAACTTAAATTGTGACCCGGTATCTGTTAAGATGACTTCTGGAACTCCAAATGTGTAAAATATGTTATTCTCTAGATAACTACAAATTCTAGGAGCCGTAAACTTCTTAAGTGGAGAAAGAAAATGAAATTTGGTATGGTGGTCTACTAGGACTAGCAATCCTATGTTTCCGGACTTTGTTCGGGGATATGGACCTAACAAATCAAGATATAATTTGTGGAAAGTCCGGTCCGATGTCATAGGTTCCCCCATAGGCGGTCTTAGTACTACATTACGAGCTTTTGTGCTGTGACACACATTACACTTGGATATATGATTCCGTATTTGGCTAACCATTCGTGGCCAAAACAAGTATCGTTTCAATTTCACTACTGTTTTTGCCATGCCACAGTGTGCTGAGCCTGGTGCGTCATGAGCTTGATATAAAACTTCCTGAACAAGTCCTGCGGGAACCCATAATTTCCATACATTGTCGGTTTTATACTTACTGCCTTTGTTAAAATCTGTTCGTTTATACACATATCCGTCTATAACTTTAAGGTCCGGTAGTTTGTCTTGATTCAGCTGTATTTTCTCGATCAAGTTCAAGTATTCAACATATTTAAACTGATCTGCCTGTAAATTCACTATTGGATTAACGATATCGTATTCCTCTACAGCTGGTTCATTTCGACGTGACAGAGCGTCGGCAACCACGTTCTCAGAACCTCGTCTGTGTATAATGGAGAAAGAGAAAGCTTGTAACTTCATTGACCAACGAGCCAGCCTTCCGGATAAATCCTTCAGCCTCATCAGCCACTGCAAAGATGCATGGTCTGTGATTACAAGAAAATCTTGTCCCTCAACATAAGAACGAAACTTCTTTATACCTTTCAAAACGGCAAGACACTCCAGTTCGGTTACGGAATAGTTACGCTGGGCTTTTGATAGTTTTTCGGACATGAATGCTATTGGTAGTTCGATCCCATCTCGTTCTTGTGCTAAAACACAACCAATTCCGTATGAACTAGCGTCACACAACAAAATAAACTTTTTGGAAAAATCAGGTGTTATTAATATTGGTGCTTCTGTTAGACAGTTTTTGAGTGCAATAAAAGCTTTGTTGGCATCTTCATTCCAACTAATCGTTTTCTTCCCTTTCAACAACTCAGTCAGTGGAATACTAATGATGGCACAATTTTCGACAAATCGTCGAAAATCTGTGATAGAATTAATTTTATCTGGATCTGTCATTATCCTGCCTTGTCCTATGATAAACCCAAGATACTTAATTTCGCGCATACAAAATTTTGTTTTACCCACATTGATAGTAAGATTAGCTTTACGTAAATATAACGCTATTTCTTGTAATAAGATGCGAATCAAAAAGATGCGAATCAAAATCATCCGATAAGATAAGTAAGTCATCTAGATATACAAAAACTCTAGTTCGGAAAAGTGAAGGTATAACTTGATCCATAAGTCGACAAAGTGTTTGAGCTGCATTACACAACCCAAATGGCATCATTTTATATTGATAGAGAGGTAAAGGCGGTGTATTGCCGTGACGGTTCGTCGGGTGGAATTTGCCAGTAAGCATGTTTCATATCCAATCCCGTAATAAAACTAGCTGGCGGCAATCTTCTTAGTATGCCGTCTATATGTGGTAGTGAATAAGCATCTCGCCTTGTTACCTTATTTATCTCCCGCGAATCAAGACATAGTCTACACTTGTCTCCTTTCTTTACACACACACAGGTGGAGCACCACGGACTATTGGAGACTTCGATAACATCTAAAGTTAGCATGTTATCAACTTCTGCAAACATTAATTTTTCAATAGCATGTGATACCGGCCAATGCCGTTGCTTGATGGGCCTAGTTCCTTCTACGTCTATTGAGTGTTTAATTAGACTAGTGCGCCCCAGACCCTCTTTTGTAAATGACGGAAACATTTCAATCATGGCCTGAAGACGTTTTTCTTCTTCTACAGATAATTTATGAAATTTTGGTTGTTCATCTTGAGCATCAGACGACCCAACATCAAGTTCACATATCTCAGTTGGAGCTCTTATTTTATCAATCAATCCAAATTTCTTCCAGAAATCTATTCCCAGATAAACATTCTGTTTTAAATCAGGAATGATAAACAATTCCAAATTATCAGATTTCTCACGATATCTCACTTCAGTTATACGTTTTCCAACCACATTACTTTTAGTTCCATTAGCCGTTAGAATGGCCCCTGAACACTTTTTGGATTTGTTATTTGCTAATAATTCTGTTGCTGCTGCTCCACCTACGCAACTTATTGTCGCACCGGAATCTAGTAAAGCTAAATATGGTTTACCTTCAATGGTTACTTCAGAATAAAGTCGTTCATCCGAACTTAAAATAATGGATGAAATTATTTTCTTACGATTAGCTCGAATGGTTTTCCAATATAATCTTAAACGTTTAGTTGACCGTTTAGGTTTATGATTAAGCTTAATAAAATCTAAACTTGCGAATATTCATTCACGAGTTTTCTTATAATTCTCTAATCTTATACACTCCTGCCCAAAATTATACGACACCTCTAAATTTTTTGTTTCAACGCTTGTGGCAGAATAGGAAAACGAAAAAGAGCAAAACAAAGTATGAGGAATGATAGCACAAAGAGTAATGCACAAAATGAGATATTGTTGACTCTGTTTGGATCTCCCGTTTTCAAGTAACGGTAAAAAAAGCACAAACGCTTCAATTTTAGCTAGGCTGCACGTGTATCAAAACTATACGACACATTTCGATTTTTGCTTCTGGAGAGAAAAATTTGGTGGGATTTTAATTTTTTTATAGTTTTATGAAATATTTAATAAATTTAAAATAAAATGCCGCATGGTTGCATATTAAATTAAGAAGAAAATGGAGGAAATAAAGCTAATAACGATGTCGTCTTCAATATAAGCCAAATATCGAAGATGTTGGGTTACAAATGATGTGTGATGTGTGATGATGATGTATGGTAGGGAACAAAAGAATTTATACTAAATATTTTTTTAGTCGAGACAGCAATGTTGCTTGAATCCATGTGCTTACTTGGGATTCTTGGACACGTCCGCAGTTCGGTTTCCCGATGGATTACATTTCTGGCAACGTGGCTTAAAAGTCTCTTTAGCGCCACATCCATAACAGAATATGTTACGCTGCTCTAAGCAATCGTCGAACCTGTGACCAGACTTTTCACAATTCCAACAAATTGGTGCAGAAGATTTCTTCTGAAATGCTAATATTTATTCTCCTAATATTTCAGAGTCTCTTGACTGTAACTCACTTCCATCATTATAAGCTATCTCATTTACGTATGAACGAAAGGTTCGAGGCTTAAAAGACTTTACATCAGAATAAAATAATTCATGCTTACGCACGGCCTCGCGTAACTGAGATTTTTAAATGCAATAGTTCATGGTGTAGACTGGGTTGAGAATTGCGGATCAATATATCGATTATCTGGTCTTCGGACAAACTCCTTTGTAGTCTATCTGCTAGATCCTCGATTGCAAATTGAAAGTCGTCAAAAGGTTCATTTACCCCTTGATGTCTTTTCCTAATCTTATCCATCAAATTTAAATCTGTATCACCTTCGTCGAATCTTTCACGAAACTCTTTACAAAAGGTTTCCCAAGTGAAGTTGTCATGGTTACGATGGAACTTCCAATACCAGTCACTTGCCTTGCCATTAAACAATAAGTGTAGATGATCACACAAAACTTTATAATCTCTATTAAGATTTTGATCTGTAAGAGTTCGAACTCGATAGATAAATTCGTCCATATGTATACATTGTTTTGACCTGTCAAACTTAATTCTCCAATTTTGAATAATGGAGGTATATTAGAATAAGATTCAGATCTGGGTACGCTGTTTCTACCCTGATTTGTATTGACTGCTGGACTATTGTTTCTGACTTGACTAGAGTAAGAGTCTTGTTGCGGTGGTATACTGGACTGAACTGAAGATAAATGTTCATTAACTGGTAGTCATACCTGAATAAGTAGTAGTTGCTCGGCCTCTACCTCTATAATTCTTAGGCTTAGATTGCCTTTGCAAGCTATCATTAGCTACTTCAGATTCGTTTGCACTTGCTGGTAACGAAGCTGCTGCATTTAGTTCTACTGATAAGTTGTTATTTGAATAACTCAAAACAGTGAGAGTACAATTTGTACTACATGTTGGACAAGCCGTTTTTTCTCTTATGGCTCCACGAATACAATTTGCATGAAACTTATGGTTACAAGGAGTCTTAGCTATAAGTTCTGTATCTACTAAAACCTTATTGCAAATACCACAAAATGGGCTTTGATCTCGCAAAGTCGCTTGAACATTATCGGTGCTGCGTTCGAGTGGCATTTTGAATACAAATTTATCAAAATCATATAAACATTTGGTCTGTCTTTCAACGTAATGGAATCTGTACGAATATAATTAACGAGGCGTAATTCGTTAAGAAGGAAATCCCCTTATTGCAACTAAAGGCTATTTTAAGTTTGTGATATAATTAATCTTGATGGACATTATGTGATATAAACTGAATTATGTAATCCTTATCATGACGATCGTTTTCATTTAAATACATTGTAGTCTTTCTTGAATTCTAAATCAGCAAGTTCACCGCTAGATCGTCTTGGTCGTGCACCCCGAAGAACTAAGTGCTATCGTTGAATCCAAAGCGTGATTCTAATGTACTACTATTGAAATATCATCCAAGAATATACTATCATGAATGAAGGCAAAGCTTTATAATAGTGAAAGATTAAAGAATGTGCATCAGAAATCTCTAGATCTGTTTTGGTCGATAAATTACTGAGTAGTAACTAACATCGCATATTCCTAAACCAGATTCTAAAACACTTCCATATGAACCTCAAAAATCCAGTCCTATTATAATTAAGCTATTTGAATTTTTGGATGGAATAGACGAGTGAATGTGGGATATTTATGTTTTTCTTGCTCGGGTCCCACTCTTGGGCGCCAATTTTACTATGTGTAGTGTACCAAAACCTTTTCAGGCTTAGAAGGCACTGATTGTCCGTGATCGAGCTTGGTAGGTTGCGATTGGTCGGGGTTCTTCCTCACTCGTTCACTTGCGGCTACGCTAACACATGCAAATATTTAATACGCAAACGGAATGTACAATAATATACACAAAAGAAAATTTTATAGAAAATAAAATGAAGAATAAAAAAAAAGAGATTTCGCGCCGACACACGCTTCAGTGGAGTTTCCTTCTAAGAATTACCTAGTAGAGGAATCTAGATGTTAAGTTCCTCGTCTCTACCCTCCCGACCATGGTAACTTTCGATTTCTTTTTATAAGTTACCCCTACTTTAATTCATATTTAAGTTCTTTTATATATTCGACATCTTCCCTTCGTTTACTCGACAGACCATATTAAGAAAAATTAGCAAAACATTATTTCATTGATCACTTCATGTGAATTTTTAATTATAAAAGAATTCATGATACTCCGCTTGTTACTGACATACATATGTGATATGATTACCAATATTTATAAAATGAATTCAAGTCTGAGACGTACTCGGGATAATTTCATTCGATTAACAATTAGGCACATTTATATAATCATTTGTATCATTAAGGTTACCTTTTTGTAACTTGTACTTTGTTTAAGTTAACTTACTCAGATGTCGTTTTCTTACGGTCGTGGTACCATGACGAAGATGAGTGACGATGATAATGTTGTGCTGATAATGTACTATATGAGAAAATATACAGATAATTAATATAAATGTACCAAAATTATAATTATTTCATTTAGTTCCATTAGAATTATTAATTTTATGTTTACTAATTTAATACAAAATATTTAGAAGACACAGACGATGTAATTCGTGTCGCTTCTCAGCAAATCATAGCACAATGAGGAATGATTGATACAATATAAATGAACTTATTGTTGTTGCATTGTGGAATGTGGTACTGTTGTTGTACTATGCACTACTCATCCAGTGTATTCTTGGTCTTCAGGCGTATGTGCCTGTATGTGCTCCGTTAATATTCAAGATCAAGCTTGGCCGTGATCTTGGGTGTATGGGTACGGGTGTATCGTGGACGGTCAGAATCAGAGTCTTTGGTGCTCCGTTGAGCCGCCAACCTTGTTGTGATCTCCGACCAAATTTGTGCACTAGGGTCACACGGCACTCTATAGTTGTAATAGAGGTTAAATGGACCATTAGTGGCCCATAGACGCTACCATCCGCCAGTGTCGGCCTCGATGAGCCGAATTTCTGGGGATTTTACGCCTGTATTGGAGAGATATGGTTATCAACTACACTCACAATTATTTCCTCTTCATACCTGTATTAATTAACGCATTTAGCACTGCACTATATATGTATATATATATTTGTATATAGCCGTCTATCCGCACTTATACTCTCACTTGGGGTTGATCTGGTATTTTTCTCTGCTAGATTATATAATCTGCAGAATCACGTGGGATTATAAAATTCGGTTGCCGAGACACTAAATAGTACGTCTGCTTTGTCTAATTGCTTTTTCTCTTCTGCTAAGCTCGCTTCACTTCGACTGTACTCCACTGCACCGCATGGTAAGCCGAGCTTTTGCAAGAGCTTTGCGAAGACACTGATAAGCAAGTGCAGATAGTGAGATGACTAAGTGCATCAATATTTTGAACACAAAAAAAAAAAGTTGGGAAATTTGGAACTTCTTTTATTACAAGGTATTTTTCGCGTACTACATCATTGGTGCAGACGCCTACCCTACCATGATCCTGCAAAGCCATCGTAAAAATCAATTTAAATAACAGGATCCCTCAGAGAAGCTCCTCGTTACTCAACCCTCCTCATACAAACGCTGCATGGTTCCAAATTTGAAAAATTACTCGCACATACTAAACATTATAATAAATTTATTTAAATTAAGAAACATAAAGAAAAGGCAACTAAGGCAACAAAAGAAAACATTGACGGAATATGAAATAACGACGTTGAAATATTAAAGCTAATTTAAATCTATTTCATAAATACTTAAAAACTAAATAAATAGATAAATAGAATAATTATGATTAATAGAAATAGATAGCTAATATTTCATATTGCAATTTTTATATGGATCGCTAATTAACAGATAGTTTTTATGCAACATAAAACTATTTAATTAAGAATCCATATCATTATATGGCAATGGACCATCGGCAAATGTCCAGCTCTAAGAAACTTAAGGTTTCTCAGGCGCAGCGAAACGAAGCTGCCAGCAAAACAAATAAAAATAAACTTCGTTTGGTCTTTAACTTTGGCATTCAACAGATGCAATACACAAAAAAACTCTGTAGCGAACAATAGGAGAAAAAGCTACGTAGGAATAAACAAAAAGCTCACTTACATCATTCTTCAGCGACGAAAGATCTTTCACAGCAGGTGATATGTGTGTGTGTGTGTTGTTATGTTGTTGTGGTTGCAGCTGTGGAACAAAAATTTAAAGCCCTAACCAAAAGCTTTCTACTCGAATGTTGATCTGAGTTTTATGCCAGATGTTCCGTTGTTTACTTTGTAAACAATTATAATTGTAATTCTAAAATTGCAAATTCATGACAGAAAACAAAAGTATTTACGAACAAGACATATGTAGAACGACTTATGGTAACTAATGAAGTTCATTTACATTTGATACATAGTATATTATACCACGAAATCATATGTAAATTTACATCACAGTTTTTTTTTTCATTCAACATATATGTATGAACGCAAACAAGACTTTAAATGAACAAAATAGAATACAGAGAAGCACTAACTAAGTGGCAGAAGGCCCAAAATGAACAATATCGAAATACATAAACAACACAATCATCTATGGCACGGTCATCAGCTTCTTAGGCATTTCTTCAGGTGTGAACATATACCACATCTGGGGTAATGTTGGCGTTCTCCCTGATTTCCCTCTTAGGGACAACTCCCAATGCAAATTGAGGTGGCGGCGGTGCGGTAGCGCTGCAAATCGCTCCTCCAAATTTGTGCCAGATTGCAGTGCTGACTCCCGCTTGCAGCTATCAGCTGATCTGCTGCAGCTTTCGCAGCGGTCGTGCAGAAGCTTTCAAAGCTTTAGTACAAGCTTTGTTCTGCCGACTATCGAAGCGGAGTGGATGAGCTTTGCTTGGTGGCTTAACTTCGTAAGCACCAACAACATCCAAAAGTACAATATGAAACTACGTGCCGTCTGATTTTGAAAGAAAAATCAGATCATGAATACATGTAAACTTTATATCTGCCGTGTGCAATAGTTACCCTGCCTTTTTGGACGGCACTACAAAAACTCAAAATTTTGTCTCCGCCTGTTGTCTATAGGCTGCTGACCGAAAAAAGGGGGTGTTTTCACACAAATGACTTTGCGAGATTGCATGACCAGCGACTGACAAAAAAACTGGCTTGTCAATAGGGCGTTAAACTTTGATGCATTCTTATGTTCCCATTCTTTGACATTCACTGCCTCAAGATGCATCTATCGCGAAAATTTTTTTGCGATGTTGCCAAGCCCCACACACAGATGGCGCTAATAAATCTGTGCTGTGGCAACTCTGTCATCCACCTATTGCCCATATGCTGGCAACACCAAACGTTTAGTTGGGCAACCCGTGAATCGATCGCAGCCAACTTCATGGCGAAGCCACTTGAATTTGTGCTTTCAATTTCACCAGTCATACGTTTAATATAATCAATAAAGTTAAGTTAAAATACAACGGCGTTTTCATCAAATCTCTCACACCTATGAAGACGCCAAAGTGGTGACCCCGAATGCAAAAACACAACTACAATTTACGTTCAGTACAATTCCAAGCTCAAGACACTGAAGACGAATTTTTTGACGCAAACATGCAGGCACACGATCAAAACCTCGCAGAACAACTGCGGGATGTGAAACAGCAACTCGAGCAACTGCAGTCACATGGCCAACCAGCTGGATTGTCATCGCAATGCGTGCAACTTCGCATTCCGAAATTCAACAAAACTAATCCTCAGCTTTGGTTTTCTCAGTTGGATCGCCTATTTCATCTGCATAATGTCACTGACGATAACAAATTCGACATTATAGCTGTGAACTTGGAGGAGGATGTCATTGCCAAACTGGAGGATCTGATCGCATCGCCACCGCTGACAAACAAATATGCCACTTTAAAGCAGCGCATGCTCGACAAGTTCGCAGAATCACCTGATTCAAAGCTGAAAAGACTTTTGCGTGGCGGCGAAACTGTTGGCAAGAAACCGTCAGACATCCTTGACCACATGCGGCGCTTAGCACCAACCACGGGCTGCGAAGCAGTTATTCGAACGTTGTTTTTGGCGGAGCTTCCAAACTCGATCCGACCGCTCATTTCGGTATGGGACGAGAACAACCTTGACAAATTGGCGGAGATTGCAGATAAAATGCTCGAAGCTAGCGAGCCAGGTTCTGCATTTGTTGAGTCAACGGCACTACCAGAGCAGCAGCACCAAGTTGATGCTCTGAGCGGCAAGCAAACCGGCATGTCAGAAGTAACATCGGCATTACGAGCGCTCACTACAAAAGTCGACAAGCTTCAGGGCGAGCTACGCCAATCAAAACATGCCCAATTGTCACGGCATCCACATGATAGCTCTAATGATGTCGGTTCGAAACTATGTTTCTACCACACTAGATTCGGTGAGAATGCACGCAAGTGCCAACCAGCATGTCCACGCTACCAGTCGTCAAACTAAAGATGCTACCGTTGACTCAGCTGGTAAACGGTAGCGCAGTAACCACCAGCAGCCGCAAAGCTCCAAACGACATTCAACAAATTGGCCTGGACCGGCGTCTACACATCAAAGATCGCTTGTCAAACCAATCATTCCTCATTGATTCCGGATCCGTGGTGTCAGTGATCCCACGCAGCATGGCACCGCACACACGCATCAACGGCAGACTTTATCTGTATGCCGCCAATCAATCTACAATCAAAACCTACGGAAATTGTACTCTTCAGCTCGACCTGGCCCTGCATCGCTCGTTCACATGGCCATTCATCATCGCTGATGTACAAACACCTATAATCGGCGCCGACTTCCTTGACGCTCATCATCTCCTCGTCGACGTCAGTGGACAACGATTGCTTGACAACTCAAAGTCAACTCACCATGGCACCACTGATCCGTCACACGACTTACAAAAATCGCTGGAACTCAAGTCATCGAATTTGTCAGCTGATGTGCAAAAGATCGACAAAATGGTTTCTCTCGAGAGAGTCCATGCACACAACGTTTGTCACTTCATTAAAACAAGCGGCGCACCTGTAGCTGAGCGACCTAGACGATTATCTGGCGAGAAACTTGCTTCAGCCAAATCGCAAGTCAATACGCTCATTGATAAGGGAATTTGCCGTTACTCCAAAAGCCCATGGGCCAGTCCCTTGCACATGGTGGCTAAAAAGGATGGATCTTGGCGCGCGTGTGGCGATTACCGCAAGCTGAATGGAATAACTGTTCCAGACCGTTATCCGATTCCACACATTCAGGATTTTGCTGATCGCCTTCACAATAAGAAAATTTTCACAACGCTGGATCTCGAAAAGGCTTATTACCAAATTCCCATGGCGCAGGAGGACATAGAAAAGACAGCTATTTGCACTCCATTTGGCTTGATTGAATTTGTTTTTATGCCATTTGGACTAAAAAATGCAACGCAAACCTTCCAGCGGTTCATTGACCAGATCTTCCGTGAAATTGACTACGTGTTTTGTTATGTTGATGACATTCTCATCATGTCGAGCTCGGAAGAACAGCATAAGCAACACGTGCAAAATGTTCTTAACATTCTTAAGACACATGGATTGGTCATCAACCGAGACAAATGCAATTTTGCCCAGGCAGAGGTACTGTTCCTTGGCTATGTGGTTAGCAGCAAAGGCATAAAACCACCACAGGACCGAATAAGCGCCATGTTGAACTTCCCACAGCCACAAACAATCTGTGAATTGGGCCGATTCCTGGGAATTTTGAATTATTATCGACGCTGCATCCCTCACGCCTCGCGAATACAGGCTCCCCTCAACGACTTAACACGCAACATGAAAAAGAATGACAGGCGTCCCATTGATTGGAATCCTGAAACTATAAACACTTTTCTGGAATGCAAAAAAAGCTTGGCAAACGCAACCACGCTCGTCTACCCCAATCCACGCGCTGATCTCTGCCTGGTGTGTGACGCATCGGACACAGCAATTGGAGCTGTTTTGGAGCAGAGCTCTGAACATGGTTGGCAACCTCTTGGATTTTATTCCAAAAAGCTCAATAGTACAGAACGCAACTACAGCACCTACGACCGCGAATTGTTGGCAATCTACGAGGCGATAAAACATTTCAAGCATGTGTTGGAAGCAAGAGTGTTTGTGATCAAAACCGATCATAAACCTCTAATTTATGCCTTTTCACAGCGACCGGAGAAGGCGTCACCTCGCCAATTGCGACATCTTAGTTTCATTTCCCAATTTTCAACCTCAATTTGTCATTTGAGTGGCGACGAAAACGTGGTTGCAGATGCATTATCGCGTTTAAACGCAATATCCATGCCGTCATCACTCGACGCCAAAAGCATTGAAGAGGCGCAAGCATCAGACAGCGAGTTATCTGCACTTCGAAATGGAACAACTTCGCTGCAGCTGCAACCTGTGGAGCTCACCAAAGAAGTTTTTGTGTACTGCGATGTTTCGACCGGATCCGTTCGTCCATACATTCCTCAGTCATTGCGACACCGCATTTTCTCCCATGTACATGGATTGTCACACCCTAGCGGCAGAGCAACGCTTAAACAAATCCGGCACAAGTACGTGTGGCCTTCCATGTGTAAAGATGTCCTGTCATGGTCAAGGAATTGTTTATCATGTCAAAAGGCGAAAATCCACAAACACAATTCATTGTTGCCTGAAAAGATTGCGATTCCAGATAATCGATTCGAGCATGTCCATCTGGACATTGTCATTATGCCACTGGTCGATGGATACAGGTACTGCCTCACAATGATTGACAGATTCTCTCGCTGGCCGGAGGCGGTCCCTCTTCGAGACATGACTGCGGAAACTGTCTGCAGAGCTTTTTGGAACTGCTGGATAGCGCGATTTGGTTGTCCAAGGATCATAACGACAGACCAAGGAACGCAATTTGAATCCGCACTTTTCAAATCATTAGCGAATCTCGTTGGAAACAATCATATCCATACAACTCCGTACCATCCACAGTCAAATGGTATGATCGAGCGCTGGCATAGGTCCTTGAAGGCTGCGTTGATGTGCGACTCCGAGACACCGTGGCTAAAAGTGCTTCCTACCGCCCTCCTTGGCCTCCGTACTTGCATCAAGGAGGACTTACAAGCTTCGGCTGCTGAGATGCTTTATGGATGTACACTTCATCTGCCTAATGATTATTTTGCAGATTTAAATTCGCCGCCAAGACCAGCTGAATTTGTGAGTGAATTTCGAACTAGCATGCAAGCGCTAAGGCCCATCTCGGCAGCACATCACAGCAAGCCTAAACTATTCATTCACAAGCACATCCACGAATGTTCCCATGTGTTTGTGAGAACCGATGCCGTGAAGCAACCGCTGCAGCCACCATACTCTGGGCCATACCAAGTGATCGGCAAGCTTTCAGATCGAGTTTTTGTGATTCGAATGAATGGCAAGGACACATCTATTTCAGTGGACAGACTGAAACCAGCATATTTAGAGAGTAACGACTCTAGCTACGAGACGGAGGATTCCTTGACCACAAAGACTCGGTGCACAAAAACTTATGAAAGACGTGTCTAGAGGGGGAGTACTGTGGCAACTCTGTCATCCACCTATTGCCCATATGCTGGCAACACCAAACGTTTAGTTGGGCAACCCGTGAATCGATCGCAGCCAACTTCATGGCGAAGCCACTTGAATTTGTGCTTTCAATTTCACCAGTCATACGTTTAATATAATCAATAAAGTTAAGTTAAAATACAACGGCGTTTTCATCAAATCTCTCACACCTATGAAGACGCCAAAGTGCCAACAAAATACAGTTATCCTAAAAGTTTATACTAACATTAAACAATTATTATACATTTAACATATAACTAACAAAAATAGAATTTTTTAGCATATATAAACATAAATTTAACAACTATATTACATTAACTACTATTTTCTACACCTAGTGCCGTGGCGCTGACGTTTTCCAATAGCAAAAAACTTTGCCTACTTTTAGGCCCAACAAAGAAATTTGCTCGGCCCAAGCGACCACTACAATTGCGAATGAATTGGCGAAGTGCTGGATGTACGAAGAGCCGACTCCTTCTTGGACTTAGGTAAAGGGGGGCTAATAGAAGTTCTAGCGGTGCCAGTGGAGGGCACGTACAACATTTTGACGGACACGAAATTTGACGACGAACGCTACCATCCACGAGAAAAATTTTGTCGAGCACAACATATTCGCAAACATGCTCGCCTGTGGATGCCCTGCTTAAGCAAAATGTTCGCATGGGATTAAAATTATTCTATTTTGTCTGTGTTTGCACGAACATGCTCGCCAATGGATGGCAACGTTGGCACGAACATCGTTTGCGCAATCATTTAGTAGAGAGAAGACGTGTTTGCGAAGCGCAAAATAAGCAAAAAAAGGATGAAAGAAATAATTTTTTGTCTGCAAAATCAATTATTATATTATTATATTTCAATTATTATGCGCCCAAGGCTCTGGGGAGAAATTCTTGTTAAGAATTTCAGGTCTTCATAACTTTGGCCATTACTAAATTTAACAGTTTTTCATATATAAAACTGTCCATTGGAAGAAATTTTTTTTTTTCTTTTTTTCTAAGCAAATATGTAGTGCCATCAGTGCAATTATACTTCCGCTGTCGTTATCCGTTGACATGTTGACTGCTTGAAAATTTGCCGACAAATGATGTTCGCGAGCATGTTGGCACTAGTTGGTGGGCAAATTAAATACAAGTTGGCGAGCATATTCGCAAACATGCTCGCCTGTGGATGGCCTGCTTTAATTGCTGTTGGATTGGAAAAACAAAAAATAAAAATAAATTATATTATTTGTGTAGTGAAGTATGATAATTTATGTGTGTATATGTGTGTGTGTATGTCTGTGTATGTTTGAACACTGGCTGGAGTAAAGCCCATACACAGCCAATTGAGCTGGAAAAAATGAAAAGGGTAGGGTATGTCGAGTGCGACTACCGCTGCCCTGCCAATCTTTACTTCACTCGCAGAAGTACTTGCAGTATGTATGTATGTATGTCTGCACTCCGCTGTCAAACGTTTGAGCAGGCGAAGTGCAGGTATGTTTGTATTCGGAGAGAGAGAGAGAGAGCAAACGCTGCCGCAATCCGGTGCGCTTGGGGACAAGAGACAGTGCACAAAGTATGTGTGTATGTATGTATGTCGGCATTTATCGCGACATACAAAAAGTAAAACGGACAAGAATTAAAAGCAATACGAAATGCTGGTACACACAGCTTGGATTTTAGTTATTATGTATGTATGTTTATATATGTATGGAATATACAATATATAATATTTGCACTTTAGTAGATCTCTTAATAATTTGGACGTTGACGTACTAACGGCAGTACCATCAAGTGGCCCAGCGATCCCAAGCACGGGCTTGTTGACGCGCGGACAAAACAAAATAAATTTGTGAACAGCATGCATTAAACGAAAGCCGCGAATAAATATTAAAAGACGCTGGACAGCTAATTAAATTAAATTAAAAATATGTTAGAATATATGTAAAATAAGATAAATAACAATTAAATACTCGATAAATAAGCTAATAATAAGGTTTTAAGCATAGGAATAGATTTACTAGAGCAAACTACGTTATTAAGATTATTATAGTTCACACACAGAATACGGAAGGGATTATGGCAAGCAAAGTTAGTAGATCTACGTGAAATGAGAAGAGGAAGAAAATTCCTAGTGATCCTGACAGGAACTGCAAAACTAATTTGACTTAACAGCTCCAAAGAGTCTATTTCACCATTAATTAGTCTCTGTATAAAAACAGCACCTTGCATAGTTCTGCGGTCAGAAAGAGAAGGAAGGTTTAGTAATAAAAGTCTACTGCGATATGGTGGTAATCTAATATTAGGATTCCAATTTAAACTACGAAGAGCAAATAATAAGAATTGTTTCTGCACCGATTCAATCCTATCTTGATAAACCCTATACTGGGGATTCCAGACAAGAGATCCGTACTCAAGGATAGGACGAACCAGTGAGACATATAAAGTCTTAGTGATATAGGGATCATTAAACTCTTTCGACCAGCGTTTTATAAATCCCAGAACGCCCATGGCCCTATTTACAGCAGACAGAATATGTTTATCGAATTTTAGTTTTGTATCAAGCAGAACCCCTAAGTCATTCACACCTTCAATTCGCTCAAGAGGAGTATCATATAACACATAGTTATTTAAGTGGGAAGAACCCCTACAAAAGGTCATAAATTTACACTTATTGCAGTTGAGATGTAACATATTTACTCTGCACCAAGATTCTAAACGATTAAGATCACATTGTAACAGTGAGCTCGCAAGACTATCATTAAATGTCAGACAAAGCTTAACGTCATCGGCGTACATAAGTACACGGGAATGCTCAATAACAGAAGGAAGATCATTTATGAACAAAGTGAACAATAGAGGACCCAAATGACTGCCCTGGGGCACACCAGAAGTGACTTGAACACATTTAGATACAAAACCATTATAATAAACATTCTGAATTCTGTTGGAAAGGTATGAGGATATCCACTCAATCAGGTTATGAGGAAACCCTAAAACATTAAGCTTATACAGTAAGAGGTGATGATTAACAGAGTCAAAAGCCTTACTAAAGTCGGTGTAAATAACATCCGTTTGCATTTTATTCTCGAATCCTTTAATTACAATAGAAGAGAACTCCAATAAGTTAGTAGAAGTGGATCTAGACTTCACAAACCCATGTTGGTAAGGTGAAATTATAGATTTACACAGATGTTGCAGTTGAGAAGTTATAATTTTTTCAAATGCTTTCGGAATCGCAGACAATTTAGATATACCGCGATAATTTTGAACTTTAGATTTAATAATTTACACTTTTCACTAATATGCACTTGCACTTACAAAAAAAAAAACACACATACATACATACATACGTACGCGATTGGCGGAACAAAAATAAAATAATATGTTATTATGAATAATAGTAAATATCTTGGAGTAAAGATATTTAAGACAGCAATTGGAAAATATGGAAAAAAGGTCGTCCGGAAAATATGAGTGAGTTTCCAAATCTTATATTTGGTCACCATACGAAAAAGAATGTAGAACGTAAAGGCCGGACGACCGTGGGGAAGGAGAGAGTAAAGAAAAGAAACGATTTAAAAGTTATCTGCGATATGCTGGAGAAGCAAACGATGAGGATGATTTCGATCCGGCTCGAAGGACCAAATGTTGTGGTGGCGCAGATAGTTTCCAGATTTCCCTTTTCCCGTAAAAGAATTAAAAACACTCGCGTTTTCTTTTCTATACATATAATTAAACTTTCGGGTTATTAGTTACAAAAACGCACAGAGAGGGGGTTATTGGGGGTGACTGCTATTGATGCCGACTGCCTTTTGCAGATCTAGCGCCGAGCCTTTGCAAAGCTCGGCTCTGCGGTGGAGAGTTGTGGGAGAGAGAGAAGTTGAGCGCACTGGATCTTGAGTGCATTCTTACGCGTGAGCGCATTGCGGGTGAGCGAAAAGCATCGAGTGCTTTTTGGTAGGCGGAACGGATAGTGTGCCACTCACCTACAATGCGCTCGCATCAACAACAATTATCAAGTATCTGCTTAAATACTCTAGCATGTGACCGTCACAATGATCATTAATTCTTTCAACTGTCGAATACAAAATACGAAAAACTACTAATCGAATTTCAACTTATTTAAATCGCAACAACCAGAGTAGGAGTTTTTGACCAAATAATTTTACAGTTCTATCTCTTAAAGTCTTTGATATCTAAGTGTTCATACTGACAAACGGATGTGGCAATATCGTCTCAGCGGCTGACGCTGCTATAATATATATATATGCTATGCATAGCGAAAAGCATAGCATGTCAAGGGGCAGACCCGATAAGATGAAAGCTCGATTGCCTGTGCCCTCCACTAGTACCTCTAGAGCCCCACTTAGCCCTCCTTCACCCAAGTCCAAGGAGACGGCAAAGCTTGCAGCTAAGTCCAATCCGCTGATGTTAGTCACACAGCTTTCGTCCGATCCAAAGAGTAAAGTTGTTACCGTTCCGATCCCTCGACTCCCGATTGTCACACGCTCGCACGGAAGAATGGCACAAAATTTAGTTGAGAGAGCGTTGACGAAACTCATCGCTGCGACTGATTGTTTTAGTCAATTTGCGGCGAGAGTCAACAATTCCTGTGTCGACAGAGAGTTAGAGAATCGCGATTGTATCTTGGTCTTTTTGTGTTATTCGAGAATCATCCATATGGGTGTCAACGAAAGGGTCAATCATATTAAGCAACAGAAGCTTTTGTTAATGTGCAATCGTCCCTGACAGTTAACACACAAGGTGTTCTGCTGAGTACAGCTGTTATATACGTCTGCCATCACGGCGTTCGGTATACAGCTCGGGGTCTGATCGATTATGGTCAGAGGCCACCTTTATGTCTAAAAAATTGTACAAGCACTTGAGGATGCCATATACATCCGTTCAAGCCCAGGTCTTTCGGCTGACTCAAGCTGTAGCACCCCAGCCCCGAAAGTATTGCCAATTCCTAATTGGCTCCCTGATACAATCAGATCTTTTGATTGATGCGTACGTCCGGACCCAATTAGCAGGAAATCTGCCGTCCTGCTCTGTCTCACAAACAATCCTCGACAATCTGCCAGCATTCCGCTGGCTGACCTCAAGTTCTATGAAAGCTTTCAGATAGACGTGATTTTAGGCGCAAATATCCTCCCATCCGTTCTTCTCGGTGGCTCTAGTCCGAACGTTTGTGGGACCCTCATAGGTCAAGAGACCATTATCGGTTGGATCCTCACTGGCCGTGTGTCGGGATCCTTTTCTAAGTCCATCTCGTCCTTTTCGACTCGACTGTCTGTCGATCGAACTCCTACGATTGGTCCTGTGACAGGACCCCCTTTACATCTATTTCAGTTTTCTCTATGAACCGAAATAAACCCTTCTCCAAATTTGTGGAGGACCTTCCCCCTTCCGACAAATCCGTCGGAAGGATCGAACGTTGACAAATTTTATCGATCGAACCAAAGGGTTCTGATCGTATTGATTCACGCTATGTTATTCAAAATTATCTAGACTTGGGTCGTAAAAAACAAGTCGCTCGTTCTAGCTTCGGTAGTTTCCATTTGCCACATTTTGCTGTTTACACGAATTACAGCACAACAATAAAGTTTCATGTTGTATTTAATGCCTCCAACCTCACACGGGAAGAGTCTACACGTCATCATCGCCCTGTACCTATCCTCCCATCGGATTTTATTTTCCAGATCGTGTGGACCTCTCCATTCACTATCCTGTGGATACCTCCGGTCACACTGAACTAGTGTCGCTTTTATTCCCACCACAAAGGTTCGGCCACAGCAAGTAATCTCCGTTGAAAACTTTAGTGTCAACCGGAGGGAGCCGACAGCCCCTGAAATACACAGGAGGCGCGGATAATTTGCTCCTTCACACGGGCGAGGCACCGTTCGTACACTGAATAACAGTGGTCGTACTTGGCCTTCATGGCCTCTATGCCTTCATTGTCGCCGCATTAGCGCACTTGGCATAATCGGGCTCGACATCCCAGAAAACTTGTCACCGGTCTGCCTGGGATGGCAATTTGTGTTTCCATCCCAAAAAAGACGGCAAGAACGAATCAGGTCAATTTCTGATACCCTGTTCTGTGTGAACTGTATTCCAATGAGGGCGTTCTGCATCGACCGAAACAAATGATAGTCAGAAGGAGCAAGGTCTGGGCTATAAGGCGGGTGGGATAACAGTTCCCATCCATTGTTTTCCAAATAGTTTTTAGCCGAAATTGCAACATGGGGCCAGCGTTGTCAGGATGGAAAGTAATTGCATATTCCGGCCGTTTTTCGGCTATTGCTCTCTCGACTCTCTCGGGTTGAGTTCATATGAAACCTAAAATCCCTTCCAATGTATCCAGCTTCTTTCAAACGTTTTGCAATGTCTGCTTGAGTGACTCCCAAAGAGCATGCTTACCATAAACTTCCACCAAAATATGATGACTTTCGGCAGCAGTTTTCTTCATATTGAAGTAATGAAAAAGAATTCCTCTCAAAAACACTTTTCCAGGCACAAACATCGACATATTTAAGTGCATAAAAAATAATGTTGTTTACACATCAATTGAATGACATAGTATACTGAAACAGATGCACAATAACATTAGCTTTCCAACACATGTCTGGAAATGATGAAAATTGAAACGATGGTAGAATAGTCATGCGGCGCAATCTCTTAGCAAACCGCACAAATTAAGTTATAGACCCAATATTTTACTTTTCCGCACGCTCAAAATTTTTCTCTTCCTAAATGGGAAATGAAAATAGACAAAGTCGCTGGGCGTTGATGCTTTATCAGTTATATATGGCCCTAAGTTATAGTTATAGTATTCTACCCTATAAACACTAAGTATACAACTGGCTAAATTAATAATAATTGACTTATTTAGCACGAAGTGCTTTCGTGCTGGTTAAAAAATTCATTATGTAAATATATGAAACATTTTATTTACTTGTGTGTGATTCTATGATATTTTCAGGAAACACCTTACGTTATGATGCGTTACGGAAAAAACTTTACTGGCAATGAACGTTTTTATGGGTTTTGTGTCGATATTTTGGAAACAGTAGCACGTGAGGTGGGATTCGACTACATATTGGACTTGGTGCCAGATCGAAAATACGGCGCTAAAGATCCAGAAACTGGCCAGTGGAACGGCATGGTCGCAGAGCTTATGAAATATGTTCGTATTAATTTTGCATGATCTTAGATAGTTTGAAAATTTCTATAGAGTTAAGTTAAACGTATACGGTAATAGTATTCCATTTTGGCATGCACAATATAGTGGAACTATAAAATTTATAGTATTAATAGTCTGTGTAAGCTTGGCTACCCTCGGATTAAAAGCTATCAAAGGAACCATTCAGCTTAAACTTATAGTACTACACACAAAATATAGCTGATTGTCAATCAATGTCGACACCATAAAGTAAATATATTCTTTCCCAGATTCAACGGCCGAGACGAGTTACCATATCCGTCGTTTGCACACTGATCGATTTTGTTTAAAATTTTTCCCACAGAAATGCCGAGCATTAGCCTGTAGTCTTTCCTTGAAATCTGCATGACGTATTCGGTTAATTTTGAAGTTTTGGACAAGTTTCTGCTATGGATTGCGCGTAAAGGTATAGGGGTTCGAGCTATTACATCGAGGGCTTTAGTAGGCGTCGACCTGATGGCGGCTGTGATGCATGGTAGCCCTTGACGCTGTGTCTTTTCCATGATGGATAGATGCGTCTATTAATTCGTGGCCTTCCACCACACTAAAATACCTTAGGCGACGACATAGATATATGTCCACCGCTTAAGATGAGGAGAGAGGCCCCAGGTGCATCTAAGCATAAGATCCGAGGGCCCTCCATGCGTCAGAAGTGACGGTTTGAAGGTTCCTGAAATGTCCGGAAAAGCTCCCTTTGTATAAGCATGCTGATTGGGGGCCAACAAATGCAACGAATTCCTTCTGATGTGCATATCAAGTAGCTTCTCCAAAGTTTTTAGCAGGAAAGAAGTTAGGCTGATTGGCCGAAAATCATTTTGTCTGCACTTGACCGCCTTAGGCAGGAAAATGACTTTGGAGGTCGTCCAAAGAGTGGGGATATAACACCATGTCACTGTTCTCTATTCCAATACATCCCGAGAAATAAGCTGAGAGCAGCGCCTCAAGAGTTTCTGCACTTCTCTCCGTCCGCACTTCATCGCCTGACTTGAGCAGACTGGGACTGGGAGCCCAGTTGGACAGCAGTTTACTCAGTGTGGAGGTGTCTTTAATGTTGTCCAGGTCTGAGGAATAGGCTCTTCATGAGGACCTTTTAAAAAAGCGGATCATCTTCGCGTCGGCGTCGGTGGCCGTATCTTATCAAGTTGAAACATGCTAGTAAGCTCGCTACGAAGCGATCAGAGATCTGTATTCCACCAAGATGGCTTTGATCTTTCGTCGGTCTGGAGAGCCTACAGGATTGGCGAAACCCGGAAAGTAGTTCTTCTGAGAGGATATTAACAGATGCTTCTAAGCCCTGTATCGAGTTGATTGTACTCGGCGAACCAAGAGAATTAAAAACGAGACTGGAAAATTTCACCCAGTTCATGTACGGGGATTTCTAAACGGTTCAGCCGTAGATACCCTCATGGGTGCATTCAGTCGCGATGGTTTGGTATAGCACGTTTCGAGGGGTGGGACCAATTTAGATGGGGCCCTATAAAGTATATATTCTTCATCAGCGTCAACAGCCAAGACGATACAGCCATGTCCGGCTGTCCGTCTTTATGAACACCTAGATCTCAGAGACTATAAGAGATAGAAATATAATTTTAATTATAATTTTCGACAGCACTTGTTGTATTTGCACGCCTATCACAAGCTAGTTTCAAATTTTTGCCACGCCCACTTCAGTCCGCGCAAATTGACAAAACTCAAAGAACAAGCACAATTTCAGTCTGGATGTTGCAGGGATTGTCGTACTTGAAGATGAGCCAGAAGGTGCCGAACAGCTCGACTTTGGTCAAGATGTTGTCGGCCAAGATGTTGTATACAATAATAACAATAGTAATTATGATTCCTGATTTGATTGCGATTAGATAAAAATTGTGAAAGTTATTAAAGAAATACTTTTGTATGAGCAAAAACGCCTACTTACTAGGGGTCTTAGTTGGTTTGGCTACGGTATATGGTATACGGTATATTTTGAATATGGTACTATATCGATATACCAAATTTACTATTAGGTATTCTTAGAACTTTTGGTATATTTTACGAAAAATACCGCATTATTTTGCTTTTATTCAAAATGGGTAACGGGTATCCCACAGTAGAGCGCACTAGACTGTAACTTTCTTACTTGTTTTTGTCGGTGTTGTCCAAAATAGTAGTACTTAAGCTTAGCAAGGAGTTTAGGAGTGCTTTATGTTCCGTATCAATCTAGGATTATTTAGCTCAAATGAGTTTATTGAGAGTTTTAGTTAGAGCGTTTTTTGTTCCTGAGCTTTAGTATGTTAAATCGCTGTGTGATCCTGTATAAACTACAGTATTTTAATTTTTCCGAAAATATAATACAACAAAACAAAAACAATTCTGCTTTCGTTGCCGCTGCACTTTGTTTTTGTATTTTTAGTTACCTTCGCGCTGTTTGTTTTCATTTGATATTCTTTGCGCTCAACGCTATTGCAATAGTTAACTCTCCCTCTCTTGCTGTTGTTGTTGGCTATCGTCTATCTTGCATCTCACTCGACCCGCGCTTTACTCTGCGTGTTTGTGCTTTGTTCTTTCAATATCGTGCTATCAACGCTCTTTAGAATAGTAACTCTCCCTCTCTTGGTGTTGTAGTTGGCTATCGTTCTATCTTGCGTCTCGCTCGACCTGTGCATACTCTCTGTGTTTTGTGTTCTTCGTAAGTTCAGATCAAGTTTGCATTCAATTTACCTATTTTGATTATATTACTTATTTTTATTTTTTGATTGGTATAATAACCGAGTGCCAGTTGGTGCCAAAATGGGTTTTGTTTGTTGCTGGTTATGCGACAACGTTGCACATGAAAAATGTGCTGGCTTTAACGGCCGTATTGTGGATTTGATTTCGGCCATGTCTGGATTGAGATGGGCTTGTGAACGTTGTAGGGACTCTAAACGCGATATTGCTGGGTTTATACGGCAGACGCGAACTGGTTTTAAAGATATATTGGCGGGCGTTAAAAAACTCTCCGATAGCTCTTCTGCCTTGGATTCTGGGTTTAAGAGTTTGAAGCTCTTGACCGAGGCTCCGAAGCGTAAAAAGGCCAATACGCGTCTGTCGATTACCCCAATCGAGCTTTCTGTCCCAGTTGATGTTCCAAGTTTATCTGTACCACCTGCTGGGGAATTAATGTCATTTAGTTCTCCGTCCCCTCAACCTTCGGTAGCTCTGGATGTTCCACATCATGACATTACGTCATTAAGATTGGAGTCTCCTGCTCCGGCTTCGATTTTGTTGTCGACTGAGATGGAGACGGTTGAAGAAATCTGATGATGTTGGGGCTTATATTAAGTCCAAATCTCAAGCCAGGGTTAAAGTCAGAGATAAAGATAAATTTAATTTCTCGTACGAACGGGAAATTTCATCTTTTAAAATAAGTGTTCCCGCTGAACAATTTAGCATGATGTGCAGTAAAGAGTTTTGGCCGGAACACCTATTAGTTAAAGAATTTGTTGCTAAAAAGAACAAGTAAGAAAGCTACAGTCGAGTGTGCTCGACTGTGAGATACCCGCTACCCATTTTGAATAAAAGCAATATATTTTGCGGTATTATTCTCAAAACATACCAATTATACTACAAAAATACTAAAAATATATTTTGGGGTATTATTATAAAAAATATTGCAAATATACTAAAAATACTAAAAAATATACTAAATGGTATATTTGGTATATCGATATAGTACCGCATTCAAAATATACCATAGACGGCACAATATACCAGATTGTCGGTCAAAGCAAATTAGACCCCTAGTAAGTAGGCGTTTTTGCCCATACAAAAGTATTTCTTTAATAACTTCGACAATTTTTATCTGATCGCAACCAAATTTTCAGGGATCATAAATACTATAGTTATTATTGTTTATACCAAAAGCCGCAACTCTAGCTTTCAAATTACGCTTGTTATTTGATTTTTTTGATTTACGGGGGCGGAAGTGGGCGTGGCAAAAATTTGAAACAAACTTGATCTGCGTGCAAACATAACAAATGCTGTCGAAAAAATTATAGCTCTATCTCTTATAGTCTCTGAGATCTAGGTGTTCATACGGACAGACGGACAGACACACAGACGGACAGACGGACATGGCTAAATCGTCTCGGCTGTTGACGCTGATCAAGAATATATATACTTTATAGGGTCAGAGATGCCTCCTTCTACCTGTTACATACATTTCCTGCCGGCACAAAGTTATAATACCCTTCTACCCTATGGGTAGCGGGTATAAAAATCGGTCTCCGGTTTCTCT
This sequence comes from Drosophila kohkoa, assembly GCA_019972355.1. Classification (NCBI taxonomy): domain Eukaryota; kingdom Metazoa; phylum Arthropoda; class Insecta; order Diptera; family Drosophilidae; genus Drosophila; species Drosophila kohkoa. Next base: position 873,010 of record BJEL01000084.1, on the reverse strand, counting down.
TCCTAGTAGTGGTAAGAATTCTATTTTAAAGCCTTCTTCTATGTCTGTCAGTTCAAAAAACGAATATCCTCTTTACTTCTTGGCTATCAGAATGTAAGAGGTATTTGTAGTAAACTTACTGACTTGTATTTAAAAAGTATATCTTTCTCTTTTAATGTCATTGCCTTTACTCAAACATGGTTAAAGAATGACATTCTTGATACGGAAATTGTTTCTAGTAGATTTTCCTTATACAGACGTGATCGCAAGGTAAGTCGTGGTGGTGGGGTTTTAATTGCAGCATATGCTCAATTTGCTTCAGAATTGATTGATTACGCTTCTGATATTGAGCTAGTTGCTGTAAAATTATCCTTTAGTTTTAACATTTTTATTTCTTATTGTATAAACTTAATCTTTTAGGGTTTCCTCATAGCCTAATTGAGTGGATCTCCTCATACGTTTCCAACAAAATACAGAGCGAATTGATGGTGTGAATGACTTAGGGGTTCTGCTTGATGCAAAACTAAAATTTGATAAACATATTCAGTCTGCTGTAAATAGGGCCATGGGTGTTCTGGGATTTACAAAACGCTGGTCGAAAGAGTTCAACTATTCCTTCATTACTAAAGCTTTGTACGTCTCACTGGTTCGTCCTATCCTTGAGTACGGATCTCTGGTCTGGAATCCCCAGTATGGGGTTTATTAAGATAGGATTGAGCGGGTGCAGAAATAATTTTTCAGGATCACGAGGAATTTTCTTCCTCTTCTCAATTCACGTAGAACTACTAACTTTGCTTGTCAAAATCCCTTCCGTATTCTGTGTGTGAATTATAATAATCTTAATAATGTAGTTTGCTCTCTGCTCAAAACCTTATTATTAGCATATTTATCGAGTATTTAATTGTTAGTTATCTTCTTATACATACATATATCCTAACATATTTTTAGCTTAATTTAATGAGCTGTCCAGCGTCTTTTGATATTTAATAGCGGTTTTCGATTGCTTCGGAACACCGGGCAACAATTTTTAGGGCAGAGCCCAAGAAATCTAGACTTCTTGCCATTGTGTGATGGACGGTGATAGCGGACAACATAGTTTGAACGTGGTCTGTATCGACGTCAAATAGCTTCCGAATTTGTGAAGCGGACAAGGAGGAGAAAACTCCTCAACCATTCGTGCAAACTCAGTAAGGTTGGTCGTATGGCGTTTGTGGCTATACGATTCAGACTAGCACATTCCCTTCCGCTATCGGTATATAATTAGAATGGGAATAATCCGCGATACGTCCTGCGGCAAGGGTGAAGGTTAGGAGCAGGATCAAAGGCAGCCCAAAACGAAAATACCATACTTGTGAAAAATCTCTGGTATATTTAATTCATCGCTCGCTCTCGCATTCGCAGTCGGACGTGTTTTTTTTCTTCCTTCTTAAACATTTTGATTTTTATACAATTTCATATCTACGTAATTCTCTGGTATTTCCAGTCAAGTTTATAATAGCAAGTACAGTGAAATTGTGGCAGTCTGATTACCCTTTTGCGTTAGAATTTTATCTATATAATTGCAGCCCGCTTCTTCCACCCTTGCCCGTATCGAAACTCTTAGTTCTTTGTTGTATCAAACATTATTACGTTCAAGTCTGGCGCAATGTGTACAGTGTGGTTCACGGCGGAGATGCATCTGCGGGCAATAGTTATCAATAAGTACTCCCGCAACTGATTGGCGCATCAATATTCGGGGTAATCCTGCCGCATCATGAGAACTTATCGGGTCTTTAACCAGACAGCGGCAGTGTTTTACTTTTACGACGACACATAAATACATATCTAATTTATATTATTATTATTGGGTTGCCCAAAAAGTAATTGCGGATTTTTCATATAGTCGGCGTTTATAATTTTTTTAACTGCTTGTGACTCTGTAATTGCATTCTTTCTTTTGTCAGTTATTAGCTGTGACTATTAGCTTGCTTTAGAAAAAAAGTGCGCGTAATTTTGTTTACATTTGTTTGATTGGCGCCCTTTTTAATATGGAGTCCACAAAAGAGCATTTTCGTCATATTTTACTTTATTATTTCCGTAAAGGAAAAAGCGCAGAGAGAGTTGCTAAAAAGTTACGTGATGTGTATGGTGATAAAGCCTTAAAAGAAAGACAGTGTCAAAATTGGTTTCGCAAATTCCGTTCTGGAGATTTTTCACTTAAAGATGAGCCATGGGATTGGAAGGGTTTGGTATATTTTGAGCTGCTTCCAAGGAACCAAACGATTAATTCGGATGTTTACTGTCAACAACTGGACAAATTGAATGCAGCCATCAACGAGAAACGGACAGAATTGATCAATCGTTAAGGTGTCATTTTCCATCATGACATCGCCAGACCACACACATCTTTGATGACCCAGCAAAAACTGGGACAGCTTGGCTGGGAAGTTTTGATGCATCTACCATATAGCCCTGACCTTGCACCATCAGACTACCATTTATTTCGATCTTTGCAGAACTCCTTAAATGGTAAAACTTTCGGCAATGATGAGGCTATAAAATATATATATATATAAATTATATATTTGATTAAAGTTCATTCTAAGTTTGATTAAAAATGCATTTACTTTCTTTTAAAAAAAACCGCAATTACTTTTTGGGCAACCCAATATTAAATCAGTAAGTGAATAAATTTGGGAAAATAGTATATATATATAACAAAGTAGAGTAATTTATTGATAGAAAATCTAAAAGTAATGAAGTAATGATAAATTAAACAGAATAATGATCTACATGATTAGAAGACAACTGTTCCTGTCAACGCCGACACACCAACTGACTTCTCGTCGATCTTGCTCATGATACAATTATACAAGGTAGTCCCGTCGTACGCATTTTGGTTCGTTTTCAGAGTGTTATCGCTCAGTGCGCTCGTGCTTGTTGAAGGGAAAGTTTGTATGCGGACGATTTCCTTAAATATTAGCCCTTGTGCAAGACAAAAATGTCAGATTACAATTATATTATATATATATATGAACTTTATGATAAAATTAAGAAACTGAACAAAAAAATTAGTAATCAAAAACAAAAACAACGATTACTGTCAACTTCTAAACTATAAAAAATTAAATTATAAAAAACATTTCAACTCTTTTTCATATAGTGGAGCAATTAAACCCTTTGCACCATTTAAGGGTTAATCACAAAGCTGTACTGCCGATTCTTTCGCACTCACTGGGCGCAGTCGTTTCACTCGCTCTTATGTACGGTATAGATAACGGACAGCTTTTTCCGACGGGACTACCTTGTATAATTGTATCATAATCTTGCTTTCATGATCAGTGCTGCCGTATCCTTTCACTAAGCTCGCGTTGCCACTCGTTGTCAGCCACCAGTAGTGCCACACTTCACATATATATGCTAAAAATAGGTAGGTAGATAAATAATATAATAATAATAATATAAATAAATAATAATAATGCATATAATATGTATTAATCACATTGAAATGTGTATTTTTAGAAAGCAGACTTGGCTGTTGGCTCTATGACTATTACCTACGCAAGGGAAAGTGTAATTGATTTCACTAAGCCATTTATGAATCTAGGTATTAGCATATTATTTAAGGTATGTAATACACATTTCACCGGAATTAAAGTTACTTGATTTTTCCGGATTTGTTTCTTGCTTGCCAAAGCTTTATGTCCGAAGAGTATTATAACTTTATAACTGCCGGAAAAGTATGTAATACGCAGAAGAACTCATATCCGACGCTCTATGAGCAGCGTCAAATGCCAAGATAAAGCAATGATCTTCGATATTGAATAGCAAGAATAATTTTAATGCTAGAGCTGTTATTTTTAATAGCTTCTGCCTGTTATATGCCTTTTTTCAGGGACAAAGTTATAATACCCTTCTACCCTATGGATAGCTCGTTTTCAAATTCTATCTCGAAAATCATATTTAAAAAAATTTTAATTGCAGGTTCCAACAACGCAACCAAATCGATTATTTTCATTTTTGAATCCATTGGCTACCGAAATATGGATCTACGTGATAGCAGCATATTTGCTTGTATCGTTAACCATATATATTGTCGCAAAGCTTTCACCTATGGAATGGCAATATATTATTCCATGTGATTTAGAGAATATAACAAAAAGCAATCAGTTTTCGTTTTCGGATAGTTTGTGGTTTACAATTGGAACGTTGATGCAACAAGGATCCGATATACATCCAAAAGCGGTCTCTACTCGTATTATTACCAGTATTTGGGGATTTTTTTCATTAATTATTGTTGCATCGTACACTGCCAACTTAGCAGCATTTTTAACTGTCGAACGAATGATGAATCCTATAGAAAATGCTGATGATTTAGCAAGCCAGACCGAAATATCTTATGGAACCTTAGAGAGTGGATCAACAATGACTTTTTTTCGGGCAAGTAGTACATTCTTTTGAGAAAAAATTTTAATATTCAAATACAAAGTAAAAATGTTAACATTTTTTAAATTATTATGTAAAAATAATGGAGATGATTGGTAATTTGTGAATCGTTTATTGACTTTAGTTTGCTTGTTAATATGTTCTTCTGTTATATTTACACAACGATATTCACTAAAATTAACGTTTACAATTGTAGTCTCATTTTCGCTTTTATTCGTAATTCCTGTTTAGTGTTACCTGTCGAATAGTGACAACATCTTATCACTATCTTTCTTGCGCATTTAAAGTAGCTTTCTTTTTCTCCAGTCTTAACGGGAAAGGCTTCAGACTTCTTTGGGGGCAGAGTACACTAAATTGAGGCAATGTACAGTGGGCGATTTGGTCTCGCTAGCGGCATTTAATTCAAATTTTCAAATTTAAAAAACCGTTTTTATTTTTTCACATATCGATAGCAGATGCTTTGATTAGATTTTTAAAAGCTTTTTAAAAGCTGTACGATCAACTGATTATCAGCTGTTAACGGTCAAACACACGATATGATTTTGCAAAGAGCTCTAGAAAATTCTTTCTTTTTTCACGCATTGATTTCGACTTCCTCGGAAATTTTCAATTTTTAGTGAATTTGTTAGAAGTTTGGTTTTTTATTATATTCAAGGTATGTATTTTCAAAAAAAATCAATGTTTGTGACCGGTCTATAAATGTGTAGCTCATAAAACGTAGTGGTAAATCAGTGTATTAACAACGAGTCCGGATTAGCGTACACCTGTCTTTCGTGGAGTCTAACTTACTTTATTCAAGTGGATTCAGTCATTATTAGCCGAAAGTGTGAATCAGTGGCGTCCAAAATGTGTAATATTAACTGCTAGTACCTGCTAGCCTTCAAACTATGGTACTTTTTAGACACAGTGTTAGTACCAAAAAGGGATCTTTTTTTAGTATTCCACTCAGAAGTCATCCCATTTTTTCCATCATCCCATCATTTTTTAGATAAAGTTTATATATGAAATATGTTAATTGAAGTTCAAATAAAATAAAAGTACAACAAAATTTTTAATTTAAAAAAAAATTTTTTTAAATTAAAAAAAAATAAAAAAAAAATTGTTTAACTTAAAAAATTCTATGATTTTTCTCTGATCAGTGAAAAAAAACCGACTGAAGACATCTATTTTAGTTTAAAAGTTATTAATTAAATGCCCCTCTTCCAAAGCATCTTTTTTTTTTTTTTTTTTTTTAGAACTTTGCTTTTATTTATTGAATCTTTTTCTTAGTTTTGAGACTAACAATAAGTTTACGAAACTCAAGTCGGTCGCTGGGTGAATAAGTCATTGCGACGAAGACGTGATTGGTTGCTCAACAATAGCTTGGTAAAGTACTTTTCCTTCTGTTCTGCGATCACTTCTTTGACTGGTAGAATGTTTAAGTCGCGATGTATGTTTTCGTTGCGATCGTACCACGGTGCCCCAGAGGTGGTTCTCAAGATCTTCCAATGAACTCGCTGGACTATGTCAATATTGTTTTGCATTCTTTCACAAGAGGCTTTTAGCTTTAGGTGTGTTCTTTTGGCTTCAATGTGCCGGCACCATGTTAGTCTTCTGTCGAGGTGTACTCCTAGCTATGTCACTTCGTTTGCTTCCGGGAGTAGAGTATTGTTTAACGTTAGCGGCGGGCAGTTTTGCCTGTTCAGGATGAATGTAACGTGTCTGCATTTTTGTTCATTCACTTTAATTCGACAATCTGATAGTCATTTTCCAATATCGAGCTAGCTGCGGAGTGGCTTACCTCGGGCACTTTGAGCGGCTAAGAATAGCCGTATCATCAGCAAACGTAGATGTTGTTATTCATGTGCTTGTCGGGATGTCTGCTGTGTAGAGGACGTATAGTGTTGGCTCTAGCACACTACCTTGAGAAACTCCAGCTTCAAAAGTGAAATCATCAGGTATAACAGTATTGCTTCTCACAACAAATTTTCTGTCGTAAAGGTAAGACTCTAAAAGCTTTTGGTTGTTGTTAGGGAGCATTATCTTAATCTTGTACATTATACCTTCTAGCCAGACTCCATCAAATGCTTGAGAGACATTGACATAGCTGCGCACCCAGCCACCTATGTGATTTCTAATAGTCATCACGGTTTCTTTCGGTAAGCTCAGAGTTGGGTGAGCTCTCCATAGTGAGTTTTTGTACTATAAGTACACAATTGCTCTATGTAGTGGCGGTGGACATATGCTTCTTCTTGCTGTAGAACTTCAGTAAGTTCACGTGAGGCATGTCTTAAACTTTGCTTAGCAGATCGCGATCTGTGGAGTTGTCACTCTCGACGTAAGCGTCCCTTTCCGAGGACGAGCTGCTCGATTTGTAGATTTGTCTTCTTTTTATTAAGTTGTGTATTTATAGTTTGGGGTGTTGAAGCTCGAGCTGCAAAATAAGTACAGACTCCAGTGAATTAACAAAGCTGTCTAGGTCGGCTTGTACCGTGATGCCTATTAAAAATCCCACAGGCGGCTGGGCGCGCAGCAATGCAGACAGAGCCAGCACGTTTGCGAACCACCTTAAAAATGTGTTCCAACCAAATGCTGCCAAGAGTGCATTTACTTTGTATCGAAAGAAGACTCACATGGCGCCGGCACATTGAAGCCGAAAGAACACACCTAAAGCTAAAAGCCAGCAGCCTTCATTGGCTTATCAACGCTCGGTCTCCCCTTAACCTTGAATATAAAGTCCTGCTGTATAACTCGGTACTAAAACCTATATGTACGGCTCCCAGTTATGAAGGAATGCCAGCAATAGCAATATTGACATAGTCCAGCGAGTTCATTCGAAGATCTTGAGAACCATCACCGGGGCACCGTGGTGCGTTCGCAACGAAAACATACAACGCGACTTAAACATCCTACCAGTCAAAGAAGTGAAAGTACTTTACCAAGCTACTGTTGCACCCTAACTACCTGGAGAGAGGTCTAACAAGGTTGAGCAACCAATCACGTCTTCGTCGTAATGACTTACCTACCCAGCGACCGACTTGAGGGACGCGCAACCAGAATGCAGTCTTAGCGCACTGTTAGTTAAATTTTAATTTTAAGATTCGTAAACTTATTGTTAGTCTTAAAATTAAGAAGATTCAATTAAAAAAAAAAAATTCGGTCCGGCGTGCCGGCCAATCATTTCCAGGCTGTCCCTAGAAAATCTTTGGATCTTGTGCCTCTTTTCTAAATCTCCTAAATCGATTTTTATTTGTTGTGTGGCTCACATTTCTTTTAATTTCCATGCAGGGAGTTGTCGTATTCTTCACATAACGGCTAGACAAATCTGTGAACAGATATTATGTTTTGACATTATTTTTGTGCACTGAATTGGTTTTTATTGTTTTTTCCTGTATTATTATTATTGTATTTTCCCCTGTTGCGGGTGTTTGTAATACTCAGTAAGTTTGCTTGTCTCGTTCGTTTTCGTTCTGAGGTTAACAAACCATTTAATATTCTGGGGTCTAATCATTCATGAGAATTGTTATTAAGTCATTATCTGTGTATTGTGGCTCACAAACTATGTGTCTATGGTAACTCGGGAGTGGTAATTAAAATTTAAAAGAATCTTTATGGTAAGTTAATATAAATAGTTTGTTTTTAATACGTTAATTGGACATTTTAATCATTAAAGAACTTTTATCGCTGTAGACTCTTGTGGCGGAGCTCTTTATAAAATAGATTGATGAATTTCGCGATAATGTGTCTGCTTCCACACTCGATGTTCCGGATTTGTACCTGAGCTCTTGGTTAATCTCTTTGGGTTAGTGTTTCCAAGAGGTTGTTGATCGGTGAAAATGATAACCTTTGATGTGCTTTATAAATACATACAAAGTTTCTCCATAGCTTTCCTAGGTCTTTGCGAGGGTTCACGATTTTAAAGTAATAGGTTTACTTTTGCTGATGTGGTCTCTTAAGATACCATCTAATATTCGTTGGAATATTAAAGGCGAATTGTAGTCTGCAACCATAAGGCTGTGTGTTTTCTTGTCGTTCATAAAGAGGAAGAACCCTTGAACATTTTTTTATAGTTCCATCTCCAGAGAATTCGCCAATCAATCGAATGATATCTGGCACCTTGTCTTTTTATTCACTGAGACCACCTCTAACAACTGGTAGATCTCCCTTCAAGTTCTGATCTTTCTGAGATAACTGCTTGCCTACTTGCCTACTAACTGCTGATCCTACTATCCCTTAACACTTCATTGATTATTCCCGTGATAGCATCTCTAAGCTCCGGGCTGATAACTGAAGTCCCTGGCTTCGCTTGAGTGGGTTGACTTATTTGAAGACTACTGAATGGTTCTGCTAGTTTTTATACCCGCTACCCATAGGGTAGAAGGGTATTATAACTTTGTGCCGGCAGGAAATGTATGTAACAGGTAGAAGGAGGCATCTCCGACCCTATAAAGTATATATATTCTTAATCAGCGTCAACAGCCGAGACGATCTAGCCATGTCCGTCTGTCCGTCTGTGTATCTGTCTGTCTGTCCGTATGAAACACTGGATCTCAGAGACTATAAGAGATAGAGCTATAATTTTGCACGCAGATCAAGTTTGTTTCAAATTTTTGCCACGCCCACTTCCGCCCCCGCAAATCAAAAAAATCGAATAACAAGCGTAATTTTAAAGCTAGAGTTGCGTATTTTGGTATCAGATAAAAATTGTCGAAGTTATTAAAGAAATACTTTTGTATGGGCATAAACGCCTACTTACTAGGGGTCTTAGCTGCTTTGGCTGACAATCTGAAATATTGTGCCGTCTACGGTATATTTTGAATGCGGTACTATGTCGATATACCAAATATACCATTTGGTATATTTTTAGTATATTTGCAGTATATTCGGTATATTTTGAGAAAATACCGCAAAATATGTTTCTTTTATTCAAAATGGGTAGCGGGTATCTCACAGTCGAGTACACTCGACTGTAGCTTTCTTACTTGTTTGTTGTTGCCATTGTATTGGACTTATCTTTTTTTATCAGTCGGACAATTTCACTATTTTATTTTATGATCACGAAGTTATATTATTATATGTGTGTTTTTGTGGGTTTATTATTTAATATTAACTAATTATAACTTAATTTTCAAAATTTAATATACAGTTTGCGGGTTACATACATTGACCAAAATAATTTATTTATTACTTTACTTTCAAAACTTTAGGCTTTCTTTAAACATTTTAATTACGTAGCTTTGATGTTTCCAAATGTTTCTTTTGATTTCAGTTATTCTTAATTGTTTGTTTCTTTTAGATTATTATTTTTTTGTCTTTTTTACTTGATTATTCTTTTTCTTTTTTCACTTAACATCTACGCTTACAACGCTATTAACATTTCGGCAAATATTGAATGATACCCTGACTTTCTTCGGGGTTTTACGGGATTGGTAGTTCAACTATTCTTAGATCAGGTCCCTGCTCGAGCGACAAATAATAACCCAAGTTTATTTGAGTTAAAAATAATTATTATTATTTGCTGATTTAAAATTAAACTTAAATTCTGTTACTATCTACATTGCCTGTTGTTCTGCCATCGTTGTTGTCGTAGCGCTAAAATTGCTGGCTCTGCACGAATGAAAATCGAAAGAAATCGAGAAATCGCAAGCGTAATTTTGCAGCTAAAGTTACTAATTTTGCTACTAAAGTGCCATGTATTTTATTTTATTTTTATATTTTTCATTATACCATTTACAAATTCATAAAACTAGGTTTCAATAAGTTTTTATTGGTGCGGTTAAATTTCAGTCAGTTAATATATTACGTAGTACTCCGTCTAGGGTTTGGTTTCACATTAAATACGTATAATATAATCCAAATGAAATACCGAAACAATACTTAAATGACTGTCTTCTTTAGGATTCGATGATTGAGACGTACAAAAAAATGTGGCGAATAATGGATAATAAAAGACAGCTGGCATTTACAACAACTTATGAAGATGGCATACGTCGAGTGAACCAAGGTAACTACGCATTTTTAATGGAATCCACAATGCTTGACTATATTGTTCAACGGGACTGTAATTTGACACAAATTGGCGGCTTATTAGATACGAAAGGTAAATAAATGTTGTTTATTTTTTAAGTACTCAAAAACTTAAATATTTATTTATATTTGGAAGCCTGTCTGCTGTTTATATTCTTTGTTACTTTTATCTGAATTTAATAATAACCAAAATTTTTGTTTTAATTAAACTCATGTGGCCTATTAAAATTCAATTAGTAATTAAGCATATAGCTTAAATCTAGGATAGGCAAAGGGGCGATTTTTCAATCTCTGCATAAGTTTTATTGTTCGTAACTGACTTATAAGAATAATTTCGATTCTTCAACTTTGCAATATAAGCTATAAGCTATAGGCGTCTTGTTCCGACATATCGTATATATTAAACACCTACGAAAACATCGTAGATATTAAACACCGACGAAAACATCGTAGATATTAAATAGTTTCCTTCGTGATTTAATCCGATTCAGTAATTGTCGTAATTTCTTTCACTCGCCTATTGTATTTTGTTCGTTCGGTATGGGCTTGCTATTGCATTGCGTGCATTGCCCTTCGCGTTTCCGCTGCATTCGTTGCATTTTTGTTGTTGCTACCAAGTTTGGCGTTAGTCTGAGCAATATGCAAAGCACTTCTACACCAAAAAATAGGGTGTCATTTTTGACGCTGCAGTTTATGACTGTAGTAAGACTTCGGGGTAAACTAACATCTGAAAATTTAAAATCATTTGCTGATGGTGAATTGGTGGTGCATTTTAATGTGGTGCATAATGAGCTTGAAGAGCTTGATTTTAACCAAATTGGAAGCAAGGAGAGACAAGATGTTACAAAGCCTAGTGCTGTGGTTTTTGTGATGGCCCGAACCATTTAATTTATAATTGTTCCATCTTTTTAATTTTTCCCTATGATCCCTATGATCTGCGTCTTAAAGAAGCAAAAAAGCTAGCTTATGTCTCAGCATATGCTTCTTTTTTGTTGCTTTATTCAAACAATTGGGTTTCACAGACGCAATGCGTTTCAACAGATCAGCTGAAAATCCTGGTACCTCTCCTCTGCCCTCGTTGCACAGAATGCCGATCCTGGCTTTGCTCTTTTGTCTACAGTGGTAATACTTGTCAAGAATCGTACAGACGTCTTTGTATCCTGTCGTGCCCTTTTGAACAGTGGCTCGATTACTTGACACTTGCAAATAAAGAAGATCAAGTCTTTCACGCGCATAACAGGTGTGTCGTTCAGCACTGATGGCCATTTGTTGATACCAATTTGTTTAAAGTCTCAAGTTTCGGATTATTATGCCGTTGTTGGTACAGACAGACAGCCCAGTTACAGCAAATGTACGACCGACCGAACCTCAGTTCTTTAAATCACAGCGTATTAATTTGCGTCTTCTGCGTTGGGCATAGGATAAGTTTGTACCCGACAGTGTTAATGAGGAAATGCTTGGCAATAGCGGCGGCTACGAGAAGCCGCTGGGGGTCAAGACGAGTTCAAATTCATCAAGGGCGACCACCAAATGGCGACGGTAAGATCGACTTTGGCAATCTCAACGAAGCCAAACCGAAATTCACTGGCATGAGCAAGGGGGAGCTGCTCAACAATGCTAGTGATCCGTTTGTTTCTTTTTAGACTTCGGGGCCATTTAAGTGGCCACGCTTGTGGGAGCTATTCTCACTATTATCGGAGCGCTCAAGTGTACTTCTCCTCTTGTGGCACAAGCGTGAACTTCACATCAAACTTGGTTTCGTTGACGCTGCCATGTCAACTAGGAAACTGTCTGCCACTAGCGTCATTTATGACCCGCCCGCTTTGCTGACTTATGAAGTGAAGAAAGCCGATTTAAGGGCACAGATTAAACGTCTGGTGCATCTGTACAAAAGCAGCGAATTGAAGGGTCTGCTGTAAAAATTAGATGTTGAAAGCCCGTGTCTTTTGATGGGGGGCGTATGTTTGGTTAAACAGTAGCCGCAGGTATGGGATCTGAGAGGAAACACGATCAACTAAATGATGACGCCATGGTGAACTGAATTGGTATAAAGAATTAACAAAAAATAAATCGAGAAAAGAATGAAAACAAGTAAGAAAGCTACAGACGAGTGTGCTCGACTGTATAACCGCTATCCATTTTGAGTAAAATCAAAATATTGCGGTAATATTCTCAAAATTTACCAAATCGATATACCAGAAAATATTAAAAAATAGTAAAAATATAATTCGCATTCAAAAAAGGAAAAAAATGTGTATTTATTCCCGACCGGGCCTCGAACTCGCACAGCTCAAATACTATAGTAATTATTGTATATGATACCATTAAAAAAATGAACGAGACCCGACAGGGACTCGAACCGGCACATCACTATATGTGTCTAAAAAAATTTCTAATAAAATCTATCAGAAAACTGTCAGAAACTGTCAATTGCTTGCTGGGTTCCTACATAAATTTAAGTTGTGTGCATGCAAATATCGCATCCCAGCAAGCAATTTGAGCGTTTTATGACAGTTTTCTGATAGTTTTTTGTGGGCATTTTATGATAGTGCCCATAAAAGAGTCCGAAAATAGCGTTTTTTTCGTGACAACGGTCGATTTCTGAGTCTAATATGACTTTCCTGACACAAATATAAGTGCTTTCACCCTCCCAACAAAGCATTGAAAATCCTCAGAAAATGCACATAAAAGTACATTTTTTAGGTACTTAAATTCTTATCGGACTCGTTTTGGTCTGTAAAATTGTTTGAATAAATTGAACTTTATATAATTTTATTTAATTGAAAATTATTGAAATATAAAATTAGGATGGATTTCAAATTTACAGTTTTATGAAAAACTTATCATTAATTTTTAAATTAACTACGATAATTTATATTTATATTTTAATTGCCCACTAATCACGTTCGACTTGCAAGTGCGTATTGCAGAAACTAAATATGTATATTTATCAATATTTTATGATCTCGATTATCGCAAAAATCTGCATTCCGTTATTTACCTTAACTTCGAACATGCTCAGACAAGGGAGAATTTTATGTTTCGATGTCTAGAATGCACTGATTGCGCTCCGAAAACGATCTTATTTACATATGTATGTTACTTGCTCAGAAAACGCTGTTAAGTTTGGCTCTTTTCGGGCACATAATTTAGAGCTCTCCTAACTTTGGTTGCTTGGGTGGTGGTCGGCTTGTACTCTGTTTCCAGTGCAAGCAAGTTTCGTCAGTGACACACGTACATTTATAAAAGTTTTGTTTTCCTCTAAGTCACTGCCGGCAAGCTCACTTGTGGACATACATATGCATGCATATATTTTCACAGGGAGTTGTGATAAACCGCGACCACCTACGTTTTAGTTGCGCACAAAAGAATTTACTTTTTTATATATTTTTTTGTTTTCTTATCTAACAGCAATAAAAAACACAAAACCCTTGTCGTTTTATTTCTATACTGTACATATAAATTTTTTGCAGTTTAATTTTCGTTGTTCTTTTTTGTTCTTGATTTTCGGTGAACATATTCTTGTTCGACAGTGTGATCGCTTCAGTCCGTACCCATCTAAGTAAAAAAATACCGCGTCAGAGCCCTTGGTATTTTTAGTATTTTTAGGTATTTTTCTGTGGCGGATATTCGACGTTTATCTTAAATTCGACACGTTATCGATCAAAATACTTATGTATAATAAATTAAACACATTTTTTTAAAACGCGATTCATACCTATTTGTTTTTATATCCGCTACCCATAGGTTAAAAGGCTATTATAATTTTGTACCGACAGGAGATGTTATACTTTTTAGTTTGCATGCAGATTAATTTAATTTAATAATATTTTCAAAATATACCAAAATAATATACCCCAAAAATACTATAAACAAGAAAGAAAGCTACAGTTAACAGTGCTCGACTGTGAGGTACCCGCTACCCATTTTGAATAAAAGCAAAATATTCCAGTATTATTTTCAAAATATACCGAAAATACTACAACAATATTAAAAATACACCAAATGGGATATTTGGTATATGATATAGTATCACATTCAAAATATACCATAGACGCCACAATATACCAGATTATCGGCAAAAGCAACTGTAGAAGTTACGCTTGGCTGTGTGCGTGAGTATGTATAGAAAGACAAAAAGATCGCCAAGCACGTCTGCTATGTACGAAATTTTATTTACGACTGACATCGTTAAGTTATCGTTACAATCGGTTAGTGTTACAATAATCGATATACGTATCTCTATCGCAAGCTACCTGGTGCCCAGCCTGTAAAGACGTTGCTGTCGACCTGCAGCTCTCTATTCCATGTCGCTTCAGCAACTCCTGAATATACTGCGTCTGACTTAGGGTGATTTCGCCTAATTCACCTTTTCTGCCGATCTCCATTCCAAGAAATTGATGCAATGGACCCTTGTCCACACACTCGAACGCCTCTGAGATCTTGGTCTTGATTGCTTTCAACTCATCTATATCCTGGGATGCAATAATCAGATCATCTACGTACACCAATATTAACGTTAGATGTTCTCCGTTATTCTTCTTGTATAGACATGGTTCGTTGTCACATGAGATGAATCCAATTCCTGTTAAGACTCCATCCAGCTTGAAGTTCCACTCCCTTCCAGATTGTTTTAAGCCATATATGGCTTTCTTTAGACGTAAAACTTGCTTGAAATCGCATTGACCGGGGTATCCTTCAGGTCTTTTCATGTAAACTGTATCCGTTAAAATGCTGTTGAGGTACGCCGTGCAAACATCTATCTGATGTAAATGCAACTTTAACTCTGCAGCCAGAGCTAAAACAATCCGCATACTCTCTAATCTACAAACAGGCGAGAATGTCTCGTTATAATTAACGCCATACTGCTGTGAGCAACCTTTTGCCACCAGCCTTGCTTTGTGGCGCTCTACTTCGCCACTTGGTCCTCTTTTGACGGTATACACCCATTTACAGTTGATCACTCGCTGCCCTTTTGGCAACTCCGCCACTTCCCAGGTTTCGTTTACCAACAGTGACTTGTGCTCTTTATCCATGGCCTCACGCCAAAACGATGCATCAGCACCTCCAATCGCCTCCTCGTAGGTTTTGGGGATGGGGATCTCGCCAGCAGTCGCAGCTCCAAGCAGATTAAACTGCTTACGAGGTCGCCCACGCATGCCCGTGCGAACTAACCTTGGCCGTCCAGGACCTACACGCACGTCTTCCTCTGCGCTGAGGAACTCATCGCTGCCATTACTATTTTTTATGCCGACGTTAGCCTCGTCGTCTGAGCCGTTGCTGTTTTTTATGCCGACGATAGCCTCGTCGTCTGAGCCGTTGCCGTTTTTTATTCCGACGTTAGCCTCGTCGTCTACACCATCGCCATCAGCGATCTGATCCTCGGATCCTTGAATGCCCATAGGCATATCAAATATAATCGAAACCTCTTGATTCTGCTCAGTATCGCCAAGTTCGCTAAACAGCATGTCCCTCTTTTCGACCCACTTGCAGTACTGGAATAACCCACCATGCGGTATTCCTTGCCCTTAGCGTCGAACTTATTTTTCCTGTGGCCTTTCTCCTAAGCTACTGCAAAAGAACCAAAAACTTTCAAATGTGAAATTGAAGGTTTTTTACCATTCCACGCTTCCATTGGTGTCATGTTCTTCAGTGCGCTAGTTGGTGAACGATTTCGCAAATACACCGCTGTGTATACTGCCTCTCCCCACAGTGAAATCTTCATTCCAGATTGTACCAGCAAGCATCGTGACATCTCAACTAATGTCCGATTTCCCCTCTCCGCAACTCCGTTCTGCTGCGGTGTGTACGGCACCGTCAGTTGCCGTGCTATGCCATTCGCCTTCAAGTACTCGTCAAAAACTTTGTTTACATACTCGCGGCCGTTGTCGCTACGAATGCATTTTATATTCTTGCCAGTTTGCCGTTCAACAAGTTGTTTGAATTCAACGAAATTCGTGAACACTTCGTCTTTGCCTTTTATGAAGTACACAAATATGCGCCGTGACTTGTCATCGATGAACGTCAAGAAGTATCGATTGCCGCCTATCGATTGTGTATCGAATGGCCCGCAAACATCAGTGTGAACTAGTTCCAATACTTCGCTCGCCCTCTGTTCAGATGACTTAGGGAACTTCTGAGTGTGTATTTTACTCAGCATGCATGTTTCACATGACCCATTGGATGTGAAGCTTGTTCCTTCCAGTCCACGCACCATGTTGTTTTTCTCTAGATCCTCCAAGCTACGATAGTTGAGATGACCGTACCGCTTGTGCCATAAAGATCCATCATTTTTGCCAGCGCAAAAACACTTGCTTGTTTTGCCTTCAAAAACGTATAAGCTGCCAACTTTCTTTACGAGCAAGATGCACTCTCCTTTCTGTATGATCTTCGCCTGATGTTCACCGAAATGTACTACATTGCCATTAGCCACAGTTTGACTAACCGACATGAAATTTCCCTTCATCTCTGGCACATACAATACGTTGTTCATAACAATCGTATATCGATCTGTCTTCAGCTTTACTTGACCTATTCCTTTTGCAACTAGGAAACCGTCACCAGCTAGACCTATCCTCTCGGAGTGCTCTTCCAACTTTGTAAACATGCTCTTTTCGCAGCACATATGGCTTGTTGCTCCGCTGTCTACGCACCATTTCGATCGTTCGAAAAAATGAGTGTCAGCTGCACATAGCAAACTACAATTTTTATTGTCTTCCTTGTTCGTGCTTTCCTTCGTTTCCTTTTGCACGCATTCGCTTCGACATTCTGCTTTCTTGTGACCACGCTTGCCACACTTAAAGCAAACTACGTTTTTCCTCTTTATACCGTTGCTCTTATTTGTAACGGTGAATGCCTTTTCATTATTGCTTTGCGGTTCTGCCTGCGCTTTACGCTCTACTTCTTCCTTCACTTTTATGCAACACTTTTATGCAACTTGGCAATTCATCGCGAGTTTCGATCGCCACCACGAAATTCTCATAATTTCTTCGAAGACTGGAAAGCAGAATGATTGCTCGTAGCTCGTCACCAATCTGTATCCCAACTCCTGCAAGTTGATCAAGAACTTCTCCAAATGTCTGCAAGTATCCACTTACATCTCCACATTCTGACATCTTAAGTCCCAACAACTTCTTGTACAGTGCGACCTTCCGTACTGGTCCACTAGGCAGATGCACTTCTTTAAGTTTTGTCCAAGCAGCAAACGACGTTGTTCAGTTCTTTATATAACTTAACTGTGATGTTTTCACACTTAGTGTGATCATCAAATCCTTCACTAGCATCCTCGAGCTTCAGAGCACCCGATGCCAACACACCGCATGTGAATGCACCAAGAATCGTAATTCAAGCTTTTCAATTTGGTATAGGGAATTCATTTTTAATCGTATTAAAAATTTACTTTCGGTCGCCTCCCTTGTTCGTTAACAAGTCCAACTTTTCGTATACATGCGTGTGTGCGTGTGTATGTATAGAAAGACAAAAAGATCGCCGAGCACGTCTGCTATGTACGAAATTTTATTTGCGACTGACATCGTTAAGTTATCGTTACAATCGGTTAGTGTTACAATAATCGATATACGTACGCATTGAATCGAACACATAGAGTTTCAATAGCAACTAAGACCCCTAGTAAGTAGGCGTTTTTGCCCATACAAAAGTATTTCTTTAATAACTTCCACAATTTTTATCTGATCGCAACCAAAATTTCAGGAATTACAATAATTACAGTTATTATATATACCAAAATTCGACTTTAGCTTTAGATTACGCTTTCTATTTGATTTTTGTCGAAATTTTAAATAAACGTGATCTGCGTGCAAACATTACAACAGTTCTATCTCTTATAGTCTTTGAGATCTACATAGGTGTTCATACGAACAGACAGACAGACGGACATGGCTGTTGACGCTGATCAAGAATATGTATACTTTATAGAGTCGGAGATGAATGTTTCGGCCTTCCGTCCTGGCATTGGGTTGCGGCCCCTCGGGGAGTGTCGTGGTGGTTGTGGTTAATCATAAATCGGAAGAACTTTTAGATGGGCCTCGCTCCCCATACAGGAAGAAATGTTCAGTCCAAACAACTGGCTCTTCAATTGTGTACCTTCAGAGAATCTTCAAAGGGCGCTGATCAACGCCAATTCCAAATGTGCTGCATTTTGTTCGACCACGTGTCATCTCATGTTTTTACATCTCTCTGTTCGCTGATTACAAATAACAATTCACACATAATTATAATATATTGTAAGTAGTATTAATGTAATTGTCTATTAAGGATATGGAATTGCTACACCAAAGGGTTCTCCCTGGCGGGACAAGATATCATTGGCTATTTTGGAGCTGCAGGAAAAGGGAGATATTCAAATGTTATACGACAAATGGTGGAAAAATACAGATGAGACGTGCAAACGCAAAAGCAGTAATAAACATTCAAAAGCAAATGCCTTAGGGCTTGAAAGTATAGGTATAAATATATTCTAATATTTTTGTTACCTCTGTATTTGTATCTCTTGTATGCCTTAATAATAGGTGGAGTCTTTGTTGTGCTTATTGCCGGAATACTGATTGCCTTCATAGTCGCATTAACCGAGTTTTTAATAAACTTTCGTAATCAAGAAAATACAAAAAAAAATCACCAATGCATCTGTAATAAAAATAATTACAATACAAGCACCGCATCAATTGTTGGAGATGAGCAGGACAATTATAAGCAACCACCACGATCGTTATGGGCTGAAGTTTTTGAGGAATTACGCTTTGCTTTGTGGTGCACTAATAAACGACAAAAGCCACAGCTTAGAACATGCTGCGAGAAATGTCAAATAAATAAATAATTAAAATATAAAAATAAGTATTCGAACTTATATTTGTTTATGCAACCAATTGGAGCTCAATTAATTATTTCACATTAGCGTAACTTTATTTGATATATAATTGTTCAAACTGTAAAATATAAAAATTGCATTTATGATATCAAAGCTGTAACTTGTGGGATTTTATAAAATAAATAAGAGCAACAATGAAAATTTGCAGCTCTATTTCTTAGTCAATAATCTTGCTGTTCATACGGACATAAAACTAGGTGAAAGTAACTATATCTCACACCTTATGATGCTTCCTTTTACTTGTTATATACATGTCCTGTATAGTAATATCGTAATATTCTACTAGCAACTATACAAGTTCAGCCATGCACAAAAAATTATGATATTTGAAAATGAAACTGGTTCAGGAGATACAGTTGCCAAAGCGCTAAGAGGAGTCTCACTTGCCGCGGACAAAAAATAGTTTTTAATTTTGAGTGTTGAAGCAAACGCAACGGTATACACATTTTTATGGTAGGCAGCAGATAGCTATCAGACAATTGCAATTTTACATAGCTATATCAATATATCATCTCAGCGGTTGACTAATACATTTTCTATACGCATCAAATTATAATAGCCGATATAATGATACATAAACGAATCTGCAAGCCCTGCTATTTTCGGAACGGCCTTCTGTCTTGTTATTCTTTAATAAGATTGTATTTATTCATAAGTCCAAGAATTGCAGTCGCTTAAAGTTTAACATTGTGGTTATAGTAATAATATAATAGAGACTATCATATAATCCTCATATCATTTAAAGCGTTAAAGATGGGTCTTCTGTTTGTAACACGTATTTCCGTTCGTCACAAAAATCCCCTATGGGTACAATATATATGGACATAAACGACGGCAAATCAAATTTGTTCAATTTTATCCCACATAATAAATACTCTACCCTTTCTTGCAAGTAAATTTTATTTTAATTTGATTACCAAGTAGATGGTAAACACTTAATAGTTAATCACATTGCATATATGTACCTGTACATTGACATGTAACAATTAAGTGCCTATATAACAACTGACATATGTATGTATATATTTCCCAGTGAACTTTTTCGATAGAAAAAGTATGTTGAGTTCTACATTGAAAATATATCATAGAGTGCAAAATATACCAGATTGTCAGCCAAAGCAACCAAAAAAGCCGTCTTCCCCATACAAAAGTTTTTCTTTAATATCTTTTACATTTTTTATCTGATCGCAACCAAATTTTCAGGAATCATAGACAATAGATATTATGGTATGTTCTGGCTAAAAAATTCAATTAGTTATTCAGTTTTTGTCGATTTGCAGACGCTGAAGTGGGTGTGGTAAAAATTTGAAACAAACTTGATTTGCCTGAAAACATAACAAGTGTGGTCGAAAAAAAATAATATCTCTATCTCTTATAGTGTCTGAGATCTAAGTGTTCATACGGACAGACGGACATGGTTATATCGTCTCGGTTGTTGACGCTGGTCAAGAATATATATATTTTATAGGGCCGGTGATTCCTTCTTATGCCTGTTATGTAAATTTCCTGCCGGCACAAAGTTATAATACCCTATTCATAGGGGGTGGTATGCACTTATCTAATTACGGTCGAAATCATCTAGTACATCCTTCAAATTGGCAGCACCGAGATGTGTATAAAATGTTTCCGATAACAAGTTGAACTTTTTTCAATTAATCCGGGCAAACATTCAAAAAATATAATTTTCTATAATTTGTTGCAATATTTCAGGTGTGCAATTTAAAGCTACTGCACGATTCTTATACCGTTTACAAGTAGATTAAAATGTGTGCAACAGACATCTCCGACCCCTACATCTCTGCCCATACAAAAGTATTTCCTTAATAAATTCGACAATTTTTATCTGATCACAAACTTTGTATGTCATAAAATTCGACTCTATCTTTGAAATTACGCTTGTTATCTAGGTTTGTTAATTTGTGAGGACGGTAGTGTGCAAAAATTTGCACACGGGTACAATCATTCCTTATATTTGGAGTTGTTGATATGCTTAAAAATTTTGACACTATAATTTATGTAATTTCAATTTAATTAGCAGCATGTCTTTGGAATCAATATTTATAGCGACGATAGTCGCAAGGAATAGAGATGCTTGAATGCTGAGAATATGAAGTTTGATCAATTTCATGCAATAAGTGTATTTTTTCAAGTAAAAATAGGAACTTCTTTTAATTTTTTTTTTTGTTATTTTATTGCATTTTACATAAATAAACAACAGAAGGCTACATTTTTCAGTCAACAATAAAAACTTAAGGAAGACAAACGAATTTTGTCATTATGAATTTTTATTAATGTTAGTAGTTTGTAAAACTTGTCAATTGTGTAATGTAAAATGCTTAACAGAATACAAGAAAATTGCTGTATTTTTAAAATCTGAATTTAAGCAAAAGTTATTTTTGTATTTTGTTTAAAATATCTTTATATAACTATTACATAATAAATAATCTTTCAATGTCACAAAAGGAAAACTCTGAGCATGTGCAATAGAAGACCTACTCTATGCGCAACCCTCGCTTGCCGATGTATGTATGTAGGTACATAAACACCAACTGGGGTGACTATAATGTAAAACGGGTTCGGATTTGCGACATTTATAAGCTGCCTGCGTTTGCGTATATTTTCAGAGATTATATGCATCTGTCTGCGAACTAGAACACCCGCAGTAAATCATTATTAAATTAAATTGTATTAGAAATGACTGTCAGTGTTGTTGGGCCGATGCTTCACTTAAATTACTAACATCTCTTTTGATTTGGTTCATATATAACGAGCATTTATTTCCAGAATCTAAAACGCACATAAACATTCAGTTTGATGTAAGCTAGTGGACTGTGTGGATGTCGTGGGTGCGTTTTTAAAAATTTGTTGGAAATAATTAAAATTTAAAATCTAGAGTAACCAAAGTTCCCTGTGCTTCTATAATCGAGGTCCGGTGTGGTACTCTTTTATTTTTATAAAATGCAGATGATTTACTGCTAAACATCGAATTATTTGAGACCTAATAATACGTTCATTTTAAATATGCTTATCATTTCATAAAGCGCCACGAATGTGCGCTTATCTGCTTATAAAAAGAATTTGTGATTTTTTACTCAATTACGCACCTATTTATATACATAGTTATCTATTAACACGTTAAAATTATTTATCCTTAAGACTTTGCAATACACTTTAAACATCATTAAACCAAGTAAGAAAGCTAGAGTCAAGTGTGCGCGCAACCCATTTTAAGTAGAAGCATAATTTACGGCATTCATTTTAAAATATACCAAAATAAAAAACCGCAAAAATACAAAAAATGATGTCAAATGGTATATTGATATGGGACTACATTCAAGATATATTATACCGTGCAAAATTTGCCATGTCAACCAAAGCTACCCGCTTTCAACCATATTTACAAGAATATCAACTTAATATAGCAAAAAATTCTGATAATGAATATGTAGTTGACCATTATCTATTACACGCCGCATGGTTGTCAAATTTTTTTTATTTATATGTATATTTAAAGAATAATACCGCAATATTTGGCTTTTATTAAAATGGTTACCGGGTATCTCACAGTCGAACTCACTCGACTGTAGCTTCATACTTGTTTTTTTTGGTAGTTTGATAATAGATACCCCAGAATCCTTGTTAGCTTGGATTTTTTCTCCCACCCACTCAGATAATGAAGTACCATGCCCCATTTTAATTATTTTGATTTAATATAAACTTCAAATAAATCAAATTATTCTTTGTGTTGTACACAGATAAAATTGGTCTGTGTCACTCAACTCGAACTTTATTTCATAATTTTTGGTGCAAATATGTATTTATATAGAACATTTTGAGTACTCACAGATAGACGACAGCATAAACATAAACAACGAATATAAACATACAAAAGACGAAAATTCTACAAAATAATATGTCGATTAATTGTGGAATTGATAGTGATGGAGGAGGAGATAGACATGTGCACTGTCAAATCGAGATGAGTAAAATTGTATGTCCTAAGAACTTAACTCCAGGATTATCTGCAAAAAACATTACAGAAACAAACACAAATCAACAAGTAAGTCATGTAAAAAAACTACAAAAATACCGAAATTTATCTATCGTGGCATTCACCATACACTTGGTTCTTGGTATTTCATTATCAAAAGTTTGTCCAGCAACGTAAATAAAACAAAATAAATTTTCAAATCTATTTATATCGGGGAAATAAAAAACTTCTTTTTGTGCTGAAAATGTCAGAACTTGTCGATATTAAGGATTATTAAAGATAAAGGACACTAAGCACTAATAATTATTAATGAGTATAAAAATAAAAATCATAAAATCAGAATCATTTTTCCTTGTCCTTGCCAGTAATTGTAATATGAATGCCATAACAAAAAATATTGGGTTTCGGTGTAACCACAAAATATTTTTACCACTTTGCACTATGGTCCGGATTCCCAATTCGGTGGCATTAAATCGAATATTGCATCTATCGAGCTGAAACTTGGCATACTTCAATAATAGACCACTCTAAATATTTAAGCAACTTTCAAGTAAGTTTGACCACGCCTACTCCAATGCCCATATAGACATCATGACGTATACGTGATATTTTATTTTCATTTTTTTTTATTTATTGCACTCTTAAAACTGCTCAATCACCTGATTTAAACATCTGTAAAAATTGCAAGGTTGCATTTTTGACAAAAATATTTATTGATACTTTCTATCTAGGGTATCTAAAAATATAAAAAAAAAAAAATTCAGATTTTCTTCCATAAAATTTTGGACTTTATGCCACCAAATCGGCAATCCGGACCATAGTGCTTTGGTTTTAACGAATAATGATGAATTAAATAGTATTTATACGTTTCAAAATTTATTGAGGCTGGGAATTTCGCTTAAAAGAGCGGTTTAACCTTTAACTTTAGTAATTCCCCTCCTTGCATTCTCGCCTAATATACAAATTTCTCCCAGATAGCCACAGTTCAACTTCCAGACCGCGGAAGTTGGAGCTCGAAATTGGATTTTATCTTATCTGTCGTTGGATTAGCGATTGGGTTGGGAAATGTGTGGCGTTTCCCATATTTGTGCTACAAAAATGGAGGTGGCGCGTTTATACTTCCCTACATCATTACATTATTCCTAGCTGGCATTCCAATGTTTTTCATGGAACTAGCACTTGGCCAAATGTTAACCATCGGTGGATTGGGGGTATTTAAAATTGCACCAATTTTCAAAGGTATGTGACATTGTAATTTAAGAAATATATAAATTTTATTTTTGTCTTAAATATAATGCTAATTGTTGTGACATGTGTGTCTCCCTCACGTCACATCGTTGTTTCACGCATAACCACGAATTTAAAATATCCATTTATGAGGTTTCATTAGATCTAACATGTCAATGTAAGGAATCTTAACTTATTTTAAACCAGGGGTGCTTAATCTATTGCCCTTGATGCCAATTTTCTTGATGTATAGGTATATGTACATACATAAGAAAATACATATGTACATATGTGGGCAATCGACGTATGTATTTGTATATATGATGCCTATTACATTGGCCAACCAAAAAATACCAACAATTTTGTCTTCTGCACATCGGCAAAATACAAAGATACAAGTAAGAAAGCTACAGTCGAGTGTGCTCGACTGTGAAATACCCGCTACCCATTTTGACTAAAAGCAAAATATTACGGTAATAATCTCAAAATATTAAAAATAAATATGCATGTATTCTCGATCGGGATTTGAACTCGAGCTCCACCGACCGGGTGGTTAAAAAAAAAAAAAAGTTTGTACCCCGAGCGGGCCCGAACCCGAGCACCACAACACGCGCGACTTACGCTCTACCACCTGAGCTATCGCATTGCTTATGAACCCTCTATGCATACAGATACTAATATAGACGAGCATGTATATACGTATACGCATACATACAACACATACATAGAAGGCGTTTTTGCCCATACAAAACTATTTCTTTAATAACTTATAATAACAACCAAATTTTCAGGAATCACAAACAACATTGTTATTATTGTATATACTAAAATGCGCATTAATATTACTCTTGTTATTATTGATTTGCAAGAGCGGGAGTGGGCGTGACAAAATTTGAAACAAACTTGATCTGCGTGCTAACATAACAAATACTGTCGAAAAAAAATTATAGCTCTATCTCTTATAGTCTCTGAGATCTAGGTGTTCATACGGACAGACGGACATGGCTAGATCGTCTCGGCTATTGACGCTGATAAAGAATATATATACTTTATAGGGTGGGAGATGTCTCTTTCTACCTGTTATATACATTTCCTGCCGACGCAAAGTTATAATGCCCTATGGGTAGTGGGTATAAATATATGCGTACCTTTATAAAAAATTAAAAAAGTTATTATTCAAAGGGAACTGTCGCAAACAGTCAGCATATTTCTTAATATTTTATCATGTAGTAAATTTACAAGAATTCCATTAAATGATCTCAAATTTCCATAGGAATTGGTTATGCTGCAGCCGTTATGTCCTGCTGGATGAATGTGTATTACATTGTTATATTGGCTTGGGCTGTATTTTATTTCTTCATGTCGATGCGAGCGGGTATGTTTTACTATTCAATAGTTTCAAATCATTAAAAAACCAAAAAATATTTGAACATTTCAGATGTACCATGGCGTACATGCAACAATTGGTGGAATACAATAAATTGTGTCAATCAGTACGAACGAAAAAATTTACTTTGTTGGGATAAAATCGTTAATGGCACTACTAACAAAGTTTGCACTGTAGCTGCCACGAATATTTCATCTTTGGAGCTTACGGATCCAGTTAAGGAATTTTGGCAGTAAGTAGAAATTACATAATAGGTAAAGAGCTGTTCCCAGCAAACTTTCTGACCCTTAACTTGTAACACTGAAATGGTAAAAAAAAAAAGATTTGATATTTAAACAGATGAAATTACATTTATTGCCTATTTCTATGGAGACAATATCCCATGAACATATTAATGCAACTTAAACTTCTTGTAAATTATCCTACCTTATATTTGTGTTCACTTTGCTGGTAAAAGTGCAGAGTAATAGGTAGTCTATTTCTTCGTCTGTGGCACAACTAATTTGATATCCACATACATACATTCCAGTATCGGAGAATCGATTCGCTTTACTTTTTTTTTTGTGGTTAAAACAGCGTAATGACGTCGAAAAATTTTTTCGCAGCCTTTTTTATATAAAATTGCGCGGAAAAAAACACGATTTCGCTTATCTGATTAAGATTGATTAAATCTTAAGAGTCTCAAGCATTTTTAAAAGGTTGTAGATAAAGAATACAAAAAAAAGCCAAAATTGCTTATTAGCCAGCGGTGCTACAAGACCGTTGTGTATAAACGTTAATTACGAATTTCATAGTAAGTACTCTTTGTTATTTTTAGGCGCCGGGCTCTACAAATATCGTCAGGAATTGAGGAAATAGGCAGCATTCGTTGGGAACTCGCAGGTACTCTTCTACTTGTTTGGATATTATGCTATTTTTGTATTTGGAAAGGAGTCAAATGGACAGGAAAAGTGGTCTATTTTACCGCACTATTTCCATATGTACTACTAACCATTTTATTAATTCGCGGGATTACGCTACCCGGTGCGTTGGAGGGTATTAAGTTTTATATTATTCCAAACTTTTCAAAACTTTCCCATTCTGAGGTGCGTTTGATATGAAATATAAATAAAATCAATTAATCATTGAGATACTTAAAGGTCTGGATCGACGCGGTTACACAAATTTTCTTTTCGTATGGACTGGGACTGGGAACATTAGTGGCTCTTGGCAGCTACAATAAGTTTACTAATAATGTATATAAGTAAGAATATCAGGTTTTAAATTTTAAAATATTACTTCTTAAATTCGAAATTTTTAAATCTAGGGACGCATTAATTGTTTGCACTGTAAACTCAAGTACAAGCATGTTTGCTGGTTTTGTGATTTTTTCGGTTATTGGATTCATGGCGCATGAACAGGAAAGGCCAGTGGCAGAAGTGGCAGCATCAGGTTCGTATATTGAATTTAAGTTTACAAATATCCAGTTATGATCATGCATTTAAATAATTTGTAAATCCCATTCTTACATTTTATAATTTTTGATTTTTTAGTAATTACGATTACGTGAGTAGTTTACTTATAGTATTTGGGCTTAGCAGTCAATTACGTGAAGAATCGAGACATAGTTGTACTTTTTGTATGTAATTGGCTTGCTTAGTTTTTTTTTTTAAATTCATTCATATACTTCATATGGCAGTTTTGCTTATTATAAGCTCGTTTAGCATATTTGAAAATGGAAAAGCTTGTAAAATATAGTATGTATCTAGCTTATAGCTTGAAATATAGCTTACTTTAAAATTCATCTAACATATTCTAGTTTTAAATGTATTTGGGAAAGAAAATAGCAATAGGCAGTAATAAGACATTTAATAACATTTCACACATACAAAAAACCATTACAAATCCATCACCTTTGAATTGATGTTTTTTCTTTTGGAAACTGTCGCAAAGGAAATTTAAAGACCTAATCATAAATATAGCCCTCAAAGATTTTTGCCTCCTACATAAAAAGATAATAAGGTTTCATGTTTTCTCTCATTTGGGTGTAAATTATTTTTCTGCATTATTTTTTTTTAATTTGGCTTATTCTATCAAATTTTTTTAAAAATCTAGTTTATACAGGTGCTCAAAACCTGGCAACACTGTTCATATGGTGTATTTATTAATTTTTAATTATTTACCTTGAATGGTTTGCTTTATAATGCACCATTATTTACTTATATTATATACTTTATCCTTTAAATATACATACATACATATATAAAAAAGAAGATATAAAATTGATTTCCACTTAATATAAAGCATTCATCAGGTTATTTTACTCAATAAATCATCATTCCTGAACATTAGTTTGTGCATTCAACAGAAAATTTTACACTCAAAAATGTAAAAAAAAAAAATGTGAAAAAATTCAAAATGTCAAACGGAACTGATTTCTGATCGATCATAAAAATGTTATCATTTCTGATCAGTATTATCAGCTAAAAATGCCCAAAGGTCCATTTTATTGTTTTATTTTGATATAATACGAAGTACGAGTATTTTTCATGAAAACAATAATATTATAGAACAATAATGAACAATAATATTATAGAATAGCATCTTGCATACATGATAAGAGCCGCGAAACTTTCAAATAGACGTTTGTATCACAAAAGTATAGATGTGTTGCAAAATATTCATTTTTTTTTTATTAAATCTTAATTTACATGTTTTTTTTTTTTTGTTTTATTTGGTTTTTTTAGGACCTGGATTAGCTTTTCTTGTATATCCCTCAGCAGTGTTGCAACTTCCAGGATCTCCAATGTGGTCTTGTCTTTTCTTTTTTATGCTTCTTCTAATTGGTTTAGACTCGCAGTTCTGCACTATGGAAGGCTTTATTACCGCTATCATAGATGAGTGGCCACAACTATTAAGAAAACGCAAAGAGATTTTTATAGCTGTAGTATGTTTATTGAGCTATTTAGTTGGATTGACCTGTATAACACAAGTGAGTTTTTCCTTTATATTTCATTCACCAAACCTATGTACTTATTTTAAGCGCGTTTCGCTTACACTCTGAACGGACAGGTTCCAGAAGAAGACACCTTCGACTCGACATTCTTGATCAACGACAACAGCCGAGACGATCTAGTCATGACCGTCTGTTCGTATGAACACCTAGATCTCAAAGATTAAAAGATATAAAGATATAACTCGTTATGTTTGCACGCAGATCACGTTTGTTTCAAATTTTTGCACGCTTACTTCCGCCCACGCAAATTGACAAAACTCGAATAACAAGCGAACAACAATCTGATATATATATTCAAAATGGTTAGCGGGCATCTCACATTCGAGCACACTCGACTGTACCTTTCTTACTTGTTTTTTTTTTATATTATTGTGTGTACCATACATCGAAACACTAGCTTTAAGATTACACATGCTCAATTCGATTTTTTCAAATAAAGTTAAAACAGTACGGTATTTTTCACACAATATACCAAATTAATACACCGAAAAAAATACTAAAATTTTCTGAAGGCAAAATCTTGATCTGCGCAACATAACAAGTTCTGTCGAAACAAATTAAATCTCTATACAAAAGTTATAATACCCTCTCACAAAGTAATAATGTATTAACATTTTTCGAGTACGATTTGTACTCTTACCAAGCGGTTAGTGTGTTCAAGTACTTGTGCTGCACAACTACTACCTATGTACGCTATTAAAAAATAAACTACCTTAATTTTTTTAATCACTTTTTCTTAGGGTGGAATGTATATTTTCCAAATTTTGGATTCTTATGCTGTTAGTGGTTTCTGTCTGCTATGGCTGATATTTTTCGAATGTGTTTCAATATCATGGTGCTATGGCGTTGATCGCTTTTACGATGGTATTAAAGACATGATTGGATATTATCCGACTGTGTGGTGGAAGTTTTGCTGGTGTGTAACAACGCCGCTTATATGTTTGGTAAGATTGCAATTACAAAACAACAATCTAAATATAAATTATTAAATTGTATCATGTTTAATCTACAATTTTTTCCAGGGAGTATTCTTATTTAATATAGTGCAATGGACGCCAATTAAATATCTAGACTATAATTATCCATGGTGGGCACATGCATTTGGCTGGTTCACAGCATTGTCGTCGATGCTATATATTCCGGCATATATGATTTGGTTGTGGAAACGAACGCCTGGCGACCTATGCGATGTAAGATTTAACTTAATCCTCTAGTACCTACAACCTGTGTGGGAACTAAAGAGTTCATTCTATAGCATAATTGTCTGATACGAATAGAAATAGTTTTGAATATTGTATTAGTGCTAACAAAAGAATTAAGTCTTTATACAATTTCCTTTAGCGAAAACTCTATTTAGCTGGCCCATCCTACAAACGACATCCAATTTGGTATGCATGAAAACCAAATCGAGTGGCCGGATAAAAAAACTATTATTATCTTTTTATCTATATGAATACAAAAAATTAAAAATATTTAATATGGTTTATTTTAACGAATATTACAGAAAATTCGGTCGATTGTTCGAATTGAAGAAGATATTCCACGATTACGTGAGAAAATGCAGAGGGAAGCCATTGCAAAGGAAATTGATGCGGCTTAAATGTAATTATTTAAGTAATTTTAGAAATATTTTAACATCCCTGCAAAGTGATTCTGCAGTTACAGTTATAGAAATAAATTTCGATTTTATTGTGTTCTTATCTTAAAGCCAGAAGAGAAATGATGATAACATTTCAAATATACATAATTATGATAATTTTTATTTTTTGAATATTAAGTTGAAATATTTTTAATTAGTATAGAAAACTTTTTACTGTATACTATTGTAAAATATTTTGGCTTGAAGAAAACAAGTACCTAACGATTATTATCATTGGTAAACGATTTTAGCACAAATAACAAATTAATAATTTAATTATTTTAATCAAATTTATGATTATCTGTTTCTGGTTATCTATTGATTTATTGTTAAGTCAATGGCTTATTAGAAAGTAAACATATTTGTTAAATCTAGAATCTACTTATTAATAATAATTTAATAATCTTTAATATATGTCTATATTGTGCTCGCAGGACTTTATCGTAGTCAATTTGTAAAAATTTAGACGTTAACTGTTTGTGTCAATTAGTTTTATTTTTTATATGTAAAAAAAAAATATATATATATATATATTTAATTATGTTTTCGCGTAACGCGAAGGTTAAAAAAAATAAAACAACGATTTTATTTTTAAATAACTTGTAGACGAACTTTATTGGTATTGCAAGATTAGCGGGCTACGCATCTTGTCTGAGGAAAGTGTCTTTAAAAACTGACTTTACAAGAGACTTCTTATTGCGACTTAGAGCTAACATATGTGTTATGTTTTGTGTATGTGTTAGTGTTTTAATGCTGAATCCCCAAATTGCAATGGAAAATTTTAATTGATCTTTGGACTTTGAAAGTGGATCTTTTTGTTTGCGACGATTGGTCGCCGTCGCGACGGGTTTTGTGTTTAGAATATGATCTTTATGTGAATGCAATAGGATCTTTTGGAAGATAGGGGAATAATTACGAGAACGTGTCACGTACGAGAAATGAGTGTGGTGGTGGTGGATATGTAATTATTAAGAATAAGAATTAAGATTAATACAATTGTAATTGTTGAATATTTGTATATAATATTTTCCTTAGTATACAAAATCATTTCTATCATTTGTTTCTATGTATGATAATGGCTCTATTTTAGTTACATTGTACTGTGTTGTGAATTGTTGGGCTCTATTTGATAATTTTACATTTTGCATTTATGCATTTGTCATTTATGATCTTCTTTGAAATAGTATTTGAAGAAATGTTATTATGTAAATAAAATTACCCTTCAATATTTTCACTAATGATCTGTCCATTTCCGTCTGGGTATGGAATTATTTGGATAGGTGTAACTTCGAGATTGCTAAGTGGTAAATGAGACATCAGAAAAATTTCATTTGTAATTCGATTGAACCATGCTGAAGTTTTTATATTAATTAATTTTTCATGATTGATATGATCTATTGGATCATGTTTAAGTAGTTTCGGAATAAAGATACCTAAGCGGGTTAATTGTAATCCTAATTCTATGTCTTCAATATATTCGGTAAAGTGTTCAATATTAAATATCAACGAATTTAGTTGTCTTTCTTCTTCCACAATTTTACTTTATATTTATGCCTTGATTAAATTTATTTATAAAATCATGTTTGATTGGATTGAATTATGGACGATAATATTAATCTGATTTTCAATTTGTTTTCTATCTTCATTATCTAATGTACCTAAAAAGAATTTAAAGGAAGATCCTATAAAATCGAATAAACCACGTTTGGTACGACTTGCTATTCTAATACCGGCCATTTGTTTTTCAAGTTTATTCATTAAGTATCTCATTTGAGGGTATACCTGATCGGGTTGATTGTAATATTTGCTTTTATTAATTACTTTCTTCATTTTAAATTTTCATTTATAATGGGTGACTTTTCTTCCTCTGTTTGTTTCTTTAAAATGTTTTTCATCAAGTTTCTTGATATTACCTGTCTTTTTGAAAGGGTTCGTTATTTTAGACTTTACTAACGGGGCTTGTCTAAATCTTGTATATATTGTACATACTTCAATATATACTTCATACTTCAAAATTACCTGTTTTTGTTGAGGTTGTTTATTTGATTTACTTTATTTTCTTGTGAAATATACTCAGGAGTTTCTGCATAAATAACAAGTAAGAAAGTTGCAGTCGCGTGGGCTCGACTGTGAGATACCCGCTACCCATTTTTAATAAAGGCAAAATATTGCGGTATT
Organism: Drosophila kohkoa; assembly: GCA_019972355.1. Lineage (NCBI taxonomy): Eukaryota > Metazoa > Arthropoda > Insecta > Diptera > Drosophilidae > Drosophila > Drosophila kohkoa. Next base: position 840,299 of record BJEL01000084.1, on the reverse strand, counting down.
ATTTTTAAAATATACCGAAAATACTAAAAATACTAAAATATACCAAATGGTATGTTTGGTAAATCGATATAGTACACCATTCAAAATATACCATAGACGGCACAATGTACCAGATTGTCGGCCAAAGTAACTAAGAGCCCTAGTAAGTAGGCGTTTTTGCCCATTCAAAAGTATTTCTTTAATAACTTCCACAATATATTATATATACCTAAATTCGCAACTCTAGCTTTAAAATTACGCTTGTTATTCGATTTTTTTGATTTGCGGAGGCGGAAGGCGTGGCAAAAATTTGAAACAAACTTGATCTGCGTGCAAACATAACAAATGCTGTTGAATAATAATTAGAGCTCTATCTCTTATAATCTCTGAGATCCAGTGCTTCATACGGACAGACGGACATGGCTAGATCGTCTCGGCTGTTCACGAGGCTGATCAAGAATATATATACTTTAAATATATACTTTCCTGTCGGCACAAAGTTAGAATACCCTTCTATCCTATGGGTAGCGGGTATAAAAATGTCTGCTGGGGTTCTATTAGTAACTTTATGCTTTGTTTTATGATTATAATATATAAAATTGTTTCAAATTTTGTTAATTTATTTTCTACATCATTATCATTCTTATCATTCGTAACTTTTGATTTATTGTTTTATGGAACCTTTCTATGTCGGATATTTCAGTTTTGCTTATGGTAATGTTCATTTTTATATTTTCTTGTAGTAACCAAATTTGCAAATCTGTACTAATAAATGCTGAATCTTTATCTGCTTTTATCTCTAAGGGTTTTCCCATTTCATTCAGAACTTTTAATAAAGCTCTTTGGCTTCTAACCAATCTCTGCTTTTAACATCTATTAATGTTGCGAATTTCGAATTTACATCTATACAAGAAATAAATGGTTTTTTATCGATCATATAGAAATCTATTACATATTTATCTCTAACGTTAAGAGCTTCAGGTGTTATTTCGAAAGTGAGTTTTGTGCCTCTATGTTCAGTTTTAGCTACATTACAAACTTCACATTCATTAATTAAATTTTGTATTAATTTCTGATAGTCAGGGTAATAGTATTTTACTTTAAACCAATTAATTGTTTTTTCAATTCCTTGATGTAAAAGTTTTTTATGCGTTTTCAGTATCAATTCTTTTAACCGTGCAAGGGGTTGTATGTCAATTAGTTTCAAACTTGTTTTCATGACTTTAGTTAAATTATTCAGACTTATTATTTGTAAATAAGCTCTTTGAAAAATTTGAATCTATTTCGTTGTGAAAATAGACAATACTCTTTTTTGAGCAAAGATATTCTTTTATCATGTTTAATTTATGGAAATAGCGAGTTGTCTCGACTTTGTTATCATAACCTTTCAGAAATTCTATTTGTCTGTCAAAATAGTTTAAATGCCTTTCGGTTATAGGTATGTGATATTGACTATCTTCTTGAGCGCTATGTATAGTTGCTCCTGTGCTAACTGCATCTTCTCCTAGGAAGTTTTCTTCTATTTTGATACGCGAAAGTGCCACATTGTTCTCCTTTCCTGGTAAATATTTGATTTCATAATCATACTCATTTAATTGGATCTTCCATCTTTCCAATTTCATATTAGGTTCTTTAATATTACTGAGCCAATCTAATGGTTTATGATCACTTAAGATTTGGAATTCTCTACCGAATAGGTAAGAACGGAACTATTTAGTTGCCCACACAATAGCTACTAGTTCCTTTTCTATAGCTGAATAATTCGATTCATGTTCATTTAGGATTCGATTTGCATAGCAGATTGGTTTATGTCCTTGTGACTGAACAGCGCCTATAGCAAAATTGCTAGCATCGGTTGTTAATGAGAATGGTTTCTCAAAATTTGGATAAACTAATATTGGATCGCATGTGATTAAAACTTTAAATTTTTCAAATGCTGACACATATGTTGGGTCTTTATATTTATAGTTGCGTTTTTCTATAATTTAAGTGTCATTGGCTTTGCAATGTTTGCAAAGTTGGGAATGAATTTGCGTTAAAATCCGCATAAACCTAGAAAATTTTTTTTTTTTTGAGGACTTTGCTTTTATTTATTGAATCTTCTTCTAGATTTTGAGACTAACAATAAGTTTACGAATCTTAACATTAAAATTTAGCTAACAGTGTGTTAAAACTGCATTCTGGTTGCGCGTCCCTCAAGTCGGTCGCTGGGTAGGTAAGTCATTACGACGAAGACGTGATTGGTTGCTCAACCTTGTTAGACCTCTCTCCAGGTGGTTAGGGTGCAACAGTAGTTTGGTAAAGTACTTTTCCTTCTGTTCTGCGATCACTTCTTTGACTGGTAGGATGTTTAAGTCGCGTTGTATGTTTTCGTTGCGAACGTACCACGGTGCCCCGGTGACGGTTCTCAAGATCTTCGACTGAGCTCGCTGGACTATGTCAATATTACTATTGCTGGCATTCCCCCATAATTGGGAGCCGTACATCCATAAAGGTTTTAGTACCGAGTTATACAGCAGGACTTTATATTCAAGGCTAAGGGGAGACCGAGCGTTGATAAGCCAATGAAGGCTGCTGGCTTTTAGCTTTAGGTGTGTTCTTTTGGCTTCAATGTGCCGGCGCCATGTGAGTCTTCTGTCGAGGTGTACTCCTAGATATGTCACTTCGTTTGCTTGCGGGAGTAGAGTGTTGTTTAACATTAGCGGCGTGCAGTTTTGTCTGTTCAGGGTGAATGTAACGTGCTTGCATTTTTGTTCGTTCATTCTAATTCGCCAATCTGATAGCCATTTTTCAACATCGATTATATGAAGAGCTAGCTGCGCAGTTGCTTGCCTCGGGCATTTTGAACGGCTAAGAATAGCTGTATCATCAGCAAACGTAGATGTTGTTATTCGTGTGCTTGTCGGGATGTCTGCTGTGTAGAGGACGTATAGTGTTGGCCCTAGCACACTACCTTGAGGAACTCCAGCTCCAACAGTGAAGTCATCAGATATAGAGGTGTTGCATCTCACAACAAATTTTCTGTCGTAAAGGTAAGACTCTAAAAGCTTATGGGTGTTGCTGGGGAGCATTTTCTTGATCTTGTACATTAGACCTTCTAGCCAGACTCTATCAAATGCTTGAGAGACATTTAAAAATATGGCAGTACAGTACTCCCGTTTTTCGAACGCGTTCCGAATTTCTGATGTTATCCGGTTGACCTGCTCAATTGTTCCGTGCTTTTCACCCCAATTGATGTGACGGGATTCCTTCCTGGAGTCTTAGGTATGTGTTTATTCGAATCAAAACGCATTTTTCAAAGAGTTTAGATAAGCATGAAAGTAGGCTTATAGGTCTATACAACGTGGGGATTGTGTGGTCTTTTCCCGGCTTTGCTATCATTATTATAATTGACTTTTTCCATCTCACTGGAAAGTAGACAAGTTTTGCGATGGCATTGAAAAGCTGGGTGATAGTGCAAACGGCGCAATATGGGAGCTCGATGATCATTTTGGGAGTTATGAGGTCGCAGCCCGGGGATTTTTTCGGATTCAGTTGATTTTTGATGATGCTAACGATTTAATTTGGGCGAAATTCGATTGACTCACGTTGAAGCTGAGGCTCGTTTGGGAGAGTCGGCAGAGTAAACGCACTCGTGGCAGGATTTGGTTGAAATACATTTTTAAGGTGGTTGGCAAATGTGGCGTATGTAGTGGCGTTGGACATATGCTTCTTCGTGCTGTAGAGCTTTAGTAAGTTCACGTGAGGCATGTCTTAAACGTTGCTTGGCAGATGGCGATCTGTGGAATTGCCACTCTCGACGTAAGCCTCGCTTTTCGAGGGCGAGCTGCTCGATTTGTAGATTTGTCTTCTTTCGATTGCTTTGTGTGTTTATGGTTTCAGGTGTTGAAACTTGGGCTGCAGAGACAAGTACAGTGAATTAACAAAGCTGTCTACGTCGGCTTCATTGTTGAGATGGGGACTTAGATGGGGACTTAATCCAATTGGTTTTCTGTGAGGTCAATTTTAGTGATTGTTCCAATGTTCCTGGATGCCGCAGTAGAATAAACAGTATAGGCGAGTGGTCAGATGAAAGATCCGAAAGGCATTCGGCGCTTATCAGATTTTTTGGAATGTTTTTGGTAATCGCAAAGTCTATTAAATCGGGCAGTTTCTTTGGGTCTGCCGGCCAGTATGTTGGTGTGCCAGGAGAAACATAGTCGAGCTTGTTCTTGGCGTTGATAATGGTATTGTAGAGCTGCTTTCCTTTTGGAATCACGAGACGAGATCCCCAGTGTGTGTGCTTTGCATTGTAGTCTCCTGCTGCTATGAAGTGGTCTCCTAGTGAGTTGAAGAACTGCATAAACTCATCTTCAGCTATAGTGAAGCGAGGGGGGCAGTATACGGCGGCTTGTGTAAGTTCGTTGCCGGTATTTAGTTTTATATTTATAGATTTGGCCTGTAGGTAGTTTTTAGCAAATTTGTTATGATAGTAGTGCTTAATACGGCTTCTGATTAGAATTCCAGTCCCACCATGTGCTTTACCGTCTGGATGATTTGTTCCGTAGAAAGTATATCTTCGTAGATGAAAATTGTATTTGTTTGTAAGGTGTGTTTCTGAAAGCAGCATTACCTCGATTTGATTGTCGAGTAGGAATTGAGCTAACTCAAGTTTATGCTGTGAAACGCCGTTAGCGTTCCACGTAGAGATCTGTAGGGGAGTCATTATTTGAATTGTTGTGAAACCAGCATTTGAATCAATAGATTTTGGTTTCGCATTAAATCTTGCATAGTTGTGCGCATAAATGACATAAATTCTGTAAGGCTTTGTTGTAAGCTGCATATCATAGCTTCGAAGTTGCTTTTTGGCTGCTCCGGTCATTGATGTTGCTGAGCCATGTTCGGTTCTTGGTATGCTGATTGCAGAAATGAACTTTTTGAGGCAGGGATAGCCGGTCCTGATTTTAAAGTGTTTGCGTATGTCACACTTTTGTCAGAGTTAATAGGTCCTAGTGAGGATCTGGCTGCAGTCGAGAAGAAGACTTCAGGGTTTGATCTGGAGACTTTCAACGTTTTATTTTGGGTGCGGGCGGCAATTCCTTTTTGATGAATGCGGCATTTCAGATCCTTAAAAACTGGGCAAGCTCTATATTTAGCAGTGTGATTTCCACCGCAGTTGCCGCACTTTTTCGAGTTGCAGTCATCTTTGCTCGCTGGGCAGTGTGCGGAGTCATGAAGATCTCCACAAACTACACACACCGGGCGCAGTTTACAGTATGACCATATTCTTGGCAGTTAGCACATTGTACCGGACCATTGCGTTTGTGCGGTTCCTCAACTGTAATTCGGCGGTGCAGCAGGAACTGACGATTGTATATAGGGTGCACTTCGTATTTCTTTAGGGGCTTATTTTCTGGCTCGAGCTCAACCTTAAAGAGTGGCTGCGGCTTTCTGTCCCTGTTAAGGATATTGAAGACTGTCTTTGCACTAAATCCCTTCTCTTGTAGTGCCTTTGTTATCTCTGCAGGCGTTACTTCAGATTCTATACCCTTAAGTATGACTTGCAAGCCCTTGCTGCTTTTAAGCTGATCGTGTAAAAGTTATTTTTATTATCCGTAAGATATTTCGATAATACTCTATAATTGTCTTCAGACTTTATTTGAACCTTTGTTTCGTGAATGTTACCCTTTACAAGGGGTATTATGTGGAAGTTATCCTTGCCAATAAGCTCAATAATTTTGTTGACTAAAACATTGGAACTTTTTTCTCGTATATAAATAGGCGGAGGCTTTGGCTTCCTTTTCTCGATTTCAGTAGATTCGGCCGCCTCAACCTCATAGGCGTCTGCCAAGATTTTGAATCGGTTCGAGTTCATGTCCGTTTCTATTGCAGCTAGGCTAGCATTGCCACGGGCTATTTTGCGTTGAGAATTTAGAGGGCTCATCTTCCTTTTAATTTGAATGTAGCGATCCAAACCAGTCTGCACAGCCGGCTTAATATGTTCATTGTTTTTGTTCTGTTTTTCGGGCAGCGCAGCGACAGACGTAGTAATGTTTGCGCTGCTAGCTGATGATGTCGTTAAACGCGCTGTCGATACAGTTGCGGTTGTTGTTGTTGTTAAGGTTGACGTTGTCAGCGAAATTGTGGTGCTGGTTACTGCGCTCTTAGGCTGCAGAGACATCGATGGAAGCGAGGGAGAGCATGAGCGCGCTCAATTGCTCTCTACGTTTAAAAATTCGGTCGAGTTGGGGGTAATTGACCGCACTTGATCAGAGCTTGCATTATTTTCGGCCGCTAACGTTGTGCACGAATGTCGTTTTGACTCATTGTAATCGAGATTGATCAGTTATGGCTTTAATTGTTATGATTTATATTAATTAATTAATCATTAATTGGTATTGGAAAATCAACAATAGCTTTGATTTTGTTTGCGTTTGGTTTTGTGCCTTGCGTGGTAATTATATGCACAAACGAATTCTGTTTTATTTTTCATAAACTCAAATTTGTCAAGTTTAAAATTTCAAATTGGCTTCTCGAAGCTTTGAAAAGACTTTAGAAAGGGATGATATATGTTTCTCCAATGAAGTGGAGTAAATAATGATATTATGTAGATATACAAGACAATCTTTGAAGATCAAGTCTTCAAGTAAGTTATTCATTCAGCGTTGAAAAGTCGCTGGAGCATTCTTAAACCCAAAGGGCATACGAGTGAATGCGTAATGACCATGCTTTGCAAGTGTTGGCGCATTTGATAATAATAATTAAGAGCAAGAAGTAGTAAATGAAGTATCATGAAGTTGTTAGAATTAGGGCGAAGCGAGAGCGCAATAAAGCTTTCGTTTGTTGCTCTCTGAGCGAATTCGCCTCGCTTCGCCGCTCTAGTTAAGTTTGGCTTAATGTAGCTTAGCATTGAATTATAAACACAGTTGAAATTGAGAACTTATCAGCGCGTCATCATTTACTCCGTTTTCGTTTTCGTCGTTTGTAACCACAACAATTAGGTCCAGTCTTTGTGTTCGCTAATAAAGCGGAATTATAATTGCAAAAACTCTTGTGATTTTTCATGGCGCCCCCGGGTGGACTCTAATTGTTGTTGAACGCGAGTGCTTGATTTAAAATATAAAACAGAAAACAAACCAAAACAAATTCGCGCCGGTCGTTTCTAAAAATATAAACAAACTATTGACTGTGCCAGTGCTGTGATTTCTCTTGTGTTGGTGTCATCGCTGGATTCTTTGCATCATCGCTGGAGGATACCCTGCACCTGCAGAAACACACAGAGGAAAGTGGCTGGGATCATTAAAGATCGCCAATTCCAGGTACTGTGCGAAAAATTGGAAGCGAAAAACTGAATTGGTTGCCAAGTTGCAAAATTCTAGTGACGCTTTCAATTCTTGGCACATACGTAATAGTAGAGCATTTGTTTTTAAATTTTATATTTTAATTTAAAAAAGTGAACCGCTTAGGCAGAATATTGTTTTTGTTTTCTAAGTGAAAGTGACTAGGGGAAATTCTTATTTCCATTGCATCGAACTTCTTCTCTTAGTTCGTTGCAATTTTCGCTTTCGTCGCCCCCTTTGTCACCAGATTCGTAGCCGCTGTAAGTTGTGTGCTGTTGCTAAGCGCACATACGTATATACATACATATATACCCGCAAGCCAACACTGCACCGGTGCATTTCGGCTCCGTGTTGTTGTTGCTTGCATTTTCGTTTTCGTTTCGCGCGCTTAGAAACAGCGCACATACACACATACGTACGTTAGCAAGCCAGCATCTGCACAGTGCATTGCGCTCTGTAGTCTGTGTTGTTGCTTGCACTTTTCGTTGTCGCGCGCTTTGCAGCGCTTAGAACTCGCTCCCCTACATTCGTTGGTTGAGCATATCAGTGCGATATCTCGTTTGCTCCCTCGAATTGTGTACTCCCCTATTATTGTCCGAGAAAGCTTTGTGGTTAGCTTAGGACAATTTAAAATTAAGTAAAAATAAAAAATAAAAAATAAAAAAAATAGTTCAAAATAATAATTCCCAAAAAAAAAAAAAAAAAAAATATTAAATTTTTTTTTTGTTTTTAATTTTCGTTTTCGTTGTTGAGATTTATTTTGTATTTTATTTTTATATTTTTTGTCGTCTCCTACATAAAAAATGAATTCGAAAGAAACTCTTGAAGGCTCTAAAAAGAAACTTGCTATTTGCGTGAAGAGCATTTGCAGAGTTAATAATCAAATTCTCGATGACACGATCGGTCGAGATTTGACAGAGCTAGAGTGCAGGCTTGAGATGTTGTCGTCGCATATTGAAAATGCTCTCAAATATCAAAGCAGAATTGAGACATTTGACGAATATGACGATTACCGGTGCGAGTTAGAAGAGATTTGCATTACTGCAAAGGCAAGGCTGAAGGCGATGGTGAAATCGTTGACCGATACTTCATCCGCCAATATATCGATTCAGCCGATTGCCGCTCCTCGTACCCGTCTACCTAAACTCTCATTGCCAAAGTTCAGCGGAAAGTATTCCGAATTTAAAAATTTCATAAGCTTGTTTGAGACTCTTGTTGACAATGACCATTCAATTCCGCGCATTGAGAAATTCAATCATCTCATTTCTTGTCTCTCTGGTGAGGCTCTTGGAACGGTGAGAGCGTTTCAAGTCACCGAGGACAACTATGAGAAAGCAATGGCAAGTTTGAAAAGAGTATATGACAATGATTGTCTGATATTTAATGAAAATATCACTGCTCTTTTCAATTTGCCAAAGATTTCGCAGCCCTCCGCTTCAGCGTTGCGAAACTTGATTGACACTGTCTCTGCGATATACGGATCTTTGTTGTCGATAGGTGATGATAAGAAGATTGCAAATGCAATCCTTATTCACCTGGTCATGCACAAAGTTGATGCAATGACAAAGAAGAAGTGGGATGAGCAGCTAGATTACACGAAAATTCCATTATGGAGTGAGTGTGAAACTGTGCTTAATCGTCGATATCAGCACTTGTCAGCTGAGAATTCGACAAAGTCCGATAGTCAAGCCGTTTCCATTAATAAAAGCTCGTTTTCGTGTACGACGCTCAAAAATAAGATTGATCAAAAGACCCAAATATGCGAATATTGCAATTCCGAAGATCATTCCATCGTGAGTTGCTCGATGTTTGCTGCCTTGGCAGTTAAACAGAGATTCGACTACGCGAAAACAACTGCATTATGCATAAATTGTCTTCGGAAGGGTCACACTGTCGCCAAATGTAAGGCAAAAAAGTGTCGTGTGTGCAGCCGTTCACATCATACGTTGCTGCACATATATTCTGCGACTACAAATAGTAGAGCGTTACCACCCCCGAGTCTCTCCGCTGTTGAGCCTGATCGTCCATCCACTTCACATGCGATGCATGCGACCGTGTCGGATAAAGTGATCCTAGCCACAGCAGTCATCAAAATAAAGACGAATTCAGGCGATTTCGTCTTAGCCCGAGCTTTGCTAGACTCTGGGTCACAAATTAATTTTGTGACTGAGGAACTAGCTCAGCGGCTGCATTTGCGTAGAGAAGACTCGTGCATCAGCTTGCTTGGCATTGGTGAATCCAATTCTCAAGTTAAGAAAAAGATACACACTGTGGTGAAGTCGCGAGTTGGCTGCAATGAATACGCGATCGATTTATGGATCCTCAAATCGATCTCAGGTTATCAGCCAGATCACACTGTAAATGTCAGTGGCTGGAAGATACCTGACAATATTCAGCTAGCGGATCCCTATTTCTTCAAACCGCAGAAAATTGATCTTCTTATCGGCGCTGAAACATTCTTTGACCTATTGTCCGTTGGCCAAATCAAGCAAGGTCCAGAGTGTCCAATCCTCCAAAAGACAAGCCTTGGGTGGATTGTCTCGGGGCGGTACACTCCTGGTGAAAAATCTCACCAGAAGATGACTGTCAATCTGAGCTATCAGGAAGAAAGTTTGAGCTCGATTGACAAGACCTTGCTGAAGTTTTGGACTGTCGAAGATGTGCGCTCTCCCTCCAAAGTCCTTTCCGCTGAACAACAAAGTTGTGAAGATCATTTCACAAATAATGTGAGAAGATTGCCGTCTGGTCGTTTCGAAGTAAGACTGCCGTTCAAATCAGATTCGCACCAGCTTGGGTGCTCATTTGAAGTTGCTAAACGGCGGGTTTTGTCGCTTAAAAAACGCTTAACTCGAGATCCCGAGTTAAAGCGAATGTACTTGGAATTTATGGAAGAATATGTAGAGATGGGCCACATGTCCGAAGTGAGTCACATCCTTCCAAGTACACCACACTATGTTATTCCGCACCAATGTGTATTACGGCCCCAAAGCACTTCGACAAAGCTGAGGGTCGTATTTGATGCTTCGTGTCGCACTTCGACACATAAGGCGTTGAATGACATTCTTATGGTCGGGCCGACCATTCAAGAAGAGCTGTTTTCGACTCTGCTTCGTTTTCGATTGCATAAATATGCATTAACAGCCGACATCAAAAAGATGTACCGCCAAGTTATGGTGCACGAGGCAGATCGAAACTATCAGCTCATAGTGTGGAGAAAAGATCCATCAGACTCGTTGAGATTATTCAGATTAAATACTGTAACATATGGCACTGCGCCAGCGCCATTCTTGGCCATACGGTGTTTGATCCAGCTGAGCGAGATTGCGAAATCCTCGCACCCCATGGCAGCTGAAGTTATCAGGCAAGACTTCTACGTTGACGATATGTTGACTGGTGCCGCATGCGTCGAGGACCTGAAGACAATTAAGTCTGAAGTGTCGCAGATACTGCTAGGAGCAGGTTTTGAACTTGCGAAGTGGTTCTCGAATGCTCCTGGGTTCTCCGCATCAGACAGTACACCAAAGCCGATAACGATCTCCGAGACTGACGCAACCAAGACTCTAGGTGTGATTTGGTTGCCAAATGAAGACGTGTTCCAATTCCGGATCGACGATTCATTCATGGGTCTTAAAGCGACAAAACGGAACATTCTCTCGGTGACATCGCGGTTATTCGATCCGCTTGGCCTATTGAGTCCCTTAATTATAAAAGCAAAGATACTGCTTCAAGAGCTCTGGCTTCAAAAGTTGGAGTGGGACGAATCCATACCATTGAGTTTGGATACATCGTGGCAGCAATTGAAGTCAAATTTGACACAATTGCAAAACATAAAAGTGCTACGATATTTGTTCACAGAGCCTACGTCACCGATAGAGATACATGGCTTCGCCGACGCGTCAATAAGAGCGTATGGGGCGTGTATTTACGTTCGTACGCAAACTGCAGAAGGTTGTAAAGTATCATTACTAACCTCAAAATCAAAAGTAGCTCCCCTCAAGACTAAGACTCTTCCTAGACTTGAGTTATGTGCAGCTCACCTTCTTGCAGAACTCTGCCACCGCATCCGAAGGCTGATCCGAGCTCCAATTGAACGGACGGTTCTTTGGTCAGATTCGGAAGTCACTCTTCATTGGATCCGGTCACATCCGGCCACTCGATTCGACACGAATGTCGCGAGAGTGGAAGTGGAGATTCAAGAGTGGTCAGAGAGCGTGGAATGGCGTCATGTTCCAACTAAGCAGAACCCCGCAGACATTGTATCGAGAGGTTGCGATGTGACTGAACTGTGCGCGTCAATGTGGTTTAGTGGTCCGTCATTCTTGATGGAACCACACGACGCATGGCCAGTTAACCACCATTTCGTCTCTGAAGAGACGCGCAATTTGGAAGTGCGCAAAACAGCTGTTGGACTGACAGCTATAGTGGTAAAGTCAGATCTAGTGGACTCGATCGAAAGTTTTTCGTCGCACACAAGTCTGTTGAGAGTGTTCGCTTATGTGTTCCGCTTCATTCGAAGATGCAAAGACAAAACAGTCCAATTTGAACTGGTTCCAACGGCATCAGAACTAAAAGAAGCATTCAGCAAAATAATAGAAGTAATGCAGGATTTCGAATTCAGAGACGATATAGAAAGGGTTCGTAAGAGTACACGTGTGAGCTCGAGTCTACAACGACTCAATCCTTTCATACATGAGTATGAAGGATCTTGGTGTTCGTTTTCGTTGTTGCGAGTCGGGGGGCGACTGGTAAATGCTCCTATTTCGTATGATGCTAAGTTTCCACTCCTCTTGTCGAAGCGCTCACAATTTGCTCGCAGCTATGTGAGATACCTTCACTTGACCAACTGTCACGCTGGCCCAAGAGCGCTCGTGAGCATTCTCAGAGAACGACTTTGGTTAGTTAATGCTCAAGAGCTTTGTCGTCAGACAGTACGATCATGCATCCGTTGCTTTAAATGCAAACCTCGGTTGCTTAAGCAAATAATGGGAAATTTGCCTGCTGATCGACTCCGAGCGCTCCGCCCATTTTCAATTTGTGGCGTAGATTTTTGTGGCCCGGTTGAGACAACCTATAGGATTCGCGGAAAGCCGCCGTACAAGTCGTACATAGCTTTGTTCGTCTGTTTTGCGTCAAAAGCGGTTCACTTAGAAATTGTATCCGATCTGTCAACTAATGCATTTCTAATGGCTTTCCAAAGGTTTGTTGGTCGAAGAGGATGTCCGAGCCGAGTCCATTGCGACAACGCGACGAACTTCGTCGGAGCAAGTCGCCATCTGGAGGAGCTAAGGAGGCGAGTCGAGGCCGAGGAGAACGCAGTTCGCGACTTCGCATCAAGAAGCGGATGCGAATTTGCGTTCATACCGCCGAGGGCTCCTCACTTCGGAGGACTATGGGAGGCAGGTGTGAAGTCTGCAAAGCACCTACTCCTACGGACGGTGGGCAACGCCCTGCTCACGCTCGAGGAGCTGCAGACAGTGGTCGTGGCGGTCGAGGCGGTGCTCAACTCCCGCCCGCTAGGAGCCGTAAGCAACGACCCCAACGACGGCGAGGCACTAACCCCAGGGCATCTACTGGTGGGCGGTCCACTGGTGGCACCGGCAGCATCGCGGACCCCGGACCAGGAGGGTCTGAGTTGCTTAAGGCGATGGCGAGCTGTCTCGTCGCTCAAGCGAGCGTTCTGGCAGCGATGGTCCCGGGAGTATGTGCTGGGCCTGCAGGCACGGGCCAAGTGGGACCGGTTGCAGCCAAATCTGCGAATCGGAGAGCTCGTCGTCGTCGCAGAGGACAACCAGCCGCCGATGCAGTGGATAGTGGGTCGAGTCGAGGCGGTGTATCCAGGAGCGGACGGGGCGGTGCGCGTCGCAGACGTGCGAACTAGCGCAGGAGGGCTGTACAAACGGCCAGTACACAAATTGGCGCCTCTGCCAATCGTATGAAGGCACAGCCGTTCATCGGGGCCGGTGTTGGCGCATTTGATAATAATAATTAAGAGCAAGAAGTAGTAAATGAAGTATCATGAAGTTGTTAGAATTAGGGCGAAGCGAGAGCGCAATAAAGCTTTCGTTTGTTGCTCTCTGAGCGAATTCGCCTCGCTTCGCCGCTCTAGTTAAGTTTGGCTTAATGTAGCTTAGCATTGAATTATAAACACAGTTGAAATTGAGAACTTATCAGCGCGTCATCATTTACTCCGTTTTCGTTTTCGTCGTTTGTAACCACAACAATTAGGTCCAGTCTTTGTGTTCGCTAATAAAGCGGAATTATAATTGCAAAAACTCTTGTGATTTTTCAGCAAGATCGATCGTAGTAAAGTATTGGCATTTGCCTAATTTATCTAGAATCTCATCCATATTGGGTATGGGGAATTTGTTATCAATGGTTATTTCATTGAGATTCCTGTAGTCAATGACTAATCGGAATTTTTGTTTGCCTGAAGCGTCCATTTTTTTTTAACAATCCAGATTGGTGAACAACAGGGGGATTTAGATTTTCTAATTATACCCTGATCTATCATTTCATTGATTTGTTTGTTGACCTCTTGATCATAAGCTTTTGGATATTTATAAGGTCTCTTGTATATTGAATCCTCATGTTTTGTTTGAACTGAATGCTTGATCGTACTAGTGAAAGTCAAATTGTCACTTTCCCTGTACTGGATGTCGCGAAATTCCTATAAAACCCTTTTAATTTTTCCACTTCTTCTGTGTTGAGATGTTCTACACAACTCATTATACTCTTTTAGTTCATCTTCGATTTAAGGGTGAATTTGTATAGTCCTCTATATAAGTTTCTTCGGAATTTTCTCACTATTTTGAAATGTGAATTTGTAGTCTCCTAATGTGACTCTTTCGTTTTCGTAGTCAATTTGAGATTTACTAGCTTTTAAATACTCCTTCCTAATAACATATCGTAATTTTCAGAGAATTCTTGAATATAACATTTTTGTTTTAACCCTCTAAAGTCTACTAAGACCGAAAAATATATTTTCTGATAACTTAGTGATGCCATTTATTGTTTGGACATTGATTGGGTTTTAATAAGTTTGAAAATCGAAAATATTTTCTTTTATGAGATTTAATGAAGAACCTTTATCAATGATACATTTTAGGTTTACTTCATTCATTTTAATTTTTATGTATGGAGTGTTTATTCTGCACTTGGATCCTGAGGCACTTTGATGAAAATTTTCACCATGTTCCTTTGGCTCTCTCTTTGTCATTTTACTGGTGGGTTACGCCCACGGCTAGTTGAGGTGTCCCATGATTAAAATATTATTCTGACTTTGAGCTTCTTTTAATTTTTGATGGAATTCTTGGTGAAGGTTCTGATTACTTTGATTTTGATTTGAATGGTTATTTTATGATTTGGTATTGACGTATCATTTGAATGAAAATTATTTGGTGAATAATTTGCGTATGATCTATTATTATTTCTGCGATTATTGATTTCGGTTTTAGGGATATTTTGATTTTGATAAGATTCATAAATTCCTTCTGCTTGAGCAATTGCTTTTAACTTGCCTATTGTGGTGATATCATGCCTTGCTAAGGTCATGTACATATATCCTATCAGGTAAGTTCCAGTAATATTTGTTTTTAACGCGTTTGTTTACAATATTGTGGTACTGGGGTCGTTATCTAATGCTAACTTATTACTGATTACATAAGATTTACGTTCGAGTTCTTCGACAAACTTATATAGACTTCCATTCCATATGGTGTCTGGGTCTTAAACTCCTCGATTAGCGTCGATCTTAGCAATATCCAGTTGTTGGATTGTGTAACTTGGGCTGTTCTCAAGGCTTCTCTGTCCAACTGCCTTTCAATAGCTCCGAATATTACGCTGTTTTGACGTACACATCTTGTTGAGTATAGTGATAGAATGAAATCTATCCTTTTGATAAATGCTGATAAATTTTCAGCTCCATTATCAAGAGCTGGCACATGTTTGATTTGGTTTAAGCACTGGTTCAAGTGTGCTTCCGAAAGTTCAACTGCCATTGTTAGTGGTTATTAGTTCACACACACATGGTTTTACTACAGGTTTTTTGAGGTTTGTTTTATCGAGTTCACAATGTTCGTTTGTTTAATCGTTTTGATAATACGCTCACGCACGTAGATTTGTTAGGCGGATATGTTTTGTAAAGTTCACAACATTATACGCGTTAACCTGGATATGATCTTTATGCGAACGCAATAGGATATTTTGGAAGATAGGGGAATAATTACGAGAATGTGTCACGTACGAGAAATGAGTGGTGTTGGATATGTCACTATATATATCTCTTCGAACTCTAGAGCACTTTGCACCTTGAATGTTTCACCAATTGTTATTGTTTATTAGGCACTTCACTATTTATTTATGCAAATCAATTGCATTCACAACACTAAGCGAGAGTATACATATGTATCTCGCCGGGACATCCAAATGTTGAGCTACTAAGCTTTTTTAGTAACTTTTATTCGCAAGAATATTGTTTATAAATAAAGCACGCGAATTCAAATTTAATGTTTATTGCTGTGGTACATATGTACATGTCGGCGCACACTAAGAGTGTGTCTATGTTCGTGTGAGTGTATGGGTATGCTGTTGTAGGAATTTCATTGCACTCAGTCACTAATTGCGCCGTGATTGGTTGTGTGTGTATGTTGTCGCTTTAACCCAGCAAGCAATTTGAGCGTTTTCTGACAGTTTTCTGATAGTTTTTTATGAGCATTTTACATCATAAAGTGCCCAAAAAAGAGTCCGGAAAGAGCGTTTTTTTCCGTGAAAACGGTCGCACTTTAAGAGGGCAATTTCTGAGTCTAATATGACTCTTTTTTGACACAGAAATAAGTGCTTTCACCCTCCTAATCAAGCATTGAAAACGCTCCGAAAATACTCATAAAAGTATAATTTTTAGGCACTTAAATCGCACCGAAAAAATTCTTATCGGACTCGTTTTGGTTTATACAATTGTGTGGATAAATTGATCTTTATATAATTTTTATTTAATTCAACAAATTACAATATTAGAAAAATATAAAAAATTTGAAGAAAAATTTAAAAATAATTGAAATATTATAAAGTTAGGATTTCAAATTCACAGTTTTATGAAGAACTTAGCATTATTAACTTAACGTATATTTTATATTTTAATTGTCCACTAATCACGACCGACTTGCAAGGCACGTAATGCAGAAACTAAATAAATGTTTTGTGATCTCGATTATCGCAAATCTGCATTCCGTTATTTTAAGCGCTGTTTTAACTCAGTTCCTACTTAACTTAACTCCGAATATGCTCCGAAAATAGACCATTTTATGAGTCGATTGCGCTCCGAAAACGATCTTATTTATGTGCCTTCCTCAGAAAACACTCTTAAAATCGGCTCTTTTTGGACACATAATTTAGAGCCCTCCTAACTTTGCTTGCTGGGAAGAAGTGTCGTTTTAGCAGGGCGACAGTGCACAGTGGTTGGTCTTGTATGAAGCCGCGGCCAAAAATATTTCCCCAAAAATTTAAAAAAATATTTTGTATATACAGTAAAAAAATTGGATACATCGGAGGACTATATCCTATAGCTCCCATACAACCTTATTATGGCTTATATGCCTATTGTGTGCCAAAATTCTTCCGGTGAAGTTACAGTGCTTAAATTTTATATTAGCATCCAAGATATACTATATAAGTATTTAAATTAGTGAAAAAAAGAATATATTAAATTGTCCACAAACACAAAAGAAACATCACAAAAGCAGAGAAATCTGCAAGTATCAGCAGCTACATTTAACGTTTTTATTACCTTTAAACAGTGACAAATACACAGATAACACTCATAAAGGGAGGATCGGGGGCAACATATTTAAAAATCTATTTTAACATGAAAATGACGTACACATAATACATACAAAAAGTACAATTAATCAAACATACACAACAAATAATGAATTAATCAAATTAATTTCCCAAGAAGAATTTATTAAAGTTAATACCTTAAATATTAAAGACGCGCTGCAAAATTGAATACGTTTTCACCATATAAACGTGAGAATACACATTTATAAGAAGAACCTATTAAAGTTTAAAGAAAGGAAATAAACAAAAAATTAATCCAAACTATTAGTAAGTCAAAAACATGTATTATTTCAAATGAATATAACAAGAAGGGTTTAACAAGTACAGTACACTGCAGTGTAGTACACTACAGTACACTGCAGTGTAGTACACTACAGTACACTGCAGTGTAGTACACTACAGTACACTGCAGTGTACACACTGCACATTGGGATGGAAGGCCTTTATTTTGGCAAAAACCTAAAAAGTTCATGTTAATATATCAATAATGTTGCAATTATTTCAAGCTTAGAAATGTCCCTAGACATCGAAAATATTTAATTTGAATTTTATTGCGCAGCCCTCGTCTTGCACCAGCTGTTTAAAGTCAGCTGTTCTTGCCACGTGGTGCGTGCAAGCTTGCTGACTAGTCAAGTTTCTTAATTTTGGCGTTGTCGTATTTTTAAACAGTTTGACTTATTAAAATACCTTAAATTGGAAAATGTTCTTCATGGTATGTAGAAAATATTTGTATAAGTTTTTAATTATATGTGTTTTTGTGTTGTCATGTTTTTAATGAAATACGTAAGCAGTAGTTTTGTTGGTTCTAACCTTAAAATATTTGTGTTTCGTGGAGCATATCTAGCAAGATACAACAGGATTCAAATAACAACTTATGTGGTAGTATGAGTTATTATGTGTATATTCAGGTAGCATTTAATTAGTTTGCGGGAATTTGCGGGGGGGTTAAATATTTCAATAGATACAAGCAAGGTTTTTCTTCGTCGGGGTGACTAACTAAAAATTTGGCTGGATACAAATCGCAATGTCAAGGCCTCTTTTGACTGGGTAATTCCAAATGATTTTTCGGAAAACGATTTAGAGGTGATTAAAAACAAAAAAAAAAAAAATAAATAAAAAATAAAAACTAAAAAAAAAAAAAATAAATAAAAAATAAAAAAATCCGAAATTCACAAATAAAATAAGCAGCAAATTCTCCAAGTTTCAACTTTCTAGCTTTAAAATTACGGTTATGGCCAAAATAAAGGCATTTCATCCCAATGTGCTCTGTCGCCGAGTGTGGTTCGGTAGTAAGCGCAGAAAGAAGAGGGGACGACGCAGACAGTTGCGTATAGATCGTCGTGAGAGCAAAACCGAAACTCGCTGTGCTATAACGATGACAGAAAACAACGGTGCTGCAACATCAGAAATGGGATCTGGATCGTTACCTAATGATTCAGATGGACCACGGCGAATTTTGATGGAAATGCAAAATAAAAACTTGATCGAGCTTATTAAAGCTGTACAATCGGCGTCACCTGAAACAAATAAAAAAAAAAACAATTGACCTTGACCTTGATGGCGCCGACGCGTCGGCGTGGTGTTCAACCGTAAACATAATTTTGGCCGAAAATACTATAAAAGGCAGCGAGTTGGTAATGGCTTTGGAAGGAAGTGCGTCGCAGTGGCTTCCGGAAATATGTTATCCTGAGATAACTTGGGACGAATTTAAAGAACTTTTCATGCAGCGTTTTGGTATTGTAGAAACGCCAGCGGCCATGTTTCAGTCAATGCTAGCTAATTGTCCGATCGATGGCGAATGCCTCTCCAATTATGCTAGTCGTATGGTGACGTCACTTTTCACGAAATGGCGTGACATGAACGTAGAGGCAATTGCAGTTTCTGTGACGCTTGCGAAGCGTTAGAAACTTTCAACAATAAAATGCCATTTTTGTGGAAAATTAGGCCACAAGATGATGGAATGTCGAGCTAAGCAGCAGCAAAATCCTCCTTCGTCTCATGCTACAAACAGTAGCGGCAGGAGTGTATCTGGCCACCTCCTGCTTTAAGTGTGGTGAACTTGGTAATATTTCAACACATTGCAGTAAGCTCAAAGTGGACAAGGTCAAGGATACACACCAGATGAAAAGAGTGGAGCTCTGCGAAGTTGTTGAGCCCAAAGGAGAGATGGTTCATCGAGGTGAGACATTTTTAACAACGTTCGACTCTGGAGCGGAATGTTCATTAATAAAACAAAAGGTAAGTCACAAATTAGTTGGTAAAAGAATTAACAATGTAGTGATGCTGAAGGGTATTGGTAGTGGCGGCATATGTAGCACATTGCAGATACTTAGTAACGTAAAAATGAATCAACATTGTATTGAAATTTTGTTTCATGTTTTGGATAATGAGTATTTGAAGAATGACATTATTATTGGTCGAGAAGTACTGTCCCCTGGATTTGATGTTATAATATCATCAGGAAAATTTGAAATTATTAGATCAGAAACTGTAAACTATTGTTCAAATGATGAAAAATTTTGTGAAATAAATACTGATCTTGTTGGGGAAGATAAAGATAAATTACAAGATTTGTTGGAAAAATATTCAAAATCTTTTATTAATTGAATTCTTTCGACTAGAGCTAGTTCGGGTGAAATGAAAATTAAATTAATAGACCCAAGAAAAATTTTTCAAAGAAGACCATATCGGCTCAGCCCAAATGAAAGAGAATTGGTACGAGACAAGATTAATTAATTATTACGATGTAAAATTATATAGCCAAGTTGCTCACCATACGCAAGTCCCATAATGTTGGTTAACAAAAAAGACGGCACTTATCGTTTGTGTGTTGATTACCGTAAATTAAATTCTAATACAGTTGCAGATTGATATCCCTTGCCCCTCATATCGGACAAGATAGCCAGACTTTATGGAGCGAAATATTTTACATGTTTAGACATGGCAAGTGGGTATTACCAAATTCCCATGCACAAAAAATCGGTAGAGCATTTGTCACCCCAGACGGGCAATATGAATTTTTTGCAATGCGTTGGTCATAGAAACGCACCTTCAGCATTTCAACGCACAGTCATGCAAGCACTTGGAGACCTTGCAAATACGTTTGTTGTCGTTTATATAGATGACGTAATGATGGCTGCTGCAACAAAAAGTTGGAAAGTTTGCAAATTACTCTTGATTTTCTTACAAACGCATGATTATCATTCAATATAAAAAAAGTTCTTTCCTTAAGTCAACAGTTCAATATCTAGGATATGAAGTGAGTGCAGGTAAAATCCGCCCGAATTCGCTTAAAGTTGCAGCGCTAACTACCCAAGGTTGACTCATGTCGAGAAATTGTTCCATCTTAATTCCAAAACTATAGATGAGGCCAACAAAATCATTGCCAAGTTTCCGCTCACGAACGATGGTTTCGCGTCTTGGAGTGCTCTCTGTGAGCGCTTTGAAAACAAACGCTTACCGATCACGAGCCAACTCAAAAACTCTTCAACCTGTCCACGGTTTCACAAGATTTGGGGGCAGCGATTAAGGAGCTGCAGAGCACGATTCAGCGGTGCTTGACCGCTCTTGAGCACTCAGACATTTCTGTTTCTAGTCGATTCGCAGACTGCATCCTGGTGTTTCTTTGCTCCTCCAAGCTCCCCAAGATTACTCTTATTATGGGAGCAATCTTTGGTGGACAATTCCAAGATTTCCGCATGGCAAGACTCAACGTGCGTTATCGTACACTCGAGGCTATTGAGGACGTGAAGCAAATTTTTTGTCGAATGGGACAAACCCCTACCCGCGGATCTTTTGCTCCAATGGATGGAGTATCTCGTGAGCTATCCTGCTCTGAGTAAGATCCGGACTCCAGTACCACGGGTTCTGTGATGCTTCAGAAAGAGCGTATGAAGCGGCTATCTACGTCCGCGTTGAGACAGAAAACAGAGTGACCACGCATCACCGTACTGCGAAGACAAGAGATGCTCCTGTCAAGTCACTATCAGTGCCGCGTCTGGAACTGTGTGGCGCAGTCGTGTTGGCTGAGCTATCTTCGGCCCTCCTCCTGAGTTTCCGGCCGAGAGTTTCCAGACTTTTTTTTGGACTGATTTAACAATAGTTCTGGCTTGGCTGAACAAGCCGCCGTGCAAGTGAATAGCTGTTGTGGCCACCCGTGTGGCAAAAATAGCCCTCTCCAAAAGTTGGTCGGATGTGTGATCCGAGCACAATCCTGTGGATCTCGCAAGCCGCGGTGTCCAGCCACAAGAGCTTATTCATAACCCTTTGTGGTGGCATGGACCAATTTCCAATATGATAAATGGCCACCCTTTTCAAGTCCTATTCCGGAGACTCTGCTGGAGCAGCGCATTAGATGTGTAACATCGCCAAGTTACATCCTACTGTATTTCCTAAGCAGGTTCTCTGACTTTACTAGAGCACTTCGCACTGCCGCCTACATTTTCCGTTTTATTGATACCATGCTCTACCGTGGTCCATTCTGATGAATTGTCACCAAGAGCGATTGATCATCATATCTCAACGCCAAACCTTTGCGAAGGAATACCACTGTGTGAAGTAAAAACAACAGACTTCTCCTTCAAGTTCCGTCCGAAACTTGAATCTTGCGGGCGTCTGAGGGCGTCTCGTTGCGCTGTGATGAAAGTCATCCGGCGTAAAGAGTACTCTTTTACAAGGCGACCTCCAAGAGCAAATATACGTTCGAAGATTGAAGCCTGCCATCTCCCAGATGTCCTAAGACATTACGTACCTACTAGCCATTTTCTAATAGGTGACCGCTTATTTCGGTGCTGGAACCGGAAATTAACCAACTGGCCACCTCCATCTTACATCGATGGCAGCGATTGAAGGCTCTTCACCAACAATTCTGTTTCCGTTGGAAGGATGAGTACCTGAAGGAGCTACATAAACGGACCAAATGGCAATCCCCTACACGGAACCTGCAGACCGGTGACATGGTCGTCGTGAAAGAAGACAACCTTCCCTCCAACGAGTGGCGCCTAGGACGGCTGCTAACGACGTGTCTAAGCATCGAGACAAAGGTCGAGGTCGTAGCTGTCCTCACGGCGCGGGGTACTATCCGCCGACACGTCGCCAAGCTGATTCCACTCCCAATGGAGAACCGCTAAACTGACCCCTCTCCGTCAGAAGGACTGATGGACGAATAAGTTTCTATTTCGTCTCTATATTCGTCGCCCCGTGCTGTTTTATTGTACTAACATCCATGTTCATTGGTAATTACAAACAGGCTACTATAATAATCATTGTTTTGTTTCCGTTATTTTCCTTCTATGTAGTATACGCAACGCAGCCGCATCCCAACAGAGCGTGTGCCGAGGAATCCACCCGCTGAGAAAGTGCCAGCGATTTCTCAGTTGTCAGCTTGATAAGTACTGCTCCAATTGTCTAGCCAACCAGCACTCTGAGCAATCCTGCTGCAGCCCGGGAAGTTGCAGGGTGTGTCATAAGGACGGACCACCGCATTTCAAAGATGCAGCACTTGCCTCAGCGGTCAGCGCGGACGCAACGAAAAAGCGGACCCGGCTTGGACCCCTATCCAGGCACGATCACGTTACCACTCTCGCTTGCCTTTCCACCATCGAAAGGACTCAAATTTGCACGAGGGGGCGTTCCCAACGTCCCTCATATCTCTTCATCAGGACAAGGCTGTGAGCATCCTGCCGACAGCCATTTTTATCGACATCGGATGCAAAACTTTCGAGATGCGAGCGCTGTTCAACTTTTTCAAGCCGCATGACAAGTATATTTTCAAGTGCGACAATAAAGTGCATTAAAAAATGAAGTTTTATACAAAAGAAAAAGTGTTTTCATTTATTTATTTGACACCACCCCCACATTCATTAAGCTCTGCATACTGAAAAGTATACAAGAATGCGAGCCACATTTTCTGAGACCTCGCTTGGTCTCAAATGCAGCTTTACAAAAAGACAAAAAGATGGTACGTGTCGATAAGGTGAAGTCAGTGCCTCAGCGTGTGGTTATTAAGGTTAAGGTTATTAAGTGGTAAGGTTATTACAATACGCTCGTAATAACCTTATATGGGACAGGAGTCAGGCTCCTCGCAGCGAGCCCTGAACAATTAATCCGATAGGCCATCCGCACCACTTTCTTTATTGTTTTTAAGTCTCTGCACTCAAGTGCAATTTCTGCTCCTGTGACCAGGTTTCCGTCATCACTTTGCATGCATCTCTACTAGTTTTAAAACCTAGGGTCAGACGCTTAACGCTTAGAAGTTGCGAGCGCTAATCCTACATCTGCTGTTTTCCACGCTTTCACACTCCCGCCTTTCTGGCTCTCGATTCTTGCGTCGAAAGAGACGTTTCTCTTCTTTCTTTCTTGCATTGTAAACTTTAACAGTAGCTCGTGTAGCACCAGCGTGGAAGAGCTTTACGGCACTCCTGATCAAACAATGAATTCCTTACGGGTGAAATACAATCATATTTTCAGCAGAAACTCTAAGGGAGCCCGAGAGTTTAGTGGATGTACCCTTTGGATGTTGTGATTGCAGTTTTGTGATTTCCAGCTTTCTCAGCATACATCGACGTGCATTCTTGGACACACTTAGCCGCATGCTTTTAATCAATTACAACATAATCAATCTGATTTCCAGCCAGACGATCAGGATACAGACTAGATGCCTTGTGTATATCTAGATGATGAAATTCAGTACTACGAACGACCATATTAGGCCGACTGTTGTGTCAAAGATACTTTTTCGCACAACTTTGCCATTAAAAACAAGCAGAATTTTAGAGTTATGAGATGAAAAGCGACTATAGATAGCAAGGTAATGGCGTGCGTACATATCAGGGTAATGCTGAAAAATTTGACACTAATTCAGATAGTTGCAGTCTCTCATTTCTTGGCAAAAAATGTAAGACTCGGCACCTTATCTTGGGACAACTAAACTCATGCCAATCTAGATGGCAGCTGTAGTAGATATCCCTCGCATTTCGTGGATAGTAATAATGTCAGCCTTACAATTTGTTGAGGAGCACCGGTCCATAGTACATTTATTATTTTCGTCAACATTTCGAGTCTTTTCCGATGTTATGTTTTTCTATTGATGGATCTCAAGTTTTACGCCAAAGCTAAATTTAAAGTTTTAGGTAACCCGCCGCGAATTTGAACGGGATAATCCTGAGAAAACCATGAAGATGTAGTGCGTTGGCTTGAAAGAGCAACGCAAGGACCATGCTGGTAATCACTATACACAGAATACAGTGTACATACAGCCGAATAAAAGAAAACTACCAACAATTATAGCAAGTTAAATTTATCCCGAACAGGCAAGACTGTATACCTATCAAAGTGAATAATACCACTCCCGGAAGTAAACGCAGTAACTTACATTTCTTTATGAAGCCGTTAGATTTCCACGGCTGTCAGTTGTACGAAAACGCTCAGAGCCCAATCAAAAATCTTGGGTATCATCACCGGCGGGCCGCGGCAGATTAACACACATACAATGTGACAATGGACAGAGTTGAGGTGTGGATGGCCATTGCTCTTATTAGCAGATGGAACCCTAAAGAGAAAATATCGACAGAGCGGTGGCAGTTGCCTCATGGCAAACCGGTCATTGTCAGCATGGAAAACACGCTAGACATCTCAATGCCTACTTTCAAAAAAGACCATCACCAAACTGAACGCCTTAAGGAATGGTGTCATAACTGGAAGACTTGGAAAAAGCTGCTAGTCACCAATATCCCGGGAAATGAGACTATAGCAGCGCCTCAAGAGTTTCAGCTCTGCTCTCGGTTCACGCTGCCTCGTTTGTCTTAAGCAGACTAGTACTAGAAGCCTACTTAAACAGTATCTTTCTCAGCCTTCTTCAGGTCCTCAGGAGAAACTTGTACTCATCCCAGAAATAGACGCTCCACGCAGGATGGGCGGAACGTTTATTGTACTCGGCGCATTTCATATTATGATGGTTTCAGTTGATCAGATCTAGCACTTTACAAGAAGAACCTATATATGTTATTTGGACGTTGACATACTAACAGCAGTACCATCAAGTGGCCCAGCGATACCAAGCACGGGCTTGTTGGCGCGCGGAAAAAACAAAATAAATTTGTGAACAGCATGCATTATTCGAAAACCGCGAAAAAATATTAAAAGACGATAGACAGCTAATTAAATTAAATAAAAAATATGTTAGGATATATGTATAAGATAAAAAAAAAAACAATTAAATACTCGATAAATATGCTAATAATAAGGTTTTAAGCAGAGGAATAGATTTACTAGAGCAAACTACGTTATTGAGATTATTATAATTCACACACAGAATACGAAAGGGATTATGGCAAGCAAAGTTAATAGTTTTACGTGAAATGATAAGAGGAAGGAAATTCCTAGTGATCCTGACCGGAACTGCAAAACTAATTTGACTTAACAGCTCCAAAAAGTCTATTTCACCATTAATTCGTCTCTGTATAAAAACAGCACCTTGCATAGTTCTACGCTCAGAAGGAGAAGGAAGGTTTAGGAATAAAAGTCTACTGCGATAAGGTGCTAATCTAATATTAGGATTCCAATTTACACTACGAAGAGCAAATAACAAGAATTGTTTCTACACCAACTCAAACCTATCTTGATAAACCCTATACTGGGGATTCCAGACAAGAGATCCGTACTAAAGAATAGGACGAACCAGTGAGACGTACAATGTTTTAGAAATGAAGGGATCGTTGAACTCTTTCGACCAGCGTTTTATAAATCCCAGAACACCCATGGTCCTATTTACAGCTGACAGAATATGTTTATCAAATTTTAATTTTGCATCAAGCAGAACCCCTAAGTCATTCACTCCATCAATTCGCTCTAGAGGAGTTTCATATAAAACATAGTTATTTACCTGGGAAGAACCCCTACAGAAGGTCATAAACTTATTTATTATGATTGAGATGTAACATATTTACTCTCAACAATACTCTAGACGATCAAGACCACATTGCAACCGTGAGCTCGCAAGACTACCATTAAATGTCAGGCAAAGTTTAACGTCATCAGCGTACATAAGTTCACGGGAATGCTCAATAACAGAAGGAAGATCATTTTTGAACAAAGTGAGAAATAGAAAACCCAAATGATTACCCTGGGTCACACCAGAAGTAACTTGGACAGATTTAGATACAAAGCCATCATAATATACATTCTGGATTCTATTGGAAAAATATGAGAAGATCCACTCAATTAGGCTATGAGAAAAATTACTATACTACCAGTGCATTACCTTAGCACATAACGAGGCACTCCATTAGGGCCTGCCGGAAAAACAGATTTTATAGCCAATAGTTAAGTTAAAGTAGAGCTTTCGGTAATTAAAGAACCAAAAATAAAATTAGATGAATATACCTGATGCGGATAAGAACGAAAGTTTATCAAAATCGGTTTTCCAAAATCAACGAGAACGTTTAAATAGACTCTAAGGCGTTTTATGCCAGCTCAAGCAAAATCACTAAGGTAGGATGATAAGGACATTCAGTAGAGGTGGAGAAATATCGATAGTCTGCGCTATCGATAGTGATTGATAGTTTCCTTAAACTATCGACTATCGACGATAGCAAGGAAAATCTATCGTCGATAGTGCAGTAAAAGAAAATAATTTAATTAGTTTTTTAAATAATCCATATGTATTACAAATATAAGAGTATGAAATTGGTTTTCCAATCTTTATCTGAAAATAATAAATAATTATTATTTGAATATGATTTTATATTTTTTAGGTTTACCTTAACTGCTATTTACATATTTATTTCACCAATTATTTTGTGCGCCTATTTTAAACGATTTGTCCTGCTTTGCTGAAAACCCTCTCCGACTCTACGGAGGTTGCGGGTATACAAAGATATTTGAAAAAATATCGACCACTATCGACGATAGCGATTGACCACTATCGAGAGTGCGCGACGCTATCGACAGCGTGTCATCGATAGGTCTCCACCCCTAATATTCAGGAGAGTTTCTTGATAAAGTACAGGAATCTGGGTCTAAAACAAAAAAAAGGTCTAGAAATCTTTTAGAATATCATTAATCTGAGACAATGATACACGGAAAAAATAGCAATAAAAACGTCGGATGTAGAGGGGCACAGTCCATTAAAATTCTTGGCGGAATGCCATGAGATATCAGCAATACTAAAATCCCAATGAGCTATAAAGTAATCACGATCAGAAAGCATGTTAGAAATGCTATTAATTATAGAAAAATGACCTAAATACAGAGTAAGAAGAATTTGGAAAAATTTTAATGTTATCTATATCTATAATTAATTTACGTGCCTGGATCAAAAACATGGGCATACTTCAATTGCCACTGGTTTGGGCTTTGGCTTCGAAGCAAATGAGCGCGGTGGTGAAGCGAATCTTGGTCTGTAGATGGCTCCCTATTGTATTGGTGGGTCATTTTGTCGTTGAGGGAAAGGTATGTAAAGGCTATGATGTTTGTGGTCGAGGTCCCTAATTTTTTCGAATAATGGATATATAGTATAAGGATATATGAAATTTGTGGTCAGTGTTGGGCAATTGATAATTCGATGGTTAGGATTGCACCTGTCTAGGTGGCTGTGAAGATGGTATTTGCCTAGACCTATGAGAAAAAGAGTTTCGGTGCTTCTGGTATTGCAACAAACTGCATATGGGTAATTCCATGACGGAATTTGTCCCGTGCGAGACTTTTTACAGTGCACTGCAATGACAATAACATAAACTGAAACAATTTTAAAAATAAGTGAATGTTATTCTTAAAGCTTTAGATAAACATTTAGAGCTAAGATTGATTTTAGGAACTTGTTCTGTTTTACGATAAAATACTATATATAAATTCGGTCATTTTTTGGTTTTGCGTACGATTTTGTTAATTTTTGCAATTATCAGATCATAAAACAAAACAAAGAAAATTCAAAAACCATTCTTAGCTCTAATTAAAGTACTTATCTATCTAGAGCTATAAAAATAACCTTTTCTTTTTAATGTTGTACTCTATTTATGTATCAAATATAGCCTTTGGGATATTTTAGTATTTTCCGGTATATGAATTCGGTATATTCGTAGAATATGGTTTTATTGAAAATGGGTAGCGGGTACCCACAGTCGAGTAGGAAGTCTAAAAGCCGTGTATGCAGTTGTATATGTAGTCACGAATACTGTAAACCCAGAAAATGAAAATTATAAATAAAAAAGTCCAAATAGTTTGTTAATTAAAGTGAGAAGGAGGAGAACCCATGGAAGGAGATATCAGGTTGTCTTTTCGTCCGAGAAGTTTCTTTTTTCGTACATATACCTATTCTCAACTAATAATTCATTTTATTTCCATTTATATTGAGGGACATTGCTAACGATTTTATCTCTTACTTTAAAACAATGTGAAAGTGTGAATATAATGGCAGATTTAATTTATAAATTAACGGAGATGGGCCCATTTTATATATTTTGTACCTTATCCATATATGTGATTATATATAAAATTTTGAATAACGTCTGAATTTCAATTATCTATGATCAATCAATATATTTCATAGTTTAACAATTGATAAGCCCCACTTAAATGTTATTCGTTCATACATTTCCTTAACTTAAATACATATATAATTATATTGTTAGTGTTGTTCAACCCAATCGTTAGCGCTATTAAATCGGATATTCGTACAATTACTGCTTAAGTCACAATCCTCAACAAACTCAACGTGTGTAAATGGAAAATGACCCTTGCGTCCATTCAACTCGCCCTCCCATTGACCATTAATATTGGTTTTAGTGACTTTAATGATATCACCAATTTCCAATTTGAGCGCAGTCTTATCATACGCGTTTGGCACTCTTGATTGCTTAACACGAGCTCGGGCTGGGAGCTTTCGCTGAAAGTAACATTTTTATTAGATAATATAAAGGAAAACATTGGGCCAAGTTAAATTCATTTACTTACGTTTAAGTCTGTCCGTTTTAATGTACTAAACTGACCAGTCGATACGGTAGGTGGGTCGCAGTTAACACTATATGAAATATTGGTACGTGCTAAACATGAACTGATGTTTAATGTTGTCGGCTGATCCACATTATCTTCACCTATAGAGTCATCATAGAACTAAAAAGTTATAATATAAAAGAAAATATTTATTCCAATAGAAATGGTTCAATCAATGAAACTATTGTTAAACATTTCATCATAATGAGAAATCTGTTATTCGATTGGGTATTGCGGTTGCTTAAAATGTAGCAAACCTGTTTTCTAAAATAGAGAATATAAATTCCACTGAAAATTGCGTAATGACTAGATTTTATTTAAAGTTAATATGGCATCAAATTAAGAAATTTGTGCAAATAGGCAACATACTTTTTGAACGTAGGGAACCGGTATTTGTCCAATTTGTCCTGTAGAGTTGCGAGCAGTCCACCATTGATCCTCATCTTTTCGAATTATAGTAAGCACTTCGCCTCTTTGAAATGGTAAATCATCTTGATCCTTACAAGGAAATGACAATTACTAATACATCTCAAATTCTATAAATACTGATGGTATTTTTGTTGTACATACACTGCCAACGAAATCAAACTTGGCAATAACCTTTTCAATTTTTTTCAGAGCTGGTCGTCTTAATGGTGTGGTGTCCAGATAGTGTAGTGTGTAAAACGTAAGCAGTTTTGGTAGATTTTCAAATGATTGATCACCGATGCGGAAAACAATTTGGTCTTGTTGCTGCACTTTGTTAATAATGTAGTTGCTCACTTTAGTGTCTTCTCTAAATTAAATGTATATTGAAAACAACAAAATCAACAATTTGCTCACTTAGTAACAATAAACACCTAACTACTGTATAATACGTATTGTTTACGATTACCTCACGCAAAGCACATAATCGCCTTCTATAGAATTACTGTCACGAACCAAAAAAACTCCACGTTCTCGTTCATTCATTAACACCTCAGTTGCTTCTTGCCGAGACATGGATCCAAAGTACCAACTACAATATACATCGCGATTAACCAATTAGTTCATACATTTTAAACTCATATGTACTATTTATAATATATATGTATATGTCAATCCATATGCAAATTACGTACAAAACAAAACCAAATTTATATTATTTTTTTTAATATAAAGGACATATACATATGGAACATTCCTACCTGCTCCTATCAGATACATCAAATGTATCCATATTAAAATAGAATTTATAATGATTTTTTGGCGTGCAACAGTTCGATTTTAGAATGAAATCTTTAATTTTTTCTTTGTGTATGCTCTAACTCTTGTTCTTATTTTTGGTCTCAGTTTCAATTCGATACTGCTAATAGATATTCGATTACATATGTTTCGATTTCGATATTTTTTGAAGAATTCAATTTTATGGATACGTTCAACCCTCAATTATTATAAAAAGAATGCATAAAGGTACTAACTCAATAATATATAGATACTCAAGTCTTGAATCAAAAGGTATCATTTGCAACAGCATTATTGCGACCCTAGAAAAACTGAGCGCTGCTATTAAAACCCCAGAGCCTCTTCGGCTCATTTTGATGATTATTATTATTATTTGTTATAATAATTATTATTATTATTATTTATTATTTTATTATTATTATTATTTTACCGACTATAATATTTTAAAAGTTCGGCTTAATTTTTACTACTATTTTAAATATTATATTTTCTGAAAAGTTATTACATAACTGCGCGATGCAAAACTTCACATGCATACACATCCCAATATATGTACAGCGCCACGAAATGAGCCCATACTCATCGTTTCTTATGCGATCTGTGACTGAACTGAATATATGACGTATGCCATTCGCTGTTACTAACTTCGTATTTTTGTGTTCTCGGTATATTTTGAGAAATATACCGCAATATTTTGATTTAATTTAAAATGGGTAGCGGATATCTCACAGTAGAGCACACTCGACTGTAACTTTTTTCAATGCACAGCTCATACAATAGTAGGTCGAATTCTGAAACACACCAAATTGATCGAAATCGCCGCTATCTTTCCGCACAACTACATAAACAAAAAAAAAAAAAAAAAAAAAAATCAGCAGTCATTTTCACTCCGCAGTTCCCAGCGCATTAAAAATTTTGCATCTCGATACCCCGATATATACTCCAATATCAAATCAGCTGTTTCACAAAAAAAAAACTTATATCGGCAAAGAAAACACTAACATAAAGACTGGTAATTTAAAGAAATTAAAAATATGCGCTGCATTTTTTCATGAGACAGCTTTGGTTAAAATTGTGGAGTGGCAAGGCTGCATTTAAAATTTTAAATCAAAAAAATATTCCAACTTGCAATATTTGCTTGGGATTGTGTTGTAAAATATATAGGCAAAGAATATGATTGCATGTTTTTTTTTATTGCATTTATTTAGTAGATAAATGTTGCAGTGGTGTGGTCATAAATGTTTATTCGTCACGTCATAATTAATAAAAAAAAACTATACTAAACTCGCTTATACGCAATGCAGAGTTCGAACAAGATTTTCAAGAAAAAACTATGTTTATAATTTGTTATTGTTGGAAATAATTTTTGAATAATACTATTGCTGAAAGAGCGCACATACTCACCTCAAAATTTATAAATAGACAAATTAGTCTAAAAATGCAAAGCAACTGAAACCCAAGAAAGCTGGTAAGTTAAATCTTAGTAATTGTATGTGTAAATTATACCAACATAAAGTTAATATTCTGTAATAATTAATCTGCTGGCAATATGTGAATAGATTAGCTTAAACATCGATATAGTTTATTATGGAAAAATATATCGTGGCTAAACTACAATCGATAAGTCGATTATTTTTTGTTCATCTTTATAAGCATCGCCATTTTGTGTAGAAGAAAAAAATTAAGAAAACAAAGTTTTTACCAATTTCATTACTGATGAAACAAAATTAAATTCGATTAATCATGTCTTTGCCTGTGAATTAAATTAAAGTGCGAGAATAATAATTACAGGATGCCAAGCACCCATATACCTTTCTAGCGTATGTGTATGTTGTAACAATGCATCCTTAGATTGAATATGTACATAATGTATATGTGTGTGTATGCATGCATTTATGTGCATAAGACCACTATTTGGAAATGCATATATATGTGAAATTAAACTTGTTTGCTGGTAGATATGTATCTACATATGTACGCACAAATCTGTTATTATGTGAATGCGCATTTGAATGCAAAAAATACTGAACTCTAAAAAATATATGTTATTTTACAAATAGATTTATAGACTTATGCGATAATAAAATGAAACGAACATTAATCAATGTTATACGAATGTTGCATCGATTGCCTATCAATTAGTGGAAGTTTGGATATATATTTTTCCTACAATATAGTGTAAAGATGACAAGTAAGTGAATCTATGTATGCATATGTGAATATAACATACATATATTCTGTAGCATACTTTATTTTAAATAGTATTTTCTGCTTCTATTGTTGTTTTTAAAATCGTTTAACACTTGGATAATTATTAAGGTCCATGAGAATCTACATATGTATGAATTGCTGAACCTTATAGAATTTTTTTTTTTTAATTTTTTTATGGATTATGTAGATAGCATTGATTTATAATAAATGAAATGCATTTAGCACATATATTACAACTTTGTTGTAAATCTACTATTTATTTTACGTAACGGGCAGAAGGCTGCTTCTCGAACGTGAACCCATAAAATATGGATCAACGGTGTGATAACAGTACTAATAGTACTCTTGTGTTTGTTTACATTTTATATAGTAAGTTTTAAATTGTTTGGACGTCATCTAAGAATACCAAATACATCGTATATTTTCGACAAAATACTCGATTTCCACAGAGACCTTACCTTTTCATTCACCTTTGATCATGATTAGTATTGCTAGATTCAAAACAAAATGTATGGACAAGGTAAGTTTTAAGGGCGACCGCTCTCACGCAAAACAGCTGCCGAATGTTAAAGAACGATCGATTTAAACATATTCTAGGTGATATAAATATATTGAAAGCAATAGTTTAGTTATATCACCGAAATTTATTGTTGTAATCTTTGTATACTATGGTGGTTTCACAAAGAACTATAGTATCGGAAAAAATGTGTCGAAAAAATCGAGAATTAGAATGAAGCCAAAGTTTTAACATATTTCTCACGTTTAAAGTATTATAGCACGCTTTATAGAATTCATAAATATTCCTAGGATGTTCTCGATTTATGTATTTTAATAAAATCGATAGCCCAATAATAAATATTTTATGGTTTGTTGAACGTATTAAATCTCTAAAAAAAACAAATTCGAATTCTTTTTATATTTTCAGTGTTGTATATTCTCGAAAGTGAAATATAATTTATAAATTTAATGGCTGGATTAGATTACATCAATAGCGTTTGGTCTTCAATATTTTGAACAAATTGGCAAAAACGATGAGCGAAGAAAACGAGAGTAAAAAGCAACTACGTGGCTTGAAAAACCATTATATCCTGGCAATGCCACCATCCTGTAGAGCAAACTGTGAAAGAATCAAATACAATATGAAATTTTTCTTAATAATTTCATTTTATCTAATATGCTCAACGCAATGCATATTAGTTGAAGAGCACAAAACAGCTTCGGAAGAATCGCTAATGGCAATTTCATCATCTAATAACAAGACAAACACTAGTTCAACTTTCTCTAATAATGGCATGAACACTACCAATAATATTGGATCAAATGTCATTCATTCATCACCCGGAGTGGGATCGAAGTCATATTTGGACAAATTGGACAATATGGAACGGAGTGTAGCGGCTGTGATAATTAAAGTCGCTTATGGGACAACTTCAACAACCAAACGGAGTATTCCGGACAACAGTTATGTTTTGGGGTTGACCACTGTTGCAACACCTCCTTTAACCACTCTCCGGTAAGACATTTAATATATTACGATCTCCGAATACAGATATTAGTTACACTTAATGAAGTAAGAATATTGAAATAGTTTACAAATGTATGGCAGATAATTTGGTATGGTTTCTTTCAGCTATGTGACTTATGTATCTGCAATTTTCGTTTTATCTTTCTTGTTAAAACAAATTCTAATAAAGCTATTTGCGACAATTTTAATTAAATTAAAATCGAATTAGCTATAGTTTTTATCTTATTATTTAGTTGCAAAATATGAGACCGGAATTGCATTAAACAATTTAAGTTTTCTGATTAATTCTATCAGTATCTCTCTTTACTATATGTTAAAACGTTTTAATTATTTTTGTGAATATTAAAATTTTCATCCAATTTGTTTATCAGCAAATGATTTGTTTTCTTAGTATTGCGTTGAGTAAACAATGAAAATTTATTTGTATTTTGAAGAATTCGATCTAAGTAAATTATTAAATAATTAAAAAAAAAAACAATTGTTATGTAAATGCAGAAACTAATTGCATTGGTTGACAACTCATTGGTACACTTCTATGATAGTGGTATATTTTCATAGTTTTTATACCCGCTACCCATAGGGTAGAAGGGAACTTTGTGCCGGCAGAAAATGTATGTAACAGGTAGAAGGAGGCATCTCCGACCTTATAAAGTATATATATTCTTCTTATATTATCTTCTATGGTATATTTTGAATGTGGTACTACACCGGTATAACAAAAATACCATTTGGTATATTTTTAGTATTTTTGTATTTTGGTATATTTTAGAAAACGCTACCCATGTTGAATAAAACCAAAATATTGTAATATTTAAAAAAAAAAACTAATATACCACAAAAATAATTTTCAAAAATATGTGAAATTGTATATTTGATATATATTCAAGATATTCAAGCAAAATAACAGCCAAAGTATATAACACCCCTAGTAAATAGTCGTTTTTGCTCATCTAAAAGTATTTCTTTATTATCAAACACCTCCACAAAAGAATAAAAAAAACTAGTAAAAAAAGTTGAAGTCGAGGTCGACTGTGAGATATCCGACTTAAAAGAAACAACAGTATTACAATATACAACAAATATGTCTTATTTTAGTGTTTTTATACCAGATTATCAACCAAAGCAACTAAAACCCGACTTATAGCGCTATATTTATAGTATCCGCCGAGATTTAGGTGTGCAAATTTGTATCGTCCTAACGTTTAGGCTAAGCATTGTTAGTTCAATCTTTCAGTCAGTCATTAGGTCAAGGACAAACTATTATTATAATTGTTTATATGGGTAAACATGTTAGCTTTACGTGAGGACTAAAATTGTTCTAGAATTTTAGAGTTCAATTTCAATTTTATAAAAAGTAAGTTTAATTTAGTTCATTACTGCAATTTATATGACAATGCATTATAACTATGCACAAAAAAAAAATAATTTTAATGTCCAAAGAATTTTATTGCTCCAAGGGAGAGAGGAGGTCCTTTCATGAGCTTAGAAAAGAGGGAAAAATGTATAAAAAAAAGTTCTATGTCGTTTAAACTGTTTTACCAAGATTTTTTCAATGACCCAAATTATGAATCGAAGCTCGTAAACCGTGGTGCGATACGGAAAACCACAATTTTAGAGAAACGATGCATAGTGCTCTTCAGCAAAACTAATCCTTTTGCATCATCTAAGGATATTAAATCAGAGCTAGGTTGGAGAATCAGTGATGTGGCTATTAGCCGAAGACTGGTGAATATAAATTAGAGTACCTGAAGTCCAGGGAAGGTGCCATTACTTGGTAAAAGACATCTCCCCAAATTTGTCAAAACTGGTCACTATCCAAATGGCGTAATATCTTTTGAACAAATTAATCTAAACTGGTGTTATTTGGTGGAAAGGTACATTACAATATGACCGTTGACCACCAAACACCGAAAACGACCTAAACTATACCCTTAACACCGCTAACCATGGTGGCCTTAAAATCATGACCTATAAATATGATCGATGGTATCATAGACCAACAAATCTTTGAAAATATATTGAGAAACTTTATGCTGAAGTATTCTTAGGATGAAATGTGGACTTTTCAACAGAGCAATGATCCTAAATACACCGGCAAACTGGTCAAGGAATGGTTTAAGCGAGAAAAAACAAGTAAGAAAGCTACAGTCGAGTGTGCCTGACTGTGAGACCCATTTTGAATAAAAGCAAAACATTGCACACAGTTCCCGTATTTAAATCCGATTGGGAACTGATGGGGGACTTTAAGCGTTACGTTGCCAAGAAATCCCCGACATCTAAGCCACGCTTTCGACAAGTTGTGCAGGAGGTATAGGGCCAGAATCCCTGCAAGCGTTGCGAAGACTTGGTGGTCTCCATGCCACGTATGTAGGTGTGAGGCTCTAATAATCAATAAAGGCTATACAACAAATTAAAAGGTATTCAACTCGCAATGTAGTTGGATTAAGTTATTTATATGATATTTCTAAATTTTTATACCCGCTACCCATAAGGTAGAAGGGTATTATAACTTTGTGCCGGCAGGAAATGTATGTAACAGGTAGAAGGAGGCATCTCCGACCCTATAAAGTATATATATTCTTGATCAGCGTCAACAGCCGAGACGATATAGCCATGTCCGTCTGTCCGTCCGTCCGTATGAACACCTCGATCTCAGAGACTAGAGCTATATTTTTTTTTCGACAGCATTTGTTATGTTTGCACGCAGATCAAGTTTGTTTCAAATTTTTGCCACGCCCACTTCCGTCCCCGCAAATCAAAAAAATCGAATAACAAGCCTAATTTAAAAGCTAGAGTTGCGAATTTTGGTATATACAATAATTACTGTAGTAGTTATGATTCCTGAAAATTGTGGAAGTTATTAAAGAAATACTTTTGTATGGATGTATTTGGCCGACAATCTGGCACATTGTGCCGTATATGGTATATTTTGAATGGTGTACTATATCGATATATCAAACATACCATTTGGTATATTTTTAGCATTTTTTAGTATTTTCGGTATATTTTGAAAATTATACCGCAATATTTTGCCTTTATTAAAAATTGGTAGCGGGTATCTCACAGTCGAGCACACTCGACTGTAACTTTCTTACTTGTTCTTTTGACACTGCTATTTCAAAGTTATTCATAAAGCACCCAATTTCATTTGTTATTATCCATATTCGCTAAAATATTGAATTAGCCAAATGGAAAAAAGTTTTTAATTACTAAAAATTAAATACTTTATGCTGTTATAACTACACTTTATCTGAAATTTGCATTTATAGCAGAATTTTTCAATTTTAAACGCACAGGTCGCTAGCACTGCTATTTCAAAGTTCACATCCAAACAATTTTAGTTAATTTTTGACAGGTGCACTACTAATTTTGTTTGAAATACGTCTAGGTATCAATTGGCCCACCATAAACCACAAATTACGAGCAACAGTCGTCATAGGAATTACGAATTGGATTTAGAAAGAGATCATGCACTTCCTACATCTGCGCCCAACGCCGACATATTGAAGAGCAATAATAATCCAACATATCCAAATCCAAATCGTCATCATAGCAGCAGTACCAATAATCATGACAGAGATCGACATCGACATACAATGCAATATAATTCAACACCGATGCCATCATGTAATTATGGATTTGCGTTATTAAATTTTTTAAATTAACTTCAAATACTTTTTTTTCAGTTCCGAATTTATTAAAGAAGAACCACCCAAAAGGACAGCCGACAATACCTATGTACCCAGGAGATATACCATCGTATTCACCGCCATCCCGATCATTTTTTACTCCTCCATTGCCGCCCGAATATCAAAATCCATTCGCTGATAAACCAACACTGCGAGGCACCAACAACGAAGGTCTAATTGCCGGTAATACTGTTCAATATAATAATCGACGTCCTATTCCACCTCCAAGTTTGACGCCTGGTCATGAGAGAATACCATTTCGTCCTCCAGATTTAACTGGTGAATCAAATGTGAATGGACATCCAAATATTAGTTACTCGAGTCATATTCTAGACGTGAAGAAGAAGGCAAATACTTCAACGAATACTGAATTTACAGGTGATCGCAAAAAAGCACTGAATACGCCATCCCGCAGCAGCAGTAATGAGCAAGATATTGCAATCGAAGCAACAGATATTAATCATAAAATTAATACGCATATTGATCACAAATCGAGCCAAGATGTCAGTGATGGCAATGCGATAAAGCGGCAAGAAGTGTTGCCAAATATACGACGAATTCTTGGTTCAAATGGCAAAAAAAGCGATATACCAGCAGTGTTGTTACGTCAGGTGACTCAGCGTCCCATTGTCAGCCACCAAAAACCGCCAGCTTCGGCAATTGTTGCTGTGACGGCAAATGAACATACAAATATTGATGAAACCACCAAGGAAAAGAATAATAATGATGAATCTACGAATGGTGCTGGCTCAAATATTAATAAGAGTAAGCAAATGGATCACAATGATTTTGCAACTCATGATTCATTTGCTAACAATATAAGCAAGGTTGGAGTTACCACACCATCTGCGGCAGCTGCTGCCATTGATGATGCAGTTGCCACATCTTTCACATCAGCGACAATGCAGCAAGCGAAGCCAACAATAACCGCAAAAGATGTTCCACGAAAAACATCATCAAGTGATGGATCAACAGCATCAACTGCCGCAGCTGCAATTTGGACGTGGGCATGGCACGTCCACATCTATCTTTCCGTTGTTTTATTTACAATACTCGCAGTTTATTCGCTGTACAAGCTGCTGACTTACAACAAATTGACACACTTATTTGCTCAATCATATTTTGTATACATTCATCTCATTCTAATTGCAATTTGCATAATGCGAATATTTTATTTATGCTTCGATGCATACAATGTACATGGTACTTTTCATATATTTGTTTCTGAGCTGTTGTTAAATTTGCCAGCGACGTTTTTAACGGTTGCATTTTCAGTTTTAATTTTATTTTTATTTTTGAAATCATTGAATCACAAAAACAATCGATATTCGGCATTAGTCCGACCATTGACTGTAGTTGTCGGATGTGGTGTTCACGTGTTGCTCTGTATAACGTTGCATTATGTGGAATCGTATACTTTGCAGAATCATCACATGTACTTTCAGCAGCAGCAACAGCAGCAATATTTTCGCCGCCAACAGCAGCAACAACAGCTCCAACAGTTACAGTTGCAACAGCAGCACCAATCGCAATCATTATCTTCAGCAACAATAACGTCTATTACATCAGGGTCAGCAATTACAATGTTATCATCAACCAGTTTGGCTAGTCCACAGCCTCCGCCTCGCGTGCTTTCACTTATCTGCCAAATTATTTATATATTTATTTGCCTGAGTCTAGGTTTACTGTACCTTTATTTATATCGCATACTTAAGCGAATACTGCGCAGTAAATCTCAGAATTATATACATGGCTATCAGAATCTGTCCTATGCTATTCATATTACTATTGCAACCGCGTTGTTATTCGTTTTGTTGGCCACGCTGCAAATCTTTGGCGCGGTTTGCATCTCGTCGGTGCGTACTAGTCTTGGCGAAGTCGATGTAGATTGGATGCAGTGGGGCTATCAATTTTCATTGCGTCTCATTGAGATTGCTATAATTACGTTGATTTCTTGGGTCACGGGTCTCAAGCACAATGTGAACGGCACTAATTCAAATGCACCCAGCGCTGTAAATGGCGATGTTCATATGATTGGCCACTCGGCGGTTGCTGCGGTTGGCACTGGGACTGCGATAAGAGAAAAGCATGGTGCCGTCGCACATCAGCACTCCAATGTTGCCAATTTCTTTTTGCCATGTACATCAGGTTCGAGTCAGGAGCAATTTGAAAATGACTATCCAACGATTTGCAATGCAAATACAAATCTACATACCTACACAATGCGTACGGGGAAGCTCATTTATGATGATAGCTATGCGCTGCACTCATTAGGTGGACCAGGCGCTGGAGCTGGTGCAGCGGCTGGAGCAGTTGGCGTCGTTGTCTCGCCGGAATATCAGATGCAAGAGCCAACGTATCAAAGACCTTATGATACGGGATCTATTCGTAGCGCTCTTAATCATAATATGAAATCCGCTCAGACTTCACAACGATATCATCATCATCAACATCAACAAGCTACATATATAACTACCACCGGCTATATGACAGATGCGACAACGGATCATTATGAGAACCCCAATTTTGATTTAATAACAAACTCCTCTACAATGGGTGGCAGAGTGGAAATTGCTGTTTCTGGAGGCGGTGCCAGTACTGGAAGTTGCGGTATGAAGTTGAGCAAAAATACTGTTAGCTCTGGGTCGGCATCAGTAACCGGTTCTGGATGTGGTTCAGGATCGGGTTCAGGTTCTTCAGGTACTTCACAACAACAAATGTTGTTATTACAAAGTGACAGCTGTTACTCAGAGCCCCTACAAGAGAACTCAAGCTATGAATTCCATAATTTTGAGCGGCCCATATTTAAAGAAGAGTCCCATGCCAGCGACGAGTGTTGGCCGGAGCGAGATCGGGAGCGAGAGAAACACAAGAAGTGTAAGGGTCGCAAGCAAAATAACGTCGGAAATCTAGAGCGAACCACATATGATAACCAGGAACGACGCAGCTCCAATTCAACAAATTCGTGTTCCTCTTCCTCAAATAATGGTGTCGTCGTAGGTAGTCGGTATGCGAGTTACAATTCATATGAACGTAAACATCATGATGGTATAAGAAAGAGCGGCACTCTTAACAACATTGGGAATGGTTCGACAATGGGAATAATGATTCCTCAAGGACCAGCTCAACGTCATGGAGTGATGCAATGCGGCAAGCGCTCCATAAATGGTACTCAAACTTTGAATGAACGTTCGCATTATTATCAGCGCAGTACTGCACAACAAAGCAGAAATCGTTCGAATGATTTTGAACTGGCTGCACCAATCCCATCAACTACGACGGCTCAAAATGAATTGTCCCTTAAGAAACATCAGCAAAAACAACTGCAGCAACATTACAATCATCACAACTCCGATGATGAGGCAGATGAGGAAGAAGAGGAGGATGATGATGACGAAATGATGCCTGGTTGCAATGTTGAAAGCGCAAATTTGATAACAAATAATGACAACAATAGCAACACATCTAATCCACATACAGTCCATCTGCATCATCACCTACCAAATGTGAGCAATGCAAAATCCATTCATCATCAACATCAGAATCCATTGGAAATGCCAGAGTTGAGTGTGAATTTGGGATCGGCATCAGTACCAGCAATGGCCACCGATAATTTGATGGTTTCTGATCCGACATATAGGAGATCTCGTGCTAATAATGATGACGAAAATGTCGATCAATTAGGAGCTCGAACTCATGCTATTCACAACGTGCTACATCAACCAACTCATAGCATTCCCAGCACTTCTTTATTGCAAATAAATAGCAATGGTATTGATTGCTAGAGGCATCGACAGACAGCTAAATAATCAGAAATAGTTTATAGATTATGCTGTATTCGCAACATACATATTTTATGTCTGCTAAAATTGCGTCGATTGCTAACTGCTGCCGCTTACTGCCAATATAGTTAATATCGCCACTTTCTACTCTCTTCAAACTTGTGATATACATACATATATAAAGAACGAAGAAAACTATAAAAATAAATATAACATTAAAACTTACAAGCTACATTTACATTAAAAATATTAGTGAAGAAACGGCAGCTTACAATAAATTAATCGGTTATTGTCAATATAAGGATGATGAAAATGTTACAAAATTAAAAAACGCAACTGAAATATGTAGTATAATGGTCGAGATTTTAATGTGTACGTTTTAACATCTTATTCAGTACACATCCATTTCTTTCAAATATCATACTACATACCTATAAATGCGTATTAGTTAAAAATTAGAACATTACAAAAAAAAAAACGACAAAACTTATCCGTACATACTAAGTAAGTAAGTACAGAGTGTATTAAATTCTAGGTATATATGTATGTATAGTATATAGGTTTATTTCATAGTTTTACAGACATCAATTTAATGTAAATATTAATAATGTATATTGAACCTATTAACTTTTAAGAATAGAAAAATACACCTTATTTTAACTTTGTATTTTATTATCACAAATTTAATACATATTAAAATACATATGTATGAGAATAAAATATGAAAAGTATAACGCTGAAACTTTTATTTAAACATTTATTTTCTTTATTAAATTAACTAAATCTAATTACGAATTTTAATTTATGTAAAATGTATTCAAGTGCACTGAAATAATTAATATACATTGCTTATTTGCTTACATTTTGATGATACTACATGAAATATAATATTTTGACTGACACATTTTTTTGGATAAGCTTTGTAAACGAATCAGTTTAAGTTGTCTATATGAAAACATTAATTATATTTAAAAGTATAATAACTACATTTAATTTAATGAACATTCTTATAAAATCCTAGCGCTATTACTACTGATCAGGAAAAGGCTTATGCATTTTTAATGTAAAAATTTAAATGTAAATCATATTTCATCATCGATGTTCGCACATTACACTTAACGTGCTTTTAAGGACGGCGCATTGGAAAATATTTATATCCATAAAATCTGAAATAAGAATAAAAAAAAACTAATTCAAATTATAATTACAAAAAAATAAATATATTCAAATCAATGCGCACTACATGATATACCAATTGAATTGAACACATTTTTATAATATAATTATATTAATAAAGTATTTCCATTTACTATAATACATGTATATTAAACAATTACTCTATTTAATAAAAATGGATACAAACGTATTAAAAATTTGTTTGTAATTTTCCGTAAGCGCATTTATTTAGTAAGTTATATAGAAAAAACAGTGATTACCGTTAGTGATCGAGAAAATGCAGATGGGTGCTCTCTTTGAAGTTAGTTTATTATAACTTGACAAAATGTGCAGAGACCACATTTTTATACCCGCTACCCATAGGGTAGAAGGGTATCA
This sequence comes from Drosophila kohkoa, assembly GCA_019972355.1. Lineage (NCBI taxonomy): Eukaryota > Metazoa > Arthropoda > Insecta > Diptera > Drosophilidae > Drosophila > Drosophila kohkoa. Next base: position 797,215 of record BJEL01000084.1, on the reverse strand, counting down.
TAACTTTGTGCCGGCAGGAAATGTATGTAACAGGTAGAAGGAGGCCCTATAAAGTATATATATTCTTGATCAGTATCAACAGCCGAGACGATCTAGCCATGCCCGTATGTGTGTCTGTCCGTCCGTCCGTATGAACACCTAGATCTCTCAGAGACTATAATAGAGCTATAATTTTTTTTCGACAGCATTTGTTATGTTTGCACGCAGATGAAGTTTTTTTTCAATAAAATCTAATAAAAAGCGTATTTTTCAAGCTACAGCTGCGAATTTTGGCGTATACAATAATAACTATAGTATTCCTGAAAATTTTATTGCGATCAGATAAAAATTGTGGAGTTATTAAAGAAATACTTTTGTATATATGTATTTTTGTGTATTTTTAATGTGGTACTATATCGATATAACAAATATACCATTTGGTATATTTTTAGTACATTTGTTTTTTCGGTATATTTTTGGGAAAATACCGCAATATTTTGCTTTTATTCAAAATGGGTATCGGGTATTTCACATTCGAGCACACTCGACTGTAACTTTATTACTTTTTTTCTATACGTTTTTTTTTATTGTTTTGCATTTTTGCAAATCTAAGCGAAGAGTTGGATACATTTTTAATTTGTACTGTACGATTTTTATATATGCTACCCGTGTGTAATTGGCAGAAGTCATTTCCGACCCCATAAAGTGTATGTATATATTATTGATCAGCGTCAACAGCCGAGACTATATAGCCATGTCCTTCTGCTCGTTCCATGTCTCTCTGACCGCATGAAACACTGAAACTCAGAGACTATAAAAGATAGAGCTGTTTTTTTTCGAATGCACTTGATACTTTTCTACGCAGATCAAGTTTGTTTTAGATTCTAGCCAATTACATACATGTACATATGTACATACATATAAAGATAATATGGTATTATATTTGCGAATGTTGATAGTTTTTAGAATTCGTCTAGAATACTGAGTCAAATTATAGTACTATCTCATGATTTGGACAATAAGTACAAAATATGTATGTACTTTTTCAAAATCTGGAAGTTGAACTTTCATTAATTTCACGAAGCATACAAAATGTTGAACAATGTACTGAAAATAATGATGTATGTATGCCCATGTTAAGTATTTACATTAAGCTTAAAGCTTCTGTAGAGTTGAGTCGTGGAATTGTTGCTTTGTTTGTCTGAAAATAAGAATTACACTTTTTTTTGATATTTCAGTGGAATGTAGAGAATTATGTACATATGTATGTATGTATGTATGTACATATGTGTTATCAAAGATTACACACAAACATAAATCTTTCCAATTCAGTATGTAAGCAAATATAAAAATAAAGTACAAATTGAAAAAGTGGTTATAGCCGTTTGGTTTCTTTTTAGATTAACTAAATAACATTATATTAAAGGCAAAAGTGTAAGGAAAACAAATCAAAAATGGAAATCGAAACAAAAACATACGCATGTACAAAGGTTTAGTGTATCAGCTGATTGTGTCAGACTAAAAGCTGATTGCTGTAAGTTTTAAGTCAAAGACGCATATTGTACGGTCAGTGAATAATAATAAACAAAAATCATTTAGCTGTTTACACATATACGTATGTGGATGTGATGTGTACATACAAAGATACATATATTCGACAAAAAGTATATAACATGAAGTGTGTACATCAACGCAAAATTGTTTGTAATTATAAGTTGCATTGTAATTAGTGCAGAATTGCATATGCAGTACTTACATATGTACATACATAAATACATGCATATGTTCCGAAAAATACGTATGCATTATAAGTCTCAAAGTTCAATTAGTTTTTTCTGTTGATTAATCTCAAAATTAATGTTGGTCTTTTACGACGCTGCTTATACTTTTCTTATCAAAAAAGTACAGAAAATTCAAAGTTCAGTAAAACTAGCACACTACACATTTCTGTATACAACATTTGTACATACCAGCCAGCTTCGCCCGGTTTCTGGCTCAGATTGCATTGGTGACAATTTTTGTTTACCTACAGCATTTCAGATGTACTTACATACATACATACATACAAAAATACCTCTAATTGTTAGTGAAGGAATGAATTTTCATGCATTTTGCTGTTTGGGCTGTGCCTTGATGTGAGTGGATGAAATAATTTTGGCGAAGAGTTTCATATATGTATGTATGTACATATTTGTCCTGAATTACCGAATTAACGCTCAGCTCAAATGGTAATAGTTATGATTACAAGATTATAAAGAAACATATGTACAAACTTATGTACATATAAATCGCAAAAGTTCTTGAAACAAGAGCGCTTCCAAGCAAGAATTTTGTTGAGGTCAGTGATTTCTTTAATTTGAGAGTCATATCCTGTAGTGTTGGATAGTGCTCATACTCCATTTCTGTGCAACGGCTGCAAACAAATAAATTACTTTATAATTGTTGCACGCCGATCATATTAAAATAATAATTTATTTGTTCGCTGTTAATCATGACCGAACCATCGTTCTCAGTTTTAAAATACCACTAACCCTAGTGAATACATGCTTCTGAAATATGAACAAATGTGCATATGGGTAATTCTCTGGTAAATGTCGCGTGCGACCAGCTTTACAGTCACAAAAAAAAAACATAACCTTTTTTTTTCCTAAAGCTTTGGATTAGCACTATTTTTAGAGCTAAGATTGATTTTAGAAGCTTGTTCTGTTTTACGTTAAAATATATAAATTCGTTCATTTTTTGGTTTTGCGTACGAATTTGTTCATTTTTGCCTTTATCAGAACAGAAAACAAAACAGAAAAAAATTCCAAAACCATTCTTAGCTCTAATTAAAGTACTAATTGAGCGCTATAAAAATAACCTTTTCTTATTTTTAAAATCGTTTCAGTTTATGTTTTTTTTTGTAACTGTAAAGCTGGTCGCACGCGACATCCCTCAGAGAATTACCCATATGTATGTATATCTTAATGATTTTAAAAAGACTTTTTATACCCGGTACCCATAGGGTAAAAGGGTATTATAACTTTGTGCCGGCAGGAAATGTATGTAACAGGTAGAAGGAGGCATCTCCGACCCTATAAAGTATATATATTCTTGATCAGCGTCAACAGCCGAGACGATCTAGCCATGTCCGTCTGTGTGTCTGTCCGTCTGTCCGTATGAACACCTAGATCTCAGAGACTTTAAGAGATAGAGCTATATTTTTTTCGACAGCATTTGTTATGTTTGCACGCAGATCAAGTTTGTTTCAAATTTTTACCACGCCCACTTCTGCCCCCGAAAATTAAAAAAATCGAAAACAGCTGCGGATTTTTGTATATACAATAATAAATATAGTACTTATGACTTCTGAAAATTTGATTGCGATCAGATAAAAATTGTCGAAGTTATTAAAGAAATAGTTTTGTATAGGCAAAAACGCCTACTTACTAGGGGTCTTAGTTGCTGTGGCCGACAATCTGGTATATTGTGCCGTCTATGGTATATTTTAAATGTGGTACTAATCGATATAACAAATATACCGTTTGGTATATTTTTTAGTAATTTTGGTATATGTTGAGAATAATACTGCAAAATACATATATTGCTTTTATTAAAAATGGGTTGCGGATATGTCACAGTCGAGCACACTCGAATGTAGCTTTCTTACTTGTTCATATTTTAATGAATCAATAAATTGAAATTTAAGGAATGATTTTAATTTTTTTAGATAAGTTGCTGGTTTTTTTATACCCGCTACCCATAGGGTAGAAGGGTATTTTAACTTTGTTCCGACAGGAAATGTATGTAACAGGTAGAAGGAGGCATCTCCGACACTATAAAGTTTATATATTCTTGATCAGCGTTAACAGCTGAGACGATTTAGCCATGTCCGTCTGTCTGTCCGTATGAACACCTAGATCATAAAGACTATAAATGATAGAGCTATAATTTTTCGACAGCATTTGTTATGTTTTGCACGAGGATCAAGTTTATGTCAAATTTTTGCCACGCCACGCATAATTTTAATGTTAAAGTCGCGAATTTTGGTATATGCAATAATAACTATAGTAATTGTAATTTGTTTGCGATCAGATAAAAATTGTGGAAGTTATTAAAGAAATACTTTTGCATGCAATTGTAATTTGTTTGTGATCAGATAAAAATTGTGGAAGTTATTAAAGAAATACTTTTGTATGGGCAAAAATACCTTTTTACTATTGGTCTTAGTTGCTTTGCCTGACAATCTGGTATATTGTGCTGTCTATGGTACATTTTCAATGTGATACTATATCGATATACCAAATATACATTTTGGTATAATTGGTATAGGGTTAATACCCTTCTACCCTATGGGTAGCGGGTATAACATGTAAGAAACTGCAGTCGATTGTCCTCGACTGTGAGATTCCCGATACCCATTTTGAATACAAGCTAAATATTGCGGTATTATTTTCAAATTATACTTTGTGCCGGCAGAAAATGTATGTATCAGCTAGAAGAAGGCATCTCCTATCCTATAAAGTATATACATATATTCTTCATCAGCATCAACAGCCGAGACGATCTATCCATGTCCGTCTGCCCGATGAACACCTAGATCTCAGAGACTATAACAGATAGAGCTATAATTTTTTTTCGACAGCATTTGTTATGTTAGCATGCAAATCAAGTTTGTTTCAAATTTTTGCCAGACCCACTTCCGCCCCCGCAAATCAAAATAATGGAATAACAAGTGTAATTTTAAAGCTAGAGCTGCGAATTTCGGTATATACAATAATAAATATATTACTTATGAATTCTGAAAATTTGATTGCGATCAGATAAAAATTGTCGAAGTTATTAACGCCTACTTACTAGGGATCTTAGTTGCTTTGGCCGACAATCTGGTATATTGTGCCGTCTATGGTATATTTTAAATGTGGTACTAATCGATATAACAAATATACCGTTTGGTATATTTTAGTAATTTCGGTATATGTTGAGAATAATACCGCAAAATACATATATTGCTTTTATTAAAAATGGGTAGCGGATATGTCACAGTCGAGCACACTCGAATGTAGTATATTCAGTATATTTTGAGAAAAATACCGCTTTTATTCAAAATGGGTAGCGGGTATCTCACAGTCGAGTACACTCGACTGTAGCTTTCTTACTTGTTTATTATTAAATTAGGACAATAGTTTGTTGGATTTAAATATTAAAAAAGTTTCAATATGATTTTAAATTTAAGTATTTAGAGGACATTAGTAGAAGTTTCTTTTTTTATTATTTTTTGTTAAGAATTATTCAAAAGCAGAATTTAATAATTATTTGCATTTAAAAGTTGACATTATGAAAATATTCCAATGCAGGTTAAGATGCGGTAAAATCATGCTAATATAATCTGTTTTTTAATTTTCTTGCGGTACGTAAATATTTAATGATTTGGAAATTTATTATGAGTCCGCTGAAATTGGGGTTAGTTACCATTATCTATACTGAAAAGTCTAAGTTTCAAAGATCAATAACATGACCAAGAACTGCAAAGAAAACCAAAAGAAGTAATCTAATCCAAAAAAAAAAATTATCAGCTATTGTTGATTAAAGTAATCTAACCATGTATTATAGCACCTATTAGGAATAGCTCAATTTTTTGTATAGTTATGCATAGTTCGTATAGTCCCTTGTGAGTAGTTTTCGTTTCTCTGCAATTTATATTCAAAAGTTTATATATAAAGTTTTCGTGACAATTAATAACATCGTCGTATAAAAAGCTTAGTTCTTCTGTAATATATGTATGTATAAATCTGTGTTAAAATATAAAAATTTTGCGGGCCATTGTTTTGTTAAATATTGACTGACCATGTCCGTCTGTCTTCCGCGCCTACAGATCCAAAACTAATAAAAGGCAATCGTAGCTAGAATTTTTTGGAACACACAATAATAACTATGATTTTTGAAAATTTGGTTGCGATCGGATAAAATGGTTGGATGTTATTTATGAAATACTTTTGTATGTCAAAAAATGCCTACTGCAATCGGGTGTTAGTTGCGTTGTCAATCGATCTGTTATATTTGATACTCTATGTTATATTTTAAATGTAGAACAATATTGATATACTAAATACAGACTTTGGCATATTTTACTATATTTTTAATATATATATATACTTTTTGTATATTTTTAGATATGTTTATACCCGCTACCCATAGGGTAGAAGGGTATTATAACTTTGTGCCAACAGGAAATGTATGTAACAGGTAGAAGAAGAAGGCATCTCCGACCCTATAAAGTATATAAATTCTTGATCAGCGACAACAGCCGAGACGATCTAGCCATGTCCGTCTCTGTGTCTGTCCGTCTGTCCGTATAAACACATAAATCTCAGAGACTTTAAGAGATAGAGCTATAATTTTTTTTTCGACAGCATTTGTTATGTTTGTTTCAAATTTTTACCACGCCCACTTCCGCCCCCGCAAATCAAAAAAATTGAATAACAAGCGTAATTTAAAAGCTAGAGTTGCAAATTTTGGTATCTACAATAATAACTATAGTATTTATGAGTCCTCCGAATTTGATTGCGATCAGATAAAAAATGTGGAAGGTATTAAAGAAATACTTTTGTATGGACAGAAACTCCTACTTACTAGGGGTCTTAGTTGCTTTGGTACATTGTTTTCAATGTGGTACTATATCGATATACCAAAAATATACCATTTGGTGTATTTTTCGTATTTTGTAGTATTTTCGGCATATTTTGAAAATAATACCGCAATATATTACTTTAATTCAAAATGGGTAGCGGGTATCTAACAGTCGAGCACACTCGACTGTAGCTTTCTAACTAGTTTATTATTATTATTATATTGTTTATAAGAATTATTTTGATTAGGTAAATTTTGTATATATTATTATTTTGTGGAGTAGCGTGACTGAAAACAAGTTAAAAATACGAAATTATATTTTCTTAAAAAGCTGAAAAGTAGCAAAGTGATTTCTGCTATATCTGTAAAACATTTGCTATAAAATATATATTAATATGACTCATTATTATTTATTTGCAGCGATAAATTGGACAAAATTTGGGTTGGATAGTTTTACTTTCATATATACTGACAATGGCAGTAATATCAAAATATGTTGATCGCATAGCGGAGAAATGTGAACAATCTGGATTGTCAATACAAGCATTTAGTTATGCCCTAGTGGGCTCAGCATTATGCGCATTAACCATTAAGTTAACAGCCCCATACATGAAAAACACACAAAGTTCCAACAAATATAAAATTAACAAAGAGCCACACACGCCGTTACCCATTGATGGCTCTGATTATGATATGAAGTTGGCTGAGGCTGAGAAGCTGTTGGTTCAACAGGAATTAAAAAAAACAAATTTGCAAATGGTTGAGCCGGGCTTAAACAAGGAGTTCCTAAAGCAACTAAGTGCGCTTGTTCAGATAATGATTCCGCAAAAGCTATGCTACGAAACCGGACTGCTAACTATTCATACATTGTGTCTCATCTCACGCACGTTCCTCAGCATTTATGTGGCTGCATTGGAGGGTGCGATTGTTAAGTTTATTGTTCGCAAGGAAATTAAACAATTTGCCCTTGTATTGCTTAAATGGTTTGGTATCGCGATTCCAGCAACATTCGTCAATTCCATGATACGATTTCTGGAAAGCAAACTGGCTTTAGCATTCCGGTAAGAGTACAACTTTCAATTATAACATTTCGAAATGCGATGTGTGAAATTAGCAAAATATGTATTTATTTCAGTATTTCTTATTTTTTTTTTGCATTCCAGGTAGATAAGTTCATTTTGGTTTTTTACTTTCCAGCAATTTTGTGCATATACATATACATATATATATATATATATACGATAGTAAAAATTTAAAATTGGTAGGGAGGTAGCTTAGAGCCAGGATCCGTTCGACATCGCGAATTTTCCTCCACCGACATGGCTGCACTTATAGTAATGAATAACAGTAAATAGGCTGTGAGCGTAACGCATCATACACGATATTACGATTTTATGTATTCATTCATTTACATTTATTTTACAGTCAGCAATACCGCGAGCAAGACGATCAAATCTTAAATTATGAAAATAAAATAAAAAATTTGGCAGTTTTAAATTTTCTATCTTATATCTATTATTGAAAATAAAAATAAAATAAAATAATGAATGGTTGAGTGAGCGAGCAATTTTAGCGGAAAATATTGTAAAATCGGCACAATTTTAAAAATCTGAAAAATTTTGGAAAATTAAAAAAATGCAATATTCAGCAAAATTTCGGAAATTGAAAAAAAAAAGTAAAAATCAGAAATATTTGGATATTGAAAAAATAGAAAAAAAATTGTAAAATTCGCAAAATTTTAAAAATTGAAACAAATGTAAAAATCGGCAAAATTTTGGAACTTGAAAAAAATCTTGGAAATTGAAAAAATGTAAATTCGGAAACATTTTAGAAATTGAAAAAAAAAAAAAAATGTTAAAATTGGCAATAATAATGATTAGTGATTTCTGGTTGACAGGGAAACAGCTAACTAACCAGCTGGCCCGCAGCCTAGTTCGCAGCTAGATTTTTCTATTCATAAAGTCTTAAAACTACAAAACTTATGAAAAATGTCACATTTTAATCTAATCTTCAGTTATAAATTCAAGAAGCGGTGTTAACTTGGTAATAATTTTTGAAGGTCGTAAGAAATACACTTGGCCCTCGCTTAACTCGGGGGTTATGTTCCCAGAAATCCTCGTGTTAAGCGAAATAGTGTTAAGCGAAACATGGATTCAGTACAAAATAAGAGGTTACGTTCGCAAAATTCAAAATTGGTAGCAAACAATTTTTTTTATTGTTCAAATTTGGTGTGTTTTTATTAAAGTTTCATACATTTGTTCAAAATTAACCAAAAGTTATTATTGTTATTATTATTTTCAAAATTAAAAGTTGATATTAAATTAAAAAAGTTGCTTCATATAATTAATTATCAAGTTAAACTTTATAGAAACTTAATGTTTCTATTTGTATCAAATTTGTCTCAGTTTGTCTCCTTATCAAAAAATCGTGTAAAAATGAGGTTTTAGCGTTTTAAAAGGGGAATGACAGCAAATTTGTAACCGTGTGAGACCGAGTTCGTGCTAAATGAGTCCTTGTTAAGTGAGGGCCAAGTGTATTTAAGAATGTGCATATGGGTAATTCTCCAGTGGAATTTGTTACGGGCGACACTATTTTTCGGTAAAAGAAACGTAAACTGAAACCATTTAAAAACTTAAAAGTTATTCCTTTAGCTATGGATTAACAATATATAAGATTAATTTTAGAAACTTTTTCTGTTTTACCACAAGCTATATAATTTTTTTGGCTAACGAAAGAATTTGTTCATTCTTACAATTATATTAAAACAGCAAAAAATAATTCCAACTTCATTCTTAGCTCTAATTAAACTGTAAATCAAGAGCTATAAGACTTATCTTTACTCAATATAAAAAAAATACTTTAGTTTATGATCTTTCACTTTAGATAATATCGCATTTTCGCCAGAGAATTACTCATATAGATTTAATGTAAGGAGATGCCAGAGAGAGATAAGAGATTGATCTTATTGCAGCCTGGCTGTCAACAAAGATATTAATCGAGTTATAATTGTGCTGTATACCCCGAGTCACTTCTGCAGCCATGTCAATGGCAAAGACTTCCGCCTGGAAGAAGCTGCAATGGTCAGAGAGTTTATAGTAGGTAAATAGGACCCTAATACCTCTTCGTGAAGAGGATAAGTCCGCGTTAATACTGAGCCCGCCTACTTCGGCCCATGCCTTAACTTCCCGCACATTAAGTTCCATCACGGGACTGAGGGTGGTTATCAGAATGCTTATGTCGTTCGCATACGCAATTAAATTGGGAGCCCGTCTAGTGAATTTTTGTAATAGACTATTCACAACCAGGTTTCAAAGGAGAGGCGATAGAACCCCAGCCTTGGGAGTGCCACATCGCACTTCCTTTGTAATGGTCGAATCGCCCCACGTGGCCACCACCCGCCTCTCGCTAAGAAAGCGGTTGATCCATCTATCGATCGCTGGAATTTTGAAATGGTCTATTTTTTCAATGGAGACTACAAGAACATGAAGAGCTGTCTCTGTAGACTTGCACTTCGTGTATGCATGCTGGTTTGGGGCAATCAGATGTAATGAATTGCTCCTGATGTGCTTATGAAGTAAGTTCTCCAAAATTTTTAGCAGGAAAGAGGTTAGGCTGATTGGCCGAAAGCACGTGATTGCTTTTGCGCAGCAAAATGACTTTAGAGATCCTCCAAAGAGTGGGAATATGACAACATGCGAGGCACGCCGTGTAAATCTCCGATACCCATGGAACAATCGCAGATTTGCTGACCGGGCGACCTTACCTTTGCAAAGGAGTTGATAGCCCAAATTATTTTGTTGGTAGTGATTAGACCAGCAGGGGGTCTCATAACTGGGAGACTAGAAAAGAACTGCCAGTCACTATTCTCTTTTCCAAAACATCCCAGCACTGTGCTCCGTCGACACTCCATCGCCCGACTTGAACAGACTGGGACTAGAAGTCTGCTTGGGCAGCAGCTTCCTCTGTCTGGAGGTGTCTTTAATGTTGTCCAGGTCTGAGCAAAAGGCTCTACATGAGGACCTTTTAGATGGGCGGATCATCTTCTTGTAGGACTTGTAGGAGAGATTTATACTCGTCCCAGACATAGACGTTGTCCGCCTTCTTATCAGGTTGAAACATGGTAGTAAGCTCGCCACGAAGCGATGAGAGATCTGGATTCCACCAGGGTGGCTTCGATCTTTTCATCGGTCTGCAGAGCCTACAGGATTGTCAAAACACGGAGAGTAGCCCATCTGAGCGGACATTAATAGATGATTCTAGGTCCTGCACCGAGTTGAGTATACTCGGCGGACCTAGAGAATTGGTAACGAGTCTGGAGAATTTTACCCAGTTGCGGAGATTTCTGAACGGCTCACCCGTAGAGACCCTGTCTAATGGAATCTTAAACTGAATGTAATTATGATCAGAGAAGGAGGGTCTGTTCTGGACTCTCCACTCTCCTATACTTAATACACCCAGTCGGGATGGTTAGGTCGAGTACGTTACGAGAGCAGGGACCTACATATTGTTGGCTAGACTCAGCTTATAGTTAAGGATAAAATCAAGTAATGACTCACTCCTTTTATTAACATCGGGACTTCGCCAAACGCTATGGTGGGCGTTGGCGTCCGTGCCGATTATAAGTTGTTTGTTAGAGAAACAGACCATTTCCACCAATCTCCGCAGCTCTTCTGGTGGAGCTGGTTCGTCGTGGATCATGTAGCAGGATGCTAGCAGCAAATATCCATCACAGCTCTCCAGCACCACCACGGTTAGATCGTCATTGCTAAAATTAAATAGTAGATGAGCTTGTAAACCCTTCTTTAAAAATATGACAGCTCTCGATCTTCTTACCAATGTCGGTGACGTAGAGATTGTAATTTGACGAACAGTTCCGCCCCCACCTCCTCCGTCTCGTCCGTCAGTTTGAGGTGCAGGATGGCGTCGGTCATGCTCTCTAGACTGAGGTCTGCCTCTACCTCCCCTGACCTCAACGTGTGAGTGTTCTTGTCGTTCGGATGGCGCTTTTTGAGGAGGGTACACGCTCCCTAAGCCCCACGCCATCTTTCCTTTGCGCTTGTACAGCAGATCCTCGGTCTTCTTATAGATCTGAATGATCACGTGCTGCCCACCACTGGGTAGAGGTTCATCAACCTTCAGCACGTACCAATCACTCGTCGGAATGGCCGGGTTCTGCTTCTTAAGCAGCTGAAGCGCCCGCTCGCGCTGCACGGCTATACGAAACAGGACTTTTGCCTTCGACATAGACGGAATATTATTCCTGTCCACCATGTCCAGTTTGGCGCCCTCCCATAGTCCGTCCAGTTTGGGAACGGTCGCTTTCAGCCAAAGCAACGTTAGGTCGTCCTTGTATGTCAGGATCTTGACACCATTTAGCCTGCCAGTGCCTTAAAAAGTAGGCATTGGACTGTCTGGGGCATTTTCCATCCTGACAAACAGTGCGTCGACCAGCTTGCTATGGGTCAACCGCTACCGCTCTGCAGACATTTGCCCGTTATGGCCTCTGTCGATGAGAGTAACGGCGAGATGCCGCCTGGTGGTTTCAGCTTCTCCCACTCTATAATGTATATATACTCTTAATCAGCGTCAACAGCCGAGACGATCTAGTCACGTCCGTCTGTCTGTCTGTCCGTATGAAACACTGGATTACAGAGACTATAAGAGACAGAGCAATAAATTCACAATATTTGAATAACAATTTAATTTTGAAGCTAGAGTCGAAATTTGGTATAATAATAATAACTATAGTTATTGTGATTCCTGAAAATTTGGTTGCGATCAGATAAAAATTGTCGAAGTTATTAAAGAAATACTTTTGTATGGGCCAAAACGCCTACTTACTAGGTCTTATTTGTTTTGACTGACAATCTGGTATATTTTGCACTCTATAGTATATCTTGCGTCGTTTATTGAAATTAAAAACGAATTACTTCTTAATTCAATTCTCCGTTGTTATAACTTGGGATTATTGTCAGTCACGATATTCGTGAAGGTTTGTGGTAAGTCTCTTGGGTTTTCCTTAACGTTTGTGAAATATGTATATGTTACGGTTCGTCGACCCTAAAGCGGAAACTATTTCATTTTTATGCAAAAAAAAAAATGTATTTGTACTTTTAAATTTGTGTTTAACAACATACCCAAATATCATTTATTTACCACTATTTTTTACATAAAAGTGAAGTTTCATTGCTGTTTCTCGCATTAGCACTAGCAAAATATTCTTTTTTTAAACTCCGTAAAAACGGGTCTGTACCACCTACGAGTGTCATTGAAGTGAAATTCGAATTTAAGTATTTTCGGATTGTTGCCGTTTGGATAATCCCTTTATTTGTATTATATGCAGCAAGATGCAATTCACCCAATAAAAGATTATCGAATATTTTTTTTTTTTGAGGACTTTGCATTTATTTATTGAATCTTCTCTAGATTTTGAGACTAACAATAAGTTTACGAATCTTAACATTAAAATGTAGCTAACAGTGTGTTAAAACTGCATTCTGGTTGCGCGTCCCTCAAGTCGGTCGCTGGGTAGGTAAGTCATTACGACGAAGACGTGATTGGTTGCTCAACCTTGTTAGACCTCTCTCCAGGTGGTTAGGGTGCAACAGTAGTTTGGTAAAGTACTTTTCCTTCTGTTCTGCGATCACTTCTTTGACTGGTAGGATGTTTAAGTCGCGTTGTATGTTTTCGTTGCGAACGTACCACGGTGCCCCGGTGACGGTTCTCAAGATCTTCGACTGAGCTCGCTGGACTATGTCAATATTACTATTGCTGGCATTCCCCCATAATTGGGAGCCGTACATCCATAAAGGTTTTAGTACCGAGTTATACAGCAGGACTTTATATTCAAGGCTAAGGGGAGACCGAGCGTTGATAAGCCAATGAAGGCTGCTGGCTTTTAGCTTTAGGTGTGTTCTTTTGGCTTCAATGTGCCGGCGCCATGTGAGTCTTCTGTCGAGGTGTACTCCTAGATATGTCACTTCGTTTGCTTGCGGGAGTAGAGTGTTGTTTAACATTAGCGGCGTGCAGTTTTGTCTGTTCAGGGTGAATGTAACGTACTTGCATTTTTGTTCGTTCATTCTAATTCGCCAATCTGATAGCCATTTTTCAACATCGACCATGTGAAGAGCTAGCTGCGCAGTTGCTTACCTCGGGCATTTTGAGCGGCTAAGAATAGCTGTATAATCAGCAAACGTAGATGTTGTTATTCGTGTGCTTGTCGGGAGGTCTGCTGTGTAGAGGACGTATAGTGTTGGCCCTAGCACACTACCTTGTGGAACTCCAGCTCCAACAGTGAAATCATCAGATATAGCAGTGTTGCATCTCACAACAAACTTTCTGTCGTAAAGGTAAGACTCTAAAAGCTTATGGGTGTTGCTGGGGAGCATTGTCTTGATCTTGTACATTAGACCTTCTAGCCAGACTCTATCAAATGCTTGAGAGACATTTAAAAATGTGGCAGTACAGTACTCTCGTTTTTCGAACGCGTTCCGAATTTCTGATGTTATCCGGTTGACCTGCTCAATTGTTCCGTGCTTTTCACGAAACCCAAATTGATGTGACGGGATTCCTTCCTGGAGTCTTAGGTATGTGTTTATCCGAATCAAAACGCATTTTTCAAAGAGTTTAAATAAGCATGAAAGTAGGCTTATAGGTCTATACGACGTGGGGACTGTGTGGTCTTTTCTCGGCTTTGCTATCATTATTATAATTGACTTTTTCCATCTCACTGGAAAGTAGACAAGTTTTGCGATGGCATTGAAAAGCTGGGTGATAGTGCAAACGGCGCAATATGGGAGCTCGATGATCATTTTGGGAGTTATGTGATCGCAGCCCGGAGATTTTTTCGGATTCAGTTGATTTTTGATGATGCTAACGATTTCATTTGGGCGAAATTCGATTGGCTCACGTTGAAGCTGAGGCTCGTTTGGTAAACGCACTCGTGGCAGGATTTGGTTGAAATACATTTGTAAGGTGGTTGGCAAACGTGCTGGCTCTGTCTGCATCGTTACGCACCCAGCCTCCTGTGGGATTTCTAATAGGCATCACGGTCTCTTTCGGTGAGCTCAGAGTAGGGTGCGCTTTCCATAGTGAGTTTTTCGTACTAGAAGTACACAATTGCTCTATGTAGTGGCGTTGGACATATGCTTCTTCTTGCTGTAGAGCTTTAGTAAGTTCACGTGAGGCATGTCTTAAACGTTGCTTAGAAGATGGCGATCTGTGGAATTGCCACTCTCGACGTAAGCGTCGCTTTTCGAGGACGAGCTGCTCGATTTGTAGATTTGTCTTCTTTCGATTGTTTTGTGTATTTATGGTTTGAGGTGTTGAAGCTTGGGCTGCAGAGACAAGTACAGACACAAATGAATTAACAAAGCCTTCTACGTCGGCTTCATTATTGAGATGGGGACTTAGCTCAATGTGTGAGCTTATATACTTTCTGTACTTAATCCAATTAGTTTTCTGTGAGGTCAATTTTAGTGATTGTTCCAATGTTCCAGGATGCCGGAGTAGAATAAACAGTATAGGCGAATGGTCAGATGAAAGATCCGAAAGGCATTCGGCGCTTATCAGATTTTTTGGAATGTTTTTGGTAATCGCAAAGTCTATTAAATCGGGCAGTTTCTTTGGGTCTGCCGGCCAGTATGTTGGTGTGCCAGGAGAAACATAGTCGAGCTTGTTCTTGGCGTTGATAATGGTATTGTAGAGCTGCTTTCCTTTTGGAATCACGAGACGAGATCCCCAGTGTGTGTGCTTTGCATTGTAGTCTCCTGCTGCTATGAAGTGGTCTCCTAGTGAGTTGAAGAACTGCATAAACTCATCTTCAGCTATAGTGAAGCGAGGGGGGCAGTATACGGCGGCTAGTGTAAGTTCGTTGCCAGTATTTAGTTTTATATTTATAGATGTGGCCTGTAGGTAGTTTTTAGCAAATTTGTTATGATAGTAGTGCTTAATACGGCTTCTGATTAGAATTCCAGTCCCACCATGTGCTTTACCGTCTGGATGATTTGTTCCGTAGAAAGTATATCCTCGTAGATGAAAATTGTATTTGTTTGTAAGGTGTGTTTCTGAAAGCAGCATTACGTCGATTTGATTGTCGAGTAGAAATTGAACTAACTCAAGTTTATGCTGTGAAACGCCGTTAGCGTTCCACGTAGAGATCCGTAGGGGAGTCATTATTTGGATTGATGTGAAACCAGCATTTGAATCAATAGATTTTGGTTTCGCATTAAGTCTTGCATAGTTGTGCGCATAAATGACATAAATTCTGTAAGGCTTTGTTATAAGCTACATATCATAGCTTCGAAGTTGCTTTTTGGCTGCTCCGGCGATTGATGTTGCTGAGCCATGTTCGGTTCTTGGTACGCTGATTGCAGAAATGAGCTTTTTGAGGCAGGGATAGCCGGTCCTGATTTTAAAGCGCTTGCGTATGTCACACTTTTGTCAGAGGTATTAGGTCCTAGTGAGGATCTGGCTGCAGTCGAGAAGAAGACTTCAGGGTTTGATCTGGAGACTTTCAACGTTTTATTTTGGGTGCGGCCGGTAATTCCTTTTTGATGAATGCGGCTTTTCAGATCCTTATAAACTGGGCAACCTCTATAGTTAGCAGTGTGATTGCCACCGCAGTTGCCGCACTTTTTCGAGTTGGAGTCATCTTTGCTCGCTGGGCAGTGTGCGGAGTCATGAAGCTCTCCACAAACTACACACACCGGGCGCAGTTTACAGTATGACCATATTCTTGGCAGTTTGCACATTGTACCGGACCATTGCGTTTGTGCGGTTCCTCAACTGTAATTCGGCGGTGCAGCAGGAACTGACGATTGTATATAGGGTGCACTTCGTATTTCTTTAGGGGCTTATTTTCTGGCTCGAGCTCAACCTTAAAGAGTGGCTGCGGCTTTTTGTCCCTGTTAAGGATATTGAAGACTGTCTTTGCACTAAATCCCTTCTCTTGTAGTGCCTTTGTTATCTCTGCAGGCGTTACTTCAGATTCTATACCCTTAAGTATGACTTGCAAGCCCTTGCTGCTTTTAAGCTGATAGGTGTAAAAGTTATTTTTATTATCGGTAAGATATTTCGATAATACTCTGTAATTGTCTTCAGACTTCAACTTGAACTTATTTTTCGTGAATGTTGCCCTTTACAAGGGGTATTATTATAAATAGGCGGAGGCTTTGGCTTCCTTTTCTCAACGTCAGTAGATTCGGCCGCCTCAACCTCATCGGCGTCTGCCAATATTTTGAATCGGTTCGAGTTCATGTCCGTTTCTATTGCAGCTAGGCTAGCATTGCCACGGGTTATTTTGCGTTGAGAATTTAGAGGGCTCATCTTTCTTTTAATTTGAATGTAGCGATCCATACCAGTCTGCACAGCCGGCTTAATAGGTTCATTGTTTTTGTTCTTTTTTTCGGGTAGCGCAGCGACAGACGTAGTAATGTTTGCGCTGCTAGCTGATGATGTCGTTAAACGCGCTGTCGATACAGTTGCGGTTGTTGTTGTTGTTACGGTTGACGTTGTCAGCGAAATTGCGGTGCTGGTTACTGCGCTCTTAGGCTGCAGAGACATCGATGGAAGCGAGGGAGAGCATGAGCGCGCTCTATTGCTCTCTACGTTTAAAAATTCGGTCGAGTTGGGGGTAATTGACCGCACTTGATCAGAGCTTGCATTATTTTCGGTCGCTTTAAAAGAGAAATATGCGTTGTTTGATTAATTAGAGTTTTAATTGTTATGATTTATATTAATTAATTAATCAATCAATATAAACATTAGCGATTTCATCGCAAAGAGCGTCTTTTCGCGTTATTGTAGATTTTTTAAACCGGTCACTGCACTTATGTGATCTTATTGAATATTTTTTCCCGGAGCACAATAAATACACGTCTGCATGCGACGACGGTTCGCGATCAATCGAATATAAATACAGTTTCAAAAATTGTATTAATGTTAATTTAATTAATAAACTTGTCTAAAAGCTGCTGATATACTTAACTTTTAAAATAAAATTAATGGTCACATATCTAAAATGGATGAAGCTGCGCGCTCAGCTGTCTAATATTTTATAACAAGTTTAACTCTATGATTACCTAAATTTGGGTTTAATATTGCAAAATTAAAACTTAGGCCGGAATTTAACCAGTTTTTCTTTTTAAATTAGATTTCCGTTTTTCATATATTTAATTATAAATGAAACTACATGTGTTATTAATTAATGCCATGACCAATTTCACCATAGTGCAGCGGGCGTTTTCAATTTTATAGATGGAGGAAGCTCATTGAAGTCAAGCATGCTTTTTATCATTTTGAATCTATAAAAATTGAATATCATGTTTTTAGAATTTATAGACAATATAATCTGCTAGAAAGCTGGCTAATGGCATTAAATGTTTTCCAGTTAAATACGGAGGAGAAAATGTTTGCTTTACACACATTTGCTTTACATATATAACGGGAAACTGCAGACCCAGACTGAAATTTTCACATATCAAATGTTAATAGTATTAATTTATAAATGACTTAATGAAAATCTATATGCAGTTAACAAGTTTGATGAAAACAAGAATATTTGCATTTGCAACTGCCACCACAGCGAACTGATTTTATTTTTTTCCTTCCTTCTTAAGCTTTGGGATTTTCATACAATTTAATATTTGTTTACTATCAATTTAACATTAATTTACTCTCTTGTGTTTAACTACTGCTTGTTAAATCGCAGTGTGTATACCAGTTAGAGGTCTGCATGAATGGACTCAACATTTTCGGTTATTTGAGTACAATAAGCTTAAGTCGCAATTCGGAGTGCCAAACCGTTTTCAACAAAGTGAATTGCGCATTGGTAAGAGTTGTTTTCGTTGTATGCAGAATGAGTAATATTTAAACCAATGCGTAATGGATAGAATGAGTGAATGCTGAGTAAATGTTTCGAGTTTTATGATGAAATTTTGGTATTTTCGTCATTCATGGCAGGCAGAGCAGAAGCACAAGAGCAGCCAGAATTGAAGGAATTAATGTAAATCATTTGAGCTCAATTGTCTGTTTAGTTTCAGTTTGAAGAAGCCTCAGAAAAACTGGAAGGTAGTAACTATCCAACAATCCACTTAGTTATTTCATATATTAGAAAATTACAGAAATGTTGCACTGCAGATACAAACGATAATGACTGTATCGCACAACTGAAGTCCGATTTGACCGATCAAATTTCAATAATTATCCTTCTATATATCTCTACCATAAAACAGCTCTGTTTCTTTTTCCACCAACTAATAAGCTTATGCAATGCTCAGCGATTGAAAAATTAGAAATTATAGAAGCTTGCAAAAAAATTATGAAAACATTTTCGTTAACATCTGTAAATTTTTATTCTAATAATTCTTGGAGCCTGTGTGACGATGCCTTTTCTGATTTTATTCAAGACCGAAATCAATTTAATGAAATGGACCCCCTAAAGCATGAAATTGTCAGCTACATGAACTTAACAATAAATTATACTGATTATTTTAATTGCATAAAATTGCATAATTTAAAACTAGCTGCACAATTTTTTGTATATGTACCAGCAAGCAGGTCGGCATCTGAAAGAGCATTTTCCGATGCTAGAATTTTAATTTCTGAAAAGCGATGTGTCATTGCTAACAATGCAGATGCAATAAATAAAATTATGTTTCTGCATTCAGTTATTGAAAAATAAAATAAATAAATATCATATATGTAAATATATAGTAATTAATCCATGCCTTTCTATTTTTCTATGTGTTGTATTGAAAAGCAAAACAAAAACGAAAAACAATCACGCAATAAATTTGATGTCGCCAATATGACGCACAACTAACCGAGTACTTGTATTAACTATATTATTTTCATTTTTCCGAAAATATAATAACAAACTATGTGGTCAAACTTAGCTTTGCTTTGTTAGCAAAACAATTCTGTTTTCGGTGCCGCTGCACTTTGTTTTTGTATTTTTAGTTCCTTTCGCGCTCTTTGTTTTCACTTGATATTCTTTGCGCTCAACGCTGTTACAATAGTTAACTCTCCCTGTGCTCTCAATCAGTGATGCCAATTTGTCTTTTTTCCGGACAGATCTGTCCTGTTTTTAACGCTTCATCCGGAAAAACTTGAAAATCACCCGCATACCTGAAATCTGTCCTTTTGTTTTTTAGATTTTTCATCCGGAAATCTGTCGTTTTTTTTAAATCTAATATTAATTCTTTTTTTTTGTTTAATTAGTTGCTTTCGCGCTTCAATTTAAGTTTACCAAAATTTGTATTATTAAATTAAAAAGGCCAAAAGAAAAGAATAAGCAAAAGTTCCGGGATTGCTGGCTACTGCAGCCCGATTTAAAGATTGGATTAGGCGACATCAAGTTTAGTGAAACAAAGTAAAATTTGTTTCGAGCCGGTCAAATCTTCAGAGACTTGTCGCCAATAATAATAGCTATGTTTATAGCCCAGCATTGTGCTATTGAGCCGGTTGGCCACCTAAGAGTGCACTAACCTTATTAAAAATGTAGTGTCTGTGCACTTTAATGAAGATCTGCGTCTTGACCTGGGCAACGAAAAGTTCAGTCTGTTAATCTATTAGTCTACCGATATAAGTGTAACCAATTTGAACTACATATAAAAAGAGATTTGTATTTGGGATATGAATTTGAATCTAATTTGACAAACTAAAAAGGGAAAATTGATGATGCAACAGAGGTAATAACTCCGCGTACCTGTACAGATTTTGTGCATTGAAATCCAAAAAGAACTCAATTCTGCCTATTTTAAATATATTCTAATATTCAGCTAATAAATTGGGAAAATATTGAAAATACTTCAAAATTTTGGTCAGAAGGGAAGAGGTATCGGGATTCTGTAGGCAACAACCTTTTTTCTATCCTTTTTTTCCGGTTTTTTTTTTTCTCAATCTGTCTTATTTTTTCGAAAAAATATTGGCATCACTGCTCTCAATAACGTGCACTCAACCAGTGTTGCCGTCAGCTCGTTACATAAAAAGGCTAGATTGATTATAAAAAAAAACAGAAAAAAGAATAAAAATTTAAAAAAAATGACAAAAAACAAGACAAAATATTTTTTCCATACATTTTATGTAAGATCACTCTTTATTGGTTGCCAAATCGTTTAGAACATCGTCAATGTCATCATTGCAAGCTTCTAAACTTTGATTTTTTTTAGATTGGTTGCTTCCAATCATTTTTAAATAATGCTCAGGTTTTTCATATTCATGGCAACATACGCCTTTCCGGCGTAGCCCAAACCTAAAAAAGAAAGAGTATTAAAATATTTACGTGGTCGATAAAATTGCATTTAAATTTTCTATTTGCAGTCAGTTGCGCAATTTGGTTTTTACCAAATTAGCTGGGCGAAAAACACGCTCAACTTCTGCATTTTTGATCACGACACATCCACTGCGCCTGATCCGGCTGATTTAGCCATGAATCACGGAACTTTTGTTTGTAAACTTTTTTTTTTTTTTGTGTTTAAGTTACCACCCGACCCTTGGGCAGGGGGAATTGTGTTTGTAAACTTCTTTTGTCATCTTTCCCGCGCAAATTTTACAATAAAAGTGTAGAAGTTACGCTTTGGCTGTGTGTGTGTGTATGTATTGAAAGAAAAAAGATCGCCGAGCACGTCTGCTATGTACGAAATTTTATTTGCGACTCACATCGTTAAGTTATCGTTACAATCGGTTAGTATTACAATAATCGATATACGTACGCAATGAATCGAACACATAGAGTTTCAATACCCTTCCTCATTGCGAGCACGCTTACAAATATTTACTTCAAATTCATTTTATTAGTAAATTCTGTATGTTTGAGTTTCTGCAGATTCTTGGTTAAAATGTCGGCAATCATCAAATCTGTAGAAACGTATTTCAAAGTGACATGCCCTTCCTTAACGACGTCTCTTACGAAGTGGTGGCGAATATCAATATGCTTAGTCCTAGCATGATGGACTGGATTCTTCGCCAATTGCTGTGCACTCAAGTTGTCTCCATACAAACTTGTTGGAGTGCTTTCATCACCGCAGCCAATCTCTACAAATAGTCGCCTCAATGCAACTGCTTCCTTGCAAGCGGCTGATAAAGCCATGTATTCAGCCTCCGTGCTGCTGAGTGCCACGCTGTGCTGCTTCTCGGATTTCCATGAAATCGCTCCTCCGGCCAGATAGAACACGTATCCGGTATACGAACGTCTATCCGTGTGATCACCTCCCCAGTCGGCGTCAACGTATCCAACAAGCGCCTGCTCGCACTTCTTATAGGGAAGCTTTAACTCACTTGTTGATGCCAGGTATCTTAAAACGTGATTAACACCTGCCATGTGTTCGCTATGTGGATCCTGATTGCGTTGTGCCAACTTTGCTACAGAATGCAAAATGTCCGGCCTTGTAGTCAATGCTACCCACATCAGCTCACCGATGATTGATTGATACTCCTTGGCATCCACTCTACGACAGTCCTTACTATCGCAAGCTACCTGGTGCCCAGCCTGTAAAGGCGTTGCTGTAGACCTGCAGCTCTCTATTCTATGTCGCTTCAGCAACTCCTGAATATACTGCGTCTGACTTAGGGTGATTTCGCCTAATTCACCTTTTCTGCCGATCTCCATTCCAAGAAATTGATGCAATGGACCCTTGTCCACACACTCGAACGCCTCTGAGATCTTGGTCTTGATTGCTTTCAACTCATCTATATCCTGGGATGCAATAATCAGATCATCTACGTACACCAATATTAACGTTAGATGTTCTCCGTTATTCTTCTTGTATAGACATGGTTCGTT
This sequence comes from Drosophila kohkoa, assembly GCA_019972355.1. Classification (NCBI taxonomy): domain Eukaryota; kingdom Metazoa; phylum Arthropoda; class Insecta; order Diptera; family Drosophilidae; genus Drosophila; species Drosophila kohkoa. Next base: position 774,843 of record BJEL01000084.1, on the reverse strand, counting down.
GTCACATGAGATGAATCCAATTCCTGTTAAGACTCCATCCAGCTTGAAGTTCCACTCCCTTCCAGATTGTTTTAAGCCATATATGGCTTTCTTTAGACGTAAAACTTGCTTGGAATCGCATTGACCGGGGTATCCTTCAGGTCTTTTCATGTAAACTGTATCCGTTAAAATGCTGTTGAGGTATGCCGTGCAAACATCCATCTGATGTAAATGCAACTTTAACTCTGCAGCAAGAGCTAAAACAATCCGCATACTCTCTAATCTACAAACAGGCGAGAATGTCTCGTTATAATTAACGCCATACTGCTGTGAGCAACCTTTTGCCACCAGCCTTGCTTTGTAGCGCTCTACTTCACCACTTGGTCCTCTTTTAACGGTATACACCCATTTACAGTTGATCGCTCGCTGCCCTTTTGGCAACTCCGCCACTTCCCAGGTTTCGTTTACCAACAGTGACTTGTGCTCTTTATCCATGGCCTCACGCCAAAGCAATGCATCAGCTCCTCCAATGGACTCCTCGTAGGTTTCGGGGATGGGGATCTCGCCAGCAGTCGCAGCTCCAAGTAGATTAAACTGCTTACGAGGTCGCCCACGCATGCCCGTGCGAACTATCCTTGGCCGTCCAGGACCTACACGCACGTCTTCCTCTGCGCTGAGGAACTCATCGCTGCCATCACTATTTTTTATGACGACGTTAGCTTCGCCGTCTGAGCCGTTGCTATTTTTTATGCCGACGTTAGCCTCGTCGTCTACACCATCGCCATCAGCGATCTGATCCTCGGATCCTTGAATGCCCATTGGCATATCAAATATAATCGAAGCCTCTCGATTCTGCTCGGTATCGCCAAGTTCGCTAAACAGCACGTCCCTCTTTTCGACCACTTGCCCTGTGCTTGGGTCGTAAAGCCTGTATGCTTTGGCAGTCCTGGAATAACCCACCATGCGGTATTCCTTGCCCTTAGCGTCGAACTTATTTTTCCTGTGGCCTTTCTCCAAAGCTACTGCAAAATAACCAAAAACTTTCAAATGTGAAATTGAAGGTTTTTTACCATTCCACGCTTCCATTGGCGTCATGTTCTTCAGTGCGCTAGTTGGTGAACGATTTCGCAAATACACCGCTGTGTATACTGCCTCTCCCCACAGTGAAATCTTCATTCCAGATTGTGCCAGCAAGCATCGTGACATCTCAACTAATGTCCGATTTACCCTCTCCGCAACTCCGTTCTGCTGCGGTGTGTACGGCACCGTCAGTTGCCGTGCTATGCCATTCGCCGTCAAGTACTCGTCAAAAACTTTGTTTACATACTCGCGGCCGTTGTCGCTGCGAATGCATTTTATATTCTTGCCAGTTTGCCGTTCAACAAGTTGTTTGAATTCAACGAATTTCGTGAACACTTCGTCTTTGCCTTTGATGAAGTACACAAATATGCGCCGTGGCTCGTCATCGATGAAAGTCAAGAAGTATCGATTGCCGCCTATCGATTGTGTATCGAATGGCCCGCAAACACCAGTGTGAACTAGTTCCAATACTTCGCTCGCCCTCTGTTCAGATGACTTAGGGAACTTCTGAGTGTGTATTTTACTCAGCATGCATGTTTCACATGACCCATTGGATGTGAAGCTTGTACCTTCCAGTCCACGCACCATGTTGTTTTTCTCTAGATCCTCCAAGCTACGATAGTTGAGATGACCGTACCGCTTGTGCCATAAAGATCCATCAATATTACCAGCGCAAAAACACTTGCTTGTTTTGCCTTCAAAAACGTATAAGCTGCCAACTTTCTTTACGAGCAAGATGCACTCTCCTTTCTGTATGATCTTCGCCTGATGTTCACCGAAATGTACTACATTGCCATTAGCCACAGTTTGACTAACCGACATGAAATTTCCCTTCATCTCTGGCACATACAATACGTTGTTCATAACAATCGTATATCGATCTGTCTTCAGCTTTACTTGACCTATTCCTTTTGCAACTAGGAAACCGTCACCAGCTAGACCTATCCTCTCGGAGTGCTCTTCCAACTTTGTAAACATGCTCTTTTCGCAGCACATATGGCTTGTTGCTCCGCTGTCTACGCACCATTTCGATCGTTCGAAAAAATGAGTGTCAGCTGCACATAGCAAACTACAATTTTTATTGTCTTCCTTGTTCGTGCTTTCCTTCGTTTCCTTTTGCACGCATTCGCTTCGACATTCTGCTTTCTTGTGACCACGCTTGCCACACTTAAAGCAAACTACGTTTTTCACGTTTTTCCTCTTTATACCGTTGTTCTTATTTGTAACGGTGAATGCCTTTTCATTATTGCTTTGCGGTTCTGCCTGCGCTTTGCGCTCTACTTCTTCCTTCACTTTTATGCATAGAATTTCATAACTTGGCAATTCATCGCGAGTTTCGATCGCCACCACGAAATTCTCATAATTTCTTGGAAGACTGGAAAGCAGAATGATTGCTCGTAGCTCGTCACCGATCTGTATCCCAACTCCTGCAAGTTGATCAAGCACTTCTCCAAATGTCTGCAAGTATCCATTGACATCTCCACATTCTGACATCTTAAGTCCCAACAACATCTTGTACAGTGCGACCTTCCGTACTGGTCCACTAGGCAGATGCACTTCTTTAAGTTTTGTCCAAGCAGCAAACGACGTTGTACAGTTCTTTATATAGCTCAACTGTGATGTTTTCACACTTAGTGTGATCATGGCCAAGGCCTTACTGTCTTTGCCATGTCAATCAAATCCTTCACTAGCATCCTCGAGCTTCAGAGCACCCGATGCCAGCTGCCACAATTCCGCATGTACCAAAACACACCGCATGTGAATGCACCAAGAATCGTAATTCTTTTCTTTGAGTTTCTCAATTTGGTATAGGGAATTCATTTTTAATCGTATTAAAAATTTACTTTCGGTCGCGTCTCTTGTTCGTTAACAAGTCCAACTTTTCGTATACATACACAAAAGCACCGCGCGCGCCTGGGCCCATAACCTGTAGAAGTTACGCTTTGGCTGTGTGTGCGTGTATGTATTGAAAGAAAAAAGATCGCCGAGCACGTCTGCTATGTACGAAATTTTATTTCCGACTCACATCGTTAAGTTATCGTTACAATCGGTTAGTATTACAATAATCGATATACGTACGCAATGAATCGAACACATAGAGTTTCAATAAAAAGTAACAACTGCAAAAGGGTTGCATTAATTTAAAAGTGCTGCTATCGATATAAAAGTGATGTACATTTGGATTACTTTTCAGCACTTTTCACAAAAATAAAAAGCGGATGAAAAAGGGCAGGCCAAAATAAACAAGTAAGAAAGCTACAGTCGAGTGTGCTCGACTGTGAAATACCCGCTACCCATTTGGAATAAAAGAAATATATTTTGCGGTATTTTTTCAAAATATACCGAATATACTGCAAAAATACTAAAAATATACTAAATGGCATATGTTGTATATCGGTGTAGTACCGCATTCAAAATATAGCTCAGACGGCACAATATACCAGATGGTCAGCCAAAGCAACTCAGACCCCTAGTAATTAGGCGTTTTTGCCCATTCAAAAGTATTTCTTTAATAACTTCGACAATTTTTATCTGATCGCAACCAAATTTTCAGAAATCATAACTACTATAGTAGTTATTATATATACTAAAATTCGGAACTCTAGCTTTAAAATTACGCTTGTTATTCGATTTTTTTGATTTGCAGGGGCGGAAGTGGGCGTGGCAAAAATTTGAAACAAACTTGATCTGCGTGCAAACATAACAAATGCTGTCGAAAAAAAATTATAGCTCTATCTCTTATAGTCTCTGAGATCCAGTGTTTCATATGGACAGACGGACAGACACACAGACGGACAGACGGACATGGCTATATCGTCTCGGCTGTTGACGCTGATCAAGAATATATATACTTTATATGGTCGGAGATGCCTCCTTCTACCTGTTACATACATTTCCTGCCGGCACAAAGTTATAATACCCTTCTACCCTATGGGTAGCAGGTATAAATAGGACAGATAAAAGGCTAGGGGATGTTTTAAATTTTTTACGGCTGACTCAGTTAAAAATCGGACAGATCTGTTGGGAAAAAGGATAAAACGGCAACACTGCATCTCAATCGCAATAAATATAAGCTTATGACTAAAACATTGTACGTCTCACTGGTTCGTCCTATTCTTTAGTACGGATCTCTTGTCTGGAATCCCCAGTATAGGGTTTATCAAGATAGGTTTGAGTTGGTGTAGAAACAATTCTTGTTATTTGCTCTTCGTAGTGTAAATTGGAATCCTAATATTAGATTAGCACCTTATCGCAGTAGACTTTTATTCCTAAACCTTCCTTCTCCTTCTGAGCGTAGAACTATGCAAGGTGCTGTTTTCATTCAGAGCCTAATTAATGGTTAAATAGACTCTTTGGAGTTGTTAAGTCAAATTAGTCTTGCGGTTCCGGTCAGGATCACTAGGAATAAACCCTTCCGTATTCTCTGTGTGAATTATACTACTCTCATTAACATAGTTTGCTCCGGCAAATCTCTTCCTCTGCTTAAAAGCTTATTATTAGCATGTTTGTCGAGTATTCAATTGTTTTTATCTTCTTATACATATATCCTAACATATTTTGCTTCCCTATTAATATAGTATTACTACATAGTGTATTTAATTAGCTGTCCACCGTCGTTTTAATATTTATTCACGGTTTTTGAATAATGCATGCTGTTCACAAACTTATTTTGTCTAGTCTGCGCGTCACAAGCCCGTGCTTGGTATCGGTGGACCACTTGATGGTATCGTCGTTAGTACGTCAACGTCCAAAAAAATCAATAAAAAATTATAGTGATTACCCATAGGAAGAAGGGTATTATAACTTTGTGCCGGCAGAATATATGTACATATGTATGTAGCAGCCAGAAGGAGCCATTTTGATATTCTTGACGAGGGTCAACAGCCGAGACGATATAGCCATGTCTGTCTATCCGTACGAACACCAAGATCTCAGAGACTACAAGAGATAGAGATATAATTTTCGACAGCACTTATTATGTTTGCACGCAGATCAAGTTTGTATCAAATTTTTGCCACGCCCACTTCCGCCCCCGTAAATCAATAAAATCGAATAACAAGCGTAATTTTAAAGCTAATAATAACACTAATAATAATTTTTTTTTTTTGAGGTAGGGAAGAAAATGTCTACACACCACCATAGCGACGTCTCAAACTATGACTGTGCGGGGATCGCATATGCATGCTGACCCGCTAAAAACTCCCCTTTCTCTGTTTCAGGGCGGAATTTCCCAGCCCGGAACCGCATTGAATGCGCATAACTTCAGGCTGGGCGCTCTGGTGTTCTTAGCTCATCGTTTCACCTGCGTCCAGGCGCCTCTTTTTGCGTCGGAGGATTCTCTCGACGTGTCTCGTTATTAGTTTCCAGTTTTGCTCGTTACTTACGAGCAGTTTGGCAACGTTTTGTGGTCTCCAGATTCCATCGATCTGCGATTCAAGCAGCTCTCTTTCTGTTTGCCACTGAGTGCATAAGAAAAAAGTATGTTCTGCGTCATCTATATCGGCATCGCCATACACGCAGCTTGGCTGTTGGCGTAGTCCTCTTTGGTGCAGGTACTTTCCGAAGTATCCGTGCCCAGAAAGCCGCTGTGTCAAATAGTAGTTTACTTCGCCGAAGTTTCGGTTGCTCCATATTTTTACGTCAGGTATTTGTTTGGCAGTCCACCTACCGGTTGCTTCGTTTGTCCAGCGATCTTGCCACTGTTGCATAGTTTCCTCTCTGGGGTCGGTGTCAGATTCTTAGTTATTTTGGCGCTTTAGCCAGGTGCGCCGTCGCTCTCTGGCCTTCAGATCTATAGGGATTTCGCTGCTAATCACCAAGACTGCTGCTGTCGACACTGTCCGGTATGCGGACGTTACTCTAAGTGCCGCCGTCCTCTGAACGGCCAACAGTGTTTTGCATTTTTGTTTTATGGTCAGGGTGTCTGCCCATGCTTCAGAGCCATAAAGCAGTATTGAGTTTTCTGTTGGCATCAGCAGTTTACGCTTGCCCTCAGTTGGGCCACCAACGTTTGCCATCAGCTTACTGAGTGATGCCACTGCCCTTGACGCTTTTTCCACTGTGTAGTTTATTTGGGTCCAGAAAGTCATTCTTGGGTCGATACGGATGCCTAAGTAGTTGAGTGATAATTTTGTTTTTATTATGTCGTCGCTCACGTGCATTTTCACTTCGAGAGGGATGTGCCGTTTTATTAAAATTATTAGTTCTGTCTTCTCTGTGGCGAGCTTTATACCGTGGGTTTCGAACCAAGCCATTGCTCGCATCATGACTTGGTTTAGCTTCCGTCATGTCGCGTGCCTTAATGATGGCGGCGATGTCGTCGGCGAAGCCGACCAGGTTGCAGTCGTCTGGCATTTCTATTGAAAATATGCTATCATAGCTAGCGTTCCACAGGTCCGGGCCGAGGATAGAGCCCTGTGCTGCACCCGAAGTGACGGTCTTTCGCCTGGTCCCACTTTGCGTCTGGTATATCAGCTCTCGTTTGCTTAGGTAGCTGCGGACCATGCGCATCAGGTAGGCTGGTGTTCCGAAGCGATTTTCTAGCGCGTCGATGACGTCAGTCCATCGCAGACTGTTGAAGGCGTTTCTAACGTCAAGGGCGCCAGGAGCACTATTTTTTTGGAGTAGGCGTTTCCTCTCTGTGCATCGCTTACCGCTTCTATGACGCACTGCAGCGCTCCAGCTGTCGATCTACCTGGTCGAAAGCCATGCTGTCTGTTTGATAGGCCACCTGCCCTTTCTATGGCTGTAGATAACCGAGGTTTTAATAATCTTTCTAGCAGTTTCCCCGCTGTGTCAAGCATGCATAGCGGGCGATATGCACTTGGGGTAGCTGGGTCTCCTTTCCCTTTGTCTATTAGCATTAGGTGCTGTCGCTTCCACACCTCTGGAAAAATTCCTTCCATCAAGCAAGCATTATACATGTTTAGTAGGATTTTCGGGCGTGCGTCTGTTATGGCTTTTAGTGCTTCGGATGGAATCCCATCGGGTCCGGGTGCCTTATTGTTTTTCAAAGACTTTGCTGCTGATCTGAGTTCATTCTCTGTAAAGAAAGGAGGCTTTGTCCGACAATCTGGTATATTGTGCCGTCTATATTTTGGATGGGGTACTATATCGATATACCAAATATACATACAAAAGTGTTTCTTAAATAACTTTTGCAATTTATTTCTGATCACAACCAAATTTTCAGCAACTGTAAGCACTGTAGTTATTATTATATGTACCAAAATTCGATTCCAGCTTCAAACATAACGGAACATAACAAGTGATCTGTGTGCAAATATATTTGCAAGTGATGTATGTATAAAATTATAACTATCTCTTACAGCCTCAAAGAGCGAGCGTTTCATTAGTACAGACGGACATAGCTATATCGTTTCGGCTGATCAAGAATACATAATTTTGTTTTGTCGCTACCCTATCCGTAGCGGGTATAAAAATGATAAGGGACAAACTTGCTGGTACAATATATAAAAAAATTATCTCAAATTATTTTCTTTCTTTTTATTAATCAGGACTCGTTTGGTGCGGCATTCATATCGATTGTATTTCAAAAACCAAAATTACTACAGGGTGTCAAATTTGGATGGACGCATCGAAAATGCCGATCATAGGTAAGTAACTAAACATATCTAAGTGTAGAATATTTAAAGTAATATTGGGGTCTGATAGTAAGAAATTTTTCTTTGCTTTTGTTTCAGACTTACCGAAGATATTTCTGTTTTTGCAAGCTCTGTAGCTCATTTATACAGTAGTTTAACTAAGCCATGCTTTGATCTGATGTTAATTGGTTTGGCATTAATGAGATCTTCTAGACAAATGAAAGCAAACATTTTATCAGGTAAATATCCTTATTTTGTTGAGAAGATATTTGTATACCATTCCCATTCTTGGGTAAAAAATACTACCCCTACTTTATTATATAAATTTTTGTTGCAACCAATATTCATAGTTGACTCTAACAAATTACATAACCTGTGCTTAACTTCAGTTTGAAAAAACCCAGTTTCTATATAGTGTATTAAAATTATGTATATTAAAGTTATATTTTACAACAATTAAGTGGTTAAAATTTGCTTAAATTGTATAGCAACAACTTTTTATCTTTGCCGCTGAAAAATCACAAGAGTTTTTGCAATTATTAATTTTCCGCTTTATTCGCGAACAAAGTATGGACCTAATTGTTGTTGTTACAAACGACGAAAACGAAAACGGAGTAAATGATGACGCGCTGATAAGTTCTCAATTTCAACTGTGTTTATGATTCTATGCTAAGTTACATTTTGCTCAGAGAGCAAAACGAAAGCTTTATTGCGCTCTCGCTTCGCCCTAATTCTAATAACTTCATTTGACAATTTCATTATCTTAACTAATGTACATCAAATGCGCCAACACCGGGCCCGATGAACGGCTGTGCCTTCATGCTATTGGCAGAGGCGCTAGTTTATGTACTGGCCGTTTAAACAGCCCTCCTGTGCTGGTTCGCACGTCTGCGACGCGCACCGCCCCGTCCGCTCCTGGGTATACCGCCACGACTCGACCCACCATCCACTGCATCGGCGGCTGGTTGTCCTCTGCGACGACGACGAACTCTCCGATTCGTAGATTCGGCTGCAACTGGTCCCACTTGGCCCGTGCCTGCAGGCCCAGCATATACTCCCGCCTTTTGTATATCTAATTTTTTTTTGAGTTCTTTTATTTCAGTCAATAGATATAATAATAGATATATACTGGTGCAGGCTTGTCGCATAAGGGGTTTCTTGTTGTCAAAACGAACTAGTCTATTGCTTCGAATTAGCTTTACAACAGCCGGTAAAATGGGAAAGCTGATTAAACAGATTTTTGTTTGTGATTAAATTTAATTGGACGATGACGTGCACGGGGGTGTCACAATGCCGACCTAAGATGTTTTACATATATCAACACATACTAAAACAAGTGAAAAAGCTACAGTCGAGTGTACTCGACTGTGAGATACCCGCTACCCATTTTGAATAAAAGCAATATATTTTGCGGTATTATTCTCAAAATGTACCAAATATACTACAAAAAAACTAAAAATATACCAAACGGTATATGTGGTATATCGATATAATACCGCATTCAAAATATACCATAGACGGCACAATATACCAGATTGTCAGCCAAAGTAACTAAGACCCCTAGTAAGTAGGCGTTTTTGCCCATACAAAAGTATTTCTTTAATAACTTCGACAATTTTTATCTGATCGCAACCAAATTTTCAGGAATCATAACTACTAGAGTTGTTATTGTATATACCAAAACTCGTAACTCTAGCTTTAAAATTACGCTTGTTTTTCGATTTTTTTGATTTGCGGGGGCGGAAGGGGGCGTGGCAAAAATTTGAAACAAACTTGATCTGCGTGCAAACATAACAAATGCTGTCGAAAAAAAATTATAGCTCTATCTCTTATAGTCTCTGAGATCTAGGTGTTCATACGGACAGACGGACAGACAGACAGACGGACAGACACACAGACGGACAGACGGACAGACGGACATGGCTAGATCGTCTCGGCTGTTGACGCTGATCAAGAATATATATACTTTATTGGGTCGGAGATGCCTCCTTCTACCTGTTACATACATTTCCTGCCGGCACAAAGTTATAATACCCTTCTACCCTATGGGTAGCGGGTATAAATATATCTTAGCTAGCTTTATGTTACCAACAAATGAATTGATTGCAATTCGGATTAATTGATTAAACAACTTATTTAAAAATATTACTCCAAGTTCAATTGGCAGGGAGACTAGCATAGACTTGGACTATACGATCCCCCTTACCTGTACTGACTATATTAATATGATATACGTGGATCCGGACTACGGACAGGAAGGGTAATGCATTCCCGAAGCCCTCAACCTCTTCACCGACGGGTCGAAGATGGACGACGCAGTCGGCGCGGCCGTATACTGCCCCAACTCAGATTCCAAACACTCCTTTAAACTCCCTGACCTTTGCAGCATCTTCCAGGCGTAAGTCTTCGCCATTGGCAAGGCTACAGAGGTGGCTCGGGTATACAGCACAATTACAATTATATTAACATCTTTGTTGACAGCCAGGCTGCAATAAGATCAATGCACTCTGATGTGGTCAAGTCCAAAGTTGTCCTGGAAAGCAGAAGAGCAGTAGAGTCGCTGAACGCATCAGCGGTTGTATGTATCTACTGGATCCCAAGCCACCAGGGCATCGATGGCAACGAGATCGCATATACTCTTGCCAAAGAGGGGATAGGGCTTGATGTCGGTAACGTGTGCAATGTATTGATATGCCTGAGATCTCTAGGCAGGTAAATTGAAGTTCGCTGTAGACTTCAGTGCGACGCGAGCTGGCGTAATACCAACTCGTGCAAAACTGCAAGGCTGATGTGTGCTAAGCACACTGTGCTTCAATGAATACTAAGTTTACCAAATACGTCATGCAGCTTTCAAGGAAAGACTGCAGGCTAATGCATTTTAACTGGACACTGTCTATCGGCTCCCCATGCTGTAAAGATGGGCATCACGAACAGCGAACAGTGCAGAAAATGCAACGAGTCTGGAAATAAGGAAGCACTTGAACATCTTCTTTGTAGATGTCCAGCGTTATCCCGACTCAGGATGAAATACCTTGATCGCCGTGTCATAACGAACTTCGTGATGTTTCACGGCTACCATCCAGGATGCTGCTGGCCTTTGCCAAAAATGCATTCATTCTATGCGCCTTCTGAGACGAAGATACCCTCCACCGGTACAGCTACGGACCTCTACTGGTCTATGCTTCGCTCCCGACGACCGGTCCCACCTAACCTAACCTAATATATTACAAAAAAGTATAAAAGCTACAGTCGAGTGTGCTCGACTGTTAGATAGCTGCTACCCATTTTAAATAAATGCAGAATATTTCAGTATTATTCTCAAATTATACTGAAAATGCTGCAAAATACTAAAACATACCAAGCAGTGTGTTTGGTATATCGATATAGTACCACATTCAAAATATAGCATAGATTGCTCAATATACCAGATTGTCAGGCGAAGCAACAACGACCCCTAGTAAGTACGCGTTTTTGCCCATACAAAAGTATTTTTTCAATACCTTCGACAGTTTTTATCTGATCGCAACCAAATTTTTAGGAATCACAATTACTACATTTATTATTGTATACATCAAAATTCGTGATAATTGTAGCTTTACAATTACGGACAGACAGACGGAAAGACGGACATAGCTAGATCGTCTCGGCTGTTGACGCTGATCAAGAATATATATACTTTATAGAGTCGGGGATACCTCTTTCTACCTGTTACATACATTTTCTGACGGCACAAAATTATAATACCCCTCTGCCCTATGAATAGCGGGTATAGACATTTTATACTTGTCTTGCTCGTCCTATTTTTTGAAACAATATTTATGCACCAAGAACGTATTGAATGCGTTCAAAAACTTTTTTATTTTTATTTATAAAACTTGAACATTCTATCCGCATTCATGTGAGAGAGGGGAGGTTTTTTTACAATTGGGTTCCGCTCTTAACAAACATTTGCTTGGTGTCGCTTGAGCCACTTGAGAATGTACATTAAAGTTAAAAAAAACTAAACAGGGCTGGTTTATATAACGGGACGCACGTTTTAAAAAAATAATTTATTTTTGATATACGGGCTATATCACCGAATATCAATGCTATCTTCGAACCCGAAAAGTCATAACTGCAACATACAATGACTCGAGTATGGCTTTGAACTCTGTAACCATAGCCACATAAGCCACAAGCTTTTAGAAATTTCATCTTTAGGGGTTTTCTAATTCTCCTCACGCCTCACCAATAGAATTCAATTAGTTTATTTTCATGGCTTTCTGTAAAAAATCTATTCAACTTACACAATGTAACTCAGGGTAGTTTTTAATTTTTCACTTTGTTTAAAAATTATCTTTCTCCTGCTACAGTAGTACATCTCCAACTCGTATGCTTTAAAAAGCTTTAGTTTCTGGGTTTGAAAAGGCAAAACGCGTCTGTCATTGCCTCGAGAAAGCTTTCTGCTTTCAGAACTATCGCCATTAAGTTTTTTGTTTCCTTCAAACCTCGGTAGTTGTTCAAGTAACACATAAGGACATTTCACAATCACCTGTTAAAACCATCAGTCTTTCAACTATTGAAGAATAACTTCGAGATTCTAATTTATTTGTTCAATGATGTAGACAGGTGATGTAGACAAATTTAGCAAAGAATTTTGGCCGGAACATTTATTAATTAAAGAATTTATTGAAGAAGAAAAATCTCCAAATTGGCTTCCTAATATTAGCAAGAACTTTTAATTTTAAAGCTCCTACTATCTCTGTAACTTCAATAAACTAACATTCTCTTGACTTGTTGGCTATAGAAATGTAAGAGGCATTTGTAGGAAACTAAACAATTATAGTTTTTGCTATTCATGACATTCCCTTGGCTGTAAAATTACGCTTCAGATTTTAACTTATTAAATAATATATCCCTCCTGTTGGTGATTACATCATTTATTCCAATAGGCGAGTAATCGAAGTTACAATATTCAAACCAGAGAACGGCACAATTTTTTTGGTTACAAAAAAACATTTTTTTTTTTCTTCAAATTTTTATTTACAATCTGTCTTATATAAGTAAATCTTACTATAAGTAAATTTTATGACTAATATTTACACAACAGGAATAGCAGATTTCCAGTGATACCTGCTATTAAATAAACCGTCTTGTTTACTTTCAGGGAGATCAAGACTGTGAAATCTTTCGAGTCTTCTATAAATTGAGACCTAGGGCTAAATTATTTACATGATTGTGAAGTCTGTCTGTATATTTCTTACTTTATTTGTTTATCTCTTCTTTTATAGTTGGAATATTTAGAGCTCTGTGAATATTTGCATTGGTTACATAAAATAGAGCGTCAACAATTTGTCGCAATGTTTTTGATTGGAGTATTTCAATATTTGAATTGCTAGCTGTTCGCCAGAGATGGATAGCGTAGACCCAAACAGGCTTCAAAATTGCTTTGTAGAGGAGAATTTTGTTTTCAAAAGTGGCTGCTGATTTTCTACTTAGTAACCAGGACATTTTCAGTGTTTTTATTTGGATTTGTTGATATTTTGCTTTTATGTGCGGTTTCCATGTTAGTCTGCGGTCGAGAAACATGCCAAGATACTTAAGGTATCTTCTGGAATTGCTGAGACGTAGAGTGTGACATTTGGGCATCTTCCTGGTCTTAGTGCAAAAGTTATTTGGACAGACTTCAGGGAATTAATTTTAATTTTCCAGCGATGAATACAGGCTTCAAAATCAGACTGAGCTCACATTGCAAGAGTTGAGATGCTTCGTCTCAAGATGAGCTTTTTTAGAGTGTAAAGGACAGGTCCCATGAAGAACGCCTGCATTTATTAGAAGTAGTGTTGACGTTTCATTTCTCTGCTGAATGTAGTAGCATCTCTTAGACAAGTAAGATCTCAGTAATAGATAGTAGCAGGAGCAGGTAGCCATTTCCTTATCTTGTAGAGTAATCCATTGTGCCAAACTCGATCTAACGCTTGTTGAACAACAAGAAACGTAGCAGTACAGTATTTTTTGTTCTCAAATGCGGATACACAATTTCATTGATAACCCTAGACATTGTTCAGTGGTGCCGTGGCCTTTTCTAAATCCGAATTGAAATTCAGGAATGATGGCAAGTTCGTCCAAACATCAAACATGGCAACATCCTCTTAAGTAGTATTTTTTCAAATACTTTCGATAATATTGTCAACAGACTAATGGGACGGTAAGATGGTAGTTCAGTTTCAGGCTTGTTTGGCTTGAGGATCATAATGATTTCTGCACATTTCCATTGACTTGGGAAATGGTCTAGCCTGAGAATAGCATTAAATACTAGCGTGAGAAATCGTATACATTTTAATGGTAGTATTTTAAGAGTGATGCCATCTATCTTATCTGGGCCTGGTGATTTTTTATTGTTTAAGAATTTAATTTCTGACACGACTTCGTCAAAGTGAATTCTTTCAATAGGCAAGTTCATTTGAAAGGGTGACCCAAGAAAGATCTACACCAACATCCATTGTTTTTGCGGATGATTAAGTTTCTTTTTGCTGGTCTCTTTAGATATTTATATGCTCTCCACAGGTTATTATACTATTTGGTGTTAGAATTAGGGTCTCAATTTCCCAGATATGCCGGTAGAGATAAATTTCGTAGGTTGGACAGTAATTGTCTAAGCTCAGATGCAGCTTTGTTGTATAACCTTTTGTTAGCAGGATAGTGAGTTTCTTGACAACGTTTTCTCAGGTCCCTTTTTGCGTTGAATCTTTTATCGAATGTCAGTGGAAAGGTACAACTGGTTTGATTGTTGGTTTCTGTGGGTGTGGTTCGTATTTATGTAGCTCGCTTTGTGAATTGTATTTGTGAAAAGCTCCACAGCATAGTTTATTTCCTCTTCTGTTTTTAACGTGATGTCTAGGCTTATGGTTTTTTTTAGGTAGTTTTTAAACGCGTTAATGTCTGTGGAAGCAGAGATGACTTTATAGGGCTTGTCGAGCATATGAGCTATTGTGCTATAGGTCGCTATTATCGAAGAGTGATCTGAGTTAAGATGGAAACTTTCCATTACGCGCATGTGTGTTTGTGGGATATCAGAGAATGCTACCAAGTCAATCAAGTCTGGAGTTTTTCGAGTATCTGTAGGCCAGTATTTTGGCTTACCAGTTGAGAGAGTTGTTATATTATTGTTTCGCATGCATTTATATAATTTAGATCCTTTTGGGTTAATTAGTCTGGAGCTCCACCATGGGTGTTTGGCATTGAAGTCGCCCAGTCTTTGGAAAAGTTCTTAAAATCGAGCTCTCTTATTGTAAATCTTGGTGGGGTCGGCACAATAGGTGATTAAAATATTGCAGAATCATTTTTAGCATAGTCGTTGTAATGCATCTGTTTTCGACCAGTAGCTAATTTTTTAGATATAAGCTCCTTATAAACTCTACATCCTTTGTAGCTGGCAGCGTGATCTTCGTTGCAATTCGCACATTTTGCCGGTTGTTCTTTATCTTTTGGACATAGATCGCTGGGATTCTTACGAGAGCATTTTACGCACCTATGAGTTTTGGAGCAATAGGATTTTGTGTGCCCGAATTCCTGACAACGGTGGCACTGAACAATGTCTTTTACTTTATGAGGGGGTTCTATTTTAACAATTTCGTTACTCATGTGCTTAATTTCATATATGTCTTTGTTATTTTTGTTGGGTTCAATGTTCAGGAAGAATAGGTTTAGTGGTTCTTTAGTTCCACATATTTTAATGTTATTTATGTTCCTAACATAGTGACCTTTGGACTCCACATCTTCGTTAATTACTTTAATATCCGTGGAGAAGTGCAAATTCTTTATAACGACCCAAAATTCTGGTTCATGTTTAAGCTGGTATGTGTGGAACTTGACAAAATCAATAGCAAGAATTTTAACGAGGGACCTATATTCATCAATAGACTTAACCATAACTCTCAGTTGGCCATCTCGTTGAGATTTATAAAGGAAATTTTCTTTTTTAATTTTCTTTTCGAGGTAGGCTAGCATACTACTTGTATCACTAACATCCGATAAGAAGATAGAGGGCGGCCTGGCAGGTTCATCAACGTTGTTTTCAGCTATCATGTCCAGGGCACAGTGGGCGATCTGGTCCCGCTAGCGGCATTTAATTCAAATTTTCAAATTTAAAAATCCTTTAATATTTTTTCACATATCGATAGCAGATGCTTTGATTAGATTTTTAAAAGCTTTTTGAGAGCTCTACGATCAGCTGATCATCAGCTGTGATCGGTCAAACACACCATATGATTTCGCAAAGAGCTTTACACAATTTTTTCTCTTTGCGCGCATGGAATTTGAGTTCCTCGGAAATTTATAATTTTTGGTGAATTTGTTAGAAGTTTGGTTTTTTATTATATTCAAGGTATGTATTTTCAAAAAAATCAATGTTTGTGACCGGTCTATAAATGTGTAGCTCATAAAATGTAGTGGTAATTCAGTGTATTAACAACTAGCCCGGATTAGCGTACACCTGTCTTTCGTGGAGTAGAACTTAATTTGTTCAACTAAGTTCAGTCTAACTCCTTTATTAGCCGAAAGTGTGAATCAGTGGCTTCCAAAATGTGTAATATCAACTGCTATTATCTGCTAGCCTTGAAACTATGGTACTTTTTAGAAACAGTGTTAGTACCAAAAAGGGATCTTTTTTTAGTATTGCACTCAGAAGTCATCCCATTTTTTTCCATCATCCCATCATTTTTTAGATAAAGTTTATATATGAAATATGGTAATTGAAGTTCAAATAAAATAAAAGTACAACAAAATTTTAAATTTAAAAAAAAAATTTTTTTAAATTAAAAAAAAAAATTTAAAAAAAAATTAAAAAAAAAAATTTAACTTAAAAAATTCTATGATTTTTTTCTGATCAGTGAAAAAAAACCGACTGAAGATATCTATTTTAGTTTAGAAGTTATTAATTAAATGCCGCTAGCGGGACCAAATCGCCCACTGTGCAGGGCTTCGTTTTCGTCTGCATCATTACTTTTTTCAGTTGTTGAGCGTTCCGATAAGCTAGCGAATTTATTGCAGGTAGTGCTGGATCCGGTGTCCAGGGCAAATTTTTTCTTCAGGAGAATCAGAGAAACTTGGTTTTGTCTTTTGATTCCCTTTGGTTTAGGTTTAATTCTTTGCCAGCTCCAAGGCGATACGTCGCTCATGTTGACAACAACACTTTTTGGTGCTTGTCAGCAAACAGCGTTATGTTTTTGTTTTGTTTTCGAAATTCGCGTAACTGTTTTTGGTAGCTTAAGCGTAGCTTTCGCGTAGAGTTAAAGCACGTATCAAAAATTTGTGTTGTGCCTTTTTACGCAGCCGGGTGTGTGTCGGTATAGGCACACACATATTATACGATATGTACATATGTAAGTCGAGATGCAAGAAATGCCTACAGCATTTGCTCAAAAACTATTTATTTTTATACCATAATTCGAAAATTCAAATTTTAAAGAATCAGCAATTATGTCAGTTTTATGTATTAATATTTAAAAAAAAAACACATATTATTATTTGTCCATTTGTCAAAGAATCAACTCGCAAAAATTATTCAGTCATGAAATATATCCGCGAGCCGCAGCGGCCCACAAGCATCAAGAGAGGAGTTGGGGGAAAAACACTCGAGTGTTTCCGAAAATACTTGGGTGTCTGATCAAATAATCAGGTGATTTTCAGAAATTGAGCAAACTTCAGCAAACTGCAGTGGCGAACGAAAGCAGCAACATTATCTTATAGTTGTTTTGGCGGCTACAGCTTAACCGAACGGTGACGTTAATTGTTTTGTTTCCTGGTGCACAATACATTTGTTAAATATAAGATGTTATAAATGAAAGACAATGTACTAAATGACACTCCTTTGGAGTGAACAGAGTCTGCTAATGTTTAGGTATTCTTCTTAATAATTAAAATTTTATAAACACATTCTGTCTCCTGTAACCAGAGTTATGAGTGACTTTGCATTCATAAAGTTCTGGTCGAAAGAATTCATGCTAACTCTATATTTTCACTTGTCCTATGGATCTTTTATGTTGAATCTCCATTAAAGAATTTATTAAGACAGGATTGAGTCAGTTCAGAAACAATTTCTGATTTATGTTCTTTGTTGTTAAAATTGGAACCTTTTTATTTTATAATATGAAGAATAATATATACATACATTTCCTACGGGTAGCGGGTATAAATACCAATTTTAGTATATTTTTCGTAATTTTTGTGGTATATTCTAGTATCTATCTAGTATATCTTGAAAATATACCGCAATATTTTGTTTTTATTCAAAATGTGTAGCGGGTTGAGGACACTCGATTGTAGCTCTCTTGTTTTATATATCTACTAGCCGACCCGGCGAACTTTGTTCCGTCTTTATGACAATAAATAAGCATATTGTGTTTTTTTTATTATTTCATTCATTATTATTTGTTTTTTTTAGTACATTGGTTGCTCTTCACCTAAGTACCTTTTTGTTTTATTATCAGGCGCAAAAACAACGCAGATGGACCATGAGAAAAACATGAATGTTCTAGATTTAAACCACAAACTTTTAAGGATTTGCCTTGTGATTTGTTGATGGTCCTGGCAAATGCGAGACGTATCGGAAATTGAATTCTTTTAAATTTAAACGGCATGTCGGTTGGGATTATTGGGATTCTCGGAATAAGAACTTCCTCACCTTTGAATTTTCCTATCATTATCGTAGCGTAAATTCAATTGTTCTAACTACCAAACGCGTACCGTTGCACAGTTTTGGTTGGTTTATGTTTTGAAGCATGATTACTACGCAGCCAGGCGTAAATTGTGCGGTGGTAAGCCAGGCACATCCAAAGAGTTTAAAAACTCAATTGGATAGTTGGTGGTTTCATCTTCATTTGTGACGCTGTCAATAAATTTGAATGAACGCATTGTTCCAATGATCTTAATTTGAATTATGTAATTCAGGTCATCTACATCTTTATTCTTAGCCGCTAAAATTGCTCGCTCACTCAACCCTTCATTATTTTTGTAGTTTGGAAATACATTGTTGATAAGTTCGTCTTTTGATGAGACAAAATTGTAGAAATTATTTGGAAATGATATTAATCCGCTCGATTCATCGACAGGTACTTGACCATTACCGATAGTTAGCAATTGCTCCGAGAAATCTTCAGCAGATGTATCATTAAGCAATGTAACTCTCATCTTTGTTGTCAGCTGTAGTTTCTTCACATAGCGCCATTGATTTGACGTTTATTTCGTCGGCAACCATAGATCTTGGAAGTACTGGCAGTATTTGGCGGAAATCGCCAGACAGTAAAATCAGTGCTCCTCCAATCTCGAGCCATTGCGTAAATCTTTTAACGTTCGGTTAAGTGCTTCTAATGCTCGTTTATGCGCCTTGTGCATTCGTCACAGATGATGATTTTCGATGCTGTTAAAACTTTGGCTATTGCCTTCCTTCTAACAATGTGGCTGCTATTCCAGAAGAAGCAACTGCAACCGCTATGTTTGATCTCGCCCGAACAGTTGCTAAAATTAATGACATGAGGAATGTCTTGCCAGTACCACCACACAGTGGGCGATTTGGTCTGCCGCTTGGGCATTTAATTAATAACTTTTAAACTAAAATAGATGTCTTCAGTCGGTTTTTTTTCACTGATCAGAGAAAAATCATAGAATTTTTTAAGTTAAAATTTTTTTTTTTTTTTTAATTTAAAAAAAATTTTGTTTTAAATTTAAAATTTTGTTGTACTTTTATTTTATTTGAACTTCAATTAACATATTTCATATATAAACTTTATCTAAAAAATGATGGGATGATGGAAAAAATGGGATGACTTCTGAGTGCAATACTAAAAAAAGATCCCTTTTTGGTACTAACACTGTGTCTAAAAAGTACCATAGTTTGAAGGCTAGCAGGTACTAGCAGTTAATATTACACATTTTGGACGCCACTGATTCACACTTTCGGCTAATAAAAGAGTTAGACTGAATCCACTTGAATAAAGTAAGTGCGACTCCACGAAAGACAGGTGTACGCTAATCCGGACTCGATGTTAATACACTGATTTACCACTATGAGCTACACATTTATAGACCGGTCACAAACATTGATTTTTTTTTTAAGTACATACCTTGAATATAATAAAAAACCAAACTTCTAACAAATTCACTAAAAATTGTAAATTTCCGAGGAACTCGAAATCAATGCGTGAAAAAAGAAAGAATTTTCTAGAGCTCTTTGCAAAATCATATCGTGTGTTTGACCGTTCACAGCTGATGATCAGTTGATCGTAGAGCTTTTGAAAAGCTTTTAAAAATCTAATCAAAGCATCTGTTATCGATATGTGAAAAAATATATACGGTTTTTTAAATTTGAAAATTTGAATTAAATGCCGCTAGCGAGACCAAATCGCCCACTGTGCACCAAGGGCATCTAGGAAATATAATCTAGGAAATATAAACCACCATTTTCATCATCGATTGCCTTCATTAAAGTATGATAAACTTGCTTTTGTTGGTAATTCGACAGGGGTACATTCGTTTTTTTTTTTTTTTTTATTTATTTATTTATTTGGGCGTTGACGTACTAACGGCAGTACCACCAAGTGGCCCAGCACGGGCTTGTTGACGCGCGGACAAAACAAAATAACTTTGTGAATAGCATGCTTTAAACGAAAATCGCGAATAAATATTAAAAGACGCTGGTTAGCTAATTAAATTAGATTAAAAATATGTTAGAATATATGCATAATAAGATAAATAACAATTAAATACTCGATAATTAAGCTAATAATAAGGGTTTAAGCAAAAGAATAGATTTACTAGAGCAAACTACGTTATTGAGATTATTATAGTTTACACACAGAATACGGAAGGGACTATGGCAAGCAAAGTTATTAGATCTACGTGAAATGAGAAGAGGAAGAAAATTCCTAGTGATCCTGACAGGAACTGCAAAACTAATTTGACTTAACAGCTCCAAAGAGTTCTACGGTCAGAAAGGGAAGGAAGGTTTAGTAATAAAAGTCTGCTGTGATAAGGTGGTAATCTAATATTAGGATTCCAATTTTAACTACGAAGAGCAAATAATAAGAATTGTTTCTGCACCGATTCAATCCTATCATTAGGGTTTACTGGGGATTCCAGACAAGAGATCCATACTCAAGGATAGGACGAACCAGTGAGACGTACAAAGTCTTAGTGATGTAGGAATCATTGAACTCTTTCGACCAGCGTTTTATAAATCCCAGAACACCAATGGCAGACAGAATATGTTTATCGAATTTTAGTTTTGCATCAAGCAGAACCCCTAAGTCATTCACACCTTCCATTCCATTCCACTACAAAAGGTCATAAACTTACACTTATTGCAGTTGGGATGTAATATATTTACTCTGCACCAAGATTAAATCCTGGTTCTTTGATAATATTTGTCCCAAATGACATCATTCGGAAACAAGAGAGATTCTTGTGTTTCACCACAAAGCAATGAATACAATGGCTCATGTGGCGGAGTCAACAACGGCAATTTCACTTTACCATTAATATAATCTAGCCGTTTCTCCGGAAAACTTCAATGCACCACAATACTCATAAACAACTCCCATTTGCCCAATGCAAACGCTAGGATGCAAGCTGTAATCCTGGCTGCAAAGTCTTCTTGCATTACGGCTTTGTCGGTAAAGATTTGCTCGTCTTGCTCGCGGCATTGCTGACTGTAGATAAATGCATAAATCTTCTATCTTCCATAGGAGACGGCAATAGGATTCTTTTTATCCCGCTCTGTTCTGCCGTTCTTGATTTATAAGTTGTCACTCATAACATGACTTTCTTTTATATATTTAGAAGAAGAAGATAGAAGATTTAAAACTGCCAAATTTTTTATTTTATTTTATTTATTTTTTTATTATTTAAGATTCGGTCGTCTTGCTTGCGGCTGACTGTAAAATTTTTCAATTTCAAAAGTTTTTACATATTTTCACTTTCTTTCTTTTTTTGATTGTCTTGCTCGCGGCGTTGCTGACTGTAAAATAAATGTAAATGCATACATACATATATCGTGTATGAGACGTTACCCTTCTTGATTTATAAATGGTGAAAGTTTATAGACTTTCATTTATATATATAGGTAGATAGATAAGTTTATAGGTTTGGACGCCTTTGCACTATGGGTGATAAATCCTAAATTTGGTATTTTTACATTTTCATTGTTGTTCCGTAACATTAAATTGACTTTTTTTTTTTAATTAGAATACTTCAAGACTGCCAAAACATATTTTGAAAATTTTTTGGATTTTGTTGTTTTTTTGTTATTTGTCACAATAAGGACTATGATCTGGCCAATCTACAAAACAGAGTTGGCACGAAAGTTTGTGATTTTTCTGAGAGTTTTATATTCAAATATTAAATAAAACAAAAAAGCTTAAATTTGGAATTTAATCGTCAAGGTATGTAATATTAATTTTTAGCACTACAATTTTAGTACATGTGATATACATATTGTCCAATCGTACAATGTGTTGCTGGTATGTTTTTAGGACCCAGCTAACAAATGTATCTGTGTTTCCTTGGAGTGAAACTTATAAGTCTAGCCAGTCGAGGCAATTTTAAAGCTGAATAGACTGTTGACACTTTTGTCCGTTTTTGTCCAATTTATGGCAATATTCAATGTTGCAGTTGTACTTATGTACGTGAAGTCATTCAAAGTTGTTTGATTTTTAGAGCAACAACAACCACCAACAGGCTGCTGTAGAGCAGTTTGTTTTGCAATTTTTGATGAAGATGAATTAAGTGGTGTTCAGCAAATCTTATCTTATCATAATATGAGTATGAGGTATGCCCATCAAAACTTAATATTGGGCTCTAATTTTTTATTTAATTTTGTAGGGATCCACATCAAATTTAAAATGCGAATTTGCTGAAAATATATTAATTAAATACAATTAGTGCACATTCATTATGTAGAAGTTATACTTGGCTCTGTGTGTGTGTATGTATGGAAAGAAAAAGATTGCCGAGCACGCCTGCTATGTACGAAATTTTATTTGCGACTGACTTCGTTAAGGTATCGTGACAATCGGTTAGTGTTATTGCAATAATCGATAAGTTGCAAGTTACGAGCTCAATAAATCGAACACAGCGAGTTTCAAAACATTAAATATTAAAATATTTTAAAACAAATTTGTCGACAAAATTCGAAAATTTTAACCTTATGGAAAGGTGGGCGGGAAGATGGGCGTGGCCCAACTGGAAAAAAATAAATCCGATATTCTATCTTTATTTTTTAGGTATATGTACAAAGTTTCATGTTTCTATCTTCAAAAAAATTAGAAATACATAAAAAAATAAGTTACTTCAAATCCTTTTTTAAGAAAAACTTCGAAAATGGTGGAGCCATTTAAGTAATGCTAAATGGGGCCCATAGTGAAATGTGAGACATTTTAAGTTCAATGAGCAAAATTTGCCACTGCTGATATTAGTGATCTTAATTGGGAACTCATATATATTAAAACACTTGTAATTACACATGTCAATTGAAATTTTAAAGTTTGTGAGTAGATTTTTGACTAGGTTAGGCGACCGCATAGAATGTGTTTACTTTTGCTGAGCATGATAAGGCTGAGAATTATAATTCTTTTGATTTTAGCCTTATAATCAATAAATATGATTTAATTAATGATTTTCCATTAAATCTTAATAGCTTAATAATCTGAAGCCCATGTGAGGACGCAATAAACCAATCTTTATATATAAATTAATTGAATTTGTTACTCGAACTTTGCTCATGAGTAAAATACGATTTAGAATTTAAGTTTGATTTGTTTATTAATGAAACGAAGCGATCTGTTTGTTTTAAAGACAATTTCAAGACTAAAACTAAGACTTATGGTTTCGCAATCGTCTCATAGCGACCGCTCATATATATATATATATCGTCAATGCAACGACATCCGGCCCAATGCTTATTCAGCACTCATGGTTTGGCTTTCAGTTCAGCCTATTTGAATATATATGTATGTATATCACTCCAAACTTAGGTATAAATTCATAAAATTTTTAATTTTTATTAAAAAAAAACTATACTTGGGCACGCTTACTTACTTACCAAATTTATTCTAAGGGCCGTCCTTAGTTGAAATAAACAAACCGCACAAAAAAATCTTATGTAGTTCAGAAGTTACTAATAAATGCCAATAAAAGTGTTTTGCTGGACCAAAGTGGCTTATTTGTCAAGTCTTCGTCAGTCGACAAATTTGAATTTTTAAGTTGAAATTAAAACTGAATATTTTTTTTGCCAGCAGAACGTGATACCTCAGTAAAATTGATATTTGTGCAAAACTTATTTTTGATGTAACGGTTATTCGAATAACTATATTAATTTTTCGAGTATACACATTTTTTCTCGTATGCTTTGACATGTGTTTCTATGCATTTATTTCTTATCTGCATTTAATCTATGGTACCGTTAGCATTTAGAAGAAGACAAAGTCATGCGTTTAGTAGAAAGTTGATATTTGTGCAAAGTTCTGCATTTAGATTTTGAGCTCGACACGTCAACTGACCTCCAGCAAAAAGTGGTTTATTTTAAGAAATTGTTCATTTCTTAATGTAAAAAGTTTATATTGTTTCCATTTTTGATCATTTTCGCGAGATTTCTAAAATTATTGATTAAAAATGCCGCGTGCACTCGAATTAAGGGAAAAAGAGAAGACTCAAATTAAAACAATGGCTGAGTTTGGCGTTAAAGTTGGCAAAATTGCCAAAAGAATCAATAGGCATCGCAATACAATTGGAAATTATTTAAAAAACCCAGAGAAATATGCGCAAACGAACCGCAAGGGAGCCGTTTCGAAAATAGGCGCGCGCACTAAACGGCACATTCGAGCCTTGGCAACAGCTAAGACAATGAGTTGTGCACAAATAAAAGCGGAATTGCAGTTGCCATTAAGCAGACAAAGAGTGCAACAGATTTGTAAAAAAATTTGAACTTGCAGTATGATGCAAAGGTGCACACACCAAAGCTCTTACCAAGACATAAGAATGCCAAAGTATAAATTTGCGAAAAGTATAAATTTTGGGAAAATGAATTTGAAAAAGTGATTTTTAGCGATGAGAGAAAGTTTATTCTGGACGGCCCAGACGGTAACCAAAAGTATTGGAGGGATCCTAGGCATCCAAGAAAGAGACAGACAGACTTGCCATAAACGAAACCACGGTGGTGGCTCACTTATGGTTTGGGTCGCTTTTAGTGTTAAAGAAAAGTCTCCTATATGCTTTGTACCTGGACGGATAAATGCGCAAATGTATACGGATCTCCTAGAAAATGAACTTATACATTTGCAGAAGAGTTGCATGGCGAGGACTTGATATTTCAACAGGATAACGTTCCTATACACGTTGCGAGGTATACGATGTCGTTCCTGGAATCGAAAAATATACCCCTATTTCAGCGGCCAGCAATAAGTCCGGACTTAAACCCAATTGAGAACCTTTGGGGCATCCTGTCAGCAAAAGTTTACAATGGTGGAAGACACTTTGAGTCATTGAAGGGCTTGAAGGAAGCCATTGTTAAAGAATGGGATCCCATCGACACAAACACGCTCCAAATCTTAGTAAACTCAATGCCCCAACGTTTAGAATTGGTCGTACATGAAAACGGAGATTCAATACCATATTAAAATAATAATCTCAAGTCATTTTGTTACTTAGTTCCTTAATATTTTGCGTTTTTTCAATTTTGCACAAATATCAACTTTCGCTGAACAATTTTTTCGATAAAATTTTGTATGTATTAAACATTTTATAATTTAATAAAAATCATGTTTATCAAATTTCAATACCAACTACCTATTGAAAAAAAATATTGAAAAAAAATGCGCCAAGTAAAAGTTAAAAAATAAACCAACAAAATATGATGCACAAATATCAATTTTACTGAGGTACAAGTTTGCCTCAATGTGGTCGATCCGGTACTTGAAAATTAAAAAAAAAACACTCCGCAAAATTTAATTAATTTTAGGAAATTGCATTCTGTTAGATGATAATTTCGTTAACTTTCACATTTTTTCGTTGCGGTTCCCAAAGTTGCAATATGTTGTTGTAAAGTTTCAATATTTTAAGTACATTTGTCGTACCCACGACTGATTCTAGTGTTGAAATTGGATTTGTAACAAAATATGTTTAGTTTACCCCCAATAACATATATTTACTTTCTTTTTAAGTAGAACTTAAAATTTGTAATAGGGAAATCCTGGGCCCCACTCCTGCAACGGACAAGAGTTACATTATATAACAATTATATAACATTATATAACTATACGATTTTCATCATAAGATCTCGAAAGCCCTTTAAGCCCTCGACTAAAATGTTAGTATTTTTTCTTTATTTTACGTTTTAATCTCCAAAAAGGACCTGCTCTGTCGATAACAGTTATTGCACTTACGGCACATATATTACGGATTGTCTCTCCGAAATTTGGACAGCTCGTCTCGGAGGAGGCAAATCGTTACGGTTACCTTAGGCATATACATTCCCGTATTATAACAAACGCAGAAGAAATTGCCTTTTATGGTGGACACAAGGTGAGATTTTATATTCTTTATGAATCAATAAGTACGTAAGTATTAATTTTCTAACCGTGTAACCGTTTAAGCTGGTATTGTTTGCAGAACTTGAGTGTAGCCTTATTTCTTGTATTTTGGCAAAATATTACCACTGTTTGCGATGAGCATCAATAGTAGTCGTCAACATTATAGACCATGAGTTAAATGTTTCGCGATAAGCGCATTTTCTAATTAAACTAAAAAATACCCCGCAGATGGCAGGGAGTGTGCCGTCTAATTATCGCCTTCGATGTTCAGGTGGCTCGGCATTCGATTGATGTGCAAAACCGCAGTTGCGTTCAGCTCGTCTGCTCTCTAGGACAATCTTCGATTTTACCTCTTCAGAGTGAATTGATTGCATGGTTTCTTGACTATCAACATAGATGTTGACGGCATTATATGTGAAGCCAATACTTCAAGCCACTTCTTCAGCTTTACTGACTGTGAAAACCTGAAAAACTCTATTACTCTATTACACATATTACTCGGTTTATTGTTTGTGACAATATTGTTACGATGGACGGGGTCTGAATGCACTACATAAGACATCTGGTATTTCTTTTCACTATTTAGGTGGAGCTTCAGCAGTTGCGACAGGCATACAATCGCTTAGTTACCCAAATGAATAACATATTTACTCAAAAGCTGTGGTTCGTTATGCTCGAACAATTTTTTATGAAATATCTCTGGTCTGGCACTGGCATGGTGATGGTCTCTCTGCCAATACTAACTGGTTCTGCAACTCCTTCTTCTTCTTCCTCCACATCAACGACATCGGCAAGTGAAGCGAATGCTTCCCATATCAGCGAGCGAACACAATATCTAACAACGTCTAGAAATTTACTCATTTCGGCTGCGGACGCTATAGAACGATTAATGTCATCATATAAAGAGGTTGTTGCATTGGCCGGATACACCTTTCGGGTTGCAGGAATGTTGGATGTGTTTACAGAAACAGCACAAGGCATTTATAGCAAATCAATAGTTGCTGAGCATAATCGGGATACAAGTGGAATCATTGAGTATAGAGACGGCAAACCGATAGCCAAGGGTCGTATTATCTATACTGATAACAATATGATGTCGATTAATTTGTGTGCAGTACCGGTTGTGACACCCAATTGTGATATCGTTGTTTCAAGCTTGACATTGTGTTTTGAGCCTGGTGTTCATGTATTGATAACAGGACCAAATGGATGTGGAAAGTCAAGTTTGTTTCGTATTTTAAGCGGATTATGGCCAATCTATGCTGGTGAATTGCATATTCCGCGCCCACTTGAAAACAAACCCTGCATGTTTTACATTCCCCAACGTCCATATATGTCGATTGGCAGTTTATGTGATCAAATCATATATCCAGATACTAGAGATGATATGAAGCGCAAAGGAATCACTGAGAATGAATTAAGAAGCATATTAAAAATGGTCAGCCTAGAGCATATTGCGCAACGGTAAATACAACATAAATACAAATTTCCATATTAATTAACTATTACATTCTTTTTAGAATTTATTATACCCTGTTTCCATGAAAATTATAAAAATATTGTATATTACGTTAATGCGAATGCATGTAGCAGGCAAAAGAAGTATTTTATAATATACTTCTTATATAGTGTATTTAACGATGTTAGTATGTCTCTCAGACAATCTAAATTTGAATAAGTTCTAAATTTAGCAATGATTTACCCAAATTTTTGAGCCATATTCCAACAAGTTTTGTTTACTTTTTAGTTATTTTATACATTTATACAAAAAAATAAGGAAATAAATAGAAATAATGACTAAAGTTAAATAAAGTTAAAAAAAAAGTATTTCGGAATGCATTAGATTAACAAAATCTTATCCCTCGCGTGGTCCTAAAATTTGGTAACTTTATTATATCAGAGATGGTTTCTTTTGTCTGCTCATGTACTGTATTTAAAAAAAATTTATTATAAGACCCTTTTACCTTGTGGGTTGTAGGGATATAATAATAATAATAATATTCATATTAAACGACATTATATTTGTTTGTACGCCAGTGACAACTTTGAAGTTATACGAGATTGGAAGGATATTCTATCGGGAGGTGAAAAACAAAGAATGGCGGTAGCGCGACTTTTCTATCACAAGTAAGTCTGATGGGGAGAAATCCTTTTGATGATTTAAGTTATTAGAATTGATAAGTAAATTTTGCTTGGAGCAGACCCCGGTATGCACTTCTTGATGAATGTACAAGTGCAGTATCAATTGACGTTGAGAGCTCTATATATGAAAAAGCAAAAAACATGGGTATTACACTGCTGACGATAACACATAGACCCACCCTCTGGTAAGAATAAATAAATATAATTTATAATGTATATAATAACATTAAGGTTATAAATTATTATTGTCAATAACGTAATTTTGTCAACAATTTTTTTTATGAAGGAAATTTCACACTCATATTCTTGAGTTCGACGGTCAAGGAAGTTGGAAGTTTAGGAAAATGGAAACAAATGAAGAACAGAAAGATCAATTTATTTGTTAAGCTTTGTGAAGTATTAGAAAGAGCATATTGTAAATAAAGTCATACATTTAATGATGTATTCACGCCGATTTTAAAATAAATATCTGCAAGATTGCTTTGCAATGTGTAATAAGTGGTTTATTTAAATGAATGAGTGATATCAACAGCGTTATCCAGATTGTTTTTTCGTGTCAAATATATATACATATATAATATATATTATATATTTTTTTTAAAAGAGCAGAACCGGAAAAGATTAGAGAGTGCGGACTTCTAGATGTTTGGATATAAATATACAAAAGCATAGTTGCATTAAATGTGATGCCAAAAAATAACATTTTTAAACAAGAAAGTAGAGTATGCTCGACTGTGAGATGCCCGCTACTATTTAATAAAACCATGTTCTAAAAATATGCCAAATTAATATACTATAAAATTATACATCCAGATACTAGAGATGATATCAAACGCAAAGGACTCACTGAGAATGAATTAAGAAGCATATTAAAAATGGTCAGCCTAGGGCATATTGCTCAACGGTAAATACAACATAAATAAACAAGTAAGAAAGCTACAGTCGAGTTATGAATGACATTTAAATTGATATCATCTATGATACTTATTTCAGAATTTATTATACTCTGTTTCCACGAAAAACTATAAAAATATGGTATATTATGTTAATGCGAATGAATGTAGCAGGCAAAATAAGTTCTCAGACAGTCTACATTTTAATAAGTTTTACCTCTAGTAAATTGCAAGTCTAAAAATGTTAAAAAAAAAAATATGAGGCATTAAATTTAGCAATGATTGACCCAAGCAATGTCTAAAATTTTTATTTTACCTTTATACATATGTATAAACATATATATATTTCATATTTATATCTTTGGACGTTGATGTACTAACGCTGTACCATCAAGTGACACAGGAATACCAAGCACGGGGCTGTTGACGCGCGGACAAAACAAAATAAATATGTGAACAGCATGCATTAATCAAAAACCGCGAATAAATATTAAAAAGACGCTGGACAGCTAATTAAATACAATAGTGTTTGAAATTAACGAAATTAACGTAAGCAACAAAATGATAATCTGGTAACTCTAAGTTAAGCATATATTGATATGGCATCCTTCTATTGTATTTCACCATAGACATAGAATGTTGTGAAATAAAGTAGTTCGCGTTGAGTCGTTAAGTTGTATAGAACACAGCAAATGAATTGACTGTATAATAAACATTTATTATAATTTCCGCGTAATTAACTCTTGTCTATTTATTTGCACTACTGCGATCTGATCGTTGGACCAAATTCCAACAGGTTATGGGCCCAGTATCCCTAGTGCAAGTAAATTAGACAGAAAGTGCTGTGACAATAAGCCGTGAAAAATGGCAAGTCCGCTAAACGCGGAGAACTATGACTCGTGGAAATTGCAGATGAGTGCCATACTCGTGAAGAGCGATCTATGGGCATATGTAAACGGCTCAAAATTGTGCCCAGATGCGGAGGCTGAGCAAGCAGCTTGGAAAAAGCAAGATGAGAAAGCTCGTGCAGACATCCTATTGTCAATCAGCCCATCTGAATTGGCCTTAATCGAAAACTGTGAATCGGCAAGAGAATATTGGTTGAAACTGCAAGAAACGTTTCAATCGAAGGGACCAGTGCGAAAAGAAAGTTTGCACAAACGCGTAGCTGTGTCCCGTATGGGTGAAGGTAGTGACGCGCGACAACATATAAATGATTTCTTTAATGCAGTAAAGAAATTGAAAGAAATTGGTGTAGCCATTGGTGACGATCTACTCGCGACTCTTCTGTTATATAGTTTGCCGGATTCCTATGAAACATTTCGATGCGCAATAGAGACACGTAATCAGTGTTGCCAAAGTTTGTTGAGAAAAAAAGCTGTTTTTGACGGGTAGAACGATGCAAAAAAGCTGAAAAATTAGAAAAAAGGCTATACAAAAAGCTGATTTTTCAATTCATTGGATTCTCTATATTTTTCTGATAGTCACAGGGTGAGCTCACGAAATCGGTTATCTAATATTTACAAGATTTGGAGAATTTCATTAAAACTATCCTCATTCTTCTCATTTTTATTGTCATATGTTCATCCAGTTCCTATCATTTTTAGGAATTTATTAGGAAGGTTATATCTATAGCAGCATTTGTCAAGTCTACGCAAGCCATAACTGAAAATGCATGATTTAGAATAAAATGTATTTTCATTTTAAGTAGAAAACAACGAGTAGAAAAACGAATAGCGCTGTCGTCTTCAAAGTATTTAACGACTAGGTTTCCTAGATGATCCAATTGAGCCAACAATGTATGGTCGGCCACAAAAAGACATAGCACTGCTTCTTGCTCCATCGTCTTGACCGTCAAAGTTACAAAATCTATTTGGTTTGTTTGCATAAAGCCGCAACTAGCACTTTTATGCTTTTTGGTCAAAGCATTGGCAAATCAGAAAGTTTTACGGTGATTATACATTTGCAGTAACTGTCATCCGTGTCGTCCTCTTCCTTTAGTGACGCTACGATAAGAATTGGAGTGTACTTTGAGATTGCTTTACAACACTATACAATCGATTTGTCACTAAAAATGTTGGCAAGCATCGACAGAAGAGCTACAGCAAATATATTTCCATAATTTTGGGCAAATAAAAAAAAAATCTAAAAAAAAGCATTTAAGTAAAAAAAAAGCCAGAATTCCCGCTGCCCGCTGTTTTCAATTTTTTCAAGCAAATGGCATTTGAAAAAAGCCAGTTTTGACGGGAAAAAAGCGACTCTGCCAACACTGGGTGCATTTGTCGAGTTCTATGATGAACCAGAAGACTGCATCGATATGCAGCTGGAGAGTATCGCAGACGAACCGGAAGACAGTTCACCGAGTGACGAGGGCACAACCGAAGAGGCAATTCAGCCGGTGAGACATGGTAGAGGACATCCTAAGATGATAAGGATTGGTAAGCGCGGAAGACCCCGCAAAGTCTATCAGCCAAG
This sequence comes from Drosophila kohkoa, assembly GCA_019972355.1. Lineage (NCBI taxonomy): Eukaryota > Metazoa > Arthropoda > Insecta > Diptera > Drosophilidae > Drosophila > Drosophila kohkoa. The sequence goes on along the minus strand of BJEL01000084.1, from coordinate 743,109 downwards.
ATTCGAGGTTCCCGAAAATAGTCAAGAAGACCAGGATGTAAATGAAATATCATCCGAGGATGCATTTGAAGAGTGCGAAATGGCATTCGCTGCAACATCAAATGATCCTTTGACTATTACTGAAGCACAAAATAGTGACAACGCTGATAACTGGATAAGAGCTATGGAAGACGAATTCATGGCGCAAATTCTCAACAAGACCTGGCAAATTGTTGAACGACCAAAGGAACGCAAAGTAATTGGTAACAAGATGGTTTTCCAAACAAGCAAAAGGTTATGCGCAGAAGCCCGGAGAGGATTTTCATGAAACGTATTCGCCTGTGGCGCGATTCACGTCCGTGAGATGTTTAGCTGCTTTATCAGCAGAATTTGATATGGCAATTCACCAAATGGACGTGGTCACAGCATACCTTATCGGAGAGCTGGAAGAGAAAGTTTACATAAACATCTCGGAGAACTTCAATGAGTTTATGGAAAAGCTAAAATCTGGTAGCTCAATTGGATCCACACAACAACGTCCTGACCATGAGTACGTGGAAGCAGCCAATGAGTGGCGAAAAGCCTTAGAAGTAATTCGAGATCCAGTGTGCTTATTAAAGCAAGCATTATATGGACTACGACAATCCGGATTACGTTGGTATTGTAAACTTACAAAGAAACTACAAGAAATCAGACTAGAACCCACTGAGCAGGATCCATGTTTATTTGTTAAACGACAAAACGAAAAACTTCTAATAGTCACGATCTACGTGGACGATTTGCTACTCGCCTCAAATCATCCAGTATGGCTACAGCAAACGAAGAGACATCTCAGCAAGGCATTTAAGATGAAGGTTTTCGGTGCAGTGTAAACGTGCTTGGGTATCGAATTCAAACAAGACAAGATGAAGCGTCAAGTTTTCATTTCTCAAGAAAAGTATATAAACGCTGTACTTAAGAGATTTGGAATGAGTGATTGCAAACCGGTGATATTACCCATTGAAACAATAGTCAAGAAGACCAGGATGTAAATGAAACATCATCCGAGGATGCATTTGAAGAGTGCGAAATGGCATTCGCTGCAACATCAAATGATCCTTTGACTATTACAGAAGCACAAAATAGTGACAACGCTGATAACTGGATAAGAGCTATGGAAGACGAATTCATGGCGCAAATTCTCAACAAGACCTGGCAAATTGTTGAACGACCAAAGGAACGCAAAGTAATTGGTAACAAGATGGTTTTCCAAACAAGCAAAAGGTTATGCGCAGAAGCCCGGAGAGGATTTTCATGAAACGTATTCGCCTGTGGCGCGATTCACGTCCGTGAGATGTTTAGCTGCTTTATCAGCAGAATTTGATATGGCAATTCACCAAATGGACGTGGTCACAGCATACCTTATCGGGGAGCTGGAAGAGAAAGTTTACATGAACATCCCGGAGAACTTCAATGAGTTTATGGAAAAGCTAAAATCTGGTAGCTCAATTGGATCCAAACAACAACGTCCTGACCATGAGTACGTGGAAGCAGCCAATGAGTGGCGAAAAGCCTTAGAAGTAATTCGAGATCCAGTGTGCTTATTAAAGCGAACATTATGTGGACTACGACAATCCGAATTACGTTGGTATTGTAAACTTACAAAGAAGCTACAAGAAATCAGACTAAAACCCACTGAGCAGGATCCATGTTTATTTGTTAAACGACAAAACGAAAAACTTCTAAGAGTCACGATCTACGTGGACGATTTGCTACTCGCCTCAAATCATCCAGTATGGCTACAGCAAACGAAGAGACATCTCAGCAAGGCATTTAAGATGAAGGATTTCGGTGCAGTGTAAACGTGCTTGGGTATCGAATTCAAACAAGACGAAGCGTCAAGTTTTCATTTCTCAAGAAAAGTATATCAACGCATTGAAACAAAGTCAACATTGCGAAAAGCAGAGCATCCAAGCGAAGACGAAATGAATAAGTATCCTTATCAAAACTTAATTGGATCTTTAATATTTCTTGCAGTTACATCACGACCAGATATAGCATATACGGTAAATTTTATGAGTCAGTTCAACTCATGTTACACGATCGACCACTGGAAAGCAGCAAAACGTATCATCTGGTACCTAAGCGGTACAAAGACGGTTGAACTTCTCTTCAAGCAGACGGGAGATGATCTATTTGGTGTGGTCGACGCTGATTGGGGAGGAAACTTGACAGATCGACGTTCCTACTCCGGTCAAGCATTCGTATTGGCAGGCGCCGCCATAAGTTGGGAGGCGCGCAAGCAACGTACTGTCGCATTATCGAGCACAGAATCGGAGTATTTAGCCATGTCCGAGGCAGTGAAAGAGGCTTTATACTTGAAAGCTCTTTTGAACAAGATTGGCCCAAGGTGTAATGACAATCAAAGCGCTCAGCACTTGGTCAAAGGTTTTGGATTCCATCCTCGCACAAAACACATAGACGTGCGGCACCACTTTATCCAGGAGATACATAAAAGTGTCGACATTTCTGTGGAGTATATGCAGACAGAGCGTATGCCCGCAGATGTTCCAACGAAAGGCCTAGGCGGCCAAAAGCACAATGAAAGTAGTGCATCATTAGGATTGATAAGTATTTAAGATAACCATTTTGAGGGGGTGTGTTTGAAATTAACGAATTAACGTAAGCAACAAAATGATAATCTGGTAAGCATATATTGATATGGCATCCTTCTATTGTATTTCACCATAGACACAGAATGTTGTGAAATAAAGTAGTTCGCGTTGAGTCGTTAAGTTGAATAGAACAGAGCAAATGAATTGACTGTACAATAAACATTTATTATAATTTCCGCGTAATTAACTCTTGTCTATTTATTTGCACTACTGCGATCTGATCGTTGGACAAATTCCAACAAATAGTAATACTATATTAATGGGGACGCGAACTATGCTATGATATAAAAAAAGAAAACAATTAAATACTCGAAAAATATGCTAATAATAAGGCAGAGGAATAGATTTACTATAGCAAACCACCGTATAGAGATTATTATAATTCACACACAGAAGACGGAAGGGATTACGGCAAGCAAAGTTAGTAGTTCTACGTGGAATGTGTAACGAATCACCAAGGATGTATTCGTCTGGTGCTGGTGTCAGGTTTATTAGCGTGGCGTACGCGCTGGCTTCTCCGGGCTTTGCTCAGATAGCATGGAGTTCAAGGAAAGGGCCAACTAATAGGACGCACCACTAATAATAATAATACACTTAAAATTCGCGTACATATGGAAGACAGAGAAGAAGGAGTGTAATGGGAAGGTTACATTAAACAATAGTGAAAGAGAAGAGAAAGGGAAGGAGAGGAAGGTAGGTTAACAAAGAAGACGGAGCCACTTTCTAATGCAACACAGCTGTTATTGCGTGCAGACGCCCACCCTACCATGATCCTGCATTCAAATGCCAAAAACTTAAAGTTGGCAAGATCCCTAAAAGAAAGTGGTTCGGCTAACCTACTCCTGCTTGGTGATGCATGGTTCCAAATAAAATTATAGAATTAAACGAACATACTTAATTTATTAACATATCGAAAAAATGATTTGAATTTTAACATTACAAACGAAATGACAAGAAAAATAAAACAAATAAATAATTTAACGGACAAACATAGTAAGTGTGTATGAGGCGGAAATTATTTAAATAAGGCAAAAAGGAAAGTATAAATAAATAAATACTAAAAATAATTAACCTATAAATATAAAATATGTTCTAGCATAAATATAATATAAATAATTATTTTTGCATTTAAATGTTGAATAAATTAAGAGAAGGAAAAAATGAGCTAAAATTACCTAGTTTTGGTTCATTTAGAATGCAATGTTAGACCACCACACCGAATATAGGCAAACACTAGATCCAAGTAAAAATGAGGATCAGCTGATGGCTTTCACTCAATGAAATGTTTTGCTATTGCCAGTCTCGCAAGGTCATTGACCGCTGGGACTGCCGACAGCTGTAGCAGCGCTATGGTCAGATGGATCACAAGCAACAGGGAAGCTTTAGCTCTAGCTCATATATTATTAATTAGTTAGAGTGGAACAGACTTACATACATTAGAGACTCCCACGCAGAAAGATTTTTCCTTGTGTTGGTGCCTGTCTGTGGTGTATCTGTGGGGAATAATAATAATTGGGAGCTTTTGCGCCTGCATGAAAGCTGCTTGCTATGACCGGTAGCGTCGATCAAAACAAACATGCATACATACAAATGTATGCAGGTATGGTTTTACATGCTTTTCAGGCAATACAAAAACATTAAATTTTATAACTAAATACAATTTTACAAAGATATTTTGCCTATATGTGTTGCCTTACATGCATTCTTAAATGATTGCCATTTCTATTTTACACAATAGTACAGTGGTACTTGTATTATGAGGGCCCAAGAAAAGTTGTTGTTTCAACTTTCTCGTCACATCTTATTACACTTACAACATTGATGGACTATCACTTATAGATGCATAGCTGAACAAAATAACGTAAATTAACAATAATCAAAAAAAAAAAAAAAAAAAAAAAAAAAAAACATAAGCTGTTAGTCAGCCGTTTGCCTTCCTCCTGGGTGACACATATACTCGGCCTCGATGCCACCACAAGTGCGGAGCAAATAGCCAACGGAGATCGCAAGGCTGCCGGACGCAGGTGTTTTGCGGTAGAAACACAGCCTGCTGGGAAGCAATTCTCCTGTGCTCAATGAGCGTCTGCAGCTAGCCACAGCTCATCTGTTTGCGTTGTACAGACAGCTAATGGGGCCAGCACAGCTGCGACTTGGAGCTTTTGGTAGTTGGCCGTTAATCAGTCATTTGTGTGTGGTGAAGCTCCAATTGAAATGGATTTAAAATTCGACCACTGAGTTATTACAAATTATTACGGCGTTTTATAAATTATGACTGCGTTTTATAAATTAATACGGCGTTGTATCATTAGATTATTAGATTCAATTTGCATATTGAGTTTTTATAATTTACACACTGGGTTATTAGATTCAGTGTACATACTGGGTTATTAGATTCAGTCTACATACTGGGTGCCGAATCTAAAAATAAATACACAAAACTAAACTTAGAACAACAAAAAATTAAACATACGTATAACAAATATTTACCCTAATCTGGAAAACGGCACTTGATATGGGAGGACGTGGAAGTGGACAACCATCTATTGCGTAGGTTAAGTGGACGGCATAGGTGCACTTTTGTGAAAAAAACACACAATTAACATATTAGTATATCAATTATACATTGCAGAACCATTGTATACTTACAAATACGATATATGCAACGGACTTCGCCAACCACTTCACTGAGATATATTTTTTGGTATTAGTCACATGCACTTTTACACATTTTTTTTTCAGGTTTTTCACATATCCTGTTAACAATTGTGTTACAAACAAAACCAACATCAAAAAACTCTTTTCGGAATTTGACAAATAATCCTACTCAAAAACGTAATCGTTGTCTATTTTGGTGTGGACTTAACACGATCAGCTGATCTAGTAATTCACGCTTGTAAGTATCGTGGTCCACCAATAGATGGCGCTACTTTTGGAGCTTTCAGACTCATTGGTAAATAAGGCTCCGCTTCTCAGAACAAAACATGACAAGACATTTATAACCATTTTCTCAGACTACAAATAATTTTCTACAACTAAACAAATTAAATAATACAAATTAAATATGACAATAAGCATATTAATAAATAATATTAAAAATAATAAGTATAAATATATATGTATGAAGAAAAAGAAAAAAAAAATATTGTATACTTTTAGGCTTAGTCAATTTCAGATACGGCAAGCGGCCTACTACAAATGGGAAGAGAAAGCAAATTCCTAGTGATCCTGACCGGAACTGCAAAAATAATTTGACTTAACAGCTCCAAAGAATCTATTTCACCATTAATTAGTCTCTGAATGAAAACAGTACTTTGCATGGTTCTAAGGTCAGTAAGAGAAGGAAGGCTTAGGTAATAAAAGTCTACTGCGGTAAGGTGATAATCCAATAGTTACGTAATATATTTTGTCCAAATATAAGCAAAACAAACGTTTTCCCAATATACACGTTATTCTTTAATATCTTCGACTTTTCTATCTATATTGTGCCGTCTAGTCAATGGTATATTTTGAATGTGGTAATGTGTGCGATATCGCTATAAAATGAGAGCGAGAGAGCAGTTTGAAACCTGCTTTAACTAACTAAGTGGCCTGAAGTCGCTAAAACTGATTCTTTGTTCCGCACCATCCCTGTGAATAAGATTTGATTGAAACTGGAAGCCTGATTGGACAACAGTTTTCTTAGTTTAAGGTGTCTTCTATGTTATCCAGGCCTGAGCAGAAGGCTCGCATAACAACCTTCTCGATTAGCAAATCATCTTCGTCTAGGACTTCTGGACAAACCTGTACTTATCACAGACATAGACGTTGTCTGCCATCTTAGCAAGTTGAAGCATGCTAGTGAACTCACCATGGAGTAATCACGTATGTTTCTGTGTCCTGCACCGAATTGATTGTACAAACCTAGAGAATTTGTAACCGTAATGGAGAACTTGAACCAGCCCGTATTACTCGGTTTCCTGAATGGCTCGGCCGTGTAAACCCTGTTGAATACTAACGTATATACACAGCCCGGTCGCGGGTATAACTTTGAATAAGAATTTTTGGCTAAGGACAAGCAAACGAAGAAAGACGTTTTTAACCACAATCTGCTTCCGTTTTGCTTTACTATATGGCGACCGCGAAAGTGATTCGAAATAACCTGCCATAGATTAAATTACACACGTGGGATGCAAGATAACAATAGGGCCGACAAAATCAAGCAGTCCCAGCCACCACACCTGCAAGTGAAAAGTACAATACACTACAGGTGAAAAAATGTGCTTTATTAATACATCATAAATGACATTGCGAGTGAAATAAATGAATTGAATCAATATTCGTCAAACTTGCGATAAATATTCTAAAAAGTGTAAATATTTTCCAGCGGTTCATCAAATTAAATCAAAATTGCAACAAATCAACAAGAAAAGGACGACTTCATCAATATGACCTGTGCGACCAGCATCGGTACCGCCTGATTCGAAAGGCCCCGGACAACTGCAGCAGTCAACAAGTGCGAGAGGCGCTTCTTGCACCAACGCGTTGCAACGGTGGCAATAGTTAGCAAGTGTGAGGGTATCCGTCCTTTGCACCAACGGTAGAAAACGTTAGCAAGTACAAGAGGAGCGAAAAAAGGATAAAATTATTCCAACAACATCGCTTGATAAAGGACTTGATCAAACTGCAACAACCCCCCAAGAAAATGAAGGGTCGGAGATGCCTCCTTCTACCTGCTACATACATTTCCTGTTGGCACAAAGTTATAATACCCTTCTACCCTGCGGGTAGTGGGTATAACAAAGTACGTGTCAGTTTGTACCGATAAATTCCATCGTTCATTGCTAATTAACACTTTTTCCCGTTCGTTCATCTTTTCCCAATCTTTCCGATATGTGATGCAGCAATAATCGCAAAATAAATTAGATTGGATTTTCGCAAAAATGACCAATTACCACAAAGAAGATTGTTGGAATACCCTTATTCAAATAGACAAAAATACCATTTATTATATTATCTAAGTATATCGATTGTTGGGAATGGTGCTCACACTGCAGTGTGCACTGATGTACTCACTCACTTCGTCCGTAATTTTAAAAAGTGTGAATGTGGTCTGATGTTAAGTAAAAATAACTAAATAAATAATAACTCAATAATTAAAAGAATAAAAAGCTTGTGTACTATCAGCGCGCTAACGACTTCTTACACTTAAACATTCGGGCGAGATGCCACTTTTAAATTTTTTGATGAACTTGTCGATGAGTTGTCAGCTGCAGACGCTGAAATTGATGAAATGGATAACGTTTCACACCTACTGATCTCATTGCCTTCGTCATACAGTGGCGTTATAACAGCAATTGATACCCTGTCAGAAGAAAATTTAACATTAGGTTTTGTTAAAAATATGTAGATTGTTAGACACTGTCGTAAGGTAGAACATATTAAAAGAGATCTACATATGATTTTTTGATGTGGTTTTATTCTTTTTATGCGTGTCCTACGGAATATATTTTTTGTTTGATAAAATTTTATTTATATTTTTAACATTAAATCTTTTTCTTTTGACATAAACATAAAGTTTTTTTTCCTGGTTTAAAGAAATTACTTTTTCACATTGGCTCCAGGTTATTAAGCGATTAAGATTTAATGGAAAATCATTTTTATACCCGCTACCTATAGGGTAGAAGGGTATTATAACTTTATGCCGGCAGGAAATGTATGTAACATGTAGAAGGAGGCATCTCCGACCCTATAAAGTATATATATTCTTGATCAGCATCAACACCCGAGCCGATCTAGCCATGTCCATCTGTCTGTCTGTGTGGCTGTCCGTTCCGTCCGTCCGTATGAAACACTGGATCTCAGAGACTATAAGAGATAGAACTATAATTTTTTTCGACAGAATTTGTTATGTGTGCACGCAGATAAAGTTTGTTTAAAATTTTTGCTACGCCCACTTCCGCCCCCGCAACTTTTGGTGTGTGATTGCGATCAGATAAAATTGTCAAAGTAATTAAAGAAATACTTTTGTATGGGCAAAAACGCCTACTTACTAGGGGTCTTAGTTGCTTTGGGTGACAATCTGGTATATTGTGCCGTCTATGGTATATTTTGAATGTGGTACTATATCGATATACCAAATATTTCACAGCTTTCTTATGTGTTGTTTTTAAGTTTTGGGCATTTTAACTGTCACACACGATCGTTTAAGAAAATGTGAAATACTCAGATGGTCATTATATAAAACTAGTAAAAATCTATAAAAATGTAAAGATCTTTTGGGATATCGATGTTTTTTTTTTACCAAAAATACTGCAAGTTATTAAAGTGTGGCTTCGTAAAACATAAAAATACAAGAAGGCACCAGATGTTTTTAAAAACTAAATTTCCGTTCAGTTTTGTTTTGAAAATAGCTATAATTCTCGCTAGCCGCTAGTTTTCAATTTATCCCGTATTTTGCTTTTGAAAACTAAATTGGCAACAATTGAATATGTTGTGTGGGGCTTTCGTTAACATTTCAGGTTTCTTCAATAATGTGTCAATTGACGCCATTAGGAAGTGTCTTACATCAGTTTACACTAGACGTCGTCAAGGGTGGCAAATTTCGACACTCCACCCATAATTTTTTGGGTGCTACTTAGCAGTCGCAAGCAAAGTAAGAGATAAACACACACTCAAAATCATGTGAGTACAGCCTTTCTTGCCTTTGCCTTTTCGGCACCCGATCAGTTTAGATACTTTGCATGTAAACACTTGTGTCTTGCCGGTGGTTGATCTTCGTGCAGCCGATCATGACGAAATGGCTTGTGTCTTATGAGTATCTGCTCAAACTCTGAAAAACACTCGAGTATTTCAGACACTCGAGTATTTTAGACACCTGAGTGTTTCAGACACTCGTGTGTCTGATCAAACACTTGGGTGTCTGATCAAACACTTGGATTAGATTTTAAGACCATTGAAGTCTTTCAATGATCTTTTGGGTGCTTTTACTTTGACAAATGGTCAAACAAAATATCAGGTTATTTTTTTTCTTGAAATTTATGGAAATTGTACAAATATGCGAAATACCCTTTTGTAATTATATAGGCATGTCAGAGAGGGAGTAATGCAGCATCTAGTGTCTAGTGCGTATCGGCACATTGACACTGCGTAATTAAGAGTGTGCATGTTAGATTGCATCATCCTTTATTTGCACCGTGATTGATTGTCCGCATTTTGTCGCTTTGACAAGTACAGTTATTGCGGTGCGACAGCGTATCGTCACTGTAGCCGAGTGTGGTTCGATGGCTATGAAATAGGCAGTAAAGGATCGAGCGAGCAGTGTTCTCAGGCAATCGCCTGTGAAAGCATCGGAACACGCTTCTCGATAATGAACTGACTTCGGCAGAACCGACTCCGACATCAGAAGTGGGAATCGGCCCTGACCAAACTACTTCAAGGGATGTCTTCGCGTTAATAGAGCAACAAAATCTGAATTTTTTGGCACTGATTAAGGGGCTATAGATGCCGGCGAGCGAGTTGCAACAGAATGTTTGCCGAAATATAATCCAGACATTGCTGGTGTGGATGCCACGCAATAGTCCGCAACGGTTGACATAATTTTACGAGGAAAACCATTAAGTGACAATGTTATCAGTGTGTAAAACTTGGTCATAAAAAGCTAGACTGTAAAACTGAAATGAGCGTCCAATTTCCAGCAACTGGAAAGGAGTACAAATAAGATCGAATATCATTACTAAAGCAATACTCAAAATTGATTGATTGATTATTGATTTGCGGGGCGGAAGTGGGCGTGGCATTCTGAAACAAACTTGATCTGCGTGCAAACATAACAATTGCTTCCAAAAAAAATGATTGCTCTATCGCTTATAGTCTTTGAGATCCAGTGTTTCATACGGACAGACGGACATGGCTAGATCGTCTCGGCTGTAGATGCCTCCTTCTATCTACATACATTTCCTGCCGGCACAAAGTTATAATACCCTTCTACCCTATAGGTAGCGGGTATAAAAGGTATTATAAAAACATATCATAAATTGCTATCATATAATGTGATGTTTCATGGTTGTGAGGTGGCCAAGGCTTCTAGATGCCGATAGAGAACGATGTCAAACATGAAAGAAAGTACAACTCCCACCACATAGTGCCTACCACCATCATGAAGGTCATCATATCCTTAATCATATCAGTGGGGAAGCCCGCGCATCGCATGATGATGATGACTTTTGGTAAATCGACGTATTTAAGGCACTTGCAGATGTCTCAACTGCTGTTGTAGCATTAGCCTACTTTCCTGGCTATGTACCGAGTTCACCTGGATTGGATACGAAGTCAATACTCATCATATTGGTAATTTGATTATCGACTTCGTTTGTAATAATAACTTTAAAATGTTTATGTATGTAGGTTCTGAACTGACATTAGAAACAAAGGTCTTACAGTCTAAGTCAGAATACTAGACAATTCACTTTAATATACAAACTGTAAATTCTAACCCAGCAACATAAGAGGTGCCCTTGATAAAAGGTGCCTTATGAACAGGGGCAAGAAGGAGTGAAATGCCTATTGGTGGGAAACATAATCAATTCACGATGAAGACGGCAAAAGTGCAGACCATGTTTGGGATACGGCTGAGGCGCTAGTGATTCGTCGAGCTTTTGAACTATATAATCGAGTCTGCCAAGGGTTAAAAATACTACTACAAAAAAAAAGACGCTGACTTAACTCAAGTCGTCCTCCGATATGCTGAGGAATTATGGGTCCACGACTCTTACAGAAGGTCATAAACTAAAATTTATTGCTATTGAGATGTAACATATTTACTCTGCACCAAGATTCTAGACGATTAAGGTAACATTGCAACAGTGACATCGCAAGACTATCATTAAATTTCAGGTAAAGCTTGACGTCATCAGCGTACATAAGTACACGGGAATGCTCAATAGCAGAAGGAAATTCAGTTATAAACAAAGTGAACAATAGAGGACCCAAATGGCTACCATGGGGCACACCAGAAGTAACTTGGACACATTTAGATACAAAACCATTATAATAAACATTCTGAATTCTGTTGGAAAGGTATGAGGATATCCACACAATTAGGCTATGGGGAAACCCTAAAGGAATTAGTTTATACAATTAGAGGTGATGACTTACTGAGTCAAAAGCCTTACTAAATTCGGTGTAAATGACATCTGTTTGCATTTTATTCTCGAATCCTTTAATAACAATAGAAGAGAACTCCAATAAGTTAGTAGAAGTGGACATAGATTTCACAAACCCATGTTGGTAAGGTGAAATTATAGATTTACACAGATGTTGCAGTTGAGAAGTTATAATTTTTTCAAATGCTTTCGGAATCGCAGACAATTTAGATATACCGCGATAATTTTAAACTTTAGATTTGCTCCCTTTTTTAGGATAGGTATAATGTATGATTTTTTTCAGATTTTAGGAAAAGAACATGGGTTTACGGACAATTCAAACAATTTAAAAAGCGGTTTACAGATACTACTAGCACAATACCTTAGCACACAACTAGGCACTTCACCCGGACCTGCCGAAAAAACAGGGTTTTATAGCCAATAGTTCCGTTAAAATAGAGCTTTCAGCAATTAAAGGACCAAAAATACAATTAGATAAATTTAACTGATAAGAATAAGAAAAGGAATTTTGGAAACTTGGAACAGAATATGTCGTTTATAAAAAGTCCGCAAATAAATGGGCAATACCAGAACCAATACTGTTATATTCTCCAAAGACATAAAAGTTGGCGATCTACGCTTCGAGTTAACGAATTGGTAAAATCGTTTAGGATCGCGCTGAAATCTTATTCTGCACCTACTCAAATAATTATTGTAACACTCACTGTTATTAGTGCGAAAAGCACGGTTGCCACTTTTGTTACAAATGTACCAAAACTGGTACATTTTTTATGCGTTGGTACATTGGATCACTGTTTTACGTTTTGGTACATTTTTAATATGCCTCTTCTAGTACAGTAGATTCCGGTTATAGCGACTTTCAAGGGACCGACGATATTACGTCGTTATACCCGGAAGACGCACTAACCGAAAGGAGCAACAACAATTTTTGTTTTGTATTTTTTTATGGTTGTCCTTTTCGTAACAGGTTTTTAGAAAAAAACAAATTAATTTTTAAACAAAACAAAAAAATTTATAAATATAATTTAGTAGCATGGTTTTTCCGTAATAAATCGTATATATGCATGTTCTCTAGCATAAGCTAAGGCGTCAGCTAAAACTAACAGAGAGTAGTGAGAATGTTAGAACCTTCGTGTCGCTCCTACGAACACAAGCAAGAGTGCCGATCACTGACAAATGCATATATTTCTAACAGCGTTGTTTTATACTTAAATTTGTTGGCATTATTTCGCTAAATTTTTTTTTTTCGTCGCAATATCCGGTTGAACTGTGAAAAATTTCGTCGGTATAAGCGGTTTGTCGCTAAAAGCGGAGACGTACTAAGCGGAGGCCCTTTCATATAAGTTTGTATGGGGACCAACCAAGTCATCGAGTTTTCGTCGCAATAACCGGACGGACTCTATAAGCGGAGTCGTTATAACCGGATTCTACTATATTTAAATTTTTCATAAAATTTTATGTTCATGTATTATATGTTTATGTATTATTTTAACAAATGGCTCTGTTCCACCATACACAAATTTTGTTTCAGCTAGAAATTGAACCACGACTAGCACTGGAAAATATCGCATACAGTCGATTTGCGATGTATCGTGTCAATTGAGAAAATATGTATGCATGCGCCAATGTAAGGTCCATCACTACGTAAACAGTTATATATGTATTGTAAATCACAATTTGAAAGTCACAATTTGTGAAATACAAAAAATCTTTCGTGAAAAATTTTGGTAGACAACATTTTTTTGGAATGGCAACCGTGCCTATGTGGGCATTGAGAATTCGGAAGGATATGCCCGAGATATTGCTTGTTTTCGAAAAAACGACCTTGTTGCACCCTTAAAGTATGAAGAACAATTCTCAACTTTGGAAAGGATTTTGAAAATGAAGTCAGCATAAGTGAGCAATAACTTCAACTATACGTTGTAGTGTTATCAATTCTTAATCCGTCAATAGTTGTCTTTTTCTGCATTTTTCCGCAAAATTGGCGAAATTTCCATTTTTTTCAGATAATCTCACGTTTTCCAACACCGATTTGTGCTCTGTAGGAAATAGAGAGAAGGGCCGTCTGAAGCAATGTTTTGTGAAAAACTTCCATGTTTTTGATTCTAGCACATCCGGGCTAGGATGTGAAGAAAGTATCTCTCGTCCTGCCAACATACCCCAAATGCATGCCTCATTGCCGTTGCCGAAAGTTGAAATTCCCAAATTTGATGGGGATTATTTAAAATGGCAACAATTTCATGACATCTTCAAGAAAATGATTCATGAAGCATCATTACCCATCATTCAAAAGATGTGGTACTTAAAAACTAGCATCATTGGAGCGGCAAAAGAGTGCTTAGTAACGCATTAATACAAAAAATATTAGACCAACCATCAAGAACAAATGATGGCAAGTCTATAAAAGCAATGCATGATAATATCAAAGAAACATTATCTGCACTAAATAACATTGGAATTCAAACTGAAAACTGGGATCCAATACTGTTATGTAGTTTGACAAGGAAATTGGATCGTCAAACTCATATGTTATATGAACAGTCTGTTGTAGACTCAAAGAAGCTGCAGAAACTGGATCAGTTTTTGACCTTCTTGGAACATCGATTCCTTACATTGGAGGCTACCGGCAGCGATAAGATAAATCACACCAAAAAAGGCACATGCGCTCAGATTGGTACAGAATATACATGCTATTTCTGTAACAAACCCAATCACATTATGTACAAGTGCAACGAGTTTTTGAAAAAAACAACAGCTGAGCGATAAATTGGATTCAAAGGAACAAGTTATGCGTAAAATGTTTCAAACGCGATCATTCAGCAAAGGAATGTCAGAAGAAAAATTGTTTTAAATGCGATAAAAGGCATAACACTCTTCTACATTTGGAATCGAAGCCTGAATCCAAAACAGCAGCATCAGCAAGTGGAGTACAAAGCAATTATGTACTTTTAGCCACTGCTCGAGTAATTATTAAAGGCAATAATGGACAAATGGCCGAATTCAGAGCCTTACTTGACTCAGGTTCTCAAGTCAATGTAATCTGTGAAAGAGCATTAAATTATTAGCTCTCAACGTTTAAAAAATCAGAGCTACAAATAAATGGAATTGGTGGACGAACACAAACATCGAAGGCACGTGTTAATGTTATGCTCAAATCACAGCATAACAATTGCAACTCTCGATTGGAGGCTATTGTATTGCCTCACATTGTTGCAGATCAGCCAGGACAGTCAATTGATATTGCTCGTTGGAAACTTCCAAAGCATATTGAATTGGCAGATCCTAACTTTGACAAAGCAGGAAAGATTGATCTACTTTTAGGAGCAGAACACTACTACGATATAATGTTAGGACAAGCATTTATCGTTGGGTAAAGGACTGCCAAGATTACAGAAAACCAAACTAGGATGGATTGTGGCTGGAAAATTAAAACATAATTCATCAAGATCAACTACTTGTGCAGCTCTAACGGAAGAAGATAAGGTAGACCAACAAATTACGAAATTTTGGGAACTGGATTCATTCTCAACCGATATACCATGTCTATCACCACTGGAGAAACAATGTGAAATGCACTTTCTCCAGAACATTCAGACTGCAATTGATAAGAAACCGATTGTTAGTCTCCCATTCATGGATAATGCTTCAGCCCTGGGGGAGAGTCGTGATCTTGCGACACGACTATTCCTTTCCTTGGAAAAACGGCTATTGCGAGATCCACAAACTAAGGCAAGTTATGTGGATTTCATGAAAGAATATGAAGCTCTTGGGCATATGAAGGAGATGCACACAAATGAAATAACAAAAGTAAGGTACTTCATACCACATCACTGTGTGCTCAAACCTGAAAGTGCAACAACCAAATTAAGAGTGGTTTTCGATGCATCTGCAGTTACGTCATCAGGAAAATCGCTCAACGACTTACTGCACAAAGGACCTACGGTGCGAAACTCTATATTTTCAATTTTGCTGCGATTTAGGACTCACAAATATGTTTTCACGGCGGACATAGAGAAAATGTACCGTCAAATCTGGATAAATCCCGAGGACCAATATTTCCAAGCAATTGTTTGGCGCAATGATCCATCTGAGGATTTGCGATACTACAGATTAAAAACGGTTACCTATGGAACAAAAGCTGCACCATATTTAGCCACAAAATGCTTGCAGCACATAGCACAAAAAGGCAGAAAGGAATACCCTAATGGTGCTGCCGCATTGGAATACGACTTCTATGTAGACGATTGCATAACCGGAGCCGAAACTATACCAGAAGCTCTACAGAGGCAACAACAGCTTAACAAACTTCTGCAAAATTCTGGTTTCAAGTTAAGAAAATGGTTCACCAACAATTTCCAAGTTCTACAAGGAGTTCCGAGGGAAGACATCACTTCAAATGTACAACTGGAGGAGACTTCATATGAGGACTACACGATTAAGACCCTCGGAATCACCTGAACACCAACGACAGATCACCTTTGTGGGAAAACGGAGATAGCAACAAAGGCCAACATATCAAGACGAGATGTTGTGTCTGAAATCTTTAGGATATTTGATCCTCTTGGTTTATTTTCCCCAGTTGTAATGAAAGCAAAAATTTTCATGCAACACCTCACAAAGGAGGGTTATGAGTACAAAGACGATCTGCCGGCTCATCTTTAGGAGGAATGGAAACGCTACAGGGAGGAGCTAAAGGTTCTGAACACCATAAAAGTACCACGTCACGTATACTCAGGAAAAACACCTGTGACGGCAAAAATCCACACAATTGTTGATGCCTCGGAGAAAGCATATGGAGCTGCTGTATACAACCGAGCAACATATAAGGGCAAGCGAAGAACGATCCAGTTATTAGGGTTGTTGATAATATATCAAAATATCAATATATCGATATTTTTTTTATAAAAATAAATATTTTTATCGTGATTTTTTTTCCCCTGATATATCGAATATCGCGATTTTTTTTTGATATATTTTTGATATTTCCTAATTGGTCACTTTGATTTGACTTAACTTCCGGTAAGTATGAGCGCGGCAAAAAGTTATTTTTCTGAAGTTAAAAATCATTCTGCAACCTGCAACATTTGCAGTAGAATTGTGAAAACGAGCGGCAACTCATCAAACTTGCTGTCTCACCTGAAAAACAGACATCGGGACGCATATCTAAAGTGTACAAAGGTAATTAAATCATAAAAAGTGTCATGTATGTATTTCGCCGATTCCCGTATTTCACAATTTCGGGGAAATACACACATGCGTGTGTCTGATGTTTTTCTGGGGAATTTGTGTATTCCGGGTACATATAATAGGCGAAATAAAATGAGGATTGTATATGTTTTTATGCAGATGCATATGTTGATATACACCAATAAATATAATTATATATTTATTATACATATATATAATTCTACTTTTATTACATTTTCAGAAACCGACAAAAGTTGACCAGCTCAACAAAAGCATTGAAAAAATGTCGTTAGAGAACGCGTTTAAGTTTTCGTCTACTGTTAACAGTAAGTATTGTTGTATATTATACTTTTATTATTAATTGATTAAAAACAATTTTTAACGTTTAAGGAAAACATGATGATATCACCGAGGCGATCGTGTTTATGATCTGCAAAGACAATTTGCCTGTCCGGAGCGTGGAAAAAGAAGGATTTACCAATTTGATGAAAAAATGTGTTCCGACTTACAAGATTCCAAGCCGGTTCAAGGTAAATGTTTTCGAATTGCATATAATTTGTATTTGATATTTATTTTACCGTTAACATCATTTTTACAGGTAACTAATCTGATCGAAGCGAAATACGACAGCTGTGTAGCTATGATGAAGACCATTCTTCAAGATGTTAAAGACTTTGCGTTCACCTGTGACGGAGTAACAATCACAAATTCAACTCGATCGTACCTAACAGTAACTGCTCACTTCATCAAAGATAATTGCCTACAATCGGTTTGCTTGCAAGCAGTTAGAATGACACAGGTAAGCGTTTTTAAAAATATCTTAAGGGTTTGTACTTATGTTGTGGTTCGTCAAGTGTCTATGTGTTTGTGTTTTCTATATACAAAAAAATGTCAGGGGAAAGAAAAATTAATTTAAATATTACTTTTCATTTAATGCAGTCACATACTAGCGAGTATATATGTTTCTTATTGAAGAAGGTGTGTAACGAATTTGATATCGAGTGCTCGAAGTGGCGTAGTTTAAGTACAGATAACGCAAACAACATGAAGGCGGCCTCAAATTTATTTTTGGGAAGTGGCAAACACGTTCCATGTTTCGCTCATACCATTCATTTGGTAGTCGACGACGTAGTAAAGGGCATATCATCTTTTTCACACGTTTTGGATAAAGTGAAGAAAATTGTTACTCATTTCAAGCACAGTCCAGCTGCGATGGACATGTTGCGGAAACTACAGGCCGACGAAGGAACAGCTGAAGGTCACATTAAAACTCTCGTACAAAGTGTGGACACAAGGTGGAACTCCTGCCTGGACATGCTTATTTCGTTCTTAAGTATTTCGAATAAAGTAGCGATAGTCCTAATTAATAGATCAACTACTGTAAAAGGATTGCCGGAGATGCTAACGGCTTCAGAATTGCGAATTTGTCAAGATTTCTGTGATCTACTTATGCCTTTTAAAGATGCGACAGAAAAAATAAGTGGCGAAAGTTACGTAACCGTGAGCATGGTAATCCCACTTGTATCACTGTTGATGGACAAACTTCGCAAAATACAACTAGAGTCGGCCGAAGGAATTTTAACTAAGGAAGCTTTATTGAAGGAAGCAGATAAACGTTTTAAGATTTTGCAGAACAACAAAATTCTTGTCAAATCGACTTTGTTGGATCCGAGATTTAAGAAAGTTTATCTTTCTCCTCTCACAACCCTTGAAGCTCTCAAGGACATTGCTTATGAAATGTCTGAGAACAAAAATATTGAAGAAGTACGTAAAATTAAGTTTTAACACACATTAACACTGTTATGAAATACTTCTTAGTAACTCTTTAATGTTTTATAAAATAATACGAAACCTAAAATAGTTTACTTTAACAATATATTTTTATTTTTATTAAAAACTTTTGAAACTAAATTAGAATACCATTTATTTACAGGACTTAGTGCGCCCTGCAAATGATAACGTACCAGAAGAAGCCTGTTCTAAAAATGAAGGATTTCTGGAGGCGCATATGAGGTCCATTGCTACGCTTGAACCTTTGGAAGTAACGGAAAACCAGGAGATCAAATTGTTTTTGAATCTTCCCTTCACTTCATGGGACAGCGACCCAATATCATTTTGGAACTCTCAAAGGAACACATTCCCAATGCTATCAAAGCTGGCATTGCGCTACCTTATTACACCAGGTAGTTCAGTACCATCAGAGAGGTTGGCGTCAGCCATAAAATGTGTGGTATGTGACACCCGAAGCCGCATGACGGACCTTCATGTACAACAACGGGTGTTTTTAAAATCGTTAAAAAAAGAATTTTGGAATTAAATTTTGATTAATAAAAACAATAAATATATAAAAATATCAAAAATACTTGATATATCGATATTTTAGGGTGATAAATATTTTTATCAATTTGATATATTTTTGAAAAACGATATATCACTGATACGATATTTTTTAAATATCATGCAACCCTACCAGTTATTATGTGCAAAATCTCACTTAGCACCAACAAATACAATAACGCTACCGCATCTGGAGCTTAAGGCTGCTGTATTAGGAGCACAGTTGACTTCCAAAATAAAGGAAGACTTGGCCATGAAAAATGCATCCACATATTACTGGTCTGATTCACGGATTGTACTGTCATGGATTAATTGCTCATCATCCATTCGAGACAAATTCGTTGCCACTATAGTTGCAACAACACATGAGCTATCCATACCAAAACAGTGCAGACATGTTGCATCAGAACACAATGCAGCAGATGTCCTCTCCAGAGGAATGACGGCTTCAAAATTCGCGGAACATACGATGTGGTTCTACGGCCCTATGTTCCTACAACGTTCATCATCCACATGGCCGGCTCCTTTTATTGCTACCAACGAGGAATTAATAATTATGAATCCGCCAAAGGTTAGTCAATCATCCGTGATGACTATCACAAAAAAAGGGGGACATAATATACACAATACAACATAATAATTTGTTTAACAAGCTACTCAGAATAATAGCTTACATGATGCGCTTCCGACGTAAGAAGAAATACATAAGCCATACCATTGAGTTTGATGAAATAATGGAAGCCCGAAAAATTGTTTTCCGCAACATTCAAAATATCGACTTCAAAGATGACATCAAACATCTCAAGAGGCAAAGGGAGACACTAAAAGGCAGTTCAATCAACTCACTATCACCATTCTTAGATCAGAATGGAATTTTGCGTGTAGGAGGTCGACTGGAGGCGGCAAATATATCATTCGACTCCAAACATCCGATACTTCTGCCATACAACGATCCTGTTGTGAAGATGATTCTTGTACAAATACACAAGGACAACATGCATTGCGGACCTCAAGCTCTATTGACTACATCAAGGCAGTAATTCTGGATCCTTAAAGGAAAAACTATGGCTAGGAGCACGGTAAAAGCCTGTGTCAAGTGCACTAAAGCTAAGCCAAAATTAATGGAGCAGATCATGGGAAATCTGCCACCACTTAGGGTAACGCAAGCTTGACCATTTTCAACTCTGGCGTCGATTATTGTGGACCATTTAAAATCCACTACAAAGTGAGAGGAAAGAAGCCTAGCACAGCTTACATTGCCATATTCTGCTGTTTCGCGACTAAAGCTGTACATCTGGAGCTGGTTAGCGAGCTCACAACAGAGGCATTCTTAGCAGCACTTCGTCGTTTCATTGCTCGACGAGGGAAATGCCAAACTCTTCACTGCGACAACGCAACAAATTTTGTGGGAGCAAAAAACAAGTTGCAGGAGTTACAGGAGGCTATATTCTCCGATAATGCGAAAACCTAAATTCTCCAGGAGTGTAACAGCAAGGGAGTTCAATTTAAATTCATTCCACCTCGTGCACCACACTTCGGAGGATTATGGGAAGCTGCAGTAAAGTCGGCAAAACATTTATTACTAAAAAATGTGACGACAGCCGATCTTACTTATGAAGAACTGGAAACAGTTATAGTCGAAATAGAGGCCATATTGATCTCTCGACCATTAACACCACTGTCCGATGACCCAAATGACGTTACAGCACTAACGCCTGGACACTTCCTAATTGGAGAGCCGCTAACTGCACAAGCTGATTGTGAACCATCACAGCAACCAAAAACGTTAGGTAATCGATGGCAGGCCGTTTCAAAACTGAAACATGCATTCTGGAAACAATGGTCGCAGGAGTATCTACAACAGTTGCAGCAACGTCAAAAATGGAGAAGATCCTCAGCACACATAAAGGAAGGCACTTTAGTAATAATAAAGGAAGACAATGTTCCTGTATTACAATGGCCCATGGGAGGAATTGTTCGAGTCTTCTACGGGAAGGACAACTTTGCACGAGTGGTTGAAGTTAAAACGACCAAAGGGATATTTAAACGTGAAATTCAACATGTTGCTCCACTCTTTAATGAAGAAGAATCCACTGACAAACATCCAATTGAAGAAGATGAAGTGGAAGAAGAAAACAAAGCAGTTGAAGACCGCCAGACGAGGAAAAGGAAACAACCAAATCACGCTTCGATAACCAGTGTTATGATTGTCATGCTATTATTACTACCATTAGCCTGGGCCCAATCGATTCAAATAACTTAGTTTGGATCAAAACCAGGAATATTTTTCGAGAAAATTGGGACAACCCAATTAGCAGTGGCTGACTGGACCATGTAACGTGTAACGAAGCAAGTTCGCTGAAGAAAGCTGGTGTAAATGTAGCGCCATGAAAGGCGTACGCGATCGCTACGGCTGTTGTCTGGTCGGATGGGTGTGGGCAAGAAAAATATCCTTTCCGCTACGTGCATCCGTAGATTAATTACATTATTAATAAATTCGCGTACTTAAGGGAGGGGGAAAACGGGGAAAAGACATACAAGGACAGTAAACAAAAGAGGTAAAGAGTTAGAAGAAAACTGGAGGAAAGACAAGTTAGGGATCTACCTTCGACTTGGAGCACTTCTCCTTTACGGTGCACTCATTGGTGCAGACGCCCACCCTACCATGATCCTGCAAGGCCAATGTAAAAATCAATTTAAATGACGGGATCCCTTGGAGAAGCTCCTCGTTACTCAACCCTCCCCATACAAACGCTGCATGGTTCCAAATTTGAAAACTTACTCGCACATACTAAACATTATAACAAATTTATTTAAATTAAGAAACACAAAGAAAAGGCAAATAAGGCAACTAAAGAAAACATGGACGGAATATGAAATAACGACGTTGAAATATTAAAGCTAAATTAAATCTATTTCATAAATACTTAAAAACTAAATAAATAGATAAATAGAATAATTATGATTAATAGAAATAGATAGTTAATATTTCATATTGCAATTTTTATATGGATTGCTAAATTAATAGATAGTTTTTATGTACTATAAAACTATTTAATTAGGAATCCATACCTTTATATGGCAATGGACCATCGGCAAAAGCCCAGCCCTAAGAAACTTAAGGTTTCTCAGGCGCAGCGAAACGAAGCTGCCAGCAAAACAAATAAAAATAAACTTCGTTTGGTCTTCAACCTTGGCATTCAACAGATGCAATACACAAAAAAACTCTGTAGCGAACAATAGGAGAAAAAGCTACGTAGGAATAAACAAAAAGCTCACTTACATCATTCTCCAGCGACGAAAGATCTTTCACAGCCGGTGATATGTGTGTGTGTGTGTTGTTATGTTGTTGTGGTCATGATACAATTATAGAAGGTAGTGCCGTCGGAAAAAGCTGTCCGACTTTAAACAAAACAATGAGTGCGAGTGAAAGAGTCTCAGCACAGCAGTGTGAGCGAGACGACAATGAAATGCGCATTAACCCTTTGACAATGCAATTAATATTTACATATTTTGAAGCTGATATTAATGTCTCTTTAACATATTTTTAAAATGTAAATTGTTTACGAACAATATTAATAATATATATGAGAATTCTCTAATTCTCTAAATGTTTTAATTCTAACCGTGTCTACGGCATATATTGCAAAATGTCATTTTGGGCAAGGGTTAATTGCAGAAAAAAATTCGTCCGCAGACAACCTCTTGCTTCGAAATACGAATGCGTACTGTCGGAAGCTTTTTCCGACGGCACTACCTTCTATAATTGTATCATGGTTGTGGTTGCAGCTGTGGAACAAAAATTTAAAGCCCTAACCAAAAGCTTTCTACTCGAATGTTGATCTGAGCTTTTATGCCAGATGTTCCGTTGTTTACTTTGTAAACAATTATAATTGTAATTCTAAAATTGCAAATTCATGACAGAAAACAAAAGTATTTACGAACAAGACATATGTAGAACGACTTATGGTAACTAATGAAGTTAATTTACATTTGATACATAGTATATTATACCACGAAATCATATGTAAATTTACATCACAGTTTTTTTTTTTCATTCAACATATATGTATGAACGCCAACAAGACTTTAAATGAACAAAATAGAATACAGAGAAGCACTAACTAAGTGGCAGAAGGCCCAAAATGAACAATGTCGAAATACATATACTAACCAACACAATCATCTATGGCACGGCCATCAGCTTCGGTGACATTTCTTCAGGTGGTCGCACGGTCACTTGTACATATACCACATCTGGGGTAATGTTGGCGTTCTCCTTGCTTTTCCTCTTAGGGACAACTCCCAATGCAATTTGAGGTGGCGGCGGTGCGGTAGCGCTACAAATCGCTCCTCCTAATTTGTGCCAGATTGCAGTGCTGACTCCCACTTGCAGCTATCAGCTGATCTGCTGCAGCTTTCGCAGCGGTCGTGCGGAAGCTTTCAAAGCTTTAGTACAAGCTTTGTTCTGCCGACTGTCGAAGCGGAGTGGATGAGCTTTGCTTGGTGG
The DNA here is from genome assembly GCA_019972355.1 of Drosophila kohkoa. Classification (NCBI taxonomy): domain Eukaryota; kingdom Metazoa; phylum Arthropoda; class Insecta; order Diptera; family Drosophilidae; genus Drosophila; species Drosophila kohkoa. The sequence continues at coordinate 719,302 of BJEL01000084.1, read as the reverse complement.
CTTAACTCCGTAAGAACCAACAACAGGCTATTGCCTGCTGACCGAAAAAGGGGTGTTTTCACACAATTGCACTATGCACTTTTTTATTTAACTAAATATTTATATTTCGTCGTTTCGTCGCACTTATTTCTCAATTTATATATATTTTTTTCACCTGGTGCGACTTGTCACGACCAATTCAGATAATGACTTGCCAGATTGCATGACCAGCGCGAATGAGAAAAAAAACTGGCTTGTCAATAGGGCGTTAAACTTTGTTGCATTCTTATCGTCCCATTCTTTGACATTCACTGCCTCAAGATGCATCTATCGCAAAAATCTTTTTGATGTTGCCAAGCCCCACACACAGATGGCGCTAGTAAATTTGTGCCAACAAAATACAATTATCCTAAAAGTTTATACTAACATTAAACAATTATTATACATTTAACATTTAACTAACAATTGGATTATTAACATATATATACATAACTTTACTAAATATATTACATTAACTACTTTTTCTACAAAAAGAGCCGTGGCGCCGACGTTTTTCCACTAGCAAAAAACTTTGCCTACTTTTAGGCCCAACAAATAAAGGTTGGCGGTCCAAGCGACCACTACAACCATAGTGGCTTACTTCGATCTCAAGCCATATTGGAGTGACATGGCTACATTTTCAAAAGGAACAGAAAAAATTCGTCAAATGTGCGCTACACTTAATGATGCCCACTCATGTGAAGGAATGTACGAATACTTCCGACACATAGAGAATGAACTCATCATGGAAAATATGCTATTGGCCAAATCACGGAAAATTCGAGCACCATTGGAAATCGTGGGAAGCATTGCAAGCAGTCTATTTGGTGTATTAGATTCTCAATATGCACAAGACATGTCGAAAACAATATCGAAGGTCAAGGACAATGAAGATCATCTTTTGGAGTTATTACAAAACCAAACATCCTTAGTTGATTCAACAATAAACGTAGTGAAACGAGATGAAATTGCATACGCAAAACGACTCAACCTAATTGAAAGTCAAATGAATGCAATAATACAAGATAAATATCACTGGCATCACGCTGACATCACAACTTACGTTGCTCGCTGCTAATCTACAACGAATGCAGAATGAAATCATCAAAGTGTTAACAGACGTGCGCCACAACACTATTAGTCCACTTCTATTATCACCACGACAAAAGACTAAAGGAGCAATGTGATCAAATACGGGATCATTTGAAGCCTGATCAAATGCTACCTGTTAGCCAAGAAAACATACTCATGGCATACAAAATGATGCAAGCTGAAGGCACCATAGTAGATAATCATGTGATTATAAAAATAACAGTACCATTGATATCGGCACACGTATTGGACATATACAAATTAATACCGATCCCAGCTGCAAATATATATGGATTTCATCTGTTCAAAATTAAAACACAATTCATTGCAATTAACAACTATCGAGATAAGTTTGTTGATATGACGTCGGAAGACATAGCAAATTGTCGTCCAAGATCGATAAATGATTTCATTTGTCACAGCAAGCAATCAATGTTCTCTACAGAAATGAGCTGCGAAATGCAACTATTCCATAATAAAACAGACACTTCATGTCATCTGGAAATCACTAATAAAACGTTCATTTGGCAAGAGATGCATAAAAAGAATCAATGGATATTTGCGACAAGGACGCCAATAAAACTCTCCGCTGTTTGGATCGATGGAACATCAGATATCTGGTTACGCAACACGGGACTACTGACAGCAAAAGTAGGATGCACCATACGCAACTCGCTAATAACAGTAATCAGTCAAACTGGTGTAGAAACATCGACTTTCATGTAGATAACAGATAGTCCTATACAAACAGGCACCGCTGCGCATTTACGACTTCACACCATCTGTCAGCACGCATGCATGCGTCATAAATTTAAGCGATATAAGATAAGGTTATCCTACTTTACAACTGTCCAGACTAATAAACTATGAGATAACTATTGATTATCAGGCTACCCATTGTAAACTATAAACAGATAATAATTGGACCGAAACAAACATAGTTCTTAAGATATTGTATATATAAACCCTGCATATTCCACAATAAAATCAGTACTTAACGAAAACTCGTGGTATTCACTTCTCCGAGCTCAATTTGTTTCAAGAACAGATTGCGGCAACGAAATTGTTACTGGTACCAAGAACCGGTGGCAGACAAAAACAAACTTTTCAGCTACATTATTAACACTCACGTTTTCCAACACCGATTTGTGCTCTGTAGGAAATTGAGAGAAGGGCCGTCTGAAGCAATGTTTTGTGAATAACTTCCATATTTTTGATCCTAGCAAATCCGGGCTAGGATTTATACTATGTCTACCAAGAATGAGGTCTTATTCTCTAAAATTACTCAAAATTTTGAGTGCGGGAATATAGTAAAATAATACCAAAAACAGTAAAAAATCTTTTATGGTTTACTCGTAATATTAAATGCAAGCTAAAATGGAAAATTTAAATTTGATATTTTTGAAGTGGACTCAGCACAACAGACAAGACAGACATAGCGGACAGAGCGGACACAGCGGACATCGATCGATAGAGTTCGTCCTTGCGATCCTATGTTTGCTTTGAAAATTCGGAAGGATATGCCCGAGATATTGCTTGTTTTCGAAAAAACGCCCTTGTTGCACCCTCAAAGTATGAAGAACAATTTTCAACTTTGGAAAGGATTTCCAAAATGAAGTTAGCATAAGTGAGCAATAACTTCAACTGTATATTTTAGTGTTATCAATTCTTAATCCGTCAATAGTTGTCTTTTTCTGTATTTTTCCGCACAATTGGCGCAATTCCCATTTTCTTGCAGATAACATCACGTTTTCCAACACCGATTTGTGCTCTGTAGGAAATAGAGAGAAGGGCCGTCTGAAGCAATGTTTTGTGAATAACTTCCATGTTTTTGATCCTAGCAAATCCGGGCTAGGATTTATACTATGTCTACCAAGAACGAGGTCTTTTTCTCTAAAATTGCTCAAAATATACAATTTTTTCAAAATTTTGAGTGCGGGAATATAGTAAAATAATACCAAAAACAGTAAAAAATCTTTAATGGTTTACTCGTAATATTGAATGCCAGCTAAAATGGAAAATTTGAATTTGATATTTTTGAAGTGGACTCAGCAAGACAGACAAGACAGACATAGCGGACAGAGCGGACAGAGCGGACATAGCGGACATAGTGGACATGTTTTTGATCCTAGCAAATCCGGGCTAGGATTTATACTATGTCTACCAAGAATGAGGTCTTTTTCTCTAAAATTGCTCAAAATATAAAATTTTTTCTAAATTTTTGTGGGCGGAAGGGGCGGACACAGCGGACAGAGCGGACATAGCGGACCTAGTGAACATAGCGGACACAGCGGACAGAGCGGACAGAGTGGACATAGCGGACATAGCGGACAGAGCGGACATAGCGGACAGAGCGGACATAGCGGACAGAGCGGACACAGCGGACAGAGCGGAAAGAGCGGACAGAGCGGACATAGCGGACACAGCGGACATAGCGGACAGAGCAGACAGAGCAGACAGAGCGGACAGAGCGGACTGACTGACAAAATTTACAAATGTTGAGATTGACCACACATTTTGTTGATCTTGATCGATAGAGTTCGTCCTTGCGATCCTATGTGTGCTTTGAAAATTCGGAAGGATATGCTTGTTTTCGAAAAAACGCCGTTGTTGCACCCTCAAAGTATGAAGAACAATTTTCAACTTTGGAAAGGATTTCCAAAATGAAGTTAGCATAAGTGAGCAATACCTTCAACTGTATATTTTAGTGTTATCAATTCTTAATCCGTCAATAGTTGTCTTTTTCTGCATTTTTCCGCACAATTGGGCGCAATTCCCATTTTTTTTCAGATAACCTCACGTTTTCCAACACCGATTTGTGCTCTGTAGGAAATAGAGAGAAGGGCCGTCTGAAGCAATGTTTTGTGAATAACTTCCATGTTTTTGATCCTAGCAAATCCGGGCTAGGATTTATACTATGTCTACCAAGAATGAGGTCTTTTTCTCTAAAATTGCTCAAAATATACAATTTTTCAAAATTTTGAGTGCGGGAATATAGTAAAATAATTCCAAAAACAGTAAAAAACCTTTTATGGTTTACTCGTAATATTAAATGCCAGCTAAAATGGAAAATTTGAATTTAATATTTTTGAAGTGGACTCAGCAAGACAGACATAGCGGACATAGCGGACATAGTGAACAGAGCGGACATAGCAGACATAGCGGACACAGCGGACATAGCGGTACAAATGTACCAAAACTGGTACATTTTTTTATGTGTTGGTACATTGGATCACTTTTTTACATTTTGGTACATTTTTAATATGCCTGTTTTAGTATTGTAGTAAGACATGTGCCTATACACACATGCACACATATATATTAACGTGAAGCTCTCTCGGCTATCCGAACTCTCTCTCTCGATATTGGCTCTCTTTATCGATTCTCTCATTATATGTCACGTTCTATGTTATACATAATTAAGCTATGCGGTCAGTCTTGAGCAGCAGAATAAAACAGACGCTAAGCTGCAATTCGTATTGTTTTATTAAGTGTGTGTGTGTAACTACCACAGTATTTAAATTTTTCATAAAATTTTATGTTCACATATACTATTTTAACAAATGGCTCTATTCCACCAGACACAAATGTTGTATCAGTTATAAATTGTTATAGTACAATTTTGTTCTTGCTGTACTGGTTCGATACTTAAATGAAGAAGCTATTTAAAAAAAAAAAATTATAAATTGAACCACGGCTATTACTAGAAAATATCGCATACAGTCGATTTGCGATGACAATTGACGGGATAATTGAGAAAACGTAAACGGTTATTTATTGTGAATCACAATTTGTGAAATACAAAAAATCTTTCGTGAAAAATGTTTGGTACATTTTTGCTAAAACTGGTACATTTTTCCAAATTTTGGTACAAAAAATTTTTTTGGAATAGCAACCGTGGCGAAAAGCAGCTTGAGCAACAGGATGACGGAGAAAATCAAGAGAAGAGCCAGTTTCCTTGAATTTTTTGTAAAGTCTCGACTTACGATTTTTTAAATTCGATTATTTCTTAGTAAACCATAACGGTTTATCAGACAAATGTGGAATTCTTGATGGAACACAAGCATCAAATAGCGAGTTCAAAGTAGCATAAAAAAATTCAACCGCTATATCCAAGTTCGTAGACAAAGAAAGTTGCGACCAGTCAGTGGGATGGTAAGGGTCTTCGGGCGAAGATATAGGAGATGTTCTCAATAGAGAACAGTAATCTGGGTCTAAAACAAAAATAAGGTCTAGAGACCTGTTTAAACAAATTGGAATATCATTAATCTGAGACAATGATACTCTGAAAAGACTATCAATAAAAACATGGGATATAGAGGGGCAAAGTCCATTAAAATTCTTGGCCGAATGCCATGATATACCAACAATATTAAAATCACCAAGGACTATAAAGTGATCACGATCAGAAAGCATGTTAGAAATGCTATTAATTATAGAAAAATAAGCTAAATACAAAGCATTATCAGAAGCAGGGAGATACACGAGCAAGAAATAAAAATGTTAAAACTACCAAAGGATAATTTTACAGCAACTAGCTCAATATCAGAAGTGTCATCAATTCTGAAGAAAATTGAGCATCTACTGCAATTAAAACCACCACCACGACGTACCTTGCGGTCCCGTCTGTATAAGGAAAATCTATTAGAAAAAAGTTCCGTATCAAGAATGTCATTCATATATACATATATGTACATATATATATATATATATATACATGTATGTACATATAAATTGGTTGCAGATGCCACTCAATCAATTTTATAGGTATACTTTTATTTATAAGATTACTTTTTTTTGTTTACAATGTTTAATTATTATGTAATAAAATTCACAATATATTCCTAGGATTATACATGTATATGCATTTCTTAATATTTATAATAGTTAACAATGTCATCCTTGTGTATTTTCCATATGTTCGAAATCATCAACCATGCGTAGAGAATTTCATATATATATTAGGCATACAATATGATGTTGCTAAATATGTATTTATATTTGTATGCTATGATAAGAATATATCAATAATTTGTGTATGTTCAGAATATATTTTATTGTCACGGAACTTACAATTTAAGATTTATTGTCAGGTGTTTATTGATACGTTTTGTATACATTTTTTGTGTATTTTTCATTGTCTACTAGATGCAAATATTTTACACAATTGAGCATAATAAATAAAAAAAGATTACTAACACTTGATAATACCCTTCATTGATTATTGTTTTATAATATTACACATTACCACAAATATCTTTTCAGTAATATTATTCCAATAATTGTTAAGTAGTAGATAAGTTCGCAATTTTAGCCGCAATATACAGCATCTCCTTTTCTTGTTATTGTTGTATTGAAATAGTTTAAGTTCGATATGTTAAATTGACATTTATTTCATATGTACGTTTATTAATAATAATGAATAAATATTTTAAAATAATGAATAAAACAAAAATAAAACCCGTACATACATACATAGGAAACATGGATATGGTATGTTCAACGAAAACAAGTATAATATGTTTTCAGGTAATGTAACTACTTTACATATATGATAAAGAAAATGTAATATTTATAAAAGATGTTAAATAGTTTTAAGAGTTGTTTTGTTGGATTGTTTGCAATTATATTTGTCATTATTTTTTGTTCTTGATTGTGTATGCTATTTCGTTAATATGATTAAGTTCAGGCACAGTTAGCTTATGCTTACATACCCATATGGAAATAAATGTGTAGGTATAAGAGTGACCAGTGTCTGTACTATTTATGCAAAGTATGCAGTCACATTTAATTAATAATAATTTTATTCTACATACTGGTAGTTTTTTCATCAATGAATTCTGAATCTTAGCTACATTACAAATCAACCACTCAATCTCTACTTAATCGAAAAACTATCTATTTACGGATCATTTTACACCACACACTACACGCTTGAATTTTTTTTATTATGGATGATTGTTTTGTATTGGAAGCCTTTGTTAACTTTTAAGCAAAATGTCTAGTATTTCAATATATAAATTATAAAGAATATAAGTGAATACATAATAAAATAATACGTCTATGTGTAATGTTGAAAAAACAAAAAAATCTTATTCGCATCTAAATATATAACCGTTTTACCTGTTAGCAGTGTTTAATCATTAAAATAAACTTATTTGAAATATTTACATATATTTGATTATATACAAATTTTAACTAGCATTGCTAAAAATAAAAAAAGATATAAGAGATAATTATTTATGAGCAGAGATCTTTTTAATTAGAATAGTAAGAATCAATATAATTATTTTTTATATGGGGACGATCAATTGCTTGATCGTTTTCGACGGCGGAATATAATTGAACATTAGGCTTCATAATGTTATATTCAATTGATTTTAATGGTCTTAGCTGATTCTCATTTAAATATGCTTTAAGAAATTCAAACTCCCTATTCGATCCCAATTTTCTATTCTCTCGATGAAAATAGTCGTCGCCGTGAGTATTCTATAAATAAAATTGTGATTTTAATTTACGATTTAGATGTATGAATTTTCGAAATACGTAAATGAAAACTAATAAAAAGATGCAAATGAAATTAAAAATAATTTATTCAAGATATACCTGTTTAAAAAGAGAACGATTTCTTTCCCTGAAATGGGATTGTCGAATTGGATATGTCATTGGTATGCCCATTACGGAATGGTCTGATAATAATTCACTTAAATCCACGTCTGTTACAGGAATCGAAGTGCGAGCGATCGTATTTGCCGGACTAGACTTTCTTAGAAAACTGACTTCTTTATGTGTTGGTCCAGCAGCATGAGTTCCAACTCCAAAATTACTTCCAATTCGTCGTGTTGAAGCTCTCCCACCAGCGCTGTTTCGATGCCCAGAATTTTTATTATTGGTATTTTTGACATCGAAAGATTGGCCGCTTGAAATCGACACGCGATTGGCATGTATATATTGATTACCACTATTATCTGGACTGCGGTTTTCATCCATCAGCAATGAGTCAGCTAAGTTATTAAAAGATGTTTTGTAGGATCCTTGCATGCTGAAATTAGTAAATTAATTAATAACTATTATATAATTTTTAATTCCGAGTCTGACTTTCCAAAAGCAATTTATTGACTATTTTTTAGGCTTTCGTAAATTCGTTGCGGCGCTTTTTAGCCAAAATAAAATTATGAATAATAACATAAATATAAAAGAAATGTCATTGGCCAGTTATAACTTTGTGCCGACAGACATTGTATGTGAGAGCCAAAAGGAGGAATGCCTAAACTAATGAAAAGAAAAGAAATTCCCACTTCCGCAGAACTATTTTAAATATATAAATAAAATGATTAAATTAATGGAATGGATGAACTCTTCCAGTACAGTTTCCATTGCCATTGTCACCCATCTACACTATTCACAGCAAATACTTGTTTAAAATTCATTGCTCCGTTTTTTAAGCTTAGCACTTGCACCAAAGAGTCTTTAATAGATTTACTATCTTGCATAAATCATCAAATTATATATGCTTGCATAACATATTCATACACAAACGTGTATCAACAGCAAAATGAATTTGGAAGCTTAAGTATAAACAGTTTTAAGGTTTACGAACGCAAGACTACAAGTTTTCCTTTGGTATTAGAAAAATCGATTTTGCTTTTAAAACTAGTTTGTCACTTATTACGGTCTTACTTTTGGCCATTTGCAATTTCCTTGAGTACAGCTGCTCGCGCCGCCAATTCCTCGGCACGCCGTTGCTGCGTTAATTCTTTGGCCCGCTCTGTCCAGATGAGTTCTTTGAGCTTTTGAAAGCTACCCTGAACTGCTGCTGAATTTTGGCTGCCACTTAAATTATCGCCTGAGTTATACGGTACACCCATATATCGGTTTTTACTTGCTCGACGGGTTGACGATGAAGACGACGAAAGTGCAGACGATGTTTGGGATACGCCTGAGGCACTAGTGATTGGACGTGCTTCTGAACTATATAATCGAGTCTGCCCAGGATTAAAAAGACTACCATCAACAATAAGACGCTGACGTTGCTCAAGTCCTCCTCCGATATGCTGAGGAATTGTGGGTTCTCGACTAACGACTCGGCCGAAAACAGGTGAGCGGGCTCGATCCCTTGATCCCATTCGAAGTCTTAAATTGACAGATTTAACAGTTTAGTTATGTTAAATATTTATTTTTTTATATAATACTTACGATCCAAAACGTCTGGTATTGGAGTACATCGGATCCCAAATATTATATGTAAACGGGTCGCGATATGTGGGTATTTCATTTGTTATTTCTGCTGCCCGAGATTGTCTCTTTGAAAATCTACATTATATTTTTTTGGTATATATCAAACATAGTAAACATCTTAAACTGTGTATTTCAAGAAAGAGTTAAATTAAGTATAAAGGTTATGAAGGTGATCATCACAAAAGTACATTTTTGTATTTCTATTATGTCATATTTGAAACTATTTTATATACAATTGTCGTAATGGTAAATTACCATACAAAGATGCAATTGTACTTGATGATTATATATTAATAATATGTATTTATATTTATATATATTAGTTAGTAAAAAGTTTAAATATAAATCGAGTATTTTAAATACCAACTCACATCCACATGGCACGAAGTTGTTCACATGATGGCTCCTGCGAACTAAGCGAAAATGTTTTTGGTACAAATACTTCGCCAACGGAACTTCGAGTGCTGCCATCGTTTGTTACCAAGCCGTTATTGACGTTTGGCCTTTGTCCATCTCCATTGGCACTCACTAATTTATTGCTTTGCGTATTTCTTTGCACTCCATAGTCTCCATTACGTCCATTTAGATAGCTACCATTTCCATATGCTTGGCATATTAAGATGACTAATGTGTATATGTGAATATTTGATTTCTTAAAAGACAAAGATGTATATATAAATAAAAATTGTATTCTACATATTCACAAAGCTTTTTTGTCCTGACTGATTTATTAATTCACTGACTGAGCTAACCACCACAGACCAAACGTTAAGAGCAATAAGGATGTAATTTTTACACAAAAGGCAATAAGAGTTTGTTTTTAAAATTCCAAACCTTATTATAATAAAATAGTAACTTAAGTTTAAGTTATTCCATGATTTTCAAATGCTAACTCACATAACCAACCGTGCCAACTAAGCCTTTAAATCTTTTACTAAACAGATTTATTTTGCTGATTGAATTCGAAACAAGAAGGTTGCGTTTTTATGTTTGTGACTGGGTATGTATTTCCGTATTTATGGAGCAATTTGCAAAAACAAAGCAATTGTAGAAGAAGAGCACGACAAACAATTTTGTTTAAATTAAAGAAATTTAATTTTAAATAATTTAAAATAGGGCCAAAAAAATCCGTTTCGTTGCAAATGGATCAGCGCAATTGGCATTTTCAATCAAAATATTTAGACCGGCCTAATTTAAATACAGTCGTTAACAACTAAATGCATCTTTAGCCGAGAGATGCCTAATAATCTTTAATCGTTGGTTGGGTAAAATTTTACAATTTTTTTATTTAAAAAAAAAAAGTAAAAAAAATAACAAACGCTATCGAAAAAATTATAGCTCTATCTCTTACTGTCTCAGAACTAGGTGTTCATACGGACAGCCAGCAGACGGGCATGGCTAGATCGTCCCGGAGGTGCCTTATACCTGTTACATACATTTACTGACGGCACTGTTATAATACCCTTCTACCACTAACCAAACAATACATAGATGCTTCAGCGCATACAAATTTTTGTATCATTAAAAACAGTATTATTGCAGCGCCAGTCGGGCCGTGCGCTGCGATTTGAACACCGAGCCTCTTCGGCTCATTCGAAAATCCGAAGTTCTAACGCAGCGCGCAGCGTTGAATTCAGTCGCAGATCAAATGCGGAGCGATGAGCACGGGCTCTATGTATGCGTGTATGTATCTACATGCTCGCCTATATTAGTATGTGTATGCATATGAAGTTTTGCAACGTGCCTCACTGACAAGCAGCTAGCGCACGTCAATTTTGATTTGCCGCGACGAAAGTCTCGAAGAAAAGGACAACAACAATTGCTCGCGTTCTATATGTTTGCAGTTAAATGGCACTTGCACAAGGACCGCGTTGGCTCTGCTGGTGGTGTGCAAGCCTAACATGTTGTGGGTCTGGGTTCAACTCCCGATCGAGAATAAATGTATATTTTGTTTTTTTTTTTTAATGCGATTTAAATTTTTTCATTCCCTTTCAAGTTTACTGACAGAAGTAAAATTTAATAGCGCAATGATTTTTGATGATTTACAAATTCCTTTTTGCAAACACCTTTAAATAGAGTTTTAATATTTAAAAAAGTTTGAACTTTAAAATTTTGTTTTTACATTTTAAGACAACAATAACATTTCAGAAAATTTGAGAAAATAAAAATAATTAATTTATTGTTATTAAAAGTTTAATGTTTTTGTTTTAATAAATACATTTTTGTAAATCATGTAATAATACAATTTATACAATATAATACAATTACAGAAAAATATTAAAAACATAATTACAATAAAATATTAATTATATATGTTTTTAATATTTATATTTAAATTTTTTACCAGTCTTAATTTTAATTTATTAGAAAATTTTCTAGCGAAAATTAAAGTTAAAACTAAATTACAAAAATGTATTTATCTTTCAAAAAAGATTGAACTTTTAATAATAATAATTGTATTATTTATATTTTCTCAAATTTTCTAAAATGTTATTGTTATCTTAAAATGTAAAAAACAAAATTTTAAAGTTCAAACTTTTTTAAATAGTTTTAAAAAGTGTTTGCAAAAAGGAATTTGTAAATCATCAAAAATCAATGCGCTATTAGATTTTACTTCTGTCAGTAAACTTGAAAAGGAATGAAAAAATTTAAATCGCATTAAAAAAAAAAAAAAAAAATTTCAGGGGAGGTTGAGGCAAATCTCGGTCTCGAGAGCGTGACCGACGCCACCCAGCACCACAGCTTGACTGATGAGACGGAGGTGGTGGGGGAGGAACTGTCCATTAAGACGGGCCCCCCGCGAGTTTGAAAACCTCTAATGAGTGTGTTGCAACTCAACCTCCATAAGTCTAAAACGGCTTCGGCGGAGCTACTCCTTGCCATGGAGGAAGTGTCCGCCTACGCGGCTTTGGTCCAAGAACCGTGGATAGCGTCGGGCAACACGGTTGCTGGGCTAAAGTCGCTTAAGTATGATCTGTACGTCCCGACATTGGTAAGTAGATCGAGAACTGCCATCCTTGTAAAAAAGGGGCTAAAAGCTCATCTACTACCTAATTACAGCAATGACGATCTTACCGTGGTGGTGCTGGAGAGACGTGATGGATATTTGCTGCTGGCATCCTGCTACATGGCCCACGACATGCCGGCTCCACCTGACGAGCTGCGGAGGCTGGTGGACATGGTCTGCTCCTCCAAAAAACATCGTATCATCGGAACGGACGCCAACGCCCACCATAGCGTTTGAGGAAGTCCCGACATTAACGACAGGGGTGAGTCAGTTCTTGATTTTATCCTTAACAATAAGCTTAGACTAGCCAACAGAGGTGGGGTATCTACCTTTGTAGGTCCCACCTCTTGTAATGTGCTGGACTTAACGATTGCGACTGAGTGTACCAATGTAGAAGAGTGGAGGGTCCTGGATAGACCCTCCTTCTCGGATCATAAGTACATTCAGTTTACCATTCCTTTTAATAGGGTACCTGCGGCTCAGCCGTGCAGAAATCCTCGAAATACCAACTGGGCGAAATTCTCTAGCCTTGTTTCCAAGTCTCTTGGTCCGCCGGGTAACATCAACTCGGTACAGGACCTAGAAACAAATGTCAATGTCCTCTCAGCAGGACTACTTTCCGCATTTCGCCAATCATGTAGGCTCTCTAGACCGACGAGAAGATCGAAGCCACCCTGGTGGAACCCAGATCTCTCTTCGCTTCGTGGGGAGCTTACTAGCATGTTTCAACTTTCTAAGGCGGACAATGAATATGTCTGGGACGAGTACAGGTCTCTCCTAAAGTCTTACAAGAGGATGATCCGATCATCCAAAAGGTCTTCATGGAGAACCTTTTGCTCTGACCTGGACAACATCAAAGACACCTCCAGACTGAGGAAGCTGCTGTCCAAGCAGGCTTCCAGTTCTAGTCTGCTCAAGTCGGGCGATGGAGTGTGGACGGAGAGCAGTGCTGAAACTCTTGAAGCACTGCTCTCAACTCATTTCCCGGGATGTATTGGAATGGAGAACAGTGACTGGCAGCTCCTTCCTAGTCTCCCAGTTATGAGACCCCCTGCCGGTCTAATTACAGTTAATAAAATAATTTGGGCTATCGACTCCTTTGCGAAGGTCAGGTCACCCGGTCTCGATGGACTTTCGCCAGCAATGCTGCAAGCCAGCAAGCTCACGATTGTTCCGTGGCTATCGGGTATCTATTCGGCGTGCCTCGCATGGGGTCATATCCCCACTCTTTGGAGGACCTCGAAAGTCATTTTCCTGCCCAAGGCCGGCAAATGCAGTCATGTGGTCCCAAATGACTTCCGGCCTATCAGCCTAACCTCTTTTCTGCTAAAAACATTGGAAAAGCTACATGATTTGCACATCAGAAGCAACTCAATGCATCTGTTGTCCCCAAATCAGCATGCGTATACAAAGGGCAAGTCCATTGAGACAGCTCTCCATGCTCTAGTAGCCTCCATTGAAAAAGCAGACCATTATAAAGAATATGCCTTGGGTGCATTTCTTGACATTTCAGGCGCCTTCAACAACGTTACTACTGACGCTATTATGAAGGGCCTTACCTCAGTTAACACGGCACCAGCGATCCACAGGTGGGTCAACCGCCTTCTTTGCGACAGACGGGTGGTGGCTACGTGGGGCGATGCCATTATAAAGGTAGTACGAGGTGGCACTCCCCAGGGTGGGGTTCTCTCGCCTCTCCTTTGGAATTTGGTCGTAAATAGCCTACTTCAAAAATTTACTAGACGGGCCCCCAAGTTAATTGCCTATGCCGACGACATAAGCATTTTGATAACTGGGAAATGCCCAACCACCCTTAGTTCCATAATGGAACTTACTTTGCGGGAAGTTAAAGCATGGGCCGAATCAGCCGGGCTCAGCATTAACGCGGACAAAACGGACCTTATCCTCTTCACGAAGAGGTACAAGGTACCTGCGTGGTCCCCCCGTAAAATAGGCTACACCATACTAAAGCCGAGCCTAGCAGTAAAATACCTAGATGTGGTCCTGGACAGCAAACTGTCATGGAAGCTTAACGTGTTAGAAAGGGTGAAGAAAGCCACCGGAGCCTTGTACATGGCGAAAAAGATGCTTAGTTGCACTTGGGGCCTATCTCCTAATCTAATGCGGTGGATATACATACATCTCAGTTGTTCGCCCTATCCTCACCTATGGTGTTATAGTGTGGTGGCAGGCCACGGAAAAAAGGACGTACCTATCCATCATGGAGAGGACACAGCGTCAGCATCGTCCCTAAGGATTGCCGCAACAGGCAATCTGGGTCTGTTAGGCTATGGTCACAGCGCCATTGGTAGGGAGACTAGTAGAGACTTGGACTTGGACCCTTACCAGCACCGACCATATTAAAACAATATTCTTGGAACCGGACTGCTGGCGGGAAGGGTTACGCATTTCCGAAGCCCTCAACCTCTTCACCGACGGGTCGAAGATGGATGATGGTGTCGGAGCGGCCGTGTACTGTCCAGACCCGGTCTGCAAACATTCCTATAAACTCCCAGACCACTGCAGCATCTTCCTGGCGGAAGTTTTTGCCATTGGCAAGGCTGCCGAATTGGCTCGGGGTTTACAGTGTAATCACACCTCTATTAACATCTTTGTTGACAGCCAGGCTGCAATAAGATCAATGCACTCTGATGTGGTCAAGTCCAAAGTTGTCCTGGACAGCAGAAGAGCAATAGAGTCGCTGAACGCATCTGCGGTCGTGCGTATCTATTGGATCTCAAGCCACCAGGGCATCGATGGCAACGAGATCGCAGACTCTCTCGCCAAAGAGGGAGTGGGAATCTATGTCGTTAATAAGTGCAATGTTCCGATATCCCTGCGAACTCTAGGCAGAGAAATTGAGGTGCGCTCTAGACTTCAGTGGGACGCTAGCTGGCGCAATGCCAACTCGTGCAAAACTGCAAGGCTGATGTGTGCCTCTACTAACAAAAACTTAATCAATTTCGTCATGCAGCTTTCAAGGAAAGACTGCAGACTAATGCTAGGCATTTTAACTGGTCACTGTCTGTCGGCTGTCCATGCTGTAAAGCTGGGTATCACAGTGATCAGTGCAGGAAATGCAACGAGCCCGGGGTTAAGGAAACACTCGAGCATCTTCTCTGTAGATGCTTAGCGTTATCCCGACTCCGGTTGAAATACCTTAATTCGCCGTGCCACAACGATCTTCGGGACGTTTCACGGCTACCTCCTAGGATGCTGCTGGCGTTTGCCAAAAATGCATCCATACTGTGCGATTTCTGAGACGTAGATAAGCTACCGGTACAGCTAAGGAACTCCACTGGTCTATGCTTTGCCCCGTACAGGGGCAGCCGGTCCTACCTAATGATACAAAAATTTGTATGGGCTGAAGCATCTATGTATTGTATGGTTAGTGCTTCTACCTTTAAGGGTAGCGGGTATAACAAGTATTGCTATTGCAATTCAAACTATAAAGTGATAGGCCTGCTCTATCGCCCGATTTAGTCCTTTTTGTCTATTTCTAAAAGAAAAGTGTAGAAAAATACATACATTTTCTTTTTTAGAGATATAAAATTGACTAAGAATTTTATTTGATTTAAAAGATAATTTATATTCTATGTTTATCCAAGTAATTTTAGATATGCAACGCTACTAAAGTCACGCCAAACGCTATACAAAAAATTAGATAATTATACCCGGTACCCATAGGGTAGAAGGGTATTATAACTTTGTGCCGACAGGAAATGTATGTAACGGGTAGAGGGAGGCATCTCCGACCCTATAAAGTATATATATTCTTGATCAGCATCAATATCCGAGACGATCTAGCCATGTCCGTCTGTCCGTATAAACACCTAGATCTCAGAGACTATAAGAAATAGAGCTAGAATTTTTTTTCCACAGCATTTGTTATGTTTGCACGCAGATCAATTTTATTTCAAATTTATGCCACACCCACTTCCGCCCCCTCAAATCAAAAAAATCGAATAACAAGCGCAATTTTAAAGCTGGTGTATAATTCGTGATAATTTAATTGCTATCAGATAAAAATTGTGGAAATTATTAAAGAAAAACTTTTGTATGGCCAAAATCGCCTAGTTACTAGAGGTCTTAGTTGCTTTGGCTGACAATCTGGTATATTGTGCCGTCTATGGTATATTTTCAATGTGGTGCTATATCAATTTACCAAATACACCATTCGGTATATTTTTAGTATTTTTACAGTATTGTCGGTATATTTTGAAAATAATACCGCAATATTTTGCTTTTATTCAAGATGGGTAGCGGGTATCTCACAGTCGAGCACACTCGACTCTAGCTTTCTTACTTGTTTAAGTTATTAAGTAGGAAATTCAAATTAAAAAACATATCTAAGTTAACTAAATTTATGATGCTTATAATTTTAACGCCAAAATGTAATAAAATTTTTCAAAGCACGAGTCCTTTGTTGTTCTTTTCTTTTCAATACTTCGAATTGAATTTGATTTTTTTAAAATAGTTCTTAAAGTAGATTAAGGTCTCGTGTAGTAAACAGCGATAGAAAAAAAGGTTGAATGAATAACGAATAACAAGTAGAGCTGCAGGGGCTTGATGACTTAATTAATAAGAACAAATATTAAATTAGTTCGTTTTCATATTAAACGTGTCAAAGTAAAAAGGAAGTGTGTTGTCGAGCGCTCTCAACTTAAGCTTTTCACTTGTCTTTCTTTTAATATAAATGTTTTCTTTTATTCATCAGTATTTGTAAGTATCCCTGTAACAAATAAAAGAATATATTTGAAAGTAATATTATTGTTAGTAAACTTACCAAATTTGAACTAATAAACATTTTAATTATTTATTCAATAAATATCCACTAATGCTTGTAATTCATGAAAAGATAAAAGTCAATTTTGGTTGTACCAATACATATAGTTGTATATTTGTTGACAATCCAGTATATATATTCTCTGCAGGGTAACAAAGTGAAATTTAAAATATATTAGTACATTTCAATGACATTTATTACATGCATGCAGGCATTCAATAATTCTATACTTCTAAGCCTATTAAATAAATAAAAAATATTATAAAAACACATCATAAATTGCTATCATATAATATGCATGATTGTTCTCGGCCAAATGAACTTGTAGATGGTTGTGAGGTGGCTAAGGTTAAGGCTTCTAGATGGCGATAGAGAACGATGTCAAACATGAAAGTCAGCTGCGAATAGAAAATCTGCAAAGTAGATTCATAAACTCCGCACAACTCCCACCACATAGTGCCTACCACCATCATGAAGGTCATCATATCCTTAATACCCATCAGCAGTGGAGGAGCCCGCGCAACGCATGATGATGATGTCTTTTGGTAAATCGGTGTATTTAAGTCACTTGCAGGTGTCTCATCTGCTGTTGTAGCATCAGCCTACTTTCCTGGCAATGTACCGAGTTCACCTTTGACAATTGCGGGACTTATCGAGAAAGAAAGCATATCCCAATAGTATTGGATACGATGTCAATACTTAATTTAATGGTTATTTGCTTATCGACTTCGTTTGTAATAATAACTTTGAAATATTTATGTAGGTTCTGAACTGACATTATAAACAAAGGTCTTACCGTCGATGTCACAATAATAGACAATTCACTTTAATATACAAACTGCAAATTCTAATTGTAATAACATAGTCAGTCTCTCGAAAAAGACGGAAGCGTAAAGTTCTAACCCAACAACATAACAGGTGGGAAACCTATTGGTGGGAAACATAATCAAGCGAAAAGAAGTGGTGTGGAGCGAGTATAAAAGTAACCTAACTCAAAATAACAAATAATTAGGAATGCTTAGCGGAAGAAGATATGAGATTCTATTCAGCAATCAAGCATAAAATGGCATCTTCTCCAACAACATTGAATAGCGTCTTCGAGTTCTATAAGATACTCTCTTTCTAAGCAATATTTCGATCAGTGATATAACCCCGTGGAAAAAGCCTCCTATTCTATACCCTTATCAATTATGCCATGGCTTGAGCAGTACAAGAAATAGGAATGAAACCTCAATGACAAAAGGGCTCTAAGCCCAAGGCTCAATATGTGAATGCAGTTCCTTCTAAAATCTAGTCTAATATATCACAATTAAAATGTATTTATCTGAGCAATAAACCTTGGAGAAATCAATCATGTTATTCCAAGCAGAAGTATGCCCGGATTGGGAGTTGTGTTGTCATGAATCTTGCTCGCATGTATCGACAAGCATCATTGAGCAACAGTCTGGGGTGTCATTCATTGAACCAGACACGTTCTATTGAATAGGCAAACACAAGACGGGTGAAATTATTAAAAAGGTGAGAAGTAATGTCGACGTTTCAGCTGGTATAACCAGTGACTATAATCCTTTAAAGGTTAAAAAATAAGTAAAACACCTACAGTCGTGTTGTTCGAATGTAAGATACTCGCTACCCATTTTTTAAGTATTCTTAAGACGGCTACTTCTGGTATATTAATATACTATTACATTAACATTATGCATCAGGGGAATATCGGCTAATAATATATATATACTTTACGTGGTTGGAAGTGACTTCTGCCTTTTACATGCATTTTCTGTAGGCACTAAATTATAATTTCCTTTTCCCTACGGTGTCCTCGGACACGAAGAGAGACACCTTAAGAAATAAACCTTTATAAACAGTATAGGACTATTTAAAGAGTTAAATATGAATAATATCTCTAAGCATGTCTCAGTTAATGCACATTTGATTTGTACACATTATAGAATTTAAATGATTAATTAAAGTATTGAAAACTATTCTTTCTTATACTTGATTAAAAACATAGTTCTCGCTTTCATCATCCATACTAGTTTTTACAGAGCAAATTATTGTATTAATAACCTGTAATTATCTGTTAAAATTTGTTATTATTTCTTTATAGTGCGTAGCTATCATAGTTGTTAATTTGTCTTTAAAAATGGCCATATGTACGCGTATATGTAAATATTGGCAGAAAAGAAGAGTTACAAAGAATATGTACTAGGAATACGATTACAATTAGTAAATTAAGTTCATTTTGTGCATGTGCTGGATAAGAAAACAATTGAACATTTTGTGCACTTAGTTGATCGTGAGTTAACTTAAATGTGACTTAATTTTTTAAAAATTTGAATTACTTTTCTGTTTTTATCATATTTGGCATTTTGCTTTATTGGTTTTCCAAATAAATAAGTAAATTATAAGTCGAAATCGAAATAAGTTGCACTTCGCTGACAGTCGCATAGCATCGCAATTTTCTGTAGTCTTATGAGTATATATTGAGTGCGACGCATTACCGTAAGTCTCAGCCATAATTCAAGCTGTAGGGAAAATTTAATTTCACATTTACATGTTCTTACTTGTTACTCAAATCCCAACAAACTAATTAGAATAAATGATCAAATTTAATCATAATGTCATTAAACAAATTTTTTTGAAATTTTGTACATTTGTATTATTCTTAATTTTAAAATTAACATCCAAAAAATATAATGAATTAAATTAGATAAAAATCAAATTCATTGATGCCTGAAATAATTTTTTTTAATAATATAAAGAATATTTCAAACTAGTAAAATAATTGTCTACTAATAATAATAAATCTTAATAATTACTTATAGCGTTGGTATGTATTTGAAACCCAGCTATGAAGTAGCCAACTGATGGACTGACTGCCCATTCAGAAAATATTCATTCAGACATAAAAAGCTTTATATAAAGCTCACTCTCATGCTGGCATATGTACATTTGGATATGTAAAACAACGACAAAGGTGCATACATATGTACATACATATGTATGTATATAGATGTTCCAAACATTCATTACCAATGTCTCTTTAAATATGAATGAACGTATATTTGTATGTATACTGTGTTCATATTTTGTAGTCCTAAATATACTATGCATTTTATTTGACAATGTATGTGGC
Source organism: Drosophila kohkoa (assembly GCA_019972355.1). NCBI lineage: Eukaryota > Metazoa > Arthropoda > Insecta > Diptera > Drosophilidae > Drosophila > Drosophila kohkoa. The sequence continues at coordinate 699,025 of BJEL01000084.1, read as the reverse complement.
TTTAATTCAGTGTCCTTCATATAATTTAATTTCACAACATACTTACATTTATAGGCACGCAATTTCTTTACAGAAATTCTACGCAAGCTTTTTTTACAAATTCAATAATTTGTAACTACTTTGAAAACTTGATTTGCATTTTTATTATATAGCCTGCTTTATGTGAGTGAACCGCTTCGACGCGTCACGAAAACTGGACTAAATGTTCCTTCCTATCATGTGAACTTCGACACAGAATCCACACAGCATCCCTGACAAAACCCACAAGTTCCCACATACTTCCAATTGCTCAGTTTGAGTTTCCGATTCGGGTCGAATTTGTTCAGTTCAGCCTACACAAATTTGTGCATGCATACATACATACATACATATTTCAGAAAAACATATTACTTATACCAAAGTCAAACCCCCAATTATCAGCAGTTTTCTACCGTTAGAAATGTACCACTTCTATGTTATTTCAAAATATTAATTTAATTTTAATAATATTAAATGTTTTGTTCATATCGGAAATATTTATTTACGGGATAGAGATCCATTTACCAATTCTTACCAAGTAAACTTTAAGTCAATGTTTCTTATTTACACACAATTGAAAGTGCGTTAAGGTTGCTTAACTGTTACTTATTTTGTACGTAAATTTATCGATAACACTTTTTTTTTATTAAGGCAAGCAGTTCTGAACTCATATATTAATTTAGGTCTTTCAAAATTCGATCTAAAAATTTTACATTGGAATACCCAAAATACAATTTTTTGTCAAATAAATATTTTACTAAAAAAAAATTAAAACAAATATACCGAATATACAGAATTCATTTGATCGGGATTTTTTAAACCATTTTAATGTGTTCGATTCATTTTGCTTGTCAAATACATAAAAATGTCGGATAAACAATTGACAAATACGTGATCAATCTCTTATTAAATTAAAAATATAATAAACATTGCGCTAGTTCAATAACTAACATTCTTACAGTAATAGCAAAAGGAAAAGGCAAAATGTTCGTAAATTATTGATTTTTAGCAATTGCTGTGACTGAAAAACTGAACAGATCCTAAGTAAATGCATTATTCTGTTCAATAAATATTATACAAATTTAAATTAATTTTAAATACATTAAAATACGATCATATTGTTGTCGTTCACTCTTAAATTAATAATAAATAATAAAGACAAAAAATTCTATTAATAAAAATTATGTGTGTGTATCTTGTAAATGTGTATCTCATGAGTTCATGCAACGGTTCAAATGTATTTATATTGATACACACATCTGTTAGCACATGCACATATATCTACTTGCGTGTATTTAGTATATATGTATGTATGTACATATATGCGCTTAAACATCTTAGACATATGTACATGTGTATATTCACATATAACAGCTCAATGAATTTATCTGCAATAAATATTCATCTTGTGTGTTAAAGATCTCTTACCCTTGCAGATAAAATTTCAAAGCCACTTTTTTGCAATTTCTCAGATCTATAACTTTTCTGCAAATATGATGCCTCGAAGTATCACCGCTTACATCAACCTGAGCATAATAGTAAGCCTTGCACTTTATTCATCAGCATCTTTTAGTGGAATGGTTACTTCAAACGAAAACGAAGAGGACTTCATAACACAAAGAGGTTAGTGTAAACAAAAATACATAATAAAAGTACTATGGTACGTTTTCAAATTTTAAGTATTTCAGAATGTATCATAGTATGTAATAGGTAAATTACTGTAAAAATATATGAATTTAATTTATCACATAATATAAGTAAAAATTCTATATTAATGTGATTTCTCCAAATTGATTGAATAAACCTGCAAACCCATAGGGTAAAGCGTTGAACTTACGAAACGGACTGGGATTTTTATACCCGCTACCCATAGCGTAAAAGGGTATTATGTTATAACTTTGTGCCGGCAGGAAATGTATGTAAAGTATATATATTCTTGATCAGCGTCAACCGCAGAGACGATATACCCATATCCGTCTGTATGTCTTGCCACGCTCACTTCCGACCCTCAAATCAACAAAAATCTAATAACAAGCGCAATTTTAAAGCTACAGCGGGTAATTTTTTTTTGTATATTTCAGTATTTTGGTTTCTTTAACGTATAATACCGCATTGTTTTGCTTTTATTCAAAATGGATAGCGAGCATCCCACGATCGAACATACTCGACTGCAGCTTTCTTACTTGTTATGTTCGTATCTAAAAATTCTAACTACAGAACTAAAGTCGTTAGCAGCATCCCCGGTATAAGCAAATATTTTCTGCACTGTAGTTAAACTCAGGTTATTGAATTACACTAGTCGGCACAATTAATTGACGAAACTCTTTTTTGACTATTGAACTTAGCTTTGCTTAAAATCGTTAAATAACGGTGCGAAAATGAGGCGCAAAACAAAGAATCTATTTTTAGCTATGTGCATGCCAAATATTATTCCGTTTACCTTTTGCATTCTCTTTCTGCTGATAAGAATCCATACAGACAACGGATTTTTGCGTGCCACAAGTATTTTGACAACATCTTTATGGAAATATTTTCACACTTTTAGGCACGCGAGAATTAAATAACTTTGAGAATATTAAACGTTGTTATTAAAATAGAAAGTTATTAAAAATAATTAAATAAAATGCGTAAAACTACTGAACTAAGTTTGGTTAGCAGATCCTCAATGGTAGCAAAGAATAACACTGGAATAGCAGTTAAAGACATTGCCAGTGAGTTTAAAGTATCGCGCCAAACTGTGTACTACCAAATTAAAAAGTTTAAATAGCACAATGGCATGCGTTATTTAAGAAGAAGCTAAGCGCAAAACAGATCTCAGTGATCTCTCTGAGGTCAGTTCCCTTTGGGAACAGATATATCCAGAGATCATCCAAAATTTAATCGATTCAGTACCGGGACGCCTGGAAAAAGTTATTAAAACTAAAGGAAATGATATATTTTACTAAATTCCATTTTTTGCCTTTAGTTTTTTTGAGTTTAAACTTTGTTATTCAAATTAAATCATTATATTTAAGTTTGTATTAGCACTAAGTAACACAGAAAAAAATTATTGAGTTATATTAAACCATTGCAAAGTTACATAAAAACTTGAACCATTTGTTTTTCGTCAAAATAATTATGCCGACTAGTGTACAACGTCTGTCTGTTTAAAATCTAGGTGTCAAGAGATAATAAAAGATTTAAATAACATTTTTTATGACAGAACTAAATAATAATAGGCTGCATATTGCGTTGCAGATAATTTGTGTGTATTTTTATTTAATATTTAAGTCTTACACATATCAAACAAATAATAACATCTGAAAACAGGGAAATTAGCTACTGTTGATTATTCTCGACTATGAGATTAAACAAAAAAAAAAAATATATATACAGTAGATTCCGGTTATAACGACTTTCAAGGGACCGACCATTTTACGTCGTTATAACCGGAGGACGCACTAACCGGAAGGAGCAAAAAAAAATATTTTTGTGTTTATTTTATGGTGTCCAGTTCGCAATAGGCTTCTAAAATAAAACAAATTAATTTTTAAATAAAAAATAATTTTTTTTTGAGACATTTTGCGGGTGTAATGCACAAGTGTCGAGCTTAAACTGAATGACCTCTTCATTGCGCATTTTGTGCATTTTTATTATTTTAAATTACGCATTCAAAAAAAAACAGAAAAAACTAGAAATATAACGGAATAGGCTATGTGATCTGCACACGCACGCTGTAAACATTTGTGTTTTGTGTTTCTCTCTAACAGCTGCGTTGCTAAGGCGACGGCTAAGACTGACAGAGAATAGTGAGAGTCTAAGAGCGGTTAGTCGGTTCGTCGGTATAAGCGGTTAGTCGCTAAAAGCGGAGACGTTCTAAGCGGAGGCGCTTTCATATAAGTTTGTATGGGGACCAACCAAGCCATCGAGTTTTCGTCGTAATAACCGGTCGGACGCTATAAGCGGAGTCGTTATAACCGGATTCTACTGTATATATACCAAATTAATATAAATAAAAAATATTAAAATATGACATATGAGAGTATAAAATATACTAAATGGTCAACCAAAGCAACTTGAACTCTGCAGCAACCGTTTATTTCCATATACAGTTTTTTAAATAAGTTCACAACTTCGATTTGACTTTTGATTTGATTTTTGACTAAAATTACACAAAAAAAATTGATCTGCGTGCAAATGTAAGTTCTGTATAGTTTATATGATCGTTCTGCCTGTGTCCTGGAGGCACGAAGTTATAAAGCCATTGCGGAGCGGTTATTATGATACAGACCATAATGGCTATAATTTCCATGATTCCATTTCAGACAAAAATTGTAGAAGTTGCTTGGTATATTTTTAATTAATGCCGCACTGTTCTGCTTGCATTAAACGGCTAACGGGTATCTGACAGTCAAGCCCACTCAACCATAGCTTTCTCTTTCTCTCAACAATAAAATAAAATTAGACCTATTCTTAGCTTTATATGGACAGACGGAGATGGCTATATCGCCTCGGATATTGACGCTGATCAATAATACTTTCTACTTTATGTGATCGGAAATGTATGTATAAAGTTATAACATCCCTTTATTCTATAGAGAGTGAGTATAAACAAGTAAGAGTGTGCTCGACTGTGAGATACCTACTACCCATTTTGAATAAAAGCGGTATTTTTTCAAAATTTACCAAAAATATGAAATACTAAAAATATACCGAATGATATATTTGTTATATCGATATAGTACCACATTCAAAATATACCATAGACGGCATAATACACCAGATTGTCGGGCAAAGCAACTAAAAGTAGGCGTTTTTGCCCACGCAAAAGTATTTTTTTAATAACTTACACAATTTTTATATGATCGCAACCAAATTTGCAGAAATCACAACTATAGTTATTATTGTACATACTAAAATTCCATTCGCAGCTCTAGCTCTAAAGTTACACTTGTTATTCGATTTTTTTTGATTTGCGGGGACATTTTCCGGTATTCACTTTTGGTTTTCGTTTTCTGACTCCACCTCAAATTTGGAAATAAAATTTTGCTGTCGACAACAACAATTTTCGTTTTGGTGAGCGACCGATAAGTCCGACACCATGAGTTATCGCCTAAGCTGCCATACTTTTGATGGCATGAAAAGGCAAGTTAAAAATACTTGTATAATCAAACGGATCGCTAAATTTTTTGAAGTTGGGTAAAATATGTTTTTTTTTAATTAATTTATTTAATTTAATTACTTATGTGCTACAACTGTATAAAAAAAATTGTTGAAATCACCGGAATGAAATCCATTAAAAAGGTGGCATCCCCTTTTTTTGTGGGAAACAGCTGATTGCCGTTCAACTGATTTTTTTTTTAATCTTTCTTTGCAAAAAAGACAAAAGGCAAATATATTTCATTCAGGGGAAGGATAAATAAACTATTCAGGATAAAAATATCCTTATGTGAGTTCTATCCACGCAGGAAATTGGACATACGAAAGGCATTTTTTTGCGTTTTCTTCTGACCAAAACACTAGTCAGCTGTTTCAGCAGTAAAAAATGAAACGTCCCGATAGCAAAACGATGACCAAAAACTTGTGAAAACCGGAGCATCCAAATACGAAAATCTCGGGTTTGGTTCCAAAACGAAAACGAAAAAGAAAAGTGAATACCGGAGTATGCCTGATAATATCCCTCTACCCTATGGGTATAAAAATAATTTTGTATGGCAAAAACCTATATCGTTGCTTTAGCTGATAATTTCTTATATTTTGTACTATACTTTGAATATATTGCTATATCGGTAATCCATGATTACTCTTCGGTATTTTTCCGAGTTTTGCAGTATATTTTTAGAATATGGTTTTATTAAAAAAGGATCGGTATGAGTGATGACGATCAATGTGTTCAATGTTCCGATATTTTTATTGCGATGTTTTCCGATGTTTTTTATGAGAGCAACATTTTTGACGTCAGAAAAAACCAATCTACACTTTGCGTCCGCTTAACACAGGGGTTACGTTCCTAGAAATCCTCGTGGTAAGCGAAACATGGACTCCGAAAAAATAAGGTGTTACGTTCTCAAAACTTAGAATTGGCAGCAAACCAAATTTTATATTGTTTAAATTTGATCTGTTTTTATTAAAGTTTCATACATTTGTTCAAAATTAACCCAAAGTTATTATGTATGTTACATGCCTTTAATAAATGCATTACGTTCATATTTTTTTAAAAAAAAAAAGCTGGTATTAAGTTAAAAAAGTTGCTTCAAATAATAATTTAACAGGTTAATCTTTATAGAAACTTAAAAAGTAAGGAGATCACATGTTTCTATTCATATCAAGTTTAAAATTTTCATTTGGTGGCATTTATAGTTTAAGGCAGTTTGCTTCAACATGTTTTCTCATTTTGGTGGCTCCTTATCAAAAAATAGTATCAGAACGGGGTATTCAGCGCGTTAAACTAGGGATAAGAGCAAATTTTTAATTTAGACCGAGTTCGTGCTGAAAAATTTGTGTTAAGCGAGGGCCAAGTGTATTTCGCAAGTTTCACAAATTCTAGAGTGAACGTTTTTGCAACCCTTATGACCCTAAATTTGGCAAGGAAATGGTAAATTTATGGCCACACCACTGAATCATTTGCTTATTAAATAAATGCAATTATTAAAAAAAAAAAAAAAAAAATGACCATCATTGTCCATTTCTATGGCTACAATATTTTTTTTATTTTAAAATTTCATATATATGTTTATATATATGTATATGTTACTTCATAACAAAAAATTAATGTTATTTCTCTGCTCGAGAAAATGCCTCAGACACTTTCTTTTTTAATTTTTTTTAATTGTTCATCTTCATGCATGTCTTCACCTTCCGATATGAGTACGGAATAATAGGTTGTCTATATTTTCGCATTTGGAATTGCTGAGTTGACCTTCACATACACCAGACATCGTCACGGGTGGCAAATTTCGACACTCGACTCACACCCGTACTTTTAAGAGTGCGAGTGCTACTCGTGCACTCGCAAAACGAGTGAGAGACACACTCTTATTCAAAATCATGCGAGTGCTGCGAGTATGAGTCATTGTCATGCTCGAGCCTTTCTTGCACTCGGCTTGTACACACTTGTGTCTCGCGGGTGGTTGTTCTTCGTGCAACCGATCATTTTAGACACTCTTGACGAAATGCTCAGACACTCGCGAGTGTTTGATCAGACACTCGCGAGTGTCTGAGCAAATACTCGGGTGTTTTTCCCCCACCCCTATTGATGCTTGTGTGTCGCGGCTCGCGGGTAGATTTTATGACTTTTGACTTCTTTGAATGATTTTTTTGTTTTTTACTTTGACAAATGGTCAAATAAAATATCAGGTGGTTTTTCCTGAAATTTATGAAAATTGCACAAATTTGCAAAATACCCTTTTGTAATTATATAGGCATTTACAATAGTGTTATAAAAAGGTAATAAAATTTCTGATTTTCCGGTTATTGATGAATATAAAAAACCCAAAAAATCATAAATAATTTCTTTTTACAAACCCCGGATTTTCCACATTTCCTATTGAATTATAATATTAATTAGGTATGAATGGGCGTTACATTTTGTCGGGTCAGGTCAGGTTGCATAACAAGAACAATACAAAAAGCCGACGGCATTTCTTGCATCTCAATATACATACACACAAACATACATATGTAATACATACATACAATCGTGCCGGTCCACTCATTATTTTTTACCCATAACCACCGGCACCGGCTTTACCCGAGTGCATAGAATCACCGATCGCAAATTGCCGAGTATGCCTCGGCACTCGCGCTCACGAGTGTAAGGCTCGCGAGTGCGAGTATGCCTCGGCACTCGCACTCGCGAGTGTAAGGCTCGCGAGTGGCGGGTATGCCTCAGCACTCGCACTCGCGAGTGTAAGGCTCGCGAGTGGCGGGTATGCCTCAGCACTCGCACTCGCGAGTGTAAGGCTCGCGATACACTTATTGCTCATGAGTATAAGGCTCGCGAGTGTGTGTATTTTTGGCCACTCGCACTCGCGAGTGTAAGGCTACCGAAAAGGCACATGAGTAACGGGTGCACCCGTTGAGTGTGTATACCCGTGCCGTTCTCTGACATACACTTCAGTATCGGAGTATCGATAAGCTCCAAAATTTCCTTTTGTTCTGCGAACTACGGAACAAAATGAAAAAAATTTTTTTGCAAAGTCGTTCTTTTTATAAGGAGTTGCACGGCAAAACACGATTTCGCGCATCTGGTAACGACGCCTAAAACTGAAATAAGTTAAGTCGATATATACATATAATTTTGTATACTTTTTCACCATCAAACTTTTATTTGCATGATGCGGCTTTGGTGTAAACACTTGCATCAGAGAATCGAATCATTGAAGCAGATGCACTTGATCTAAATAGGATATTAGAGTATCTAATAAACTGATAAATTGTTACTGATAGATGTTGAAATTTAAAAAAATATTGCAGAAAATATATTGGAGAATTCGTACCATGGATTGATTCGAGAAAATGAAACATATGTGGAAATAACACCTTTAATTAAAGTCAACGAAGAAAAAATCTGCAATTTTCGCATTCTTAAGAAGCCATATCACGAAATTCCTTTTCAAGTAAATAACATTAACAACACTATTCAAGCCAATTTTAAAGTAAAACAATTTAATTAAAATTTTAGATTGAGTTGGTCAACAATTTGGGTATTCTAAAGGCACGACGAACCTTGAATTGTGAGAAACGTAAAAGTTACCATTTTGAAATTGTTGCGATTTTTTGCGATGGAATGCCATCAAATTCAGCCAATGTGCATATCACTGTTATTGATATTAATGAATATGCGCCAACTTTTCTTCAACAATCATATGTAACGGAAGTCGACGAAGGACGATTGTACAATGAAATAATTCGCGTCGAAGCTACGGACAAGGACTGCACGCCTCTTTTTGGCGATGTCTGCAAATATGAGATATTAAACAGTGATGAACCCTTCACCATAGATAACGAGGGTTCCATTAAAAACACTGAACCGCTTTCGCATAAAATCTCCCACAATCATATTTTATCCGTGGTAGCCTTTGATTGTGCCATGAAAGAATCAATACCAATAATGGTCAGCATCAAAGTACGACGTGTTTGCGACGCTAAATTCCTTGGTATTCCGGAACGCATTGATTACACAGTAAGTGCTTATATCTAAAAATCGACTTGTGTCCGTATCTTCAGTTAATACCAATACATCTAAAGACAAATTAAAGAAGGATGTATATTTTTGCGGAATCCAATCACTTATAAATTTAAAGAATCAAACATCGAGAGTTATTTAATTTTGTTTTTGAAATTAATTGGTTAAGTAAACTTTTGATTAGAATTTACATTTTTAGTTTATTTTAGGTTAAAGATGGGTTTAGGTAGATCGACCTCAAAAATAAAAACAGATATGGAATAAATGTGATGTGTTGAATGTAATGAAGGGGCATCTTTACCAAGGTCGGTGGTCAGCGATGCAGCTTGTGCCTGACTACTCAGTTCTTAAATACATGGTTTTCCGAAGAATTGGAATAGCCTCAAAAGAAATGCAAGAGATTCCCAGAAACGCTGTTGGGCACTCTCTATATCTTGCTCGCATCAGAAATTCTTGAGGTGTTATCCTCATATGCAGAGGTTCAGTACTACGCTTATTGCTCCGTCTTTTCGGTCTGACCTGTTACACTACAAGGGCTCCTCGATGGCATTCGCGTCTGCTTATTATTTTTTCTTCTCTTATTTCCACCAATAATAGAAATCAAAATTTAGATTGTCTTTAGAAGATTAGGTTAGAATTTACAACAAACAAACATATTTAATTTTCTGAACAAAACTATTTTTTTAAATTAATTTAAAATCTACGTAAATATTCGAAATACTTATATCTGATCATTTACAGTCTGGTAGCACTGAAAATTTGCAATTATTTCCTAATGCTCGATTGGATCTCTGCAATATATTATGTACTACTGAGGACCTTACTATTAATGCAACAATTGCTCTAAAGGTAAACGTAGTTCTAAGATATTGTTGTAATGCAAATAAATGTAGCATAAATAATTTATAGACCAAACACATATCGTTTGGATGTGATCGAGATATATCCAATTGTTCAAGTAACTCCAACTTAAAGGATCTTTTGCCACAAGATGCTATCTGGACTAAAGAATTGAGCTATGATGAAGGCCGTGAACCGATATTTCATTTCTCTGGATCAACAGGTGCTATTGTGCCCAATAATTTGATTGGACATCATGACTTCTCCCTACTTCCATTCAGCATCATTACAATTTTCCGACATAGCAGTCAAAGCTCGAACAACAAACACGTAAAGGAGCACATAGTATGCAGTGCTGATGACCATAAAATGAATCGTCACCATATGGCACTATTTGTGCGTAATTGCCGTCTCATTTTGCTGCTTCGTAAGAATTTCAACGATGGAGATTTGAACATTTTCAGCCCTGCTGAATGGCGGTGGAAAATACCGCAAGTGTGTGATAATGAATGGCATCATTATGTTATCAACATTAATTATTCATCCAAAGTTGAACTATTTATTGATGGCATACGCTTTGAAAGTTCTATAGAGGAGCAACGCCATACAAATCCAGAGGTGATCGATGATTGGCCGCTACATGCTGCACATGGAGTGAACACGACGCTCTCTGTAGGTGCTTGTTATCAAAGTTCTGAAAATCGTTTAAAACATGGTTTTAATGGAGACATCTCGGAAGTAAAGATCTCTCTAAACAGTGTACTTTCAGCCGAAGAAATTAAATGCGGCACAAGCTGTGCTGAGCATTTGCTGCCATCAACTGAACTGCAATTGGACCAGTCTTTTGACTCATCTGATAGTCAAGTTCAGGTTAATGCACAAATGAATGAAATTTATATTCAAACACAGAGCAAGCAACACATTGAGAAGTTGATGCGTAGTCTTCAATATATTAATGCAAAAAAGAATCCCACAATTGGTCGACGTAATATTGAAGTTCGAACAAAAATGCAGTGTGCCAATCATAGTATAATTCGCCTCGCAACAGTTGAGACTTACATTATGGTTAACGAACCCATTATTGCTCCTGAATCAGTTTATACAGAAAATTTCTCTACTAATTTAAGTAGAAAATCTCCCTCCAGTGATTTTAATGTTATTTATAAAGTCGACAAATTCGAATCTCAAGATAAGCCAGACAATGACGTGCCATCCAAGTTTTTGACATTAACAAAGATCACGATTACAGGTAATTAACCAAAACATTAAAACTATAATATAACAAAGTATTCACGCACAGCGAAATTTTAAGCGCTTTATCATTTTACCTATGAATATCCGTTTTATTGTCAATAAGCAATATTATAACTGGCTGTTATTGTGGCTTTCATTTAGTTATTCAACAAAAAGTCATAATAATAGTAAGCTCAGAATAAATAAGCCTCCATCACAATGATTATTGAAAAATAAATTCAGTAAAATGAAAATATTCATTCAATGCTGGCATAATCTGTTGACAGCTCAATAAAATAAGTTAGGTAACTAACTGTGAAAGAAACACATCTTTACTTTTACAACATATAGTATACATATAACATAAATCTACTACAATATTACAAAAATAATATTTGGTGGGCGAACCACCAGTTTTAAAAGTTGCCATAATTTACAAAATATACTAAAATATCAATGAATACATTCCAAAAAAACTAAAAGAAATTAATTAGGAAAAAAGTACCAGAGCTATTGTCAACACAGAGAAACTAAAATTTTCGAAAATGACAGCTTAGTTGCAGAACGAAAGTAATAGTTCACAATTAAGAACGGGAATGTATTCAACTGAAATAATTTATATTAATACATATATATATATATATATATATATGCTATTTACAATCTTTTTATATCTTAGGCGCCCAAAATAAACTAGTCTCGTATCAGGAAATCAAAACAGGCGTACGAATTTTGGATGGTATTCACATTGGCTTCTCAATAGATGGCAAATATAATAAAAATGTAAGCCGGAAAGAGAGTTTGGATTCATGCAGCGTAATTGTATTTCCGTCACTGAATCCGGATCATGAAGAGATTCAAATTGATGGCGATGAATCTTTGTCATCCACCATGGATATTCGAACAAACATCAATAAGGATGGCGTCGAAATGATTGGATCTGATTTAATTATAAATTATTTAAGCGTGCTGCGGGCTTTGGTTTATAGCAATAAAAAGCCAGCTTATTATTTAAACCGTGTTTTTAAGCTATCTTGCATACAATTAAATTTACAAAATAAAAACGTCGACTATACGTTAACCTTGACCGTCCTACATCCAAAACAATCACAATCAAAGACTACAAATTTACCGTCATCATCATCATCTTCGCCAATAACAAATTTAGATGGCAACAACAAATTATTAGCATCTCTTCATAATAGTCCCCCAAGTGGAAGTGGAGCAGATCAAACACAAGGTAAATACATAATTTCGAAACGCCTTTTTCCCGCCTACATATTAATTATCTTGCAGATGGGAAGCTTTTCTCATATTCATTATTACATACAAATATTGTTCAGGAGCCAAAATTACATGTCCATTCGTTTGTGCCCCGAGGTTAGTACTGATAAAAAACAACGCATAATAATTAATTTATGTACTTATTTTAAATTGAAGCTGAAGCATCACATCCAACCATGCTTATTATACTGATCTGTGTCTTTATCGTCGTTGTGATTTGTGGCGTTTCGATTGCACGCCTAAGGAATAACCAAAAGTATGCAGATCGTCACCAGCCTATACCAAAGGTAATTATGCCAGTCATATAAGAAATTATTTAATTTGTCAATAACAATCTGCTGCAATCGGCTCTTACTTTGACTTTTATATTATACGGCATACTTTGAATGTAATAGTATAATAGTATATAGTATAGTATTTTATCGATATATTAATTATATATATTTATCGACGATGGGTAGCGGGTATCCACTCGGCTGTAGCTTTCTTACAAGAGAAATTCAGCTCAGTTTACGTTCAAGCCATCAAGGCAAGACGACAACACGGCAACCACGACTTAACATAACACTCTGAAAAAAATGTTTTTGAAATGGGAAATAAAATTATTGTATTCACCTAAAATCTAAATTGAGACTCAGAACTCCCCGTATGTATATTATATCACTGCTATATGTTATATCAGTACAATTTAAGTTGTTGATATTTTGGACACAATTTTATATTCATGGAACATATTATTTTATCAAAATGCTAGGTAATTCCTGTATCATGCTGCAAATTTGGTGCTATATACAAAATTTAAATCATATACAATCAAATCGTATATTCTTCCGACATTGCGAATCAATATTAAAAACTCTCGGTCTTTTTTGTTGTGTTGTTTACAGGTTGCTGATGAAGGTTTGATCTGGGATGATTCTGCATTGACTATTACTATAAATCCAATGCAAGCAGATGTTACATCTGAAGATAGCTCGGATTCTGAGAATTCGGATTCGGATGACGAAGAAGGTATATTCGCAAGATATAAATATGTTGTTGATGTATTATCTAAGTTATTTGTATTTTGTATATTCGACAGTTATAAAAGATGGATTCGCACACATTAATCAACTTGAATGGGACAACACCAATATGTTTTCATCAGCAAACTAATGAGTACGTGCGTGTGAGATGAAAAAGCGATTATCAATAAAAAAAAGTTACAAATAATAATATGTAAATGTGCTTTTAAAATATAAAAAATTACACAATCTATTTATCCTAAAGTAACCCGCTAATATACTCCTCTATAGGGTGCCAGCACATCAGTGCATACATATGTTATGTAACCAAATCAACATACTAATCATGGCTGCAAAATAGAAGAAAAATGTGGAATAACTTTTTTTGAGGTATTAACATTCCAAATTATTAAAAAAGTTTTAATATTCAATTAAATATAATTTATTGAAATAATTAAAATATAATTATTTCTGTAATTAAAATAATTGCATTTCATTGTATTAAAATTGTATTAACTGTAACATTTGTTGATTTTTTTGTGTACCAATATTTCCACAACAAAAAAAAATATATATATGTATGTATAGTATGTTTCAAAATGCACAGCTTCCTTGATAATAAATGTATAGCAATTACATTGGTGGGTTCTTTAGGTGTGTATTTACTGTCATTCATATCGAATTAACTGTGCAGATAAAAATAATCTATGTAACTGTAACTAGCATATAGTACAATTACAAAACATCAATGGTCGAAAACAGTAAACTTATACATTCTAAATAAACAGTCTAAAGTAAACACATTTGGTCTGCCAAAAATTTGATGATGTTTTTTTTGTTAAATTAAAACTGTTTTCTTATACTGTGAAAATGAAATATATAAACGAAATCGTGTTATTATCGACAATGCTTCGACAAATAATGCTAAAATAATACTCAGATGGTGCTTTGTCTAAATTAAACGGTGGGTGGATCAAAAATACAGTATCAGTTTCTTGCAACTTTTAGCTTGACATAAAAAGAAATGAATGGTTGTTTTAGTACCGTATTTTTGGCCCTTAATGTGCAATTTTCAGCTGCAGGGTCATTTTGTTTCGCAGTTGCCAGCATAAAATTAATATTGACGCGTATCGATCTCCGATTAAGATGGATAGTTAATAAAAACAAATTATAAATAAACCGTCTGAGGCATTTATAGTTCAGAGCAAAATCATTAATTAATATTATATTAGAAATTTAATATAAAAAAAAACTGTTCCAATATTGGCATTGCATATGTATGTATATTTTTATACCCGCTACCCGACACTATAAAGTATATATATTCTTGATCAGCGTCAACAGCCGAGACGATCTAGCCATGTCCGTCTGTGTTTCTGTCCGTATGAACACCTAGATCTCAGAGACTATGAGAGATAGAGCTACAATTTTTTGTCGATAGCATTTGTTATGTTTGCACGTAGATCAAGTTTGTTTCAAATTTTTGCCACACCAACTTTCGCCCCCGCAGATCAGAAAAATCGAATAACAAGCCTAATTTTAAAGCTAGTGTTGCGAATTTAATAATGACTACAGTCTTCGTGATCTCTGATTTGGTCGCGATCAGATAAAAATTGTGGAAGTTATTAAAGATATACTTTTGTATGGGAAAAAACGCCTACTTACAAGGGTTCTTAGTTGCTTTGGCTTTCATTCTGGTATATTGTGTCGTCTATGGTATATTTTGAATGTGGTACTATATCGATATATCAAATATACAATTTGGTATATTTTTGGTATTTTGGTATATTTTTAATAAAATACCGCAATGTTTTGCTTATTCAAAATGGGTAGCGGGTCTCTCACAGTCAAACGGACTCGACTGTATCTTTCTTGTTTTTGGTTGACTTTTAATAACATTTTCATTGATTAGTGGACTAAACCATGTCTTTTACACAAAAATAAGCAGTGCCGCTTGGCATCTATTTCAGTGCACCAGATATTGGTAAAATAGCTTAATGGAGGAATGTTATAATAAAATCTACAGTTATAACAGTCGTATACCAACCATTTATAATAATTATTTAAAATTCATGCTATACATATGTAATACATATTATGTGTTTGTAGGGGGGATGCTTGCCAATCAAAATAAAGACACTTTCACTTTTATTTGTAGAACTTGTAGTTTTTTTATTGGACACTTGAAAAAACACTTGTCATGTGCTTGAGAACAATTTGAACATAAGAGGCGGAATAACAAAAAGCACTAAAAAGGGGCAGGGTGACCATCACTAAAGGAAACCTAGATCAGTGTGGCTGCGCGTATGACACGGTCATACGCACAGTATACCAGCTTTTGTCGCTATCGATAACTTGCGATCGCGACCACACTGTCAGCTGGCCTGAGTAGTCACACCTGCAGTCATCTGGCATCAACATCCGCCCCCTTGCAATAAGTTGCAAACGGTATCATTGTCCAAATGGACCGGACAGAATCAAACCAAATGTGGAATTCTGGGCCATTGGCAAACCGTTGGTGCTCGGCAGGAGGCCAGGTTGGATGATGTGAGGATGTACATCAGTGTAATGTTGCGGAACTGCTCCAAGTTTTCGGCATCGACGAATCGGAGGGGGGTGCGGCAGCAGAGTTGAGAATCCAGCTGCAGCAGCACCTTTCGACGGAACTCGGATGTCCGCGAGCGGATGATCGCCGTGCAGACGCCTTCCGTACCAACGCGGGTGACGGATAACCGATAGGCCGTTGCCAATGATGTGCTGATACGGCTGGTCGCCGTGCACGGGTCGATCAGCGCTCGCATCTCGAATGTCTTACATCCGGTGTCGATTAGGATGTTGGCCGTTGGAAGGATGCTCACAGCCTTGTCCTGCAGCAAGGACGCGAGCGTCGTCGGAAAGGCCCCCTCGGGCGTAGGTGAGGCCGGTCGATGGGGAGACGGCGAGCGGGAACGTGGCCGTGCTGGGGTTCGGGACCGTGGCCGTGTTGGGGTTCGGGACTGTGGCCGAGTTGGGGTTCGGGACCGTGGCCGTGTTGGGGTTCAGGACCGGGTCGAGCCCGGTTGGTCGTCGCCTCGTCGCTGACGATTGGGGCGAGCGCTGCGTGCCTCCCTAAAGTGCAGCAGCGTGTGGTGGTCCCCATGACACACCCTGCAACTTCCCGCGCTGCGGCAGGATTGCCCGGAGTTTTGGTGGGCCAAACAGTTAGAGCAGTACTTGTTGATGAGTAATGCTCTCAACCGTTTCTCCGCTGTCAGCCTAAGGAATCGCTGACACTTCCGGAGTGGGTGGATTCCACGGCACACGCGACACCGGAAAGAGTTGGTGCCAGCGGGGCGGTTCTGGTGGGTGGATGTATGTGATGGCATATTACATGAAATGAAACAAAAGAAACAAATGATTATTGTAGTAGCCTCTTTGCATTGTCAATGACACTCGGAACAGGACAGCATAGGACGACGAAACGGAATACGGAACAGGAGGTTATTCGTCCTTCAGTCCTTCTGACGTGGAGGGATCAGTCTTGCTGTCCATCGGGAGTAAAATGAGTTTTGCAACGGGTCGTCGGATAGTACCCCGCGCCGTGAGCACATCTACAACTCGGACCTTGGTATCAGTGCCTGGACACGTCGTCAGCACCCGTCCTAGGCGCCACTCGTTTGAGGGAAGGTTGTCTTCTTTTATGACGACCATGTCACCGATCCGAAGGTTCCGTGTAGGGGATTGCCATTTCGTCCGTTTGTGCAGCTCCTTCAGGTACTCATCTTTCCAACGGAAACAAAATTGTTGGTGAAGAGCCTTCAGTCGCTGCCATCGATTGAGGATGGAGGTGGCCGGTTGGTTAATTGGTGGTTCCAACACCGAAATAAGTGGGCAACCTACGAGGAAATGGCCAGGAGTGAGCGCTCGTAAGTCCGAAGGGTCCTCGGACATAGGGGAAATCGACCTCGAATTCAGGCAGGCTTCGATCTTAGCGAGAAGAGTGGACAACTCTTCGAACGTATACTTCGCGGTGGAGGTCGCTTGTAAAAGAGTGCCTTAAAACTCTTTACGCCGGCTTCCCATAATTGCCCCATATGCGGGGCGCCCGGCGGGTTGAAGTGCCAGGATAGGCTCTTGTGGGTGTGTTATACAATTATGCACTCCCTCGTCGCTTCCAAGAAGTCGTTGGAGATCACCTTGTCAGCTCCAACGAAGGCTTTCCCGTTGTCCGAGTACATTTGGTGTGGACACCCGCGCCGTGCGATGAAGCAGGAGAATGCGGCCAGGAATTTCTCCGTCGTGAGATCCGATGTTGCCTCCAAGTGGATCGCCTTCGTGCTGAAGCACACGAAGACGCAGACATACCCTTTGGTGATGAGGCAGGCTCGGCCAGTGTGTGCGTGAAAGGTCTCGAGTAGGACGCCCTTTTCTTGGGCAAGTCCCCCATCATTTGGGTCTGCAATCTCTTCTTATAGATCACGCAAATCTTGCAAGATATGATGGTGGATTTGACGAGGACCTTCAATTTTGGAATCCAGAATCTGGAACGGATCAGACGCATGACGACTTGGTTACCCCCATGTAAGGATATACGATGGGTGCAACGAACCAATAGTCGTGCAAAGGACGAGGAATACGAGAGTATGATTGGATGACTCTCATCATAACGCAGCGAGTGGGACGCCCTCAGACGCCCACAGGCCCGGAGAATCCCCCTGCCATCGAGAAAAGGGTTCAAGTTTCGGATTGAACTTGAAGAAGGAACCTGCTGCTTGGACTGCAGACAGTGGTATTCTTGTGAAAAAGTTTGTCGTTGAGTCATGACGATTAGCCGCTCTTGGATCCGTGACAGCTCATCCGCTTGGACCACAGAAGAGCTTGGAACCGACTTCTCTTGATGAATCTGAGAACATAGGCAGACGTGCGCAGTGCTTTTCCAAACTCAGAGAACTTACTCAGGAAATCAGGAGTAGGAGGTAACTTAGCGATGTTACACTTAATCCGCTGCTCCAGCAGAGTCTCCGGAATGGGACTTGGAGATGTTGGCCATTGATCCGACGGGAGATGAAGCCACTCTAGTCCATGCCACCACAAAGGGTTAGGAATCAATTCTTGTGGCAGGATACCTCGGCTTGCCAGATCTGCCGGATTGTGCTCGGCTCGCACATGCGACCAGTTCTTGGCGTCGCTGGCTTGGACGATTTTTGCCACACGATTGGCCACAAAAGTTGTCCATCTGCAGGGTGGCTTGTTCAAGCAGGCGAGAACGATTGTTGAATCAGTCCAAAAAAAAGTCTGGAAACTTTCTGCCGGAAGATTCAGGAGGAGGGCCGAAGATAACTCAGCCAACAGGACTGCGCCACAAAGTTCCAAACGTGGCACTGAGAGAGACTTGACAGGAGCCACCTTTGTCTTCGCAGTGAGGAGATGTGTGGAAACCTTGTTCGCCGTCTCCACACGGACATAGATCGCCGCTCCATACGCCCTTTCTGAAGCATCACAGAATCCATGGTACTGGAGCTTTACTCGTGTGACACGAGTCGTGTCTGGAATTGGACCCATCTCTGGAATCCGGATCTTTCCCAGAGCAGGATAGCTCTGCTACCTGCAGACCTCCTTCCATTGGAGTAAAAGATCCGTGGGCAAATGTTCGTCCCATTCGAGCGTTTTCAGCCAGATCTCCTGCATGAAGATCTTGGCTCGGATAACGAAAGGGGCCAGCCACCCGGCTGGGTCGAAAAGCTTAGCAATTTGCGAAAGCACTTCCCTCATCGTGTAGGAGTCCTGATGGGCAACTTCTGGTGGCATGAAGAAGAACTCATCATCGTGAGCTTGCCACCTGATGCCCAGAGTTTTCGCCGTACTGGAGTCCTCGAGTTTGAGGAAATCTTCTCGAAGTAGATGGTCCTTTGGAATGTCCTTCAGCACGCTCTTATGGTTCGACGTCCACTTCCTCAGCGGGAAGCCAGCGCTGTCCAGGGCTGCACACACTTCCGCAATGGTCCGGATGGCCTCTTCTTTCGTGTGTGTCCCCGCCAGGAAATGACTCGGCTTGCGAGAGGATACTCCAAGCGTATGTCTTCAGCAAGTTGCTGGAGGACTCGTAGAGCCAGGAAAGGCGCAGAGTTGACACCGAATGTCACTGTGTTCAACTCGAAGTCACGGATCTCACCGTCCGACGTACGAAACAGAATTCGTTGGAACGGTGTGTGCTTTGAGTCCATGAGGATTTGGCGATACATCTTCGTTATGTCCGCATTGAACACATATCGATAGTATCGCCATCTGAGAATCTGAAACGTGAGAACCGATTGGAGAATGGGCCCTGAATGAAGGATATCATTCAGACTCTTGCCATTTGAGGATGGACAATAAGCATTAAAAACGACCCGCATGGCATGGTGAGGCAGATAGAAATTAGGAGTCGTGACGATAGCCTGAGGCGATATGGGTGTCATATGACCCAAGTCCACGTACTCCTGGAAAACTTCATTGTACTGTTCCTTTAGAGAATCGTTTCTTGACAAACGATTCTCGTTCTTGAGGAATTGAGCCAGCGCTATAGATCTGGAATGACCCAGTTCAATGCCATCGGGCTTCCGGAATGGAAGAGTCACCCGATATCTGCCACATTTGCCACGAGAAGTAGTCTTAACGAAGTTTTCTTCGCAAACGAAGTCTGCCTTCTTTATCAGCTTCGCTGGAATATCCTCCACCTCCCAAAATTTGAAAAGTAGGCTGTCGAGCTGCTCATCTGCTTGGAGGGCGACTCTTGTCGAAAACGCAGAGACAGTTGTCGACACATTCTGGTAGACGGGGCCGGTGAGAATCCAGCCAAACCCGGTTTCTTGCCCAAGGAGTGAGCCACAAATGTTTGGCCGGGAGCCGCTCAAGATGATTGACGGAAGGATATCCGCGCCAATTGGAATATCAATCTGAGCGCTCTTGTAGAAATGTGGATCTGCCAGTTCGATCGCTGGTAGATCCCTTAGGAAACTTTGCGGCATATCGAAGGAGGGCGGTTTGCCTGCCAACTGTGGAATTACGAATGCCGAAGTCTCGATATGGAGCCTCGGCTTCGTCGGAGAATCAATGCTGAAGTGACATAATTTCTGCGATTGGGCCGCAACTGCGTGATTTAGACCGGATACTTGGGCTCGCACGGACTGGAAAGGCAACTTAATGCGTTGGAACAGACGCTCAGAAATGAAGGTCGCTTCGGACCCGGAATCAATTAGCGCACGTGCGGTGTATGTAGTGCCCAAGTGGCATACATTGATGACCGCCGTGCCGAGAAGGACATTCTGAGCATTATTGCCAAAGAAATTTTGCACATTTGTTGCCGTTGGATTTGGAGAGGACTGTATATTGGAAGATGAAGTGGCATCATTGTGGGCACTGTCGCCCCGATGGAGAAGAGTGTTGTGCCGCCCTTTGCATGTAAAGCAATTGTGCGCACTCGTACACTCTCGGAGTTGGTGACCTCTTGCGAAACAGTTTAAACAGAGACTTTTCTGTTTGATGTAGGTCATTCTCTCATTGACCAGCATTGCAAAAAACGCGGACACACCCGGACAGGGTGATTCTAGTTTGAGCACAAGTCACACGATTTGCCTTTCGGAGTGACTCGGGCCTCAAAGGAGTTGACTCGCTTGGAACTCTGCGGACGGGATGGTCCAGCAGTCGCGTTCTGTGAGTTGGCATTCTGTTTCACGTCCTCAATCGCTTCGAGCGTACGATAGCGCTCATTGAGGAACGCGCTCATATCCTGCCATGCGGGAATTCTCGCTTTGTCCACCAAAGATTGCTCCCACAACGAGAGTGTGAGCTTGGGGAGTTTGGACGAGCAGAGAAATACGAGGATGCAATCTGCGAACGGGCTACAGACGGAAATGTCTGAATGCTCAAGAGCGGTCAAGCAACGCTGAATCGTGCTCTGCAGTTCCTTGATAGCTGCCCCGACTCTTGAGTAACCGTGGACAGGTTGAACAGGATTTTTAACTGGCTTGTTATTAACAAGCGCTTGTTTTCAAAAGCGGATGCTTCACTCCTGGTGGACCCGGAAACTTGGGTAATTTGCCCCTTAACATGGGCGAGACACCGCTCATACACTGCATAGCAGTGATCGTATTTCGCCTCCATGGCCTGTATGCCTTCATTGTCGCCGTGTCAATGCAGTGCATCAGCGCATGTGGAATAGGCGGCCTCGACATTGTCCCAGAGGACTTGCAGCCGGTTACGACGGATCTCGTACGTGTGTACATTGTCATCTTCGGCTGCAGGCCCTCTGACCCGTCTCTCGAATTGCACCAGTCTGTCAGAGACGGCGACGAAGTTGCTGAGAGCCATCGCACGGGTTTTGCTAAATTTAGCTTGGACGGAACGGGTAGCTGCCTGACTACGTGGAGCAGTTGAGGATTTAGGCAACGACGGAGTCTTTGCAGAAGCAGACGGCGACGGACGATCGACTTTGACTCGGAGTTGAGCGGCAGGGGTGGCGGATTTGGACTCCGAAGGAGCGGGCGAAGCGGACGACAGGCGACGAGCTGTGGTCGGAAGCTTTAACGAATGTTTTGAGTCTTTTCAATCTTTTGGCTCTTGGACATACTATGCTTCGGCAGTCACTTTAGAGTCTTTTTCTCAACAAAAACCCACAATAAAGCGGACAGCCGAAAGCAAGCACAAAATGGAGAGGAACTTCGGCTGTCACAGGATAGCGAGCAAGGCCGACACAAGAAAACAGACGAGAAGGAAAAAAAAATCGCTGTTGGAAAAACCAAAATTGTTTAAATAAAACACAAACAGCAGCATGAATCTTTATTACTCGGTGTGATTGCTGCTGTTTATATACATATACGGAAATGGATATGATAATATATATTGTATGGGTGATAACGGATTTGAATATATAATATCAATGTATAAGGAGCATATACGGTGTGTATAAGTAACGTGTACGGAAGTGTACGTGTATGTATGTGATAATAATAATAATAATATACATATATTATATGTGTAACAATGGACTTGAATATATAATATCAATATATGAGGAACATATACAGAGTGTATATGTGTGTAAGTGTCGTGTATACGTGTATGTATGTGTGTTGTATGTGGATGTATATATGGCGTATGTATATGTATGTATATATATATATGTATATATATATATATATATATGGAGTATAGTGAATCTACACGCGTTTGTTTTTAATAGAGTGCAACTTTCTTGTTATTTAGAGTACAATAACACGAAGAGGTTGCATACACTGCACTATGGGCAAAAAGTCGCAAAGTGCGGCATTTTTACATTTTTTTTTTTGTGTTCGGTATCATTAAATTGACTTTATTTTTTGAATTGGAATACTTCAAGAAACATATTTTTAAAAAATTTTAGACTTCGTTGGTAATTTGTTATTCGCCCATATTTAAAGACTATGGTCTGGACCCTCTAAAAAAAAAAAAATTGGCGGGAAAATTTGTGATTTTTTCTGTGAGTTTTATATTCAAATATTAAATAAAACAAAAAAGCTTGAATATGGAATTTAATCGTCAATGTATGTAATATTAATTATTGGCACTAAATTTCTTAGTACATGTGATATATTGTCTAATCGTACAATGTGTTGTTGGTATTTTTTTAGGTCGCTGCTAACAAATATATCTCTGTTTCTGTGGAGTGTAACTTGTGCGTCTAGGCCGGTCGAGGCAATATTAAAGCTGAATGTTATTAACTAATCTGTTAACAATCAAATAGTGGTTAACATTTTTGCCCGATTTACGGCAAAACTTAATGTTGCAGTTGTATTTACGTCTTGTTATTCAACGTTGCTTGATTTTTAGAGCAACAACAACCGCCAACAAACTGCTGTGAAGCAGCTTGTTTTGCAAAATATCGATGAAAATAAATTAAGTGATGTTCAGCAAATCTTAATAAAAAAAAGCTTATTCAGTTTTTCGGATTGAATAACACTAATTTACGAAAATGTAACAGAAAAGCCTGCGCAATGGCTTACATCCTCGTTCATAATTGAGTTTCTGAAGAAGATGTTCCACGCGAAAAACCTGGTCGTAAACGCTTGACGTATACTGAGGCAGGACCGAGGTTCAAGTGAAATTAGCATTTTAACTATTCTATGAAACAGAAAATTCAATGCTATTGTTGCATGCCATTTTGAAAAGTATTTATATAATTTTAATTGATACATAATGTGAGTTTGAGGTATGCTTATCAAAACTTAAAGTAGGTACTTGATGTACTTATACATTAATAGTTATGAGTGGTATCCAATGTCTCCAATTTTGCAAAAAGTACTGGTACATCGGCACTAAATTATGGAAACCTCCGTACTTCTAGGAGTTCTCGGTGAAAATGCATCAGAAGAGCCCAAAAAATTGTAAACACGCGAAGTGTTTTCTCATGCAAGAAAAACAGTCTGTTTAATGCGTGTTCAGACGTGTTCAATATAGCATTGGATTCCTCTGACCCACTGCTTTCAACTATAATTCTAAAGGAACGCCAAAGATTAAATTACAAAAAAGAATACCAAGAGATGTTATAGCTCTTTTGGAATCTCCTGACATTGAGCTTCCAACAACAGGGGCATGTGTAGACAATAATGTTCATCAGGTAGAAGAAGTCGCAGATAATGAATTTGAAATACTCGGGCTGGATTCCCTGGAGTTGGAGAAAGAGCTTTGGGAAGAATAAATTATTAACTGGGCATCAAGGTGTGGAGGCACAAAACTTAATATTGGGCCCTAACTAATTTTTTATTTAATTTTTCAGGTATCCATATCAACTTTATAATGCAAATTTGATAAAAATATATTAATTAAAAACATTTAGTACAATTTTATTAAATATATTACATTAAAATATTTTTAAAAAAAATTTTAGAAAAAAAATCGAAAATTGCAACGTTATGGTAAGGTGGGCGGGAGGTAAGGCGTGGTCCAATTCGAATAAAAAAAATCCGAAATTCTATCTTTATTTTTTAAGTATGTGTACAAAGTTTCATGTTTCTATCTTCAAAATTGGTAAAAATGCCGCAATTCGGGACTTTTTGCCCATAGTGCACTAAAGTGTGTCAAAAAAAAACAGACAAACGCAGAACGACAGAAAAGTAGCAAAGTACACACAACAGCAGCCAAATCGGAAAATATAAGCGAACTCTTTTAAACTGTATCATACGCACAGTATACCAGCTTTTGTCGCTATCGATAACTTGCGATCGCGACCACACTGTCAGCTGGCCTGAGTGGTCACACCTGCAGTCATCTGGCACCAACATTATGTATGGTATGCCTTTTCCAACGATTGTTTAGTAATGTTTGCTTTGATTTATTTGGAACTCTTTGAAAATGTGGGTACATTTTTGTCACTTCTGACTTCAAAGTAATGTAAAATTAATCGCCTTAATTTATCTTTTCCAAGAATATTTTTACATTTACACTATAAATAACCGGAGCAAAGGTTCAATTTAAAAGTTCTTTCTATTTTGTATTGCATTTTATTTTAACAAGTAAGAAAGTTACAGTTGAGTGTGCTCGACTGTGAGATACCCGCGGAAAATACTACAAAAATACTAAAAATATAACAAACGGTATATGGGTACCACATTCAAAATATGTAGTACCACAGACGGCACAATATATCAGATTGTCGAATAAAGCAACTCAGACCCCCAGTAAGTAGGCGTTTCTGCCCATACAAAAGTATTTTGTTAATACCTTCCACAATTTTTATCTGTAAGTAGGCGTTTTTGCCCATACAAAAGTATTTTGTTAATACCTTCCACAATTTTTATCTGATCGCAATCAAATTTTCAGGAATCACAACTACTATATGCCAAAATTATAGCTCTATCTCTTATAGTCTCTGAGATCTTGGTGTTCATCATAAATCGTCTCAGCTGTTGACGCTGATCAAGAATTTATATACTTTATAGGGTCGGAGATGCCTCCTTCTACCTGTTATATACATTTCCTGTCCGCACAAAGTTATAATACCCTTCTACCCTATGGGTATCGGGTATAAAAAGTTTAGGCTTTTTCATGTTTTAATACCCTTAAATTTAATAACACTTTTAATCCGTCTAGGTATGCCATCAACTAAATTCTAAATAATTTCTTTTGGGATATATATATGGTACATATGGTAGTCACCTCATGTGCTCGCCATTGTAATATTGACGAGAAATTTTAATAAGTACATACATATGTATGTACTATATGTTCCATGTGATAATTTTCTAAAGATTCCAAAGGTTTCAAAAGTTTCTCATCTCGTCAAATGGCTAAATAAATTTATCGTTTTTAGAATAGTTTCGAAGTTTAAAATAAATTTTTCAATTCATAATGGAATAAACATGAGATATTGTACTTAAAAAATTATGTTTTATTGACTTTTGATCAAACGCGCCGATATTTTTTTTATAAATATTTCAGTTATCTATGTATGTATCTTTTGAATTACTCAAATAGAGGTTATAAACTAATTACCAACATCTAAATTACATATGTTACATACATATATATATTATGAAAGAAAATTTCGGTATTGCTAACAATAAATTATAGTCCATAATTTATAGTGTAAATGAGAGACGGATATTTTTTCGATTTTAAATTTAAAATATACATATGTACATATGTTAAACTGACGAGCAAAACTGTAACACGAGTTCAATACTCTAACTTAAAAGGTCTGTATGTTCTTTTCTAATTTAGAAATATAAACTAAATATCTTAGGCTTGTTTGTTAGTATGTTAGATTTTAAGCCCTTTGATAATATGAGTAAAAAATGCTACAACAAACTGTATCAAGTCAAATGTTACAGTTTTACACTCTTGGTGACAAAGCTTTTTCTTTTAGTTCGCAAGCTTTTTTACTTTAAAATCCTATCACTAACTATATAATACATACATAGATAAACCTTGTCTCGAAGCAAAAATTTATCATTTTTATGTAGCGTTATTGATAGAAATTATATGTATATAGTTAGTGGTCGTATATTCAATGCAATAATTATGGATACTGAGAAAGAAAAAAAAATTATTGATATTATTATTATTAAACGGCTGAAAAATTCGGTGTTAGCCACATGGCTGTTCATCGACTAAACAAGTCAGAAAGCTACAGTCGAGTGTACTCGACTGTGAGATACCCGCTACCCATTTTGAATAAAAGCAAAATATTGCGGTATTATTTTTTTTTTTTTTTTTTTTTTTATGGTTTCCATGTAAGTAATACGTTTTTAAGATAAAACAAATACATTTTTTAATTAAAATAAACAAGTAAGAAAGCTACTGAGAAAGAAAAAAAAATTATTGATATTATTATTATTAAACGGCTGAAAAATTCGGTGTTAGCCACATGGCTGTTCATCGACTAAACAAGTCAGAAAGCTACAGTCGAGTGTGCTCGACTGTGAGATACCCGCTACCCATTTTGAGTAAAAGCAAAATATTGCGATATTATTTTCAAAATATTCCAATAATTTTAGAAAATTACTACAAAATATACCAAATGGCATATTTGGTACATAAATATACCATAGACGACACAATAGATTGTCAGACTCAGACTCCTAGTAAGTAGGCATTTTTGCCTACTTTTATCAATCAAATTTTATTCAGGACTCATAAATACTATAGTTATTATTGTATACACAATAAGCCTGTTATTCGATTTTTTGATTTGCGGGGGCGGAAGTGGGCATGTCAAAATTTTAAACAAACTTGATCTACGTACAAACATAACAATTGCTGTCGAAAAAAAAAATAGAGCTCTGTCTCTTATAGTCATATACTGCCAGTCACGCTAAATGGAATTGGCAATCGAAGGGTAAATACGTATGCACTCTTCGACGAATGTCTGCCATAGAACCCGCGTTACATTGCGGAGTTTAAGCCTACCGAGGCAAACATGCATCGAAGAGATTTGCAAGGAGTAGATCCTAATGAGCGTCTTCCAATTAAGACGTTCGATGATGCAGTGTCGAAGCTTTTGATCGGACTGAATCATGCTCATTTGGGATGGTCAATAGATAGTATACAATTGTTTGAAATGATCGTGCTGACGTTAGGGCAGCCTGTTCACTGAGTGCGGCACACTATGCGAAGACGATAAATGCGCTGGAACAGCAACACACGGATCCTCGAACGATCAAAGCCATCACTGAATACCACTAGACGCTTAAGTAAATAGCTTTTCAACCGAAAAGGAAGCTGTCGATGTAACGTCGCGTGTGAAGGCAATACATGCCGAAACTGGATTCGAGCTCTGCCAATTCACATCGAGCTTGGAAACCGTAGTGGACGCTTTGAGTATATATGGCGCAGCTGAACGCGTACAATAACGTGAAGTTGAAAAGAATATACTCGAGATGTACTGACAGTCAGCAACGGACGATTTCAAGTTTAACGTAAGATTCCGTATGGTTCCAAAGAGCTTGAGGACTGGCAAAAGAACTCCTACAAAAAGGAAGTTTCTCAGCATGCTTATGCTTTGGGTTTCCTGTGCTGCTTTAAGAGATTTGGCGAAGAGGAATTCGCTGGGATGAATCTCTACCGAATGGAATCGGCGATGCCTTTGAGAAGTGGTGTCAAGAGATTGCAATCGTGGAACGATTTCGATGTCCACGATACTACTTTTGACCAGGAGAGGTGTGGACATATTTGTGGATGCGAGTTAATCTGCCTTTGCTGCCGTGGTATACTGGAGAATCACAAGCAAAGACGATGTTCGCGTGCATTTTGTGTGTGCAAAAACAAAATACGCACAATGTTAATACGCCGTCTGGAGTTGCAAGCAGCTGTTCTGGGCACGAGATTAATGAACACTGCCAGGCAGGAGTACAGCATCGCCTTAAGTGAGACCATACTCTCGATTCTAAAACAGTACTGCATTGGATAAGCAGTGCACATCGCCGATACAAGCAATTTGTCGGAAAGCGTATGGCAGAGATTTTGGAATCGACAGACATCTCTCAATGACGCTGAGTACCAACAACCGACAATGCTGCTGACGATGCAACTCAGACGCAATCAAACGTGGACTTAAGTCGAGAGTCAGTAAGTGGTTCAACGACTTAAAAGTGGCGAGATCCCATTGGATGTTGGCCACAAGCAGAAGCACTGAGTGATACGAGTGAGTATGTTTAGTACAGCCGTACGACAATGCGGTGATCAGCGGGGTCCTCTTAAGCAACATGGACTCACTGCGTTTGAGCTTGAAGACGTGAAGTACTTGTTGGTAAGACGTGCAAAATACGAATCGTTTCGATGGGAGAAGCGAGCTAAGAGGATTTTCACCGTATTTGGGTGAATACGGAATCTTGCGAGCGTATACCAGAGTGGATGCAGACCTATGCATGCCTTACAGCGCAAGAAGAGAAGAGAAGCGAATGATCGGCTCTCCCATCGACACATATTAACGGAGATGATGTTACACCATAACCATTCGAAGATGAAGCATGAGAACCTGGATGCAACCATTAGCGAAATTCGCAAAAGATATCTACGCCACTGGCTACTGAATGTTATCTATGCATGTACTACATGCCAGCTTCAGAGGGCGCAGACCTCCGTCGATGATTGCGCTTCTGCCCGAGGATCGCCACGAAGCCATAGATAGCCTTTTAAATATACTGGAATACTTTGGACCGCTACTTGTGGTAGCCGGTCGCCGGAAGGAGAAGAGATGGGTTGCCTTGTTTATATGCCTAGCACCAAGAGCGATTCATCTCGAGATGGCATACGACCTGTCGACGAAATTCTACATAATTGCAATGCGCAATTTTTGTATCGTCGTGGACCAGTTAGTTAGGCAATGTGATGTGTGCACGCAAAGATTGGCGCAAGAGAATCGTCGAGGAGATATACACTGGAGTCACTGAAGTGCCTCGACGTGCAAGTGTGCGCACAGCAAATGGAGACCGAACCCGAGCGATAATACACCCCGTCTCCAAGCTGGCTGTTTTGGATGTGAGTTAAGCGGTTACTTCACTGGGGAGGGAATGTCGCGAAGCTGTGTAAAAAAGTTGAATCCAAAATAGTAGTTTTTAGTATTTTGTGATCGATAGTTCAAAGAATAATAGGCGGCATTTTAGTGACCATTGCATAGTGGGCGATTTGCTCTCGCTAGCGGCATTTAATTCAAATTTTGAAATTTAAAAAGCTTTGATATTTTTTCACAAGTCGATAACAGATGCTTTGATTAGATTTATCAAAGCGTTTTAAAAGCTCTACGATCAACTAATCATCAGCTGTGAACTGTCAAACACACCATATGATTTTGCAAAGAGCTCTAGAAAATTCTTTCTTTTTTCGCGCATTGATTTCAAGTTCCTCGGAAATTTACAATTTTTATTGAATTTGTTAAAAGTTTGGCTTTTTATTATCTTCAAGGTATGTATTGCAAAAAAAATCAATGTTTGTGACCGGTCTATAAATGTGTAGCTCATAAAACGTAGTGGTAATTCAGTGTATTAACAACGAGTCCAGAATAGCGTACACCTGTCGTTCGTGGAGTCGAACTTACTGGATTGAAGTGGATTCAGTCTAACTCTTTTATTAGCCGAAAGTGTGAATCAGTGGCGTCCAAAATGTGTAATATGAACTGCTATTACCTGCTAGCCTTCAAACTATGGTGCTTTTTAGGCACAGTGTTAGTACCAAAAAGGGATCTTATTTTAGTATTGCACTCAGAAGTTATCCCATTTTTTTCCATTATCCCATAATTTTTTAGATAAAGTTTATATATGAAATTTGTTAATTGAAGTTTAAAAAAAATAAAAGTAAAACATAATTTTATATGTAAAAAAAAATTTATTTTAAATTTAAAAAAAAAATGTAAAAAAATCTTTAGCTTAAAAAAATCTATGACTTTTCTCTGATCAGTGAAAAAACCTTCTGAAGACATTTATTTTAGTATTGAAGCTATTAATTAAATGCCGCTAACAGCTAACAGCTGACTGAAAATTGCGCGTTCTTGTTCAGTATTAGAGGAAATTACTGCGGTGAAAAATAAGTCATAGATTTTGCATGTATTATTATTTTCTCACAGAATAAAATCCTGTAAATCCTGCCAAAAAACGGATTCCAACGCATCTTCTAATTATTTTATTGTGTTCTTTTACACGACCTAGCGAAAATTTAGCAGTCCAAAGAAAATAAGAAGTTCAGCTGATTACATGTAAATATCGATAACATATAAGTAATGTTTCCAATTAGACATGCTGTTCCAATTTACAATACCCATAGGGTAGAATTATAACTTTGTGCCGGCAGGAATGTATGTAACAGGCAGAATTAGGCATCTCCAACTCTACTCTTGATCAGCATCAATAGCCGAGTCGATCTACCTACATATGTCCGGCTGTCCGTATGAACACCTAGATCTCAGAGACTATAAGAGATACAGCCATAATTTTTTTTCGACAATTTTTTTTTATATTTGCACGCAGATCAAATTTGTTTCAAATTTTTGCCACTTCCGCCCCCGAAAATCAAAAAAAAAACGAATAACAATTGCAATTTTAAAGCTAGAGTTGCATTGTGGTATATGCAATAATAACTATAGTAGTTATGATTCCTGAAAATTTGGCTGCGATCAAATAAAAATTGTGAAAGTTATTAAAGAAATACTTTTGTATGGGCAAAAACACCTACTTACTAGGGGTCTTACTTGCTTTGGCTGACAATCTTGTATATTGTGCCGTCTATGGTATATTTTGAATGCGGTACTACATCGATATACCATATATATCATTTGGTATATTTTTAGTATTTTGTAGCATATTTGGTATATTTTGAGAATAATACCGCAAAATATATATATATATATTTTTTTTTTTTTAAATGGGTAGCGGGTACCTCACAATCGAGCACTCTCGACTGTAGCTTTCTTACTTGTTT
This sequence comes from Drosophila kohkoa, assembly GCA_019972355.1. Lineage (NCBI taxonomy): Eukaryota > Metazoa > Arthropoda > Insecta > Diptera > Drosophilidae > Drosophila > Drosophila kohkoa. Next base: position 667,576 of record BJEL01000084.1, on the reverse strand, counting down.
AATAATGTCGTTGTGGACGAGCCCCCAAATATAAGGCTACCTGCCTTAGTTTTATTATAATATAGTTTTATATAAGGTAAGTTTAAGATAATTGATAATTTAATACTGCTGAAAATGATGCTGCTCCCACCGATATATCGATGTCTGTTTTCACCGACTCATCGCCCTTTCCATCTTACATACTTGTATATATATTCTTGATCAGCGCCAACAGCCGAGACGATCTAGCCATTTCCGTCTGGCTGTCTGTCCGTATGAACACACAGATCTTAGAGATTATAAGATTATCAAGTTTGTTTCAAATTTTCGTCGCGCCTACTTCCGCCCGGAAAATCAACAAAAATCGCGTAATTTTAAAGCTAGTGAAAAATCACAAGAGTTTTTGTAATATATTTTTCCGCTTTACTCGCGAGCGAAGTAAAATGGAGTTAATTGTTGTTGGGCAACAAAACAACGAACGAAAATGACTACGCGCTGTAACTTCTGTTTTTAACTGCTTTTATAATTTCAATGTTAAGTTACATTAAGCATAACTTCACTAACGTGGCGAGGCTAAGCGAGGCGAATTCGCTCAGAGAGCAACATGAAGGCTTTATTGCGCTCTCGCTTCGTCCTAATTTTAACAACTTCATTTCTGATGCTCTTAAATTAATTTAACCAACTGCGCCAACACAAGCCCCTATGAACGGCTGTTCCTTCATACAACTGGCAGAGGCGCCAGTTCGTGTATTGGCCGCTTGAACATTCCTCCCACGCCAGCTCGCACGTCTGCGACGCGCACCGCCCCGTCCTTTCCTGGGTACACCGCCACGACTCGTGTCACCATCCACTGCTTCGGCGGCTGGTAGTCCTTTGCGACGACGACAAGCTCTCCGACTTGAAGATTTGGCTGCGACTGGTCCCACTTGGCCCGTGCTTGCAGGCCCAGCATATACTGCCAAAACGCTCGCTTGAGCGTCGAGACAGCTCGCAATCGCCTTAAGCAGCTCAGATCCTCCTGGTCCGGGGTCCGCGACGCTGTCGGTGCCACCAGTGGGCCGCCCACCAGTAGGTTAATGCCGTCGTTTGGGTTTTGGCTGACGGCCCCTAGGGGGCGGGAGTTGAGCACCGCTTCGACCGCCACGACAACGGTCTTCTGTTCCTCGGCCGGGAGCAGAGCGTTGCCCACCGTCCGTTGGAGTGGGTGCTTTGCAGACTTCACACCAGCCTCCCGTAGTCCTCCGATGTGAGGAGCCCTCGACAGTATGAACGCAAATTGGCATCTGCATGATGCGAAGTCGCGAAATTCGCTCTCTTCGGCCTCGACTCGCCTCCTTAGCTCCTCCAGATGGCGACTTGCTCGGATGAAATTCGTCGTGTTGTCGCAATGGACTCGGCTCCGGCATCCTCATCGACCAACAAATCTTTGGAAAGTCGTTAGAAATGTATTAGTTGACAAATCAGACACAATTACTAAATAAAAGCTTTTGACGCAAAACAAACTAACAATGCTATGTACGATTTGTAAGGCGGCTTTTCGCGAATCCTGTAGAAGGTCTCAACTGGGCCACAAAAAGCTACGCCACAAATTGAAAATGGGCGGAGCGCTCGGAGCCGATCAGCAGCCAAATTTCCCTTTATCTGGGTAAGCAGAAGATGTTTGCATTTAAGACAACGGATGCATGATCGGACTGTCTGACGGCAGAGCTCTTGAGCATTGCTTAACCAAAGTCGTTCTCTAAGAATGCTCACGAACGCTCTTGGGCCTGCGTGACAGTTGGTCAAGTGAAGGTACCTCACATAGCTACGGGCAAATTGTGAGCGCTTCGACAAGAGGAGTGGAAACTTAGCATCATACGAAATAGAGCATTTACCAAGCCCACAGCTCGCAACAACGAAAACGAACACCAAGATCCTTCATAGTCATGTATGAAAGGATTGAGTCGTTGTAGACTCGAGCTCACACGAGCACTCTTACGAACCCTATCTATATCTTCTCTGAATTTGAAACTCTGCATAACTTCTACGATTTTGCTGAATGCTTCTTACAGTTCTGATGCCGTTGAAACCAGTTCAAGTTGAACTGTTTTGTCTTTATATCTTCGAATAAAGCGGAACACATAAGTGAACTCTCAACAGATTTGTATGCGACGAAGAATTTTCGATCGATTCCACTAGATCTGACTTTACCACAATAGCTTTCAGTACAACAGCTGTTTTGCGCACTTCCAAATTTGACGACTCTTCAGAGACGAAATGGTGGTTAACTGGCCATGCGTCGTGTAGTTGTTTTAAAAATGACGGACCACTGAACAACATTGACGCGCACAGTTCAGTTACATCGCAACCTCTCGATACAATGTCTGCGGGGTTCTGCTTAGTTGGAACATGACGCCATTCCACGCTCTCTGACCACTCTTGAATCTCTCTCGGCTACTCGATTCGACATGATTTTTGCGAGAGTGGAAGGATGTGATCGGATCCAATGAAGAGTGACTTCCAAATGTGACCAATAACTGTCCGTTCAATTGATGATCGGATCAGTCTTCGGATGCGGTGGCAGAGTTCTTCAAGAAGTTGAGCTGCCCACTACTCAAGTCTAGGAAGGGTCTTAGTCTTAAGGGGTGCTACTATTGATTTGAAGGTTAATAACAATTTTTACAACCTTCTGCAGTATGAGCGCGAACGTAAATACACGCCCCATATCACAGTGGTTCCGCCAGTATGGGAGTTGCGGCCAAAAATACTTCTAGTTGTTATATTGCTACGAAATTTTGCCCAAAATTCTATAAAAATATTTTGTATATATAGTAAAAAAATTGTCTAGATCGGAATACTATATCCTATAGCTCCCATACAACCTTAGTATGGCTTATATGCCGATAGTGCGCCAAAATACTTCCGGTGGAGTTACAGTGCTAAAATTTGATTATTAGCATCCAAGATATGTATAAGACTATTTAAATTACCTTTCTGCTTTCTTCTACTAAACTAATTACTTATCAAGTTTTTTCTGCATTCGTGCCCTCTTCTGTGCACCAAAGATCAAAGATGTACATGCGTAAAAGCTCGTAGTTATAAGAAGCGCCAATAAAAAATGATAATATAAAAATAAGCGAAAAAAAGAATATGTAAAATTGTCCACAAACACAAAAAAAAACATCACAAAGGCAAAGAAGGAGCAGCAGATTGCGTCGCAAATTTGACCTTGAAAACAGTAAGATAGCTTGAGTTTATTAATGAGTATATACACATCTGCCAAAATCTGCAGCTGAACTTAACATTTTTATTACCTGAAAACATTGGCAAATGCACTGATATCACACATAAAGGGGGAATCGGGGGGCAACATACCTAAAAATCTACTTAAACAGAGATAATGACGATCACAATTCACTGAAAATTAGTATTAATTAAAATTAAACAATAACAAATAATTAATAATTCAAATTAATTTCAGTAAAAGATCTTGTAAAAGTAAATATCTTCAACTTTAATACCCTTTTTAAATATTTCAATTTGGTGAATTTTTGCGAACGTCCGACCACTTTGAACTTCACTTTTGTTTTGACAAAAAGCCCACTAAACGCAGTTGCAGCAGCAAAATTGAAGACGTGTTCACACTTTGCATTCTATTTTTAGAATGTCCCGTTAGATTTCCAGAAAAATCTTGTTTGCAATGAAGAAGCTTGGACATTTTAGTAACGATTTGTTTACTTTTTGTAAATTTTTGTTGTTATGACTTTTTTTATTTTTGGCCTATGGGCGGAACCACTGTGCATATGCTCTTATTGAAGCGTCGGAGAAACCATGTATCTCTATCGGTGCCGAAGGCTCTGTAAACAAATATCGTGGCACTTTTAAGTTTTGCAATTGCGTAAAATTTGACTTTAATTACTGTCACGATGTATCCAATCTCAATGGTATGGATTCGTCCCACTCCAACTTTTGGAGCTAGAGCTCTTGAAGCAGTATCTTTGCTTTTATAATTAAGGGACTCAACAGGCCAAGCGTATCGAATAACCGCGATGTTACCGAGAAAATGCTCCGTTTTGTCGCTCTAAGACCCATGAATGATCCGAAATTGGAACACGTCTACACCTGGCAACAAAATCACACCTAGAGTCTTGGTTGTGTCAGTCTCTGAGATTGTTACCGCTGATAGTTTCTATCAGCCTCGTGCACTATATCTTGGCGTTACATCTTTTTGATGTCGGCCGTGAATACATATTAATGAAATCGAAAGCGAAGCAAAGTCGAAAACAGGTTTTCTCCCGACCATAAGAATGTCATTCAACGCCTTAGGTGTCGAAGTGCGACACGAAGCATCAAATACGACGCTCAGCTTTGTCGAAATACTTTGGGGCTGTAATACACATAGGGGCGGAATAACATAATGTGGAGTACTTGAAAGGATGTGAATCACTTCGGACATGTGGCCCATCTCTACATATTTATTCCATGAATTCCAGGTACATTCGCATTAACTCGGGATATCGAGTTAAGCGTTTTTCAAGCGACAAAAACCGCCATTAGCAACTTCAAAGGAGCACCCAAGCTGGTGCCAACCTCATTTAAACGGTAGCCTTACTTCAAAATCACATTATTCGTGAAATTATCTTCACAAATTTGTTATTCAGCGAAAAGGACAGCCCGAAACTTCAGCAAGGTCTTGTCAATTGAGCTCAAACTTTCTTCTTGATAGCTCAGATTGACAGTCACCTTCTGATAATATTCTTCAAAGAATGTTTCAGCACCGATAAGATCAATTTTCTGCGGTTTGAAGAAATAGGAATCCGCCAGCTGAAGATTATCAGGTATCTTCCAGTCACTGACATTCACAGTGTGATCTGGCTAATATCCTGATTCACCAATGCCAAGCAAACTGAGGCATGAGTCTTCTCTACGCATATGCAGTCGCTGAGGTAGTTCCTCAGTCACAAAATTAATTTGTGACTCAGAATCCAACAAAGCTCGGGCTAAGACGAAATCGCCTGAATTCGTCATTATTTTTATGACTGCTGTGGCCATGCCTTGCATACGAAGTGGATGGACGATCACGATCAACAGCGGAGGAACTCGGGGGTGGTAACACTCTACTATTTGTAGTTGCAGAATATATGTGAAGCAACGTATGATGTGAACGACTGCACACACGACACTTTTTTGGCTTAAATTTGGCGACAGTGTGATCCTTCCGAAGACAATTTATGCATAATGCAGTTTTTTTTTGGCGTGGTCTCTGTTTAAATGCCAAGGCAGCAAACATAGAGCAAGTTACGATGGAATGATTTTCAGAATTGAAATGCAAGTATATTTGGGTCTTTTGGGTCTTTGCTTATTAAGCTGTTCGGCTTGACTATCAGACTTTGTCGAATTCTTAGCTGACAAGTACTGATATCGACGATTAAGCATAGTTTCACTCCATAATGAAATCTTCGTGTAATCTAGCTGCTCATCCCACTTTTTTTTTGCCACTGCATCAACTTTGTGCATGACCAGGTGAATAAAAATGCCATTTTCAATCTTCTTATCATCACCTATCGACAACAGTAATCCTTACTATATAAAGACAAAGACAGTGTCAATCAAGTTTCTCAACGCTGAAGCAGAGAACTGCAAAATCTTTGGCAAATTGAAAAGAGATGCGATATTTTCATTAAATATCAAACAATCATTGTCATATAATCTTTTCAAACTTGCCATTGCTTTCTCATAGTTGTCCTCAGTGACTTGAGCCTTACCAGAGAGACATGCAATGAGATGATTGAATTTCTCAATGCGTGGAATCGAATGGTCATTGTCAACAAGAGTCTCGATCAAACTGATAACATTTTTAAACTCGAAATACTTTCCGCTGAACTTTGGCAATGACAGCTTAGGCAGACGGGTGCGAGGAGCGGCAATCGGCTGAATTGATGTATTGGTGGATGATGTATCGGCCAACAATTTCACCACCGCCTTCAGCCTTGCCTTTGCAGAAGTGCAAATCTTTTCTAACTCGCAACGATATTCGTCAAATGTCTCTATCCTGCTTTGATATTTGAGAGTATTTTCAATATGCAAAGACATCTCAAGCCTGCACTCTAACTCTGTCAAATCTTGACCGATAGTCTCATCGAAAATTTGATCATGAATCCGCAAACAGCAAGTTTCTTCCTAGAGCCTTCAAGAGTTTCTTTCGAATTTATTTTAGAAATTATTAAACGACACGAGAAAATAATAGACAAAACAAAATAAAAATACTAAATAAAATCTTGTTGCTACAACAAAAAAAAAAAAAAAACTAGAAAGGAAAAACATTTTTTTATACGCGCTACCCATAAAGTATATGTCGGCGGCAAGGGTATGTTTTCCATCTTGATGCCTTTATTGATTTTCGCAGCTGCACAGCGAGTTCCGTTTGGTTCGAATACCCAAGCTCAACTAACTCTTGCATACGCGCTCACATCAAAAACTCACTCAAGTCGAGCGTATACAGCCATCTCTGTCTTACTCAAGACTCTTGGTATCTTACCATCGAACCTCACTCAGCAGCAGAGCGTCTCTGCCTCTGCTGCCGTGCATTCGCTTAATATCAACGAGTAAAGCAGAAGCAGGGAATTCCCCGAATTCCCAAATTACCAGAATGCTACATTTACTGGGAATCACACTGCGACATATATATATTCTTGATCAGCGTCAACAGCCGAGACGATCTAGCCATGTCCGTCTGTGTGTCTGTTCGTCCGTCCGAATGAACACCTAGATCTCAGAGACTATAAGAGATAGAGCTATAGTTTTCGACAGCATTTGTTATGTTTGCACGCAGATCAAGTTCGTTTCAAATTTTTGTCGCCTTCTTACTGGGAGTCTGAGTTGCTTTATTCGACAAGCTGGTATGGTATATTTTGAATGTGTTACTATATCGATAAACCAAACATACCATTTGCTATATTTTTTTTTTGTAGTATTTTCCGTATATTTTGAAAATAATACCGCAATATTTTACTTTTATTCAAAATGAGCTACATGCAGACTATCAGAATCCCTAAGAGAAGCAGAAGGATCCGAACTCTATTTAGAACAAATATCCCCAACATGGCTTCCAAAGACATGTGCTGGATGTGTTGGGCAACTTGGCTTTTGGACCTTTCGGAATCTTACAGACGCGCGCAGGAAGTTGGACAGACGCTAATTTTGGATATTAGATGTGTGGGAGTTGCAGGTCGGAATATTTCAGGTTGTAACTTACATATGTACATATATTACATATAGATGTGGTAATCAAGGCTAATCCCAGCGTCTTAGTAATGTACGATACATCATGAAATTTCTGGCCCAATTAGCACTTTAGGGTCATTAGATTACCACTATCGAATGGGAAATCCTCCTTTTCGCAGCATCACCTTGGTCTCACAGTGAATTCGAGTGAGTGCAGTGAAGTGCCCTCTTCCCACAGATCTAAATTTATTGAATATGTCTAACATTCTTGCTTTAGCTTTACTTCCCAGTAAATTTGCGCAAAATCCGATCTTGCATCGCAAGCAAACTCAAGCAAGTCCAGATTGACGGTATTCATACTCAGTGTTCATCTGTTCCACAGTTTCCAATCGCTATTCAGTCAAAAAAGCGTTTAGTGTAGCCAATAGAGGCTTCAGTCCCGGCCACTTTGACTTAAATGATTAAGAATTTACTTCTCGCACTCTTTCGTTCACCATTGGAAGCAAATGCGTGAAGTCAATAAAGTGCACTTGAACAAAAAGTTGTCAATAGAACGAGGAGACAGCAATGACTGACTACCGTTGTAATAGATTCGTGCGCGACCGTGAGAGCAGTATGACTGTGTGTGTGTGTGATTGCGGTTATGGTTGAGGTGGAACCAATATTCAAAGATTTTGTTTAGCGCCGAAGTGTACTGAAGCTCGGATATAATACAGCTTCACCCGTATAATATCGCGAGGTAAGCTTCTTGTGCCGATTCACAAAATTCTAATCCCTAATAACCTGTATATACACATGCACACCTAGAGTATTTATGAATCCTGAAAAGTTGATTGTTATTAGACCGTTTTGGAAGTTATCTAAGAAATAACTTTCAATACCAGAACACGACCACTGCAGTGACACTTTGCAGACGCTAACCCAATCCTCGAAAAGCTAGCGGAAACGGTAACAACAACAACCACACCAGCGAAGACGCAATACCGCCAACTACAGATACAGCAGTACGACAACAACAACAGCCACGAGCCAGCAATAGTAATTGCAACGACTGCAATTACAACGGAAACGAGAACGACAACAAAGTAGCATTGGGAGCGACGGACGGAGCGGCGCCGCCGCCAGAACAACAGCAGAGGTGTCTTCCCTCTTTATCAAATCATAATTAATTTATAGTTTATAATTAGGAATCAATAAAATAAGTCAAGCTTGTCTCGCATTTATATTTGTTTATAAATTCAAAGAACCATCGTTCTTATTTCATATGACATAGTACGTAATAGACTTCTGCATGAATGCATCCAAAACGTCAAATGAATCATTTATTCTGTACAGCGTGTTTAAAAAAGGACAAATGTAGTACTCACTCACGATGAGTACAACCATACTTATACTGTACTCACTCGAAGTGAGTACACTGAAAATGTTGTGCTATCTTCTTCTGACCTATAGAGTATACTGTACAGTAAAGAATGAGTGCAGTGTTTTTTAAAACACTCCACTACTGTACAGATCTGTTATGCCTCAAATGAGTACATTCATGCAGAAGTCTAGTACGTAAGCTATTTTATGAAACTATCGGCCATTAAGTCATCTCTGACCGCATAAACATAAAACTATGATTTTATTGTTATTTTTCCTTTCAACACGTTATTTTTGAATGAAGATCAAGTTTGTATTAGATTTTCGTCATGCCCACTGGCTTCCCTGTAAATCGACAGATAGACTACTAAAATCTTCCTCTTGAGCGAATTGAAGGTGTGAATGACTTAGGGGTTCTGCTTGATGCAAAACTAAAATTCGATAAACATATTCTGTCTGCTGTAAATAGGGCCATGGGTGTTATGGGATTTATAAAACGCTGGTCGAAAGAGTTCAATTCTTATTATTTGCTCTTTGTAGTTTAAATCGGAATCCTAATATTAGATTACCACCGTATCGCAGTAGACTTTTATTACTAAACCTTCCTTCTCTTTCTGACCGTAGAACTATGCAAGGTGCTATTTTTATACAGAGACTAATTAAGTAATGGTGCAATAGACTCTTTGGAGCTGTTAAGTCAAATTAGTTTTGCAGTTCCTGTCAGGATCACTAGGAATTTTCTTCCTCTTCTCATTTCACGTAGATCTACTAACTTTGCTTGCCATAATCCCTTCCGTATTCTGTGTGTAAACTATAATAATCTCAATAACATAGTTTGCTCTAGTAAATCTATTCTTTTGCTTAAAACGTTATTATTAGCTTATTTATCGAGTATTTAATTATTATTTATCTCATTATACATATATTCTAACATATTTTTAATCTAATTTAATTAGCTGTCCAGCGTCTTTTAATATTTATTCGCGGTTTTCGTTTAATGCATGCTGTTCACAAAGTTATTTTGTTTTGTCCGCGCGTCAACAAGCACGTGCTTGGTATCGCTGGGCCACTTGATGGTACTGCCGTTAGTGCGTCAACGTCCAAATATAATAAAATATAATGACCATTCTGAAGATTTTACACTTTCCATTAAAAAAATCAAGAACTATTTATAATTATTAAGTTCTATATAGATGGGTGAGAATGGGGGGAAGCATACAGGTCAAAGTGTCTGATTGCATTCAACTTGGTGAATGCCAGCAACTACCGCGGAATTAGTCTTCTTCCAGTTGCATACAAGGTCCTAACGAGCGTATTGTGTGAAAGACTGAAACCCCATGCTGAAGCACTGATTGGGCCTTATCAGTGTGGGTTCAGGCCTGGCAAGTCCACTGTTGACCAGATTTTCACCTTGCGCCAAATCCTGGAGAAGTCTTACGAAAACCAGATCGACACGTACCATCTCTTCGTCGACTACAAAGCTGCATTTGATAGCCCCCGGCGAGATCGCCTATATGCCGCCATGTCTGAGCTTGGTATACCAGCAAAGCTGACTAGACTTTGCAGAATGACATTGAGCAACACCATCAGCTCTGTCAAGGTAGGATGTGGCCAATCCGAAACCTTTACTACCAAGTGTGGCCTCAGACAAGGTGACTCGCTGTCTTGTATACTCTTCAATATTTTAATGGAGAGTATTATAAGAAAGGCCGGTGTACATCGGACGGGCACGATATTAACCAACAGATGTGTCCAGCTCCTTGGTTACGCTGATGATATTGATATCATTGGCCGTACCAAGCGTGATGTCACAGGAGCCTTCGGGGCTATTGAAAAGGAATCAGCAAAAGTAGGACTAGCAGTTAATATGGAGAAAACAATGTTTATGGTGTGCTCTAGCAGAGAATCGCGGCGTCTTGATTCTCAGCTGACTGCAGAAAACTATAGCTTTGGGTCCGTCAAGGAGTTTATTTACCTAGGCACTGCTATAACAAGCACAAATGATGTCAGTCTGGAGATTAAGCGGAGAATAACACTTGCCAACAGGTGTTACTTTGGGCTCAGTAGGCAGTTTAATAGTAGAGCTCTCTCTCGACGCACAAAAACCACACTCTACAAGACGCTCATTCTTCCAGTACTCTTATATGGTGCGGAGTGCTGGACTGTGACGCAGTCAGATGCAGCTGCTCTTGGAGTGTTCGAGAGGAAAATTCTTCGCAAAATCTTTGGTCCAATCTGCGTGGACGATGTTTATCGCATCAGATACAACCACGAGCTGTATGAGCTATACGGCGATGTTGACGTGGCCAGTCGAGTGAAATCTCAAAGACTTCGCTGGCTGGGCCACATTGCCCGTATGGATGAAGATGCTCCGGCTCGTAAGGTGTTTGATGCGATGATTGTTGGGACACGAAGGAGAGGACGACCCCGAACGCGTTGGCAGGACCAGGTGATGGAAACCCTGTCCACACTTGGTGTTACCAACTGGCGAAGACACGCTCAGGACAGAGCCGCGTGGAGGCACATCGCGCTTCAGGCTGAGACCCGATAAAAGGGTTGTAATGGCCACATAATAATAATAATATAGATGGGTTTGAATCCGGCAAGACACATGCTGATTAATTTGCAAGTGATCGCGATCAAAAACGAATCAAAATCAAAAGTTTTTAAAATTAAAAATCAATATTAAATATTCTACTTCGAAGACAGTTTATTACACCTTTTCCACCTCTTTCACGATTTTGAATAAACATTTTTTATTTATTTTCGAAAATTTTTATTATATAATCATGTAGTAATTGTTTATATAATGTATATATTTATTTTTATATAATATATACTTTGTGTAAAGTTCTTTATAATCGACATCAGTAATATTTTTCGCCGTTAATGTCGATTAAAGTTAATTTATATGAAATGTATTTTTAGAGATATACTTCCTTACGAACACAATGCGGATATTCATTATGATTATTTTTTATTTTAGTTTTATTTTACCGTTACAAATGTATCTTTCGGTTTTAATAAGAAACATTTATAAAATATTCGTTGTAAATATTTTAACTGCCATCTACACAATTTATGTAAAAGCTTATATTTTTATTCTGGTAAAAAAATATTGTCCATGCAATTCTGAATGCATGGGTACAAATAGTTTAATATTTAGTTATTCCAATATATAGAATAAACTGGAAAATAAATTTAAGTAAACACCGTGTTATAGTAGAAAGAATGTAAAAGAAACTAAAAAAGTAAATAATTAGGTACCAACCATCGGAGTTACAAAAAATTAAATTTTTTATTTTGATATATTTTCTGCCAATCATTAATATAACTAGTTAAAATTAATTGATAAAAAATAATTCAATAGATTTGTCTATAAATAAGATAAATAATTTTTAACATTTTATAAATACTTCATAAAATGTATAAATAATTTTACTCTTTGTATTTATTATCAATTTTATAATTAAAACTTAAATCTACATCTTAGAGTCAAATGTATAAATTTTTAGTTCTTTTTATATTTAGACATAGAAAATGTCTTTTAATGAAATAAATTTTATTAATTAAAAGAAATGCATTTTTCTTGAGTAATTATTAAATAATTTATTCTCTCACTCATATTTTGCTTTAAGGGTTTCAAGTAACTAAAAAAGAAAAAAAAAACTATGTAAATTGTCTTAATATATAAAAATATATATTCTGATTCTTATTCATAATTTTAGATACGATTTTTTTTTTTAGTTTATATTTTTTAAATTAAAAATGGACGAAAGACAAATTAAAAAATTCTTACACAAAATTAAAAAAAAAAACATTAATATCTCATTAACTAATCTGATTCTCACTGCAAGATATACTATTGGTATGAACCAATCTTTCATCTGATTGGCTGTAAATATATAAGTCTTATTATTCACATTAATAGTGTAAGCAATGTATAAATTATAAATGTATGTAGATATATTGTTTATCCTTGCATATTATTTCACATATTTAAAGAAATAAATATATGGATATTATATATATTATATGTAATATATGTATTCGTATATATGTGATTTACTTAATATTATCTGCTTATTTATCAGTCATCTTATCCTAATACGTTTTATTTTTTTGTATTTGTTTTGACAACAAAATTATAGAAAGCCAAAAACCTATTAAATCCTTATATTAAAATCAATAGTACATTCAAGTCCTCTACAATCGAATGACAATATTTTTTTTTGTATTGAACATTTATATTTTTATCATAAATAAAGTCGTTGAAAGCAATTATTGTATAGTATTTTTCTAAAATTTCAATATTTTTTTTTTTAATCAGTTTTCATGAAATGCTATGCCATTAAATTGTTTTTAATATTGGTATATACATTTAAATAAATAAGTCACTATATATATATATATATATATATATATATATATATATATATATATATATATATATATATACATTTACATAAATATGTTAATGAGCGTTTTTTCATTTTAGCCTGCTAAATAAATTATATAATTTTCATGATACCCTGTTATAGCATGGTGCAAAGGATTATGAAAATACATTTTTGTGATTACGCATGGTAATTATTGGAAGTATATTAGATTCTTAATTAAAATCAATAAGTAGCCAGAGTATCTTGTTATATACACACTAATATCATCTAATAAAATAATTGTAGAAGATATACATAAGTATAAAATGTCAATTTATTAAAAATGTATTTATATTATGTTATATCCAACCGAATAATAAAAATTAAAATATATTAATGTGTCGTTTGTATTTGGCGTTATAATAAGATTATTCCATATAACGATATGATCGGCTTTTCATTATAATAATTATTATGTTATATCCTGACTAACCAGCATAACTATTTATCTTTGTTTATATACCCTCGCAGAAGACATTTTATTCAATCTTGGACTTGTTGAAAACATATATATATTGTTAAAGATCGATAGTGAAATATATTTTGAAATTGAATTCTATCAATATGTCGCCACCAGAGTTAAGGAACTTTCTGCAAGGGTATTTACTTTGTAGCCTATTCAAAACAATCTAAACTTTGGTTCAATACCTACTATAATACTATGAGTAATTATATATGTATATTCATAAATAATATGCGAGTGGAATTTCTAATCTTTGTTGAAATGTTTGAATTTTGAATCATTGCGTGTACAAACCAAATCAAAAAGATTTAATGCAATCGATTTAAGCTAAAATACGCATAGCGTGGTAGACAATCGAGTGACAGATTGGACATATAGATTCCATAGAGACGCAGATTTGATTAGCGCAGTCCATGCAAAACATATTGTGTCCACAAGGAACTAAAGCTGTAGTGACTTCTCTTTTATTGCACACAAAGCATTCGCGATGTACTTGATGCATTTTAAGAGGGCTGCCTGAAGGACGTAGCAGTAGATTATGGCATGATGGTAAATCTTGAACAAGACTCTTTGTCGTTGTCTTTAAAATGTGTTGTTCCGCAAAAAGTGAGTCTGTTGGGCTTATCGAAGCAGTAGGCGAGCAATGCGAATGCGATGCCGTCGTTGTGACCACATTTACATTAACTCCAGTCGTTGGCTGATTCCAAATGCTCGGCGAATCACCAATGCCCTCATCTACGTCAATGGAATCACTTAAATTCTTCCAAATGTTTAAGAGCTCTGGAGGTGTATTGTTCATACTTTGACTGCTATTGGCGCTATTATTTGTGCTTTTTGTTGATGTTGTCGATGAGGCCGATGAGCAGGATCGAGTCAATATATTAGCCGAGCTTAAATTGCACTGAGCAGCTACGTTTGCATTTGCACTCGATAAAGCTGATACAGATATGGACGCAGGCGAACAAAAAGATAAGCTCTTGTGCCTATTTATACCATGTGTCGTATTGCGATATGAGGTACTCGACTTCGCACTATTATTCGAGTTTGTTAATTGATTTCTGGCATTCAAATTATCATTTAATTTATTTGAGGGATCATTTAATTCTTTAACAGTTGACGAAGGTGGCAAAATTGATGTATTTACAGCAGTAGCAATGTCCCCTAGTTCAACACTTTCAAAGCAATTTGACAAACTTGTAATTGTTGAAGTTGTAACTAAATTCGAAATGTTTTGTGTGTTATCGGCAGAAGTGAAATTACACGACATTGCATCTGAATGAATCGCATACATAGAAGATAGTATATCCGCGTTAATGTCATCGTTCAATATTTGCGACATGGTAGTTATAGTATTCAGAGTTGATGTATAGTCAGCCGACGAGTCTGTTGATTCAGTACCATTTTCACTGCCCTGTGTACTGTTGTTACCCGTCCTTAATGCAATGTGCGCCTCAATTTGCTTGCGTGCCGTTTCAACATTCTCGGGCAGTCCGGTTACTTCAAATATCGGCTCTTTTTCCCTTGACGGAGTGACAATATATGTTTGTGTCTCCTGTTGTATATGCTTGATGGTTGCACCTTTAGGTCCAACCACCAAGCCCACCACTCTATAGGGTACGCGAACCTGTATGGTAATCTGGCCTGGTAAACATGGTGGACCCGTCTGGGTTGTGCGAGCAACAATACCGATGCAACTATTTAAGGATAAACACGTTGTACTATTTTCCGTGAGAGCGGTGCTGCTACTATTTGAACCTTCCATCGAGGGCTTGCGCGACGCCCGAATTAAACTAAAATGATCCGCTGCTGAGAGTATTTCACGTTTAGCCTTGTTCACATCCTCCTTACGTCCTGTTACCACAAATACAGGTTCTTCACCCCGAACTGGAGTCTTGATATAAGTATTTGTTTTTGCTCTCAGTGCTTTAATTTTGCATCCTAATAATAAGAAAATCTTGTTATAGTTGTGGAATAAAGTTTTGAACTATAGTTGAAAATATTCAACTTTATCTTAGAAATAACCAAAAACTAACTACAGTTTAGAGGCTTTGAATTTGGGAAAACGTTCACATTTTTAAAAAAAAGCATTTAAATTTTTCAAATTGTTTGCTGTTTCTTCATGACGTCTAGCACTGTTAACAGAACGACATTATTAACCTTACCGTTCTATAGTAAGATTGATCGTTCAACAGCAACGTCGAATGCTAAATAACAGTGGTATTTCAAATTGTTTTTCGCATGTAAAACATATTTTCTGTAAACGACAAATTTAAAAACTAAGAATAAATATCTGAATAAGGGATATACGCAACATTTTCCAATAGAAGCAATAGCGCTACTAAATTATAGTGTTTATCTTGTTCTATATACTTAGCAAATAAGATTTTAAAAAAAAAATATATATATATAATTATTTATAAAAAACATTTATTTCCATCATTTTGATAAAAAAAAAATAAATTAAATTTTACAATGACTAAAATTCACAATACATTTAAAAAAAAACAAATACGATTTGCGATCACAAAAACTTGATAATCATGTGTGCTCCGGTATTCACTTTTCGTTTTCATTTTGGGACCAAAACCGAGATTTTCGTTTTTAGGTGCTCCGGTTTTCACAAGATTTTGGTCATAGTTTTGCTGTCGAAATGTTTAATTTCTTTCAGCTGAAACAGTTTACTCATGTTTTGGTCAGAAGTAAACAACGCGAAAAAATTACTTCCGTATGGCCAATTTCCTGAGTGGATAGAACTCACATAAGGATAATTTAACTCTGCATAAATGATTTATGCTTCTTTGACTTTTTTGCAAATAAAGATTTAAAACTTTAAAAAAATCAGTGGAACGGCAATCATCTGTTGCCCACAAAAAAGGGGAAGCCACCTTTTTAATCGATTTCATTCCGGTGATTTCAACAACTATTTTTAATACAATTTCAGCACTTATCATAATTAATTAAATTAAACAAATTTACTTTTTAAAAACATATTTTACCAACTTCAACCAATTTAATGGGCTCCGTTTGATTATACAAGTTTTTTTAATTTGCTTTTTCATTTCACCAAAAGTAGGTCGCTCACCAAATCGAAAATAGTTGTTGCCAACGGCAACAATTTCTTTCCAAGTTTGAGGTGGGGTCAGAAATTTGACGTTTTAATAATAATTAATTGATCTTCTGGCGGTCTCAAAAGAACAAGAATAAATCAATGAGCCAACTATTTTTTTCCTTTTGCAAATAAGATCAGATTTGATGTAGAGAAAGGCATTTACTTTTCAAGTCGGCACGACAAACTTGCTCGTTTTGCAATTCGAAAGAATCTTGTAAAAGTGAAAACGGGAGCACGGCTGAATGTTTATATTGTTATCCCGATAGTAAAAAGGAATCTTTCATGTACCATATGTACATATGTATTGTCTTTTCATATATTTTTCTACGTTTGTGAAAAGTGGTACCTTAAGGTCGACACACAGGATCATAAAGGCTTTTTAAAGGCAATTATTACAATATTTATCTTGTTAAGAAAAAACTTAAAAAATATATTTTAAAAATATATAAATAATATAAATTTCACCAAATGGATATTCAACATAAACCCAAAAGTTATATTACCAAATATGGAATGTCGGTTGTAAGCTTATTTTTAAAAACACAAAAGTACGTCTTGATCACACTTTTTTTATACCCGCTACCCATAGGGTAGAAGGGTATTATAGCTTTGTGCCAACAGGAAATGTATGTAACAGGTAGAAGGAGGCATCTCCGACCCTATAAAGTATATACATATATTCTTGATCAGCGTCAACAGCCAAGACGATCTAGCCATGTCCGTCTGTGTGTCTGTCCGTATGAACACCTAGATCTCAGAGACTATAAGAGATAAAGCTATAATTTTTTTTCGACAGCATTTGTTATGTTTGCACGCAGATCAAGTTTGTTTCAAATTTTTGCCACGCCCACTTCCGCACCGCAAATCAAAAAAAAATCGAATAACAAGCTTAATTTAAAAGCTAGAGTTGCGAATTTTGTTATATACAATAATAACTATAGTAGTTATGATTCCTGAGTTTGGTTGCGATCAGATACAAATTTTGGAAGTTATTAAGGAAATGGGCAAAAACGCCTACTTACTAGGGGTCTTAGTTGCTTTGGCTGACAGTCTGGTATATTGTGCCGTCTAAGGTATATTTTGAATGCGGTACTACACCGATATACCACATATACCATTTGGTATATTTTAGTATTTTTGTAGTATATTTAGTATATTTTGAGAATACCGCAAAATATATTGCTTTTATTTAAAATGGGTAGCGGGTATCGAGTATACTCGACTGTAACTTTCGTACTTGTTTTAAATCGAGAGATTGCTCTTACTTTTCTGATTCTTTTAGCTTACTTTTGGATAGAACATTTTGTTAAGAATAGTGTTAAGCAAACCTAAAACACCTTATTAAAATTAAATACTTTTGTCTTTTATGAGTATATAAAACCAGATTAACAAAGGTTAGGAAAGACTATACTGTTTACTTATTTAAATTAAGATACGTGTACATGTATGTTTATATAATGTTATACACATTTTAAAACTTAATAAAGTTTTTTGTCTCGGTGACATATACTTAAAGGTATGTCCGAGTTTTTTTTTACCTACCTTGTCGACCTACAATTTCGGCAACGTGTTCAGAGCTTGGTACAGGAACACATTCCGTCATGTTTTGCGACTTTTTCGATCTATCGTCCAACCCGGCTGATGGCATCAAGATACTAGACCCAGATCCGAACCCAGTATTTATTGGCATATCAGTCTTCGCAGCATAGCCGGCAGATACTAAATTAATAGATGCCAATTCATAATCACCGTGCGAGGCAAATGGATGAACAAAGCTATTTGGATTGTTCTTGTGTTGGTGTTCATTCAATCCAACTAACGATAATTCCAATGCCAATTGCAACGTACGTGGATCTTCCGATAATGGGATTTGATGTACTTTTTGTTGTTGTACTTGTATCATTTGATGGTGAGTATTCTGATTATTAATTTTATGAAATGCTGCATTTTTAGTAATGTTATTATCATTAAGCATTTGTGTATTTGTATTTACTGAGACGGCATTACTAGACATTGTTGATGATGATATTGTCGATAACGATGACATTGATTGTTGCTTCGATAATTTTTTAAATTTAGATATTTCAAATTGAATTTGTGATTGAACATTAGTCAAACATCTTTAATTTCAATGCTCCCTTCATATGAACTTGACGCTGTAGCTGGATTATTGTTTTAGCTGGATGTGGGCGATATACAAAGGAGTGATAAGTAGATAAACTCACACTATTTAACTCGTTGGTATATCATTTATAAATGGCTACAATTTGTCGTATATCATTAAACCTTCATTAATAATCATCAAATTTTAAAGGCACATACACAGTTCGACAAATATTTCAATGAAAATCCAAACTCCACTTTTTTAAAATATTAAAGATTGTTTTCGTTCATAGCTGGCCTTATTCATAATACATAATACATACGATTATATTTGACTTTTTTTGTTGTTTTTCAAGACTAAGAAATTTTTTTAAGTGGCATATATATTCCTTTTTCTCACTTCTTGTTCTGGACTACGCCACCCATTTCCTTTTACCCTTCGTTTTGCCTTAGTCGTTTTTCTGCAATGGATAAAAATACTGAAATGCATTTGGTATATTTGGTATACACACACGTATACATGACATGGATAGACATACACATTTTCAAACACACCCATTCTTGTTTGAACATAAATATACTTACTTGAACCGCTCTTCGGGTATTTTCCAAAGGTCAAACCAAAAATAATTTGTATCATTTTATACGTTTTAATAAGTATATAAAAATCACAAACAACTACCGCGAGATCAGTAGTCATTTAGATTTTCTTATAGCTTAGATCATGTTTGAACTATGTTGATGTCATAATACTCCGCGTTATTTTCGCCATCTCATTACAACCCCTAACACTTGCGATGTAAGCCTTGTGTCACTCACCCTTTATTACTTCAATCAAATTTGATCTGTATGGGGAAATACAGTGCACACTCAAAATACTGAATTTTGTATAGCAAATTGAATAAATGTTCACTTTTTAGGTACGTATTAGGTATTCCCTTTTAACAGTATACAGAAAAGTTATATGTTTATATATGCATATATGTATATTAATGCATATTTTTGTATGGAGCTCCCTTTGCACTATTTATCTGTATATGTTGACAAGATTGTACGTACTACGTACATATCTGTATGTACATGCTCAATTCAAATGACAATTACTTAAAACATTCTTAATGATGGATTAGATTTTCACTATAGACAGTAAATTAAGTAAACTTATTGACATAAATAAAAATAAATGTCAATACTTATAAATAAATAAATTCCGGCACTCAATTCACGGCAACGCCTCTCGATATAATGCGTGTGTACATATAATTGTGCATTGAAATATACATACATAGGCATGTATGTATACATAAGAAATAGGTACAATCTTTAAATTCCACTAACAGCATTATGCACGTATGTCCAAATCACATTTCAATAATTTTAACCCAAAAGATCACTGCTAATTACACTTTATACTACTTTTTTTAAATAGCTCAAATAGTTGCCGGCTTTGACTGCACAAACAATCTCTAAGTTTCACAATAAAAGCGGTGAACGTCGTGACACTATCGATAAATCTGTTTTTATTTTTGTAAAAATCGATATTCATTGGAATTAATCGACTATTCTTTAGAGCTAAAACACAATAAGGGTTTGTATCGCATTTTTTGGACGCAACTTCATATAAAGCGCTGTTCCCACAAAATACAAATTTTGAACGTGCTGAAGAGCAATTATTTCGAAAGTACAATAGTGACCGTTTTTGGCAACCATTAGAACTCTAAATTTGGCACGGAAATGTTAAAAATCTAAAATTTATGACCACACCACTCAAGAATGCGTTTCCTACAGAATGATCCAAGGACTGGACCTCAGAAGGAATAAATGCTTTCTAGAAATGGCTCATGGGCGAGATTCTTGAAAGCTGGAGAAGCGTTAGAATAGTCCCCATTTTTAAGACAGATTCGGACACCTCAATAAAACAAAGAATGGAGGAGTACACATTCGCACAAACTCGATAATCCCCCAGATTTACAGCCTTGTGCATCAAACAATCTAATCAGCACAGTTCAATCGCTAACGTCCAAGCAATACCAAGTTTAAGCAGCCCGTTTAGACCTCAAGAAAGCATTTGCCTGCATGAACATAGACACCCTCCAGAGGACTCTAGTTAATGGAAATTGACTACTAAAGAAAATACTAAAGAATATACCAAATGGTATATTAGGTCTATTGATATAGAACCAAATTCAAAATGTACCATAGACGGCTCAATATACCAGATTGTCGGCCAAAGCAACTAAGTCCCCTAGTAATTAGGCGTTTTTGCCTATACAAAAGTATTTCTATAATAACTTCCACAAATGTTATCTGATCGCAACCAAACTTTCAAGAATCAAAATGACTATAGGCATTGTTGCATGTACCAAAATACACTTGTATTTTTGTCGATTTTTGGGGGCGGAAGTGGGCATGGCAAAATTTTAAGAAGCTTGATCTGCCTGCAAATATGACAAGTGCCGTGGAAAAAAATTATATCTCTATCTCATAGTCTCTGAGATCTATGTGTTCATACGGACAGACGGACCGCCTCAGTTGCTGACGCTGATCAAGAATATAGTATATTCTAGTAATATAGTATATTAGTATATTCAATATACATACTTTATAGGGCCGGAGATGCCTCCATCTGTCTGTTACATACATGTGACATACATTTCTTGCCGAAACAAAGTTATAATACTCTTCTACCCTGTGGGTAGCGGGTATAAAAATAATAATAAATTAATAACAATGCCAAACTACAAATAAAAAAAAAAACAGGATCATTTGTAATTGGGCTAATTGCACAGATATATATGCAAATGATGGTTTTAAATGTGAATATTTTTGTGTCAATTACACCGACGAGCAAAACTGCAACACGAGTTCACTACTCTAATTTCAAAATTAGAATAAGCGGTCGTGACTCACGCTACGATCGTGACTCATCGCCAGTAAAAGCGGCGACATTGTTTAATTTAAATTCCAGTGCTTGAGCAATTCGACGCAGTATTAATATATTCGGCCTGAAAGCTAAAGATATTAAAAAGAAACCATTCATAACATATATACACCAAATTTTGCGTCAAAACTTTTCTGCTACTCACTAATATTAAACTATAGTACATTGCAACTAGCGTTTAAAAATGCAAACTTTTCAAAAATGTTAAGGTTTAATCGCAATTAGCGAAATATGCAGCTCCCTCAAGTGGAACGAAGAAACTATGGGAGTCGACTGAGGGCGTATGGTACGCTATACCCCAGAATCGGTGCATCGCAACTCCCACAGTATGCCAAATTGCGCAGAACTAAGAAAGTGAAAAATATCAAAATATTAAATTTTTTTGTTTCTAAACTGTAACATTTGACTTTTTCCAGATTCTCTAGCAATTTTTATCTTGTTATCAATTGGCAAAATTTCGAGAAACAAGTGTATGAACCCACTAAAAAACAAAACCTTCGAAGGTAAAGTGTTGTTGATTTGACTGCGACGACCGACGAACTGCTCGAGATGTGATACAGCGTTCGTGTATTCACCAACCGAGGCGGCGTTGAGGCTCCCGTCCAAATGTGTCTGGCAAACTCGCTTTCAGAAACACGAAATTTCTTGGTTTTATTATATTTCATTTATTTTAGTAATTGTGCATAGAAGGTGCTCGTGAATTTGTCTGAATTTTGCAGACTACTGTTCTACTACTTTAAGAAACATAAGTAAAGAAGAGTTTGGCAAACTAACTCCATTATATGAGTGAGATAGAGAGAGAGAGCGATCAAGAAACCATGGACCATTATCTTTTCCACTCAATTGCTGCTGATGAACCAAATCGCTCTTCTTTGGTTTACAGGTTTACAGTGTTAGTTTTGTTCGTCAATGTATATCAATGGCTTACAAACTTTATGGTTTTCAATAAGATTTTAAAGTCAGGAGTTTTAAGATTTTGCATTGGCAATATGAAAAATCTCATTTTTTTAAATTTGTTTACAGTTCAAAAGTTTGCTAAAAATAAAAATATTGACATACAAATACATAAGTGAATTGTTATTTAGATGTCACAATAAGTTCTTTTAAATAGTTTTTTTTGTTCAAATTAACATTTTGAAATTTATTTAATTAATTAATGTCACTATCTATATAGGCTATTATCGCTCAATACTGCTCATAACTAAAATTCACTATGACATGCAAGTGGCGACACTTGACTAATATTATTGCCCGATGCATTTAACATATTATTTTGTTGCTAATTATATATGTTTACTAATTAAAATTTAATGAACTGCAATTGAAACCCGATAGCAACACACGCATACATATACCTAAAAGGATTAATTTATTTTACAGGTAGGTTGGTGGATTTTAAAATTTAAATGTGTACGTAAATATATAATATAAGCAGTAAATAGTTATTATGTTGGATATTGTGGTTGATTTATTAATTGTTGATGATGCCGTCTTTCACGTGCGCGTTCTATATGACGTTTTCGCTCCTCTTTAGTCCAGTAACGTCCAATTTTTACCTCTGATATAGTATCATCCTCTGTTGTGGTTAAGTCACCGTTGCGTAGATTTTTCCTTATGCCCAAATGTAAATGATTTCGCACTGGACGCTTTACAATATATCGTGTTCCGTCAGGCCGACGTTTCACTTTCCATACCATTGGAATTTCCTCCGACATATTTTCGGTATGCACAAGAATTGCGTTAGGTTTTGATACTCCCGACACAGTTTTACTGGATACCTATTCAATACATATATACATTTTTAGATTTTTAAGGCAATTGATTTGTAAGTATATCTAATGTACTTAAGTAAATAATTGCAATGAGATTGATAGCAAGTGTCTATATAAAAAGTCATTTGAATTGACTGGTTATTTGCTACCAATTAACAGTAAGAGTGGTAGCACGTAAATGGTTCATTTATCAACAATGTTTTAAGTAAACTACCCAAGTACACTTAATTAACAAACAATAAATGATTGCAATTACAAAAAAAAAATATGTAAGCCACTTTTGTATTTTCCAGCATACAATTGCGTTTTGTTCTTAGTTTGCTTTAAAAAAAAGTTAATAAAAACAAAACAAATCAATTTTTAGGTTTTTAAAAAATAAGAATAAAACATAATTACCCCATATGAGCCCTTAAAGAATTGTTATATACGTACTTTTATTATATGGAATTAGATACATAACAGGCCAATGGAAAAGTTCCCGGCCTGACACACTGATGGCGCCTCTAGAGTAAAATCCTAATGATTTTTATTTAGTCCTAACCTTTACAAGACGTATTTATAAATGTCTCTAAGTAACTTTGTTTTTTTTTTTATTAAAATAATAACGAAATGATAACAAAAATAGGTGTCCCTAACTTGTGCCAAGTAGCTGCCTTGCGAGAAAAGACAGATTTTCTAGCCAAAAGTTTAATTATCATAAAGCTTTTGGTAATTAAAGGATCAAAAATACAAAAAAAATAAATTTAACTGATGAAGATAAGAAAATGGGCGAAACAACGCGAAAATATGCATTTCATATGTCAAATTTCCTGCGTTGATAAAACACACATAAGAATAATTTTATCATGCATAGATGATTTATGCTTTTCCCTTGAATGCAATATACTTGTCTTTTTGCAAATAAAGATTTGAAGCTTACATTACAAAATAAAAACGGTGAAAAGGCAATCAAACGGGTATGCCACCTTTTCATTCCGGTGATTTCAACAACTATTTTTATTCAATTTTAGCATTTAAATAATTAAATTAATCTAATTAATTTTTAAAAATTTCAACAAATTAAATTATTATTCAATTTTAGCATTTAAATAATTAAATTAAACAAATTAATTTTTAAAAAACATATTTTACGCAACTTCAACAAATTTAATTTGTTGCCGACGGCAAAATTTTATTTCAAAATGTGAGGTGGGGTCAGAAATTAGTCGTTTTAAAAATAATAACGACAATAAACCAATGAGTCAAGAATTTGTTCCTTTTGCAAATAAGGTCCTATTTGGTGTAGAAAAAGGCATTTACTTTTCATTTCGGCAAGACAAACTTACTCGTTTTGTAAATCGAAAGAATCTTTCGAAAGTAAAAACGTTTGTGAATGTGAAAACCGGAGATCCGATGTTATTAAAATAAACTTAAAACTTCTAATTTACATTTAATTTTATAAGCAATTAATTTAGATGACTAAAAGAAAACTTTAATTTAAATATATATTTAGGAAAAATTGATATGAAATAATTATGTTTATAATATGGCATCTAAATAGTAAAGAAGTCTTCTCATGAGTACTTTTTAAACAAGAGAATAACTTTTTGTTCTCAAACCATTTGAATTAGAGGTGGAGAACTATCGATAGTCTGCGCCATCGATAGTTATTGATAGTTTCCGATAGTTTTTAAAATAATCCATATTTGTTTAAAGTATGAGAGTATGAAATCGGTTTTCCAATCTTTATCTAAAAATAATAAATAATTGTTATTCAAATAATATGAATTTTTATTTTTTAGGTTTACCTTAACAGCTATTTATATATTTATTTCAACCAATAATTTTGTACGCCTATTTGAAAAGATTTGTCCTGCTTTTCTGAAGACCCTCTCCGACTCTACGGAGGAAGCGGGTATACAAAGAAATTTGAAAAAATATCGACCACTATCGACGATAGCGATTGACCACTATCGAGAGTGCGCACCGCTATCGAGAGCGTGTCGATAGTGGCCAAACATCGATAGTCCCGATAGTGCCGTCGATAGTTCTCCACCTCTAATTTGCATGTGTTATTAGCATTACATGGGCATTTATTTAAAAAAGTCAATCGTAACCAAAAACAATAAATTAAATTTATATTTTGGTATATATTATACATTTAAAAAGTAAATAAAAAAAAGTTCTGTAGGATAGAACGCAAAGTTTTTAAGTTAACTGAGACGTTTTCTTCTAGCTTGTTTACGGCTAGATTAACGCAATTTACGCTGAGATACGCTAATCAAGAGCAAAAAGTTTCGCCATTTGTCAAAACTAAAAATGTTATGTGATATACATATGTCGGGAGGAGCACACAGCTAATATTAATCTAATGCTGTGACAGCGTGTGCCAGCATGCTTTTTGACACTGTTTGCATTTCGATCAGATAATTGCATTTTTTATACCCGCTACTCATAGGGTATTATAATTTTTTGCCGACAGGAAATGTATGTAACATGTAGAAGGAGGTATCTCCGACCCTATAAAGTATATATATTCTTGATCAGCGTCAACAGCCGAGACGATCTAGCCATGTCCGTCTGTGTGTCTGTCCGTATGAACACCTAGATCTCAGGGACTAGAAGAGATATAGCTATAATTTAATTTCGACAGCATTTGTTATGTTTGCACGCAGATCAAGTTTGTTTCAAACTTTTGCCACGGCCACTTCCGCCCCCGCAAATAAAAAAATCAAATAACAAGCTTAATTTTAAAGCTAGAGCTGCAAATTTTGGTGTATACAATAACAACTATATTAGTTATGATTGGTTGCGATCAGATAAAAATTGTCGAAGTTATTAAAGAAATACTTTTGAATGGGCAATAACGCCTACTTACTAGGCTTCTTAGTTGCTTTGGCTGACAATCTGGTATATTGTACCGTCTATGGTATATTTTGAATGCGGTACTATATCGATATTCCACATATACAATTTGGTATAATTTTAGTATTTAGCAGTATATTCGGTATATTTTGAGAATAATACCGCAAAATATATTGCTTTTTATGAACAGGTGTCCACAGTCGAGTCAATATAGCCATGTCTGTATGCCTGCCCGTATAACACGTAGATCTCATAGACTACAAGAGATAGATATGTTTTTTTACAGCACATAATATTCTTTACAGTCTAAGGCTTCTGAAAATTTTTGTTGTAATCAGATAATTGTAGAAAATATTTTAAAAATAGCTTTATATGCTGTCGGGTCTTAGTTTCTTTGGTTGATGTACTTTGTACTCTGTGGTATATTTTGAACTGTATATCTTTATTCCAAATATGGCTTTTGGGATATTTGAAATTTTGTTGGCATATTAATTTGGTATATTGTAAGAATAATACCGCAATGTTTATTGAATTGCGCGTATCTCACATTTTGAGTGGTTATGAATGATCTGTCCGTCACCAGATACACAACCATATATCCCATGTCTACTACGCAAGTGAATTGAAAATACTTAATGAATTTATTTTAAAAAGGTTTAAGCATACCTCTTGGCTACTAACAAAGTGATATCTGCTTAAGTTCGGAGCATTAAATTGTGGACAGGATTGAATTTGTTGCTCCTCCGTAGGCTGCAAACGCGAAACTTTTACGTCTGCTTTTGCGGATAAGGGGCCTGTATGTGGTTCCTCAGTATGTGATTTATTTTGCGAAATGTTTGCTAGAACAAATTGGGAAAACAGTTCATATTAATAAAATATAACAATTTTTCAAGATAACATACCAATTTGCTCTTTTTGCGACACATGTGCTGGACAGTGTAT
Organism: Drosophila kohkoa; assembly: GCA_019972355.1. Lineage (NCBI taxonomy): Eukaryota > Metazoa > Arthropoda > Insecta > Diptera > Drosophilidae > Drosophila > Drosophila kohkoa. The sequence goes on along the minus strand of BJEL01000084.1, from coordinate 640,419 downwards.
TCGAGAGCATTTACCAAATGGTTCAACGGTTGATGCTGTGTTCTTTAAGGCACCTGAGATGATTTGAAAACTTGTAGAATTTTCATTGTTTAGATTTGCTATCGGACCATTTTGTCGTGGAGAAGCACTGTTATTCGAGCCACCTGTATTATAAGCACTTGATGAGTTGTCAATTTCTTCTTTATTTTGATTGACGAGTAGATTTTGATTTGCATGATCGCTGTCAATATTAATATATCCGCAAGCACTATATGCAGCACCACTACTACTTGAGCCACTCGTAGTATTGGTTAATGTGCATATACGATTTGGCAAACGATTTTGTTGCTTAGTTAAGCGTCCAGATAAAGTGTGTATTGATCTCGAACCAATTTTTTTAAGGCCAAGCCATTGAGCTACTCGCTGGGTTTGTTGTTGCATTTCCAACACATCAGCCGATGAACAAGAGCCCATTGCCGTCATATAGTTCGAGCTCTGATAGGGTGAACAGTAAAGCGGCTCGGATTCCGAATCTTCTGGTATTGTTTCATAAATATGTTCGCTTTCATCATACCCATATTTAGTTGTTTTTGAAGCCTTACCTCCATTTCTAGCTGAAAGGTTTTTTTCTGATAATTGACATGGACAGTCAGATTGCAACTTTGACTTTAGATGCAACGGCAATTTCGTTGGTTCCTCATCTCTTAAACTCATAGTACTTATTTGAGTTTCATTTTTCAAGTCGTCTGGATTAACACGAGCGGATTTACAGTTAGTTTGAGTAGTAATTAAGTTATTTCCGGTTAGTACAGACTGCTGTTGTTGGGCCAAAAGAATTGTATCTAATTTATCAACAACATTTGTGTAATCGTCAGGCAATAATCGGTTTGCATATTCAAAGTTGCTGTCAATATCATCATCTTCATCATCGTCGTCCTCGTCCTCTCCCTTAATATTCAATAAGAGAAAAATTTTTAATATGATTGCTATTTGCAAAAATGTAAAAAAATAACTTGGTTTTACAATTTGTAGTATTTAAACTTTAAAGTTTTTGAAATAATGATTAAGTTCTTTTCATATCACTTACGGGATATAAAATGCGACTGACAAGCAATGTAACAGCCTTGCCGTTCATTGAGATTTGCGATTCAGCATGCTTTTTAGTTTTTATATCGAGACCGTTAATACGTAGAATTTGATCACCACGCCTTAAGCGTCCATCAATATCAGCAATACTTTCAGATTGAATATCACTGATGAAGACATCCTCACAGGCATCATGTTCATCTGATATTGTCAAGTCTGTATTATTACTGTTGTCGTTGCGTATCACAGGCTTAATACTTTCCTCGAAGTCGTTGGGACAACTAACACTTAATCCTAAATTGCCACCAATCGAGTCCTTATTAATAAGCGTTATTTCCTAAAAACAAACAAGAAACTTGTCAAAATAATTGTGATACCTTTAATACCAATGTAAAAATTTATGCTCCCGTTTTCGCTATCGAAAGATTCTTTCGATTTACAAAACGTTTAAGTTTAAACGTTTAAAAGGAAAAAAAATAGTTGAGTCTTGGTTTATTGACGTACTCTAAAGATCACCAGAAAATAAATTAGGCATGTAATTATTTTTAAAACGACTAATTTCTGACTCCACCTCAAATTTGGAAATAAAATTTTGGCGTCAGCAAAAACAATTTTCGTTTTGGTGAGCGACCGATAAAGCCGACACCATGAGTTATCGCCAAACTTTTGATGGAATGTGTTTTTTTATAAATTAATTCGTTTAATTTAATTACTTAAATGCTAAAATTGAATAAAGAAGTTTTTGAGATCACCGGATGTGGCATCCCCTTTTTTTGTGGGAAACAACTGATAGCAAATATTATATATTTCTTTCAGGGGAAAGCATAAATTATCCATGCAAGATAAAATCATCTTTGTGTGAGTTCTATCAACGCAGGAAATTGAACATACCAAAAGCCATTTTTTCGCGTTGTTTACTTCTAACCAAAACACAAGTCAGCTGTTTTAGTAGTAAGAAATGTAACGTTGCGATAGCCGAAAACCCAAAAACTTGTAAAAAGCACATAAAAACGAAAATCTGGGTTTTGGTCCCAAAACGAAAACGAAAAGTAAAACCTGAGCACGCCTGTAAAATTACTCACCTCAATGTCAATTTCTGGTTCCAAGCATTGTTCGAATAGATGGTGCTGTTGCTCAATGAAATGATCAGCTATCGATTGCACAATGTCTTTGTTGTGATCGATATTTTGCTTAATATCAAAACCATTTTCGGTTGTGGTTTGAGTTCCTTTTGATACTACGGTGGCGTGTTCAACATCTGTTAACAATGGTTCGGCATCGACATTGACATTGTTAAATGCACGTAAAGTTAATATGATTTCATTTTTCTGTGGCAGGGGAAATGAAATGGAATTTGTGTTGGGTTGTGAGCCATCTCTTGTTGTATCTTTTGGTAATTGTAGAATGTTTTCATGTTTTGTATAAATATCAAACTTATTTTGCTCTGCATCGGAAAATTGTAAATGGTTTGTTTTTCGGGACAATTCGACTACTAGATTTTCTTTAGATTGAAGGAACATTTGAACCACCTCATAACTCGACAACGATGAAATGTCGCTACCATTAAGCTGAAACAAATTTTGTTTTTGTTTGGTTAATACAATTTTTACAGAAATTTACATGTAAAGGAATTATGGATATCGATATATTAAATATATCGATATTGCTTGAGAATAAAAAATGTATATTGTTTTCGACTAATACATAAGTGCACATACAAGTGAATTGTCTGTATAAATTGCATGTAATTGTCATCAGTGTACTTGAAACTTACCTTTATTAGAACATAGTCTAAATCAACAACGCTAACACAGTTATTAGAGCACATTTTGATAACAAATTACATTATTTTATTTTCGATGCAGTGATGTAAATCCACACCCACATAACAACACAAGTACAGACATCGTTTACTATCTAATCTAGTGTGACCAAAGCATGCATAATGTAAAATGTCGCCAATTTTCTGTTGTACAGTATTTAGCAATAAATTTTGTACTTCAAAATAATTTCAGTCTATAGTTTGGCAATAATAAAGTCTCTAAATTCAAAAACGAGGATGTAATTTGTTGCAAAATTATTAGGAAAAACTTTTGTAATTTTTTGGGCAAATGACAATTTCTTCCATGAAAATAAATTTTATTCATTTACTTAAATTTAGGTAATTTGAGCTATTATCCTTATCTTACGTATGCTCACTGAAATAATCATAGATGTCAAATTTCAGTTTAATAACCTGCTTAAACTGAACGAACCACTGAAGGAATCATATAAGTCGCGCCGAATTTTTATAACGACACCATGAGAATGAGAAGGTAATGAAGACGGTAAAATTTTCTGCAATAATTCGTAGAATATTATATACCATATTTACATCACACGCATCCGCTTAAATTATGCATTTTTATGATGCAAGTACTTTCACTAAAGTGTTTAGCGAAGCAAACTTCGTCAAACCTACGAAGAAAAAATGTTATCTAAAGAATGTAGCAAATAAATAAATTTATTTTTAAAAATTCAAAATTTTAAATCAAAAATCAAAACGCAATTGGTTATTACTTCTGTCAGTAAGATAGAAAAGAAATAAAAAAAAATGTAAATCGCATCTAAAAAAAATAAAAATATCTTTTCGATCGGGACTGTTAAGCTTACAAACTATAGGCAGAGCCATCGCAGTCCATGCGCGTGCGCATTTTAACTGCAAACATCTAAAGAGTATTTGCTCTAGTATTCATTTTCGAGACTTTCGTCTCGGCAAAACAAAATTGAGTTGTGCTACATAGACGAACACATACAAACGGACGCACAGCGCGTACGTTGTGTCGAAATGAGCCGAAAAGGTTCTGGGGTTCTAATCGCAGCATTCGGCTTTTGCTTTAAAACTTGGAGTGTCTATGTATTATATGGGTATTAGTAATCATCTCAATTAAACATGAGAACATCAATTAAAAAAATATGTATAAGTAATTAAAAAGTATTTGTTTATAAATTTTATAAAATTATTTAATTCATTAAAACGATGTACTCCCAACTTGCATCATACTGCATCATTACTGTACACATAATAGGTCAATTTTAATGTTTTGGTTATTTTCTATAAATATTTTCTGTTTCGGTTTATATCCTTTTATTTTTGACTTTAATAATTGTAATTCAAAATGATTACAATTAATATGGAATTTTTTTCGATGAATGTTCAAACAAAACAACGAATAGAATGTTAGGTAAATACGGTACTAACATACTTTTATTATTGTGCATGAAGGACTACAGCTGATGGCATGTGCTACTCGACCTGCCTACTATATTTATTTGAAATATACATATGGGTAATTCTCTGAGGAATGTCGCGTGCGACCAGCTGTTCAGTTACAAAAAAAAAAACATATTCTGAAACAATTTTAAAAATAAGTAAAGGTTATTTTTATAGCTCTAGATTAGTACTTTTATTAGACCTAAGAAAGGATTTGGAATTTTTTTTCTGTTTTGTTTTCTGCTCTGATAATTGCAAAAATTAAAAAATTCGTACGCAAAACCAAAAAATGAACGAATTGATATATTTTATCGTAAAACAGAATAAGTTACTAAAATCAATCTTAGCTCTAAAAATAGTGCTAATCCAAAGCTTTAAGAATAACCTTCACTTAATTTTAAAATTGTTTTATTTTATGTTTTTTTTGTCACTGAAAAGCTGTTCGCACGCGACATTTACCAGAGAATTACCCATATACATAGTTGCTTTAGCTTTTCTAAAATTGTGAGGAGCAAAATAAATAAGTGAAATTTTTTCAAGAGGATTGTTTTTAAACTACATAGTTCCGTAATAAAAAGTATATGTACATACATACATATGATCATACATATACTTTTTAATTCACCATTGCCACATTACTTTTAAAATTACTTATTTTCGGTTGACTTATTCATGTTTTCGGTGATATTCTTGTTTGAAAATGTTTTTTGTTACACCTAAACAGCTGTTAGAAGCATTTCCATTTGGTATAAACTTTATACAATAAAATCTTGTTATATATGTATGTATGTACATATGTACATATGTTTCACAACTAATGTTAGTGAGATTCCGTTAAAATAAACCCAAATATGTATATTGCTTATGCATCTACAATGAATGAATAGTTTATACATTCTTTGTTTATTTTCTAAGTTTTTTTTTATAAAAAGTTGTTTACTAGGTTCCGTTTATCCCAATCGGCTACGAGCAGCTGCATCCCTCGACGGACATATTTGGTATAACACTCAACACTAGATTGTGGTTGTCATCAAAATATAACAAGCTCAACGAACTCATTTTCGTCGGAGAGCAACATGGCGTTGCCGATGTCGTTAGTGCTGCCAAATGTGTATGTGGATATTGCTCCAAATAACCCACACGACAGTCACCGCTACAAAAATATGCATCAAAAGATGTGGGTGCCACCACAAAGTGCCAACCGAAACTCGTGAAATTCACTTTGAGTGGATAACGACAACACCGCATATCGTGATCACTTTCAGTGCAGTCCATAAAAACGCTTCTTTTTCGACGGTGCTTTTTTTGTGAACCAATTTCAATGTGGACAGTCTGCAAAAATGAAATCAAACTTCGTAAATGTTACTACTAAATATTTTGATGTATGCGCGTATACCAACGGATTTTTTGAAGTGTTATCCGTAGTGACGACTAAGGGTTTCATCCATGGCTCAACGCCTTTGATGACGATTTCTTGAGTTTTATTCGTCCTGGTAGGATTAAACATTGTATCCTCTCCTGTTATGAACAAGGGTTTTAAGTCAACACTGATCCATTGACCAAATCCGACTGGAATTTTGTGACGAAACTCAAACATTTTAACTTTATGTGTGGTATTCACATGGCGTATGGCACGATGTACATCCACAACAATTTCGTTATCTTCAAAGTTATCGTCAAATCCATCGATAATGTTCGGTATATTCGCCTTTATCCAGTCCAATCCACGCAGATATAAATGCAATTTCACATACGATACTTCCGTATAGCTATCAAATTTAAACCGGAGTACGTCGGCTTTGCGGTTATGTCGTGTATGGGATTCTTAGCCAAATTAATAAAGTAATAAAAACAGAAACATTAAAACGTATTAATAGGAAATATGTACATGTAAGAAACTTACAGATAAGGGAACTCTACTGTTAGATATCCCATACCACTATTGAAATAAAATTAATGTTTTCACTGCATCACATAAAAATTTATAAGTACGGAGGAGTTAATAAACATTGCCTGAAATTTGGTCAACATTGGGTAGTTCTAACATTTTTATACCCGGTATAGATAAGCGTATTAAAATTTAGATTTTATAGAAAATGTATGTAAGAGGCAAAAGAAAGCATCTCCGCTTTATAAAGTGTACATATTATTGACCAACTCCAACACCATAGACGAAAAGGCTATGATACAGATATTTATATCGCCCACCCCACAAATTATATAGAATCTAGCAAAGATAGAGTTATGCTTTTTGGTGCGAACAATAATAACTTCAGTCTTTATGATTTTTGATTTGGTTTATTTGTATCCAAATAAAAATTGTTAGTTATTTATCAAAAACTTGATATGGTATAAACGGGATGCGGCAGTAGCCTTGTTTGACAATCAGGTATATTTTGTTCGCTGTGATATATGTATGTAATAGTAAAATATACCAAATATAACTTTCGGTAATTATTTATTTTGTATATTTTAAAAGCAATACCACAATGTTATGCTCTTATTGAAAATAGATAGCCTACTTGCTAAGAATGGAGAAGCTCATCATTTTACCCAACGCTTATAAGCTGAAATCTAGCATATTTTTATTTTCATTAAACTTTTTTTAACATTCAGCATAAACGAAGAGCAAACGTAATTTTAAAGGTAAAGTTTTATTTTTGTTACATATTAAATTGAGTCTTGAATATTATAGTTTCCTATGGCCAAAACCGGCTCCATCAATCGGGTTTCAATTTGATAGACAATTTCGTATATTCTGTATTATATCATCGAAATATAACATTTTTTCAGTATTGTAAATTGTATTTTGCTTTTATTAAATTAGTAGCGGATATCTCACAGTAGAGCGTACTCGACTGCTCCGTTCATACATGCATATACCCGCTACCCATAGGGTAGAAGGGTATTATAATTTTGTGCCGGCAGGAAATGTATGTAACATCTCCGACCCTATAAAGTATATATATTATTGATCAGCTTCAACAGCCGAGACGATCTAGCCATGTCCGTCTGTCCGTCCGTCCGTATGAAACACTGGATCTCAGAGACTATAAGAGATAGAGCTATAATTTTTTTCGACAGCATTTGCTATGTTTGGACGCAGATCAAGTTTGTTTCAAATTTTTGCCACGCCCACCTCCGCCCCCGCAAATCAAAAAAAAATACTATAGTTATGATTCCTGAAAATTTGGTTGCGATCAGATAAAAATTGTCGAAGTTATTAAATAAATACTTTTGTATGGGGAAAAACGCCTACTTAGGGGTCTTAGTTGCTTTGGTTGACAATCTGGTATATTGTGCCGTCTATGGTATATTTACAATGCGGTATTATATCGATATACCAAATATACCATTTGGTATACTTTTAGCATTTTTCAGTATATCCGGTATATTTTGAGAAAATTACCGCAAAATATATTTCTTTTATTTAAAATGGTTAGCGGGTATCTCACAGTCGAGTACACTCGACTCTAGCTTTCTTACTTGTTTTATATTGCTTAGGAAACTTATGAGTAAATGAAATTTGAACCAACGCAAAAATCAACAATAGGTAGCTCCAGCAATTCAGTAGCTTGTATTGCCTTTGAATGCTGTTTCGCCATATGTATTAGGTCATGGTCAACATACGTACATACGTAAGTATACTTACGTTCTGGAAATACATATATGCTGTTTGTATGTGATAAAATACTCTCATATTCGCCATTATCATTTTCAATCATGGAATAATCATTGGTCCTATGGATATCAAAAACGCTCGCTTCTTTTTCCTTATTAAGATCAATAATATGTTTATATCTATAGTCATCAAACTGTTTGGGATCGTCACTTTGCATTTCATCTGTTGTCAAATTTGTAATGGGTCTGAATAAATTGGAATCGTTTATAAAATGCTGACTATTTGTTGTCCAATTTGAAGATAACAATTTAGATTCAGTTGATTCTGTATTGTTTCCATTTCTTTCGGCATATAATAGCTTTTCTGGTGAATTTTCCAATTCTGATTTTTCATGTATCCTTATAGAGTTTAAAAGCGATGCATTGTACTTTTTATAAAAATGTTCAATTATATTTTGTGGTACTGAAATTGGTTTCGTTATATTTGGCAGTTTTTTTAAATTCAAACGCATTAAGATATGCATTTTAATTGACTGTAAGCTATCTTGTTTAGTTTTCTCTCGCAATTGCCGCTGCAAAATAGTATCACCATTAATCAAAGTATTGCGGCTTACAGTGACACCCTGAGTACCGGGCCCTGATGTCATTTTTTCATTGTTACTGTTATAATTTTGATTATTATTTACATTTGAATTAGTAAACGCATCACTATCATTTTGCGTATCTGTATCAAAATGGAATTGATTTTTATTTGAGTTCCAATTACTTCCATTAAACACATTGGAATTAGCAACGATAGTCTCTATATTTTCATTCTGTGCAGATGCCAAGATAAACATCATTAAAATTATAGCCATAGTCATATACCGTGCGATAAGCATACGGCACCGCCATCTAATTTTGATTGGCTGTTGCCCGGTTTTGAGGCAATAGCAGTAGGTGTTATTCGAAGGAAGTTTTTCAAAACTGTTGTGAAACAAATTTGTTAAAAAAAACTTCGACTTGGAGTCTTCCACAATAATTATATGATCGACTGAAAATTCAAAAAATTGGTCATTTACAGTTCTTTGATCTTTAGTCAATTCAAATGCGACGTCAATGTTAGCCATGGTGTTAACAGAACTGTTATGTGCCTAAAATAAAAGAAAAAGATTACGTTTTTAGGTAAATTTAGTTATTAAATAGTTAAATAAGAAATAATGGGTAATTATTTTTATTCTTGCTCAGCAACATAACCTATAACCACGATCGCTTGGCAGTCTTTCTGCTTGAACACTAGATCCCAGAGACTGGTTAATATACATCTTCAAAATTTAATCCGTTGGAAGGATATTTTTAATGGGTACAAACAGAAAATATATGTAAGAAAACTACAGTCTAGTGTGGTCGACTCTAAGATTCCCACTACCCATTTTTAATAAAAAGAAAAATAGTGCGTTATTATTCTCAAAATACACCAAATAAATATACCTAAAAAATATTAAAATATACCAAAGTATACATTTGGTATATCGATATACAGTTACTTTAAAAATATAGCATAGAGTCCAAAATATACCCCATTGTCAACCAAAGCTACTAAGATCCGAATGCAACAGATGGCTTTTATTATATTACATTTTTATACCCGCTACACATAGGGTATTATAACTTTGTTCCGTCAGGAAATGTATGTAACAGGCAGAAGGAGGCATCTCCGACCCTGTATATTCTTGATCAGCGTCAACAGCCGAGACGATATAGCCATGTCCGTCTGTATGAACACCTAGGTCTCAGAGACTGTAAGAGATAGAGATATAATTTTCAACAGCACTTCGTATGTTTGCACGCATATATAGTTTGTTTCAGTTTTTTGGGGATATTTTTAGTATTAGCCATATATTATTTCGGTATATTTTAAGAATAATACCGCAATGGTTTGCTTTTACTCAAAATGGTTAGCGGAAATTTAGCTCTACCTCTTACCTCTCATCCTCATACCTCTTATAGTCACTGAGATCCAGTGTTTCAAACGCTGATCAAGAATATATATACTTTATAGGGTCGGAGATGCCTCCTTCTACCTGTTACATACATTTTCTATCGGCCCAAATTTATAATACCCTTCTACCCAATAGGTAGTGACTATAAATATACATATGTATACATAAGTAAGAAAGCTACAGTCGAGTGTACTCGACTGTGAGATACCCGCTACCCATTTTGAATAAAAGAAATATATTTTGCAATATTTTCACAAATTATACCGAATATACTGCACAAATACTAAAAATATACCAAATGGTATATTTGGTATATCGACATAGTACCGTATTCAAAATATACCATTGACGGCACAATATACCAGATTGTCAGCCAAAGCAACTAAGACCCCTAGTAAGTAGGCGTTTTTGCCCATACAAAAGTATTTCTTTAATAACTTCGACAATATTTATCTGATCGTAACCAAATTTTCAGAAATCATAACTATTATAGTAGTTATTATATATACCAAAATTCGGAACTCTAGCTTTAAAATTACGCTTGTTATTCGATTATTTTGATTTGCGGGGCGGAAGTGGGCGTGGCAAAAATTTGAAACAAACTTGATCTGCGTGCAAACATAACAAATGCTGTCGAAAAAAATTATAGCTCTATCTCTTATAGTCTCTGAGTTCCAGTGTTTCATACGGACAGACACACAGACGGACAGACGGACATGGCTATATCGTCTCGGCTGTTGACGCTGATCAAGAATATATATACTTTATAAGGTCGGAGATGCCTCCTTCTACCTGTTACATACATTTCCTGCCGGCACAAAGTTATAATACCCTTCTACCCTATGGGTAGCGGGTATAAAAATCGAATAACAAGCGTAATTTTAAAGCTAGAGTTGCTTTTTTTTGGTATATATGTACAATAACTGCTATAGTAGTTATGATTCCTGAAAATTTGGTTGTGATCAGATAAAAATTGTCGAAGTTATTAAAGAAATACTTTTGTTTGGCAAAACGCCTACTTACCAGTGGTGTTAGTTGCTTTGGTTGTGCCGTCTATGGTATATTTTGAATGCGGTATTATATATATTATATTATTTGTATATTTATAGTATTTTTTCAGTATATTCGATATATGTATATTGAGAAAAACACCGCAAAACATATTTATTTTATTCAAAATGGGTAGCGGGTATCTCAGTACACTCGACTTTAGCTTTCTTACTTGTTTTATTCAGTTTCAATCGACTGCAAAGTGCCTTTTGGAGCCTTTTAGATGACAATCTACTATATTTTGTAATCTTCGATATATTGTGACATTAATAGTAAATCGTTATACCAAATATAGAATTCGGTATATTCAGTATTTTATTTCATTGCAACATACTGCAATACTTATTTATTCCTAAAAATGGGTAATAATTAACAACCACACTGAACTACATATATATAGCTTTCATACATGTGACATTTTAAAACTTAATACCAATACAGAAAAAAAATATTTTTCGAGTTTACAAATACTTTTAATGTAACTGAAAATGATGGATAAGATGAAGAGAGAGATCGATTCGTTTGGTCGGTTGGTCGGCCGCAACCCATTGTGTTCAGCTTATTTCTTTATTTTTGTTTTTTTTTTAGAAGGCAAAACGAGTTGACGGCTATTATGCAGCTCTGAATGACAGTTGAATCTAAGAAGCTAATATGAATGTATTTGTCGAAATTTTTAGGTTGGGATATATGTACATATCTGTTTGTTTTAAGACATAAAGCAAAGCGTTTGGAAAGCGAGGATCACACTCAACGAGACAATCGAGTTAAAGAGAGCAATTCATTGAATTAATATACAAGCAATGTACATGTACCACGCTTCAGTGGGACATGAGTTGATGCAATAGCAACTGTTGCAAAACTGCAAGGCTGACTAACTAAATCAAATACCTCCTACAGCTTTCAAGGTAAGACTACAGGTTAAATCTCGGCATTTTAACTAGCCGATTTGGTGGCTAACCATGCTATAAAGCTGGGCATTAAGAACAGTGATCAGTGCAGGAAATGCAACGAGTTAAGGAAACACTTGACAATCTCCTATCTGGATGTCCATCGTTATGCCGGCTCCGGCTAAAATACCACGATTCACCGTGCCTTAATGATCTTTGTGACGTTTCACAGCTACCCCCTATGATGCTGTCGGCTTTTACCAAAAATCCATCAATACTGTACGACTTCTGAGAAGAAGATACCATTGTATTAATAGTTACATAATAAACATTTTATAAATAACATACAAAATTTAGGGTTGCGAACTTAAAACTAAATAATACAACGGGTCTTCTACAGTCCAATGTATGTAACTAATTTCCTAAATTGTATATATGTGCGTATGTATTGTATGTATTACATTTTATTCATTTGTCCTTCCTTCTCTATGCAAGAAAATCTAACAATAACTTTACATGCATATAAAGAATAATATTCTTGATCAGAGTCAACAGAGGATACCATGCAGCCATGTCCGTCTGTGTGGATATCAATAACTAGAAGGGATAGAGGTAGCAGGTAGAAGGAGGCATCTCTGACCCAGACGAGGCGTCAACAGATGAGACGATCTAGCCATGTTCGTCTGTCTTCCCTGTCCGTATTAACACCTAGATCTCAGAGACTAGTATAAGAGATAGAGCAATAATTTTCAATCGACAGCGTTTTTTATGTTTGCACGCCGAAATTGACAAAAATCGAATAACAAGCGTAATTTTGAAGCTATCGTCGAATTTTGGTATATACAAAAATAATTAGAGTAATTTTGATTCCTGAAAATTTGGTTACGATCACATCAAAATTGTCGAAAATATTAAAGAAATACTTTTGTATGGGCAAAAACGCCTAATTCCTAGGAGCTTGGTTGCTTTGGCTGAGAATATTGTGCAGTCTATGGTATATCGATATACAAAAATAGCATTTGGTATTTTAGTGTTTTATAATTTTGGTATATTTTGAAAATAATACCGCAATATAGATAGTACCTCACAGTCGAGCACACTCTTCGGTTTATAAGGTGCGACCTATATACATATATTCATTTACATATGTATGTACATAAGGATATACTTTATTAAAAAAAAAAATGTTGGCAACCTCAGTACGCCCAGCCATTGCCAACACTATTGGCCCCACTTATCGCTCTGTGTAATTACTATCACTTTCGGCAGTGACTCAATATACATATATAAATATAGAGTTTTTAAATAATTTTGTCCTGACTAGTTACTAGTGGCTGTCAAATTGCAGCCCAAACGGCAGTACATAGGATGTTAATTGCTTTACAATGAATTAAAGTGAAAAGTATACGCGCACACTATCATAAGTAGCGTTTTTTTGTAAACTGTTCTGCAAATGCATCAAATGTTTTCACATAATAGTTCTTTTGCTCTCTCAGCAGTTGAGATCTGTTCTCTGCTTTTGCAATGCAGATGAACATTTAATCTAATATTTGAGTGCATCTTTGTGACAGACACGATCAACGATCAACACTCGCTTGCACTCGTATATATGTTAGACTCTGTTTTTCCAAAGCATAAGAGCTCTTTTTCCAATACCAATGTCAATAACAAAATATAAATATTTCGTTTTGCCTTGGTTGTGTATTACATACTGCACATAAACATATCTGCAATACCCAATCGGTATGTCATTTTAATTGGAATTGGAGCAACAAGTTCGTATTTCTCCTTTTTGATTTGTATGTACCGAGGAATATAACGGACATTGCAATTTTCTTACAACAATAAAAGTATCGTGTACAAGCAAATTTATTAGTTTGAGAAAAATAAAAGGAATTTACTCTGCATCAAAAATTAAAGTAATTGAAGCTGCGGACTCAGTCGACTAGCATATGTGTATGTATATATATGTATCTATGTACATGCAAAGTTGTGTTGGCTAACACGCTAAAAATTGATGGGCTCCTTCTTTAGCTACTATACATTAAATCGCACATTATATGAAAGCCCTTGTTTTTTACACAAGTAATTACAATACAATTGGCAAATAAAATGTGAAATCAAACAAGTGAGAAAGTTACAGTCGAGTGTGCTCGACTGTGAGATATCCGCTACCCATTTTTAATAAAAAATAAAAATACAAATATACTAACATTATACCAATCGGCATATTTGTTATATCGATATAGTACCACATTGAAAATATACCATAGACGGCACAATATACCAGATTGTCGGTTAAAGCAACTAAGACCCCTAGTAAGTAGGCGTTTTTGTCCAAAAGTCCAAAAGTATTTCTTTAATAACTTCCACAATTTTTATTTGATCGCACTCAAATTTTCAGAAATCATAAATGTTGTAGCTATTATTGTATACACCAAAATTCGCTCTAGCTTTAAAATTACGCTTGTTATTCAATTTTTTTGATTTGCGGGGGCGGAAGTGGGCGTGGTAAAAATTTGAAACAAGCTTGATCTGCGTGCAAACATAACAAATGCTGTCGAAAATTATAGTTCTATCTCTTATAGTCTCTGAGATCTAGGTGATCATCGGGCAGACGGATCAGACACACAGACGGACATGGATAGATCGTCTCGGTTGTTGATGCTGATGAAGAATATATATACTTTATAGGATCGGATATGCCTCCTTCTACCTGTTACATACATTTTCTGCCGGCACGAAGTTATAATACCTTTCTACCCTATCGGTAGCGGGTATAATTACAGTTACAGCGTGCACCAAGAAGTGCAGTCAAAACAAATTATAGCTCTATCTATTATAATCTCTGAGAAATGTGGTAAAAGTCGCGTTTTACGCATATCTGGAACAAGAAGATTAAATTGCTACATAGAAATTCATAGTTTGCAACAGGTAAATCATTCGTTTCTGCAAAAAATAAATCTTAATGAAGAAATTAAATTATTACTCACAAAATGCAAATCAATAAGGTAGTTTCTTCTGCAACAAATCGTTAGACAAAATCCTCGCTCTGCTCTGCTAAAAGAAAGCGAATTTCCATAATTTGATCATTGAATGAGCATTCTTTGAAGAATTTACGTATTAAATTAGAATGCAAGCTAATCTGTTTACCAAAACATGCAAAATTAGACGAATACGAAGTTTATAGATTGGGGAAACATATGGTAGAAATTGTTCAAATTATTTTGAAAATAAAAAATAAAAATTATTAAATCATTAAAATTTTCGTTTTTAACTAATATGGTTGTTTTTGTGAGTTGACGTAATTGAAGCGAACTATTAAAAAGCTTTGAGACTATTAAGGATTTGCAATGCGCCCAATATGTTCCTGGGGAATTAGTGCAAATTCAATTTTCTATGAAATTGACAAAAGCAATTTTTTTACTTAATAAGGCGGTTTATGCTTAAACCTTCCAATTTTCGTTACGCACTGCAACCATTTTTATTTGCTATTAATTTTTCCACAGAATTTTTTTTTTTTTTTTTTGTTTGGAGGAACAATGATTTAATATAACTTTTTTTAGCATAACTTAGACCACAGTTTTACCGGCAATTGTTAAAATAAAAAGGGATTTTTCTTCGTACTAGTGTATTGTTATTGTAATTAGCCGAAAACATAATTATCTCTAGGTTTTGACTCACTTAATATTTTATCCAATTTAAAAAAATTAGGAGCTTCAATTGTTTTACACTCACTTTATATTCCATCCGAGTTAAATATTCAGCAGATTTAATTGAGAAATGATTGATTGGCATACATATTTAATATGTTGTTGATTTTGTTTTTTAAATTGTTGACATATCCGTTTCTTATTGACAAGCACTGTATGTATCGTTATGTGCATACATATCCATACATGTAGATACACACATTTGATATGTACAGTGTATGGATACAACGGGCTGCATGCATATGAATGTTGGCATATAGATATGTATGTGTGTATTTTTATTGATATTATATAGTAATATGTGCTTTTATTTCGAACATCGGCTTAGTTACTGGCACCCGAATTTTCTACATACATATGTACATCTGTTTGTATTTACACATGTATGTATATATGTGCGTTGTCAAAATTGCATCTAGCGATCTATAGAAACATGTACATGTATATGCCATGTGTATGTATGGATGTACCAACATACATACATATGTGTGTATGCATGTGCCCGACACTTATCTGTTGTTTTTTTATTATCTTTGATCAATTTTTATAATAAAATTAAATACTACACATGCTATACATATATACATATGTATCAGTATATTACATATTACACATCACGTTCAAATATGCCAGTGGATGCGTGGAATAAACGATTAATTTTATTGTATGCTATAAATATGCACAATTATATATGTACATATGATGTATGTATGTGTATGCAATATCAGCGTGTGTGTAATACACACTGTGTATGCATGGATGGAGGTTGCATGGATACACATTGTACGTACATACATGTTTGTATTTACGTGTCAATGTACATACATCCTTATGTACATACGAATGAAAGTATGTATGCATCTGTGTGACTACTGTGCACTCACATTCACAATGGTCACTCGCACTCTATTGTATTCAATTAAAACCATTTATAATTCATTTTTGTGCTCTTGAACTTCAGTTCAATTCTGGAAGTGCAGCATTTCTTGAATACAAATGGTTGTGCATTACACTCATTACTCATAGATACATGTGTATGTATGTATGTATTTATTTAAGTTATAAGTCAATTTAAAATGTGTACATATGTATATGGGTATTACCCATTATGTACATACATACATACATAAGTGTACAGAGTACTTGATATAATATGTATGTAAGTACATAAATACATACGTATACCAACGTAAATAATGAAAATTTTTAATTTCGAGATTATTCATATGTATAATAAAAACATACGTTTGTATGTAGACACAAACGCCATACGAAGCACACATTGATTCATTTATTTGCTAGAGAACAATTATTTCCCACACATCGCATATTTTTGTATACTTGTTTATAATATACAAACATATATCCATATACATATATGTCCATCTATGTATATATATAGCTATATACATATGAATACATTTATGTACGTATATTCATATACGGATATGCTTAAATATTCAAGCAAATGAACGTATGTATATATAAGTTGGACAGTTCAGGTGTAATCAATTTTGTACATTTTGTCATGTGTTCTCAATGAATACGTTTATGTATGTTTAAACATAAGAGTACATGCCCGCTTACATACAAATATATATATAAGTACACTACATACACATGTCCATACATACACACATGTACGGTATGTGACAATTATTCGTTGGCTTAAATTGAATCGCAACGCGTTTTTTGCCTTGGTAAAAGAAAAACACAGCACAGGCACGCACATTCAAGCAGACTACAGCAACAGCAGCAGCAGTAGCTTCAGCGACAGAAAACGAAAATTCTGCGACAAACAACAGACAGAACAGAGGCTGATCGTGCCATACAACTGACTAACTGTCGGATTCGCATCCCACATCCCACAGCCATCAACAGCAAGATGCTTGCTGAGGATGAATATGTGATCAGCTCCGCTCCGTTCGGTCTTGGGTAGTTGTAGACGTACATATACATATATGCATATGTATATATATATATATATATATATATATATATATGTATATATATATAGTTTTGTTACATTATCGATGGTTATTACATATGCATTGTTTAATATATAGATATATATAAAATATTATATATATATATATATATAGTATAAAATAACCGTCGATAACGTAACATAATTATATACATACTGTATTTAGGGTTCGGAAATTAAACGTATGTACCTAGTTTAAATAAAATCAATACCTCCATACATGATTTGATGAAGTGAAAGTTACCTCCGATACGCTCCTGAATTCTATACCCTGCCTAAGTTCAAATTCGCAATGAATTTAAAGTCAATATTTTTGGTCACTAAGTCATAAACATTACCGTATTTTATTTGTATTGTTGCACAAAAATACAGGGAGTTTTAAAGCATATCATCAGTCATAATGCACGTATTCATATTCGGGTTGGCTGACATTACATTGCAGATTGTTATGTTTCTTTTAAATATTTGTGCACAAAACAAAATTACATTAGTCATTATATACTGATTGTTTTTCTATTCAGCATACTTACAAACTATTGGTTCAAGTGATTTTTGATGATTACACGATGTTGCTAGACTCGAACTGTACCCCTTCTTTTTTATAAAATACTAATACTTTTAACTAATTAGCAGTAAGTGGTGCCAGTTAAAACATCTCTAATCCGAACTCAAAATTATACAAATCTATCGGATTAGAAAACACAATTACGTACAAAGCTAACAATGGGACTGTCGTGATAATTAAAAATACATGCATATGTTTTATTTTTGCTTATTGGTGCTCATTGCTCTAAATTTCTTACTGATTTTCTTGGCTTTCATATGTATTCTCTATTTCTTATTTGGTCCGATAATGACACTTCGATGACCTAACTGGTTTTGCGTCTTAACCCTTTTAGTATTTTAGTTCAAACAGGAAACGAATATATTGCCATTTGTTGGCCTTCAGAAAAAACTTGATTGCACCCAACGGTGCAAAACAACATTCGAACTTCGTTACGTATAGATTATTTTGTCAGCATGTTGCGTGTAGATTGGTTTCGATTGCTTTGGTTACCAAGTTGTAATTGTAATTCAGAGACGAAATAGCTTTGGGAATTGAAATAAAGAATCTGTCGCCATTTTGCTTTTTTGGTTGGTAACATATTTTAATTGTACGTATTTAATTATATTTATTACATTAATATTTACATTTCCCATAAGTATTAATAAATTATTCTTTACTAATTGATAATTGTATACTAGAAACTTACAAGACAATACCTGGTCCAATCGAATTTGTGCCAGCTACCAAACTAATTTTCTTTCAACAGAAGTAAACGAGTAGGAATGCTATAGTCGAGTGTGCTCGACTGTGAGATACCCGCTACCCATTTTTAATAAATATAAATATACCAAAAAGACTATAAAAATACTGAAATTATGGTAATTTGTATATTTGGTATATCGACACAGTACCACATTCAAAATATACTACGGCACAACATACCAGTTTGTCAGCCAAAACAACAAAGACCTCAAGTAAGTCGGCGTACAAAAGTATTTCTTTTATAACTTTTATCTGATAGCAACGAAATTTTCAGGAATCACAATTACTATAGTTGTTATTGTATATGGGTAATTCCATGACGGAATTTGTCCCGTGCGACATTTACATTGAAAATAACATAAATTGAAACAAATTTAAAAATAAGAAAAGGTAATTTTTATAGCTCTAGATAAGTCCTTTAATTAGAGCAAAGAATGGTTTTTGAATTTTCTTTCTGTTTTGTTTTCTGTTCTGATAATGGCAAAAATTAACCAATTCGTACGCACCAAAAAATGAACGAATTTATGTATTTTATCGTAAAACAGAACAAGTTCCTAAAATCAATCTTAGCTCTAAATATAGTGCTTATCTAAAGCTTTAAGAATAACATTCACTTATTTTTAAAATTGTTTCAGTTTATGTTATTTTCACAGCAGTGCACTGTAAAAAGTCTCGCACGGGACAAATTCCGTCATGGAATTACCCATATACCAAATTTCGCAGCTCTAGTTCTAAATACGCTTGTTATTTGACTTTTGTTGCTTATACATATATAGCTCTATCTCTTATAGTCTCTGAGATGCAGTGTTTCATACGGATAGACATACAGACGGACATGGCTAGATCGACTCGGCTAATGAAGAATATGTATAACTTATAGGGTTGGAGATGCCTTGTTCTACCTGATACATACATTTCCAGCCGGCACAATGTTATAGTACCGTTCTACCCTATAGGTAGCGGGTATAAAAAGAAAGAAATCAATATAACAAGTAGAAGTGTCACAGAATCCCTTGCCCTTGAATTTCTGCATTTGTATTTGCACTCATATACACTGCAAAACCAACCAATGCACTATGGTCTATGAAATTGCTATTTCACATTGGCTCCACATTATTATTAAGACTCAATAGAAAATAATTTATTTCATTTGTCACATTTTATAGTCGAGTGTGCTCGACTGTGAGATACCCGCTACCCATTTTCAATAAAATCAAAATATTGCGGTATTTTTCAAAATATACCAATAATACAAATATACTAAAAATATACCAAAATATATCGATATAGTAACACATTCAAACATACCATAATCGGCACAATATACCAGATTGTCGGCCAAAGCACCTAAGACCACTAAGTAGTAGTAGTAGTAAGTAGTCGTTTTTGCCCATAAAAATGTATTTCTTTAATAACTTCTACAATTTTTATCTGATCGCAATCAAATTCAATTAAAATTGTATGCACCAAAATTCGCAGCTGCAGCTTGAAAATTACGCTTGTTTTTCGATTTTATTGACTTGCGGGGCGGAACAAACTTGATCTGCGTGCAAACATAACAAATGCTGTCGAAAAAAAAATATAGCTTTATCTCTTATAGTCTCTGAGATCCAGTGTTTCATACGGACAGACGGACAGACACACAGACGGACAGACGGATATGGCTATATCGTCTCGGCTGTTAACGCTGATCAAGAATATATATACTTTATAGGGTCGGAGATGCCTCCTTCTACCTGTTACATACATTTCCTGCCGGCACAAAGTTATAATACCCTTCTACCCTATGGGTAGCGGGTATAAAAATAAAAAGAATGAAATCTAAAATGTAAGAGTGTTTTGGTTGACAATTTTAAGGATATGACTTTATTGAAAATAGTAACCGGATATCTCTCAGTTCTTGATAGACTAAATGAATTATCATGCGCAGAGATATATAAATTTCACAAACTTCACAAATTGTGACCGTTTTTATCAACCTTTATGTGCTCTGTTATCTTGTGCGAACAAATATTATATTATTTCTATAACCAAAATTAAGACAAAAGCACAGCGCATTAGAATACATCTGCGCTCTTCATTCTCTTTCTTTATACATTTAATCAGAGGTGTTGAAACTATCATACATAGATAAATCCGTCTGTTTTTTGCAAGATCATGTATGTAGGAATAAACATATTTAATTAAAATTTTAAAACTTATGAGGGACTGCCGCGTTGAAGAGCCTCCGATCTCCCATTAAACTTCCATTCCAGTTTGATGACTCCGAAAATCAAGGTAAGCCACGACGTACTTAGAATTATTATTGGATAACATTTTGTGTACTATAATGTGTACAAATATCCAAGACAAATGTTATATAATACTTTGAGCCACAATAAATTCGTTATGCTGGCCGGTGCGACCATTGTCTTAAGCACTTAAATGAAAATATTATAGAGCACTATTCTTGTGTTTCAAAAGCCCTTTCAATTCCTGATGCTCCATATAGTTCCATACATTTAACGAAATCCACAATCGGAATCGTATTACAGATTATCAGGTATGGAATAATGAATATCACGATAGTTAACTAATTCATGGTTCCATATGATGAGGCAGTTGTACGCTCTTTACCAGGTTTTAAAATATCGTTATGATGATTGACTTTTTCATCATTCTGGGAAGTAAGTATTATTTAGTTGGCAGCTTGAACAAAGGAGAAGGAAAGTTCGTTATATATTTTTGATGTTGTTATTTCGCAGCATGGAGATTTACAAGTTATGAAAAAGTCCTTCAAAATTTTAGCTCTATCACTTTTTTTTTTGAGGACTTTGCTTTTATTTATTGAATCTTCTCTAGATTTTGAGACTAACAATAAGTTTACAAATCTTAACATTAAAATTTAGCTAACAGTGTGTTAAAACTGCATTCTGGTTGTGCGTCCCTCAAGTCGGTCGCTGGGTAGGTAAGTCATTACGACGAAGACGTTATTGATTGATCAACCTTGTTAGACCTTTCGCCAGGTGGTTAGGGTGCAACAGTAGCTTGGTAAAGTACTTTTCCTTCTGTTCTGCGATCACTTCTTTGACTGGTAGGATGTTTAAGTCGCGTTGTATGTTTTCGTTGCGAACGTACCACGGTGCCCCGGTGATGGTTCTCAAGATCTTCGACTGAGCTCGCTGGACTATGTCAATATTACTATTGCTGGCATTCCCCCATAATTAGGAGCCGTACATCCATAAAGGTTTTAGTACCGAGTTATACAGCAGGACTTTATATTCAAGGCTAAGGGGAGACCGAGCGTTGATAAGCCAATGAAGGCTGCTGGCTTTTAGCTTTAGGTGTGTTCTTTTGGCTTCAATGTGCCGGCGCCATGTTAGTCTTCTGTCGAGGTGTACTCCTAGATATGTCACTTCGTTTGCTTGCGGGAGTAGAGTGTTGTTTAACGTTAGCGGCGGGCAGTTTTGTCTGTTCAGGGTGAATGTAACGTGCTTGCATTTTTGTTCGTTCACTCTAATTCGCCAATCTGATAGCCATTTTTCAACATCGACCATGTGAAGAGCTAGCTGCGCAGTTGCTGCCTCGGGCATTTTGAGCGGCTAAGAATAGCTGTATAATCAGCATACGTAGATGTTGTTATTCGTGTGCTTGTTGGGAGGTCTGCTGTGTAGAGGACGTATAGTGTTGGCCCTAGCACACTACCTTGTGGAACTCCAGCTCCAACAGTGAAATCATCAGATATAGCAGTGTTGCATCTCACAACAAACTTTCTGTCGTAAAGGTAAGACTCTAAAAGCTTATGGGTGTTGCTGGGGAGCATTGTCTTGATCTTGAACATTAGACCTTCTAGCCAGACTCTATCAAATGCTTGAGAGACATCTAAAAATACGGTAGTACAGTACTCTCGTTTTTCGAAGGCGTTCCGAATTTCTGATGTTATCCGGTTGACCTGCTCAATTGTTCCGTGCTTTTTGCGAAACCCAAATTGGTGTGACGGGATTCCTTCCTGGAGTCTTAGGTATGTGTTTATCCGAGTCAAAACGCATTTTTCAAAGAGCTTAGATAAGCATGAAAGTATGCTTATAGGTCTATACGAAGTGGGGATTGTGTGGTCTTTTCCCGGCTTTGCTATCATTATTATAATTGACTTTTTCCATCTCACTGGATAGTAGCCAAGTTTTGCGATGGCATTGAAAAGCTGGGTGATAGTGCAAACGGCGCAATATGGGAGTTCGATGATCATTTTGGGAGTTATGTGATCGCAGCCCGGAGATTTTTTCGGATTCAGTTGATTTTTGATGATGCTAACGATTTCATTTGGGCGAAATTCGATTGGCTCATGTTGAAGCTGAGGCTCATTTGGGATAGGCAAAGTAAACTCACTTGTGTCAGGATTTGGTTGGAATACATTTTTAAGGTGGTTGGCAAACGTGCTGGCTCTGTCTGCATCACTGCGCGCCCAGCCTCCTGTGGGATTTCTAATAGGCATCACGGTTTCTTTCGGTGAGCTCAGAGTTGGGTGAGCTCTCCATAGTGAGTTTTTTGTACTAGAAGTACACAGTTGCTCTATGTAGTGGCGTTGGACATATGCTTCTTCTTGTTGTAGAGCTTTAGTAAGTTTACGAGGGATGCATGTCTTAAACTTTGCTTAGCAGATGGCGATCTGTGGAATTGCCACTCTCGACGTAAGCGTCGCTTTTCGAGGACGAGCTGCTCGATTTGTAGATTTGTCTTCTTTCGATTGTTTTGTGTATTTATGGTTTGAGGTGTTGAAGCCTGGGCTGCAGAGACAAGTGCAGACTCCAGTGAATTAATAAAGCTGTCTACGTCGGCTTCATTGTTGAGATGGGGACTTAGCTCAATATGCGAGCTAATATACTTTCTGTACTTAATCCAATTGGTTTTCTGTGAGGTCAATTTTAATGATTGTTCCAATGTTCCTGGATGCCGGAGTAGAATAAACAGTATATGCGAGTGATCAGATGAAAGATCCGAAAGGCATTCGGCGCTTATCAGATTTTTTGGAATGTTTTTGGTAATCGCAAAGTCTATTAAATCGGGCAGTTTCTTTGGGTCTGCCGGCTAGTATGTTGGTGTGCCAGGAGAAACATAGTCGAGCTTGTTCTTGGCGTTGATAATGGCATTGTAGAGCTGCTTTCCTTTTGGAGTCACGAGACGAGATCCCCAGTGTGTGTGATTGGCATTGTAGTCTCCTGCTGCTATGAAGTGGTCTCCTAGTGAGTTGAAAAACTGCATAAACTCATCTTTAGCTATAGTGAAGCGAGGGGGGCAGTATACGGCAGCTAGTGTAAGTTGGTTGCCAGTATTTAATTTTATATTTATAGATGTGGCCTGTAGGTAGTTTTCAGCAAATTTGTTATGATGGTGGTGCTTAATACGGCTTATGATTAGAATTCTAGTCCCACCATGTGCTTTACCGTCTGGATGATTTGTTCCATAGAAAGTATATCCTCATAGTTGAAAATTGTATTTGTTTGTAAGGTGTGTTTCTGAAAGCAGCATTACGTCGATTTGATTGTCGAGTAGGAATTGAGCTAACTCAAGTTTATGCTGCGAAACGCCGTTAGCGTTCCACGTAGAGGTCATTATTTGGATTGTTGTGTAACCAGCATTTGAATCAATAGATTTTGGTTTCGCATTAAATCTTGCATAGTTGTGCGCATAAATGACATAAATTCTGTTAGGCTTTGTTGTAAGCTGCATATCATAGCTTCGAAGTTGCTTTTTGGCTGCTCCGGCGATTGATGCTGCTGAGCCATGTTCGGTTCTTGGTATGCTGATTGTATAAATGAACTTTTTGGGGCAGGGGTAGCCGGTCCTGATTTTAAGGCGCTTGCGTATGTCACACTTTTGTCAGAATTAATAGGTCCTAGTGAGGATCTGGCTGCAGTCGAGAAGAAGACTTCAGGGTTTGATCTGGAGACTTTCAACGTTTTATTTTGGGTGCGGGCGGTAATTCCTTTCTGATGGATGCGGCTTTTCAGATCCTTATAAACTGGGCAACCTCTATAGTTAGCAGTGTGATTGCCACCGCAGTTGTCGCACTTTTTCGAGTTGCAGTCATCTTTGCTCGCTGGGCAGTGTGCGGAGTCGTAAAGCTCTCCACAAACTACACACACCGGGCGAAGTTTACAGTATGACCTTGT
This sequence comes from Drosophila kohkoa, assembly GCA_019972355.1. Taxonomy (NCBI): domain Eukaryota; kingdom Metazoa; phylum Arthropoda; class Insecta; order Diptera; family Drosophilidae; genus Drosophila; species Drosophila kohkoa. Next base: position 615,403 of record BJEL01000084.1, on the reverse strand, counting down.
ATGACCATATTCTTGGCAGTTCGCGCATTGTACCGGACCATTGCGTTCGTGCGGTTCCTCAACTGTAATTCTCCTGTGCAGCAGGAACTGAAGATTGTATATAGGGTGCACTTCGTCACTTCATCGGATTCTATACCCTTAAGTACGACTTGCAAGCCATTGCTGCTTTTAAGCTGATATGTGTAAAAGTTACTTTTATTATCGGTAAGATATTTCAATAATACTCTGTAATTGTCTTCAGACTTCATTTGAACCTTCGTTTCGTGAATGTTGCCCTTTACAAGGGATATTATGTGGAAGTTACCCTTGCCAATAAGCTCAATAATTTTGTTGACGAGAACATTGGAACTTTTTTCTTGTATATAAATAGGCGGAGACTTTGGCTTCCTTTTCTCGACTTCAGTAGATTCGGCCGCCTCAACCTCATAGGCGTCTGCCAAGATTTTGAATCGGTTCGAGTTTATGTCCGTTTCTATTGCAGCTAGGCTAGCGTTGCCACGGGTTATTTTACGTTGAGAATTTAGAGGGCTCATCTTCCTTTTAATTTGAATGTAGCGATCCATTCCAGTCTGCACAGCCGGCTTTATATGTTCATTGTTTTTGTTCTGTTTTTCGGGCAGCGCAGCGGCAGCTGATGATGTCGTTAAACGCGCTGTCGGTATAGTTGCGGTTGTTGTTGTTGTTACAGTTGACGTTGTCAGCGAAATTTCGGTGCTGGTTACTGCGCTCTTAGGCTGCAGAGACATCGATGGTAGCGAGGGAGAGCATGAGCGCGCTCTATTACTCTCTACGTTTAAGAATTCGGTCGAGTTGGGGGTAATTGACCGCACTTGATCAGAGCTTGCATTATATTCCGTCGTTTTAAAAGAGAAGTACGCGTTGTTTCCTTGTTGTGAGAGCCGTCTCTCGTCTTGCTCACGGTGACGTTGTGCACGAATGTCGTTTTGACTCATTGTAATCAAGATTGATTAATTAGAGTTTTAATTGTTATGATTTATATTAATTAATTAATCAATCAATATAAACATTAGCGATTTCATCGCAAAGAGCGTCTTTTCGCGTTATTGTAGATTTTTTTTAAACCAGTCACTGCACTTATGTGATTTTATTGAATATTTTTCTCAGAGTCTTTTACACTGACTACCATAATTTAAGTTCCGACACGGCCATTCTGACAATTACACGTCCTCGTGTACTGTAACCTTAATATTACAAATATGACTTTTAAATCCGTGATTATAGCTTGTGTTTTCTTTTACTCATCAATTTCAAATACCATTTATTTATTCGATGGCTGGCAAAAATCCTCTGCTGAACCCTCCCCGAGGGTGCTGGCTGGGTAGGATCTGTATTACCTCATTGTCAACGGGTAGTAGATTTTACTATACGTCGATATTTCAGGAACTGCAGATCCTAGCTGAGGACTCTGTTCCTTATCTTTCGGGCATCTGTCTGAAGATAAGTAGCAGAATCCATGGTACGAGGTGTCTGGCGGTCAGACTGAAAACGCTATGGGGGGCTCCCAAGAACAAAATTAGCCAACAATGGTCTCAGAATGGACTTATTAAACAATTCAACCCGGGCTGGGATGTCAGCCCAAACGTCGGTGGAACGCGTGACTGCTACCACCGGCGGGCACGGGGGGGAGAGATCCTCTCTGCGTGTCGCCAGCGGTCACACCTCTGAGGCGGCGGGAGCAGGCCGTATCAGTTGTAACAACACTGCCACCAAAAATTCGAGGTTGGTGCGCGCGGGTGCTGTGGTCTTAACCGACACGGACCAAAAGAACGCTGCGCCAACTTCTACGGTGGAGGGGGAACGTCTTCCTCTTCAGTCACCCCTGCCTATCGCCAGCACCTCCAAGGTTGCGCAGCGGGGCACGGGGGGCTGAGGGAGAAGGCCAAAAATAAGGCGGCGACCCGTATTCACGCAAGGATTAGTGGCGTAGCTAACCTGTCCGCCAAGGACCAGGAGAGGCTTGCCTGGGCCAACACGTGGATGCGGGAAAACCAACTTAGCCCCCTTCCAAAAGACACTAAAGTGCAGACCGGTTCTACCGGCCCTGCCAACAACAAGGTGGAGTTCATGGCAAGCAAGCGCCAACGGTCCGCTGAGAGTCCCAAGCAAGGGGCCCCAGTGAGCAAGAGGCTGCGAGCACCTGGCTCCACCAACACGGACTCGAACAAGACGAGACATAAGGCAACGGTTGCTGAAACTGCCAGGCGGCATCTCGCCGTTGCTCTCATAGACAGAGGGGACCCTAACGGGAAAATGTCTGCAGAGCGGTGGCGGTTGACCCATAGTAAGCTGGTCGACGCACTGTTTGTCAGGGTGGAGAATGTCCCAGACAGTCCAATGTCTACATTCGAAGGCACTGGCTGGATGAATGGTGTCAAGATCCTGACATGCAAGGTCGACCCAACATTGCAGTGGCTGCAAGCGACCGTACCCAAACTGGACGGACTGTGGGAGGGGGCCAAGCTGGACGTGGTGGACAGGAATAATATTCCGTCCATGCCGAAGGCGAAAGTCCTTTTCCCAATAGTTGTTCAGGGAGAGCGGGCGCTTCAGCTGCTTAAAAAGCAGAACCCGGCCATACCGACGAGTGATTGGTCCGTGCTGAAGGTTGATGAACCTTTACCCAGTGGTGGGCAGCACGTGATCATTCAGATCAACATGGAGGCCGAGGATCTGCTATACAAGCGCAATGGGAAGATGGCGTGGGGCTTAGGGAGCGTGTACCTTCGCCTCAAAAAACGTCATCCCACCCAGCACCTCAGCCTGACTGACAAGACGGAGGAGGTGGGGGAGGAACTGTCCATGCAGACGGGCCCCCCCGCGAGTTTGCTAAGCTCTAATTAGTGTGCTGCAACTCAACCTCCATAAATCCAAAACGGCTTCGGCGGAGCTACGCCTTGCCCTGGAGGAAATGTCCGCCTACGCGGCTTTGGACCAAGAACCGTGGATAGCGTCGGGCAACACGGTGGCTGGGCTGAAGTCACCTAACTATGATTTGTACGTCCCGACATTGGTAAGTAGATCGAGAACTGCCATCCTTGTAAAGAAGGGGCTAAAAGCTCATCTACTACCTAATTACAGCAATGACGATCTAACCGTGGTGGTGCTGGAGAGCCGTGAAGGATGTTTGCTGCTGGCATCCTGCAATATGGCCCACGACAAGCCGGCTCCACCTGACGAGCTGCGGAGGCTGGTGGACATGGTCTGCTCCTCCAATAAGCATATTATAATCGGAACGGACGCCAATGCCCACCATAGCGTCTGGGGAAGTCCCGACATCAACGACAGGGGTGAGTCAGTTCTTGATTTTATCCTTAACCATAAGCTTAGACTAGCCAACAGAGATGAGGTTCTACCTATGTAGGTCCCACCTCCAGTAATGTGCTGGACTTAACGATTGCAACTGAATGTACCAATGTAGAAGAGTGGAGGGTCCTGGAAAGACCCTCCTTCTCGGACCATAACTACATTCAATTTACCATTCCTTTTAACAGGGTACCTGCGGCTCAGCCGTTCAGAAATCCCCGTAACACGAACTGGGCGAAATTCTCTAGCCTTGTTTCCAAGTCTCTTGGTCCGCCGGGTAACATCAACTCGGTACAGGACCTAGAAACTACTGTCAATGTCTTCTCAGCAGGACTACTTTCAGCGTTTCGCCAATCTTGTAGGCTCTCAAGACCGACGAGAAGATCCAAGCCACACTGGTGGAACCCAGATCTCTCATCGCTACGTGGGGAGCTTACTAGCATGTTTCAACTTGCTAAGAAGGAGGACAACGAATATGTCTGGGACGAGTATAGGTTTCTCCTGAAGTTGTACAAGAAGATGATCCGATCATCCAAAAGGTCTTCATGGAGAACCTTTTTCTCGGACCTGGATAACATCAAAGACACCTCCAGACTAAGGAAGCTGCTGTCCAAGCAGGCTTCCAGTCTTAGTCTTCTCAAGTCGGGCGATGGAGCGTGGACGGAGAGCAGTGCTGAAACTCTTGAAGCACTGCTCTCAACTCAGTTCCCGGGATGTATTGAAATAGAGAACAGTGACTGGCAGCTCTTTCCTAGTCTCCCAGTTATGAGACCCCCTGCCGGTCTAATTACAGATAACAAAATAAGTTGGGCTATCGACTCCTTTGCGAAGGTCAGGTCGCCCGGTTGTTCCGTGGCTATCGGGTATCTATTCGGCGTGCCTCGCATGGGGTCATATCCCCACTCTTTGGAGGACCTCGAAAGTCATTTTCCTGCCCAAGGCCGGCAAATGCAGTCATGTGGTCCCAAATGACTTCCAGCCTATCAGCCTAACCTCTTTCCTGCTAAAAACATTGGAAAAGCTACTTGATTTGCACATCAGAAGCAACTCAATGCATCTGTTGTCCCCAAATCAGCAAGTCCATTGAGACTGCTCTCCATGCTCTAGTAGCCTCCATTGAAAAAGCAGACCATTATAAATAATATGCCTTGGGTGCATTTCTTGACATTTCAGACGCCTTCAATAACGTCACCACTGATGCTATTATGAAGGGCCTTACCTCAGTTAACACGGCACCAGCGATCCACAGGTGGGTCAACCGCCTTCTTTGTGACAGGCGGGTGGTGGCTACGTGAGGCGATGCGGCCATTACAAAGGTAGTGCGAGGTGGCACTCCCCAGGGTGGGGTTCTCTCGCCTCTCCTTTGGAATTTGGTCGTGAATAGCCTACTTCTAAAATTTACTAGACGGGCCCCCAAGTTAATTGCCTATGCTGACGACATAAGCATTTTGATAACTGGGAAATGCCCAACCACCCATAGTTCCGTAATGGAACTTACTTTGCGGGAAGTTAAAGCATGGGCCGAATCAGCCGGGCTCAGCATTAACGCGGACAAAACGGACCTTATCCTCTTCACGAAGAGGTATAAGGTACCTGCGTGGTCCCCCCCAAAAATAGGCTGCACTATGCTAAAGCCGAGCTTAGCAGTAAAATACCTAGGTGTGGTCCTGGACAGCAAACTGTCATGGAAGCTCAATGTGTTAGAAAGGGTGAAGAAGGCTACCGGAGCCTTGTACATGGCGAAAAAGATGCTTAGTTGCACTTGGGGCCTCTCTCCTAATCTAATGCGGTGGATATACATCTCAGTTGTTCGCCCTATCCTCACCCACGGTGTTCTAGTGTGGTGGCAGGCCACGGAAAAAAGGACGTACCTATCCATCATGGAAAGGACTCAGCGTCAAGCGCTACTGTGTATCACAGGCGCTCTCAGGTCGACGCCAACTAAAGCCCTCGAGGTAATAGCTGGTGTCGAACCATTAAACCTATACGCGCCATCCATAGCCGCAAAATCGTCCCTACGGATTGCCGCAATTGGCAATCAGGGTCTGCTAGGCTATGGTCACAGCGCCATTGGTAGGGAGACTAGTAGAGACTTGGACTATACTATCCCCCTTACCAGTACTGACCATATTAACACAATATTCTTGGAACCGGAGTGCTGGCGGGAAGGGTTATGCATTCCCGAAGCCCTCAACCTCTTCACCGACGGATCAAAGATGGATGATGGTGTCGGAGCGGCCGTATACTGCCCAGACCCGGTCTCCAAACAATCCTATAAACTCCCAGACCATTGCAGCATCTTCCAGGCGGAAGTTTTTGCCATTGGCAAGGCTGCCGAATTGGCTCCGGGTTTACAGTGTAATCACACCTCTATTAACATCTTTGTTGACAGCCAGGCTGCAATAAGATCAATGCACTCTGATGTGGTCAAGCCCAAAGTTGTCCTGAACAGCAGAAGAGAAAGAGAGTCGCAAAACGCATCTGCGGTCGTGCGTATCTATTGGATCCCAAGTCACCAGGGCATCGATGGCAACGAGATCGCAGACACTCTCGCCAAAGAGGGAGTGGGGCTCGATGTCGGTAACATGTGCAATGTTCCGATATCCCTGCGAACTCTAGGCAGTGAAATTGAGGTGCGCTCTAGACTTCAGTGGGACGCGAGCTGGCGTAATGCCAACTCGTGCAAAACTGCAAGGCTGATGTGTGCCTCCACTAACAAAAACTTAACCAAATTCGTCATGCAGCTCTCAAGGAAAGACTGCAGGCTAATGCTAGGCATTTTAACTGGTCACTGTCTGTCGGCTGTCCATGCTGTAAAGCTGGGCATCACGAACAGTGATCAGTGCAGGAAATGCAACGAACCCGGGGTTAAGGAAACACTTGAGCATCTTCTCTGTAGATGCCCAGCGTTATGCCGACTCCGGTTGAAATACCTTAATTCGCCGTGCCACAACGATCTTCGGGACGTTTCACGCCTACCTCCTAGGATGCTGCTGGCTTTTGCCAAAAATGCATCCATACTGCGCGATTTCTGAGACGTAGATAAGCTACCGGTACAGCTACGGACCTCCACTGGTCTATGCTTTGCCCCGTACAGGGGCAGCCGGTCCTACCTAAACCTAAACCTATTTATTCGATATATTGCCTTACACTTAACATTTTCTCTTATTTCATAGTCTTTCATTATTTTACATTCTACACAACATTATAAACAAATTTCAATTCTTATTCTCATTACATAATCAAATTCATGTTAACATTTAATTCATTACATTTGCTTCTCAGCAATTCAAAATTCGACTCTAGTTATCGTCACTATGATTTCCTTTTGATTAAGAGCATAGTCCCGTCAAGAGCGCCACACGTCATGTTCCAACTTTCGTCTTTCACTTGTGCTTGCCCAAACCAAAACCATATCTTTAACTCATATATCTCAATCAAATTTTGTCATATCAACCATGCATAAACTTTGCATCCGCCAGGTTATTTCCATTCGAATTCTCAAACACATCCGCCATTCACAAACATTTTCTTATCGAAGTCTATTGCAACTTCATTTCAACCATTCCATACTCTATATGGACATTTTGTTAATCACATAACATATCCTCTCACACGGATATATTATAACCATTTCAACAATTCTCAGGCGGGCACTCCAATTCACTCGGAACACAACCATCTGGCATCTTTCTCAAATCTTCATGACAATATTTATAAGTTCTCTTATTATGTAATGACTTCAAGATATATCTATCTCCTTTTAAAACTTCACTAACGAAAAACGGTCCTTTAAACTTTGCATCCAATTTAGTTTGATGCCGTTCTTCGTTTTTCAGTAAAACAAAATCTCCAACTTTATGTCGTTCAACTGTTGCTTTATTTTTATCGAACCTTATTTTGTCGTAACTCATATTTTCAATTGCCCTATCTCTAGCATTAACTTTATCTACCTCCATCTCTGTATCATACGGTAGAATCAAGCCCAAAGGACGAGCCTCCTTGCCGACAATCAACTCTAGGGGACTTGCTTTGGTTGCACTACTAACTGTGCAATTCAAGGCAAGTTGTACCTCACCTAAAGCATCTTGCCAAGATCGGTGACTTGATTCAACCGCTGACAGTAGATTCTTCAGTGTACTCATCACACGTTCAAATTGACCGTATGCACGGCTTCCTCCTGTAGCTATAAGATGAAGCTTAATATTCTGTGATGTACAAAATTCTGAAAATTTCCCACTAGTAAAACATCTACCCTGATCAGCTATTATACGCTGCGGTATTCCGAACAAAGAAATAGATGATTTCATTGCCTGAATACAACTGTCAGAATCTAATCTTAGAGTATGGAACAAATAAACAAATTTTGTTAAAGCATCAATTTGTACTATCACATATTCCTTAAGATCATTCTTCCCACTTAATTTTCCAGTAATGTCGATATGCACCGTGTGCCATGGCACACTCACTTTTGGAATTGGATGTAACTCGGCTTTTATCTTTCCAGATGAACCCTTAACAGTTTTACATGTAATGCAGCTATCGACAAATTTTCTAACATATTTATTCATCTTAGCAAACCAATAATATTGATAAGTCTTGTCAAGAGTCTTTTTCCATCCCAAATGCATGATGGACTCCTGCACTTGATTTATTACTGACCATCGAAATGCATGGGGCACTACTGGCAAACAACGGGTTCTTCCATTTCTCTGAACTTTACGAAACAAAACACCTTTTCATAAGTCTGTGCAACATCATCTGTCAACTCTTTAGAGTTAAGTTTGTTAATGATATCAGTGATTTCAGAATCCTGGCGCTGTTCAGCAGCAAGCCAGTCACTTGAGATTTCTGCTAAGTTTACACGCTTTTCAGGGACTAAAGACTTTTCAACTTTGGTTGCTTCCTGAATATGATTTCTCGATAAAAAATCCACCATGCGCTTTCCTTCTCTATATTCGATTTTGAAATCAAACGACTGCAAGTATGCCCACCAACGATGCACTCTTGGTGTTAGCTCAATCTTTGTCCGCGATGATTTAAGAGAATTACAATCAGTATACACTACAAACGTACGACCGACTAAATAATGACGGAACTGCTTAACGGATTCTACCACTGCCAAGGTTTCTAATTCGTATGAATGGTATCTAGACTCGGCAGGGGAAGTAGTTTTACTAAAATACTCTATTACATGAGGACTACCATTGATTCGATGCATTAACATTGCACCATAACCGTAAGAGCTAGCATCTGTGTGTAACTCTATTGGATATTGTGGATCAAAAATAACAAGTACAGGCTCATTTATAAGGATAGCAATAATATTTTTCTAATATCTTCCAACTCGCTATTCCAATTAAACACACTTTTACTCGAAGTTAAGGAATATATCGGTTTCATAATCTGAGAGAACCGAGGCACGAATTTTCGAAAATAAGACGCCAATCCTATAAACTTTCTTACGCTACGAACGGTTTGCGGTGGTGGCAAGGAATTTAACGCAAGAATTTTTCGCGGATTAGGCCTTAACTCTCCAGCTCTTACCTCATACCCCAAGTATTGTACAGTAGTTTTTAAGAATCCATATTTTGCTATGTTAAAAGAGAATCTCGCTGCAGTCAATACATCCAAAACAATCCTCAATCTTTGCATACCTAATTCTATGGTAGATGACACCACCATTATATCGTCCATATAGACTATTACATAAGAATATGCAAGATCCCAATGCGTTTATAATAGCTCGCTGGAAAACAGACGGGGCGTACTCATAGTGCCCATCATGTGTAACAAACGCGGTATATTCAACAGAATCGGGATGAATGGGTATCTGATGGTATCCACTAGCCATATCCAGACAAGTAAAATATTTTGCACCCGCTAGTCTAGCAATCTGATCGTTAATAAGTGGTAAGGGATATCTGTTCGAAACAGTATTGTTGTTCAGTTCACGATAGTCAACGCAAAGTCGATCGGATCCGTTCTTCTTTTTAACCAAGAGTATAGGACTAGCATAGGGAGAACAATTAGGTCGAATAATGTTACAGTTTAACAATTCCGTTATCCTTTCACGTACAATTTCTTTTTCATTTGGACTCAAACGATATGGACGCCGCTGCACAGTTTTGTTTGGATCAATTAATCTAATAATCATTTCACCCGTATTAGCCTTTGTGCAAGGGATTCCATCAATAAATGCAGGTGAATAGTCTTCAAGTAATTTAATTAAGTTTTCCTTGTCATTACCAATCATTTCAGTATCAACATTAAGTAACAAGGCAGATAGCACAGATACTTTGCAAACGTTTACAGATTTAGACTTAACAAATTCAAATTTATCAGGTGTCAAGATGATTTCGTATCCCTGACTAAGGATTTCCCTACCAATTACAATATCATTTGTGAGATACTTATCTGCTATGACGTGAAACAGTATTTCTACAATATTTCCATTAGTAATACATTTAGATAGTTTTTGTAGCTTACTGGAAATGCCAGCGTCGCCAATACCTCGTATTATGAAAATATTATTAATAAGTTTGCCATCAAATTTGCCGGCAACACTACTTCGAATAAGCGAGCATTCTGCTCCATAGTCAAAGCAAATAGGAAAGATCTCACCCTGATGTGCCGAAACTCCTTTTGGCTCAGCCACAAAACATTGATTACATTTCTTCTCAGTAACTGCTCCAGATTTAGCTGCATTGTTCGTGCACCGATTCGCAAGATGCCCAAGTTGTCCACACCGGTAACAGGTCACATTCTGCAAATCGCGATGCTGTTTATTCTCCGATCCAGACCGCTTTAATTTACACTCCGCCATTTTATGTCCTGGTTTCTTGCATAAGTGGCACACAATTTTGGCTCGCTTGCTGTCGCCGCTATTACCATCAGTACTTCCAGCACTACGCTTTTTGTCAAATCTAAATGCTTTCAGTTCCATCTGGAGTTGACTTCTAGTTTGTACATTTGACGAGAACACCATACGCTGCAAACGGTTTTCAAAATTGGCCATGTGCGCAAGTACGGTGGATACAGCTATTTCCTCGACGTTCGTGTTGCGCCATTTTGTGGTCAATGACGTCACCATACGGCTTGCGTACACTGCAGGGCACTCATTGTAGGCTGGACGGCTGTTCAGCATATTCAGGAACATAGCTGCCGACGTTTCCTTAATCTCGAAACGCTGTATAAACAGTTCTTTAAACTGCTCCCAATTTATTTGGACGTTGACGTACTAACGGCAGTACCATCAAGTGGCCCAGCGATACCAAGCACGGGCTTGTTGACGCGCGGACAAAACAAAATAAATTTGTGAACAGCATGCATTAAACGAAAACCGCGAATAAATATTAAAAGACGCTGGACAGCTAATTAAATTAGATTAAAAATATGTTAGAATAAATGTATAATAAGATAAATAACAATTAAATACTCGATAAATAAGCTAATAATAAGGTTTTAAGCAAAGGAATAGATTTACTAGAGCAAACTACGTTATTGAGATTATTATAGTTCACACACAGAATACGGAAGGGATTATGGCAAGCAAAGTTAGTAGATCTTCGTGAAATGAGAAGAGGAAGAAAATTCCTAGTGATCCTGACAGGAACTGCAAAACTAATTTCACTTAATAGCTCACCATTAATTAGTCTCTGTATAAAAACAGCACCTTGCATAGTTCTGCGGTCAGAAAGAGAAGGAAGGTTTAGTAATAAAAGTCTTCTGCGATATGGATTCCAATTTAAACTACGAAGAGCAAATAATAAGAATTGTTTCTGCACCGATTCAATCCTATCTTGATAAACCTTATACTGGGGATTCCAGGCAAGAGATCCGTACTCAAGGATAGGACGAACCAGTGAGACGTATAAAGTCTAAGTGATGTAGGGATCATTGAACTCTTTCGACCAGCGTTTTATAAATCCCAGAACACCCATGGCCCTATTTACAGCAGACAGAATATGTTTATCGAATTTTAGTTTTGCATCAAGCAGAACCCCTAAGTCATTCACACCTTCAATTCGCTCAAGAGGAGTATCATATAACATATAGTTATTTAACTGGGAAGAACTCCTACAAAAGGTCATAAACTTCCACTTATTGCTGTTGGGATGTAACATATTTACTCTGCACCAAGATTCTAGACGATTAAGTTCACATTGTAACAGTGAGCTCGCAAGACTATCATTAAATGTCAGGCAAAGCTTAACGTCATCGGCGTACATAAGTACACGGGAATGCTCAATAACAGAAGGAAAATCATTTATGAACAAAGTGAAAAATAGAGGACCCAAATGACTGCCCTGGGGCACACCAGAAGTGACTTGGACACATTTAGATACAAAACCATTATAATACACATTCTGAATTTTGTTGGAAAGGTATTACAATAGAAGAGAACTCCAATAAGTTAGTAGAAGTGGATCTAGACTTCACAAACCCATGTTGGTAAGGTGAAATTATAGATTTACACAGATGTTGCAGTTGAGAAGTTATAATTTTTTCAAATGCTTTCGGAATCGCAGACAATTTAGATATACCGCGATAATTTTGAACTTTAGATTTACTCCCTTTTTTTAGGATAGGTATAATGTGTGATTTTTTCCAGATTTTAGGAAAAGAACATGAGTTAACGGATAATTCAAACAATTTAAAAAGCGGTTTACAGATACTACCAGCACAATACCTCAGCACACAACTAGGTACTCCATCCGGACCTGCCGAAAAAATAGGTTTTATAGCCAATAGTGTAGTAGGACGTGTGCCTACATACACATACACACGTACATATTAACTTAAAGCTCTCTTGGCTATCCGAACTCTCTCTCTCTCGATATTGGCTCTCTTTATCGATTCTCTCATTACATGTCACATTCTATGTTATACAGAATTGAGTTACGCGGTCAGTCTTGATCGAGTGGCAGAGTAAATCGGACGTTTAAACTGCATTGAGATTGTTTTATTGTGTGCGCGAGACTACCACAATTTTCAGAAGTGAGATCGACAAAAAAAAAAAAAAAAAAAAAAAAAAAAAAAACATGAACACGTCTACATTTGAGAAGTACACTACGGCACAACTAAAGAAGTGGCTAACAGCGCTATATTTGTCCACGACAGGCAGTAAGGCAGAATTAATATCACGATTGCTCGATGTTTCACCAGAGATGTTTGAAGAAGTACCATCAGGAAGCAACGATTTTTTAAGTGTTGCAAATATTCTGTCTGGCCAAGCAAATGAATCGCCCAACAACAATGAGCGCCATGATCAGAATCAAAATGTTCGCGAAAATTCTGACCTAGGAGAGAGTGTTCACCAGGATTTGCTAGACACGATTCAGAAGCTACAAGAAGAATTACGGTTAACCAAAGAGGAATTGCGAAATGCTCAGAACAACGCAGCTGCACATCAGATGTCTACAAGTACAACAGAAATAGACAACAACAACGGCGCCACACAGTTTTTGCGCGCAGCTGCACAGCGTTCGGCGCCAGTAGTCGCGAATTTCGGCGACAGCAACAACAAGAACAACAACAGTAACGGGATCGACACAAACAACAACGACACCACACACGTACTCGATTTGTGCACAGCTGCGCAACGGTCGGCGTCAGAAGTCGCAAATTTAGGCGACAGCAACGACAACAACAACAAGTAAGAAAGTTACAGTCGAGTGTGCTCGACTGTGAGATACCCGCTACCCATTTTTAATAAGGGCAAAATATTGCGGTATTATTTTCAAAATATACCGAAAATACTAAAAAAAATACTAAAAATATACCAAATGGTATGTTTGGTATATCGATACAGCACACCATTCAAAATATACCATAGACGGCACAATGTACCAGATTGTCGGCCAAAGCAACTAAGAGCCCTAGTAAGTAGGCGATTTGCCCATACAAAAGTATTTCTTTAATAACTTCCACAATTTTTATCTGATCGCAACCAGGAATCATAACTACAATATTAGTTATACTATATACCAAAATTCGCAACTCTAGCTTTGCATTTACGCTTGTTATTAGATTTTTTTGATTTGCGGGGGCGGAAGTGGGCGTGGCAAAATTTTGAAACAAACTTGATCTGCGTGCAAACATAACAAATGCTGTCGAAAAAAAATTATAGCTCTATCTCTTATAGTCTCTGAGATCTAGGTGTTCATACGGACAGACGGACAGACACACAGACGGACATGGCTATATCGTCTCGGCTGTTGACGCTGATCAAGAATATATATACTTTATAGGGTCGGAGATGCCTCCTTCTACCTGTTACATACATTTCCTGCCGGCACAAAGTTATAATACCCTTCTACCCTATGGGTAGCGGGTATAAAAACAGCAGTTTTATATATAAAGCTATGGGCAGCACTGAAAATGTAACGGGCGGTGCTGGAGAAGAAAAGAATGAGCTAATCGAAATAAAAGGTGGATCAGCGGTCTCGCTCGCACTCGCAAAGGAAGTTACGCTGGAGTTCGACGGGAAATCATGTGCGCGCATTTGGGTAAGCCAACTCAAAACCGTTGCAGCCATGTGTAAGCTTGATGAGGAGTCGCTTCGCATGCTATTGGCCATGAAATTAAAAGGAAATGCTCAGCACTGGCTCCATGCAAATTCGACTCGCTTGCGTGAGCCTTTTCAAACACTGTGCGATCAGTTGATATTAGCATTCGGCACTGGAGCTTCGAAGGCGGAACTACAACGAAAGTTTGAGCAGCGGAAGTGGCAACAAAATGAGCGTTTTGCAGTGTATTTCGAGGAGACGATCGTTTTAGCGCAATCGATTAAATTGGACTACGATGAGCTCTTGAAACAAATCATCGAAGGAATACCGTCGCTGAACTTACGCAACCAGGCGCGTATTCAGAGATTCGGAGATCTAGAACAGATGTTACAAGCCTTTGCACACATATGTCTTCCGAAGTTCGATGGGATGGGAGGCACTAAGACGACGGCGGAGGATAACAACAAGCGATGCCACAACTGTAACTCCAGAGGTCATTTTGCTAAGGAGTGCCGCAAGCCAAAGAGGGAGCCTGGATCATGTTATGCGTGCGGAGAGATGGGTCATTTCAACAAAAACACCGGGCTCAACAACAGTTATGTAAGACACTTTAATATTTATCCTACCTAATTTGTTTATCACTGCAGAATGCCTCATAGACTCAGGAAGCCCTATTTCATTTCTGAAGAAATCATCATTTCCATTGAATATACCACTGGATAAACCTGTCAATAATCTCTATGTTGGAATTAACAAAAGTAAATTGAATACATTTGGAAAAGTATCTTGTTTTGTATTGAAGAGAAAAATAAAATTTAATTTTGATTTACTAATAGTCGACGATGAGTCTATGAGTTATGAAGCAGTGTTAGGTAGGGACTTCATGCATACATGCGGCATAAATTTCAATTTAGAGGTCCTAAAATACTTCGATGCTATAAGAAAAGGTGATGACGCAAAGTTTTCTGAACAATCACATATGGTTAGCCAACGAAAAACAGAAATCCCTATCAACACTGTAAAATATGAGTCTAGTTTGCAACCACTGTTAAGTACAGAAACTGTTAACTGTCCGATGTTAAGCAATGAAACTTTTAGGGGACCGACTGCGACTGTAAAGCAACAACTGTTAGAGACACATCCTGTTAATGATAACAGAACGAACAATGAATCACAACTGTTAAGAAATGTTTATGCTAAATCACAACTTTTAGATAATAATGATGCTAAATCACAACTGTTAGATAATAATGATGCTAAATCGCAACTGTTAGATAATAATAATGCTGAATCACAACTGTTAGACGATCGATTTATCAAGGACAATAATTTAAATCAAAAAACTTTTATGGAATTATTAGCTGAAGCGGAAATTGTGAAAAGGAATCCAGGAGTTTTTACGGATAAAAAAATAGTTAAGGGCAAAAAAGATTTATCAACAGACAAGTAAGAAAGTTACAGTCGAGTGTGCTCGACTGTGAGATACCCGCTACCCATTTTTAATAAAGGCAAAACATTGCGGTATAATTTTCAAAATATACCGAAAATACTAAAAAATACTAAAAATATACCAAATGATATGTTTGGTATATCGATATAGTACACCATTCAAAATATACCATAGACGGCACAATGTACCAGATTGTCGGTCAAAGCAACTCAGACCCCTAGTAAGTAGGCGTTTTTGCCCATACAAAAGTATTTCTTTAATAACTTCCACAATTTTTAACTGATCGCAACAAAATTTTCAGGAATCATAACTACTATAGTAATTATTGTATATACTAAAATTCGTAACTCTAGCTTTAAAATCACGCTTGTTATTCGATTTTTTTGATTTGCGGGGGCGGAAGTGGGCGTGGCAAAAATTTGAAACAAACTTGATCTGCGTGCAAACATAACAAATGCTGTCGAAAAAAAATTATAGCTCTATCTCTTATAGTCTCTGAGATCTAGGTGTTCATACGGACGGACGGACAGACACACAGACACACAGACGGACAGACGGACATGGCTATATCGTCTCGGCTGTTGACGCTGATCAAGAATATATATACTTTACAGGGTTGGAGATGCCTCCTTCTACCTGTTACATACATTTCCTGCCGGCACAAAGTTATAATACCCTTCTACCCTATGGGTAGCGGGTATAAAAATTGGCAAAATACACTTAAGCATTTTAGACAACAAGATCACGATAGAGTGCATGATGGGCCAGAACTGGTAGATAGTTTTGACAAAGACATGCTCAATATTCAGATTGTAGAAGATCAAGAGCAAGTTTATAATTATGGAGAAGATATAGATTCTAAAACACGTTGTTAATTTGTAAAGATGTTCGAGGACACATATGTAAAGTCTCAAAGACCAGTTGTTCCAATTATTAAGTGCGAAATGAAAATATCATTAAGCGATGATAAGCCTTTCAGTTGTTTGCCTAGAAAAAGAAAGACTTCTCAAGATGTTAGATGAGTACATGGAAAACGGAATAATAAGACCGAGTGACTCACAGTTTGCCTCGCCAATTGTATTAGTTAAAAAGAAGACAGGAGATTTACGTTTATGTATAGATTTTCGGAAACTAAACAAAGTATTAATAAAGGACAACTATCCACTACCTTTAATTGATGACTTGCTAGACAAATTAGTAAACAAAGCAATATTCACAAAATTAGATTTAAAAAATGGCTAC
This sequence comes from Drosophila kohkoa, assembly GCA_019972355.1. Taxonomy (NCBI): domain Eukaryota; kingdom Metazoa; phylum Arthropoda; class Insecta; order Diptera; family Drosophilidae; genus Drosophila; species Drosophila kohkoa. Next base: position 598,876 of record BJEL01000084.1, on the reverse strand, counting down.
TTCCATGTTTACGAGGAAGAATCGTCAATCAAATATACATCATTTGTCACTCCTTTAGGACAAATTGAATTTAAAAGGATGCCCATGGGGATCAAGAATGCATCAGCAGTGTTTCAACGATTTATGAATAAGATTTTCGATGATTTAAACAGGCAAGATAAAGTAATAATATATATGGATGACATTATGATTGCGAGCAAAGATATGGAAGAGCATTTATATACGTTACAAGAAGTGTTACATAGGCTGGTTCAAAATAGGTTGGAATTAAGGATGGATAAATGCGAATTTTTAAAATCAAGCATAAAATATTTAGGATTTTTGATAACAAAGGAAGGTATTCAACCGGATGAGAAAGGTGTTGAAGCAGTAAAAAATTTCTCGATTCCAGACAATGTTCATGCAGTGCACAGTTTCTTAGGTTTATGTTCTTATTTCCGGCCTTTCAGACAAAATTTTTCCGTGTTAGCTAAACCTCTTTATGATCTTTTGAGAAAAGACACTGTATTTGTATTTGGAAAAAACGAGTTGGACTGCTTTTTAATGCTCAAAGAAAAGCTAATAGAAGCACCGGTGTTAGCTATCTATAGCCATAAAGATGAAATCGAACTACATTGTGACGCAAGCTCTCACGGTTTCGGAGCAGTTTTGTTACAGAAGAAAAATGATGGAAAATTGCACCCGATATTTTATTTCTCTAAACGAACTACCGAACAAGAGAGTAAATATCACAGTTTTGAACTTGAGGCGCTAGCAATCATTTATGCTCTTCGCAGATTTCGAATTTACTTGCACGGAAAACCATTCAATATTGTTACGGATTGCAACTCATTAATTCTTACACTTAGCAAAATTGATTTAAATCCTAGAATAGCCAGGTGGGCGCTGGAATTGCAAGACTACGATTGTAAACTTATTCACAGGGGTGACGAAAAAATGCAACACGTAGACGCTTTGAGTAGGTGTACAAACATTATGATAGTGGAGACGACCAGTTTTGAAGACAATTTAGTGATTTGTCAGACGAAAGATGCAAATATTCAAAAAATCAGTAAACGTTTAGAACATACCGAGGACAAACTATTTGAAATGAGAAACGGAATCGTATACAGAAAAACCAATGACAATCGACTACTTTTCTATGTACCAGTAGACATGGAGGATCAAGTTTTGCACAAATATCACAACGAGCTTGGACACATAGGTAGGGACAAGATGATGGACATAATTTCGAAATCATATTGGATTGCGAATCTTAAAGAAAAATGTTGTAGACACATAGAAAATTGTCTTAAATGTATCGCATTTTCTCCAAAATCCGGAAAGACAGAGGGATTTTTACATAGTATACCTAAAGGAGATCAGCCTTTTGAATTATTACACATTGATCATTATGGGCCAGTAGCAGCTAATAGAGCGAATAAACACATATTTTTGATTATAGATGGGTTTACAAAGTTTGTGAGATTATATACGACAAAGACAACGAAGACCAAAGAAGCAGTTAAAGCACTGAAGGAATCTTTAAGAGCATACAGTAGGCCAAAGTGCGTCGAAGATTTTTTGGATGAATATAATATTAAACACATGAAAATTGCCACAGGTTCGCCACAGGCAAACGGCCAAGTAGAACGAATAAACAGGAGCATTGGGCCAATGATAGCAAAGCTTTCGGAACCAGAAAAGGGAATTCATTGGAATTCGGTAATAGAGACGGTCGAATATGCACTAAACAACACAATAAATCGAAGCATAAAACAAGCTCCCAGCAAAATGTTGTTCGGAATAAGTCAAAAGGGTACCATTAAAGACGAGCTTAGAGAAAAACTTGAAAAGATAGATACAGTAACTGACAAGAGAGATTTAAAACTCATTAGAAGTGAAGCAAAGGAAATGCAAAGAAAGGCACAAAATTACAATGAAACATATTACAACAAAAGTAAGATAGAAGGTAAAAAATACAAAAAAGGGGACTATGTGATGGTAAAAAATTTTGACGCAACAGTAGGAGCTGCGAGGAAACTGATTCCAAAAAACAAAGGGCCATATGTGATTGCGAAAATTGCAGTAGATGCTCAATTAAATTCAGAATTGATTGATCACACTTCTGATAAAACCGATTTTGAGAAACTTGCTCTGCTTATATCTCAAACTGACTGGTCCCAACTTTCTTTGTCTACAAACTTGGATATAGCGGTTGAATTTTTTTATTCTACTTTAAACTCGCTATTTGATGCTTGTGTTCCATCAAGTATTCCACATTTGTCTGATAAACCCTTATGGTTTACCAAGAAATTATCAAATTTAAAAAATCGTAAGTCGAGACTTTACAAAAAATTCAAAGGAACTGGCTCTTCTTTTGATTTTCTGCGTTATTCTGTCGCACAAGCTGCTTTTCGCACTCATAACAATGAGTGTTATAATAATTATTTGAGTAGGTGCAGAATAAGATTTCAGCGTGATCCAAAGCGATTTTACGACTTCGTTAACTCGAAGCGTAGATCCGCGTCATCATCAGCATTTATGTCTTTGGAGAATATGACAGTATCTAATGGTCATGATGTTGCCGATTTATTTGCGGACTTTTTCCAAACGACATATTCTGTCCCAAGCTCTCAAAATTCCTTTTCTTATCCTTATCAGTTAAATTCATCTAATTGTATTTTTGGTCCTTTAATTACTTAAAGCTCTATTTTAACGGAACTATAAAACCTGTTTTTTGGCTGGTCCGGATGGAGTACCTAGTTGTGTGCTAAGGTATTGTGCTGGTAGTATCTGTAAACCGCTTTTTAAATTGTTTGAATTACCCGTTAACTCATGTTCTTTTCCTAAAATCTGGAAAAAATCATACATTATACCTATCCTAAAAAAAGGGAGTAAATCTAAAGTTCAAAATTATCGCGGTATATCTAAATTGTCTGCGATTCCGAAAGCATTTGTAAAAATTATAACTTCTCAACTGCAACATCTGTGTAAATCTATAATTTCACCTTACCAACATGGGTTTGTGAAGTCTAGATCCACTTCTACTAACTTATTGGAGTTCTCTTCTATTGTAATTAAAGGATTCGAGAATAAAATGCAAACGGATGTCATTTACACCGATTTTAGTAAGGCTTTTGACTCTGTTAATCATCACCTCTTACTGTATAAGCTTAATGTTTTAGGGTTTCCTCATAGCCTAATTGAGTGGATATCCTCATACCTTTCCAACAGAATTCAGAATGTTTATTATAATGGCTTTGTATCTAAATGTGTCCAAGTCACTTCTGGTGTGCCCCAGGGCAGTCATTTAGGTTCACTTTGTTCATAAATGATCTTCCTTCTGTTATTGAGCATTCCCGTGTACTTATATACGCCGATGACGTTAAGCTTTGCCTGACATTTAATGATAGTCTTGCGAGCTCACTGTGAGAGAGTAAATATCTTACATCTCAACAGTAATAAGTGTAAGTTTATGACCTTTTGTAGGGGTTCTTCCCAGTTAAGTAACTATATGTTATATGATACTCCTCTTGAGCGAATTGAAGGTGTGAATGACTTAGGGGTTCTGCTTGATGCAAAACTAAAATTCGATAAACATATTCTGTCTGCTGTAAATAGGGCCATGGGTGTTCTGGGATTTATAAAACGCTGGTCAAAAGAGTTCAATGATCCCTACATCACTTAGACTTTATACGTCTCACTGGTTCGTCCTATCCTTGAGTACGGATCTCTTGTCTGGAATCCCCAGTTTAAGGTTTATCAAGATAGGATTGAATCGGTGCAGAAACAATTCTTATTATTTGCTCTTCGTAGTTTAAATTGGAATCCTAATATTAGATTACCACCGTATCGAAGAAGACTTTTATTACTAAACCTTCCTTCTCTTTCTGACCGTAGAACTATGCAAGGTGTTGTTTTTATACAGAGACTAATTAATGGTGAAATAGACTCTTTGGAGCTATTAAGTGAAATTAGTTTTGCAGTTCCTGTCAGGAACACTAGGAATTTTCTTCCTCTTCTCATTTCACGAAGATCTACTAACTTTGCTTGCCATAATCCCTTCCGTATTCTGTGTGTGAACTATAATAATCTCAATAAGGTAGTTTGCTCTAGTAAATCTTTCCTATGCTTAAAACCTTATTATTAGCTTATTTATCGAGTATTTAATTGTTATTTATCTTATTATACATATATTCTAACATATTTTTAATTTAATTTAATTAGCTGTCCGGCGTCTTTTAATATTTATTCGCGGTTTTCGTTTAATGCATGCTGTTCACAAATTTATTTTGTTTTGTCCGCGCGTCAACAAGCCCGTGCTTGGTATCGCTGGGCCACTTGATGGTACAGCCGTTAGTACGCCAACGTCCAAATAAATAAATACGAGAAATTAAATTTATCTACTTTAACCCTGGCTTGGGATTTGGACTTAATATAAGCCCGAACATCATCAGATGTCGTATCAGGGGAAAGCCTTGAAACGAAAATCTGCTTAAGAGGAGGCACTGCAACTAAAGTCTTGCGGACAACTGAGGTAGGAGCTGGAGGCGATTCTTCTATCGTTACAGCACTAACGATCTCAACAGCGGATGGTGATGGTTGAATTTCTTCAACCGTCTCCATCTCATTCGACAACAAAATCGAAGCCGGAGCAGGAGACTCCAATCTTAATGACGTAATGTCATGATCTGGAACATCCAGAGCTACCGAAGGTTGAGGGGACGGAGAACTAAACGACATTAATTCCCCAGCAGATGGTACAGATAAGCTTGGAACATCAACTGGGACAGAAAGCTCGATTGGGGTAATCGACAGACGCGTATTGGCCTTTTTACGCTTCGGAGACTCGGTCAAGAGCTTCATACTCTTAAACCCAGAATCCAGAGCAGAAAAGCTATCGGAGAGTTTTTTAAAGCCCGCCAATATATCTTTAAAACCAGTTCGCGTCTGCCGTATAAACCCAGCAATATCGCGTTTAGAGTCCCTACAATGTTCACAAGTCCATCTCAATTCAGACTTGGCCGAAATCAAATCCACAATACGGCCGTTAAAGCCAGCACATTTTTCATGTGCAACGTTGTCGCATAACCAGCAACAAACAAAATCCATTTTGGCACCAACTGGCACCCGGCATTTCTTGTTATAGCAGACTAACATATTGCTAAAACAAAGATAATTAAACCAATTAAAAAATAAAAAATAAATAAATCAAAATAGGTAAATTAATTGCAACCTAATATGATCTGTACTTACGAAGAGCACAAAACACAGAGAGTATGCACAGGACGAGCGAGACGCAAGATAGAACGATAGGCAACTACAACACCAAGGGAGGGAGAGTTACTATTCTAAAGAGCGTTGAGAGCACAAAGCACAAGCACTGAGAGTAAAGCGCGGGTCGAGCGAGACGCAAGATAGACGATAGCCAACAACAACACCAAGAGAGGGAGAGTTTACTATTGTAACAGCGTTGAGCGCAAAGAATAGCAAGCGAAAAAAGAAGAGCGCGAAAGTACACTAAAATACAAAAACAAAGTGCAGCGGCAACGAAAACAGAATTGTTTTGCTAACAAAGCAAAGCAAAGTTTGACCACACAATTTGTTGTTATATTTTCAGAAAAATGATAATAATTTACTAAATACACGAAAGCACACAGCGATTTAACGATCTGTAGTTAAACACAAGTGCGAGAGTAAAATTAATGTTATATTAATTGTAAATAAATATGAAATTTAATGAAAAATCACAAAGTTTAAGAGGGAAGAATAAAAAACACGTCCGACTGCGAATGCGAGTGATTTAAAGACCTAATCATAAATGTAGCTCCCAATGGTTTTTGCCACCCACATAAAAACATAATATGTTAAGATTTCATGTTTTCTCTCATTTGGGTGTAGCTAATTTTTCATTAATATTTTTTTAAAATTGAGCTTATTCTAGCTAATTTTTTTTAAAAAATAACTTATAGGGGTGCTCAAAACCTGGCAACACTGATTTCTACACTCTTTCGTATTATTTAGCGATATGTATGTAATATTTCGTTAAATTCAAGGTACGTGCCTTGCTGCGTTGAACGTTTTTTAACTCACTATGGTAAAAAACTCGAACGCGAATAAAATTTAAAACATTCTAATTTGATTTTAATTTTCGTCCCTTAACTCTCTCTTCTTATATTCACATTTTTCACAGACAAAATTAATATTGCCACCTTATAAAAAAAACCTTATGCTGAAGTAATTTCTAAAATTTTACATAAGCTGCTCACTACTTAGAGTTCTAATAGTGCCAAAAGATCGATCATTTTTTTAATGTTCATAAAAATTAAATATTAGAAAAAGATATAATAAATTTAAGCCTACAAATATTTATTTATTTTGTCTAACAATTATGGGCAGCTCCATTGTTAGAGACAGTTTTGCATGATAACTGCGAAAGGCAATTGTATGGAGATGTGTATTATTATTTCATATAAATAAAAGTTATAAATTAATTAGGTGCACACATATGTATAACCATCCAAAAATAAACTTATCCATATAAAAGAAAGCACAGCGCAACGATGCCCACCCATTCTCATCTGAATTCAAACGCCGTTCGCCGTGCCTGATATGAAATTCGAAATTATTCTGTCGTTCAGCGGTTCTTGTCATGGCTTAGGGTGCCAATAATGCTGTCTTCAGTAAATTTACTTTTTTACCTGTTTAATAAATCTATTTATTCTTTAGTTAGCGAAATAACATAAAAAATTGTAAAAGCAGTTAAAGTAAATTTATGAGACTTTAGGTGCTACAGATGTCAAATGGAGGCGGTTTTCAAATTTTCATGACTTTGCACAGACATTTGATCTAGTTTGGTAATATTTAACTTTGATGTATACACCGTTATATTTATCCGAAAGCCACATTATCAGGGGTGCTACATTTGCTACCATCGGATTTAAATTTCACTTTTACTGTGTTTTCAAAAAACACTTCAGTGTTTTGACGCTGATTTTAATATACAGTGATGCCACTTTTTTGTATCCGAATTCGGATCACAAGTATTTTAAAAAAAATTTTTGGAACTTATTTAAAATATGTTAAAAAGAAAAATGTATTTTATTTAGAATGGATTGACATTTTTTACCTATTTCCATATTTATTATGCAAAAACATTTGCCGCATGTGTTGTATTGCAGTAAGCGAACCAAGTGAAGAAGAAGAAGAGCATGACCAACGTTTGAATGATTTCTGTTTAAATTAAAGATATTTAATTTTCAATTTTAAATTAAATTTAACTTTACAAAAAGGGTCAGGGTTGCAGTAGCTGCAGCACTGACACTGCGGCTGAACTTAACTGTCAATAGACATTTTATTTACAACTAAATATATTACAAAAAAGTGTTTATTCCAATAATTCGGAAATATATATATATTTGGGTAATAACAAACGTCAAACCACTGAAAAATGTACGCCATGTTACAGAATTCCGAGGGGTTAGCCTAGACAAAAACCTTTGTGGTGTGAGCCACTAACCATACAATACATAGATGCTCCAGCCCATACAAATTTTTGTATCACCAAAAACAGTATTATTGCAACCTCAGTCGGGCCGTGCGCTGCGATTCGAACACCGAGCCTCTTCGGCTCATTCGAAAATTCGAAGTTCTAACCAGTGTTGCCAACTCTTAGTGGTCGTTTATAGCAGTGAAAGCATAAAAAAAATAGCCAAAAATAGCTAGATTTCTTCAAAAATAGTAAATTAAAATAGCTGTTAGTTTTCAATGACAAAATCTTATATTTTTGTACATTCAGTGTTGATTATTTAATGATTCTTTTTCGATAAGCAAATTGTTTAAAACTTGCCCAATTTCCACCTCCTCGGAACCAATATATTAGAAAAATGCGGTAAACTCACCAAGTATTTTTGTAAAGCTTGTATCTATCGATTCATCGATCAATAAGCTAAATTTTGAATTTGCAATGTCATTTTGCACATTTTTTAGAACTGTCATGCACTTTGTTCGATGAATTTTTAACTGGCTTTCTTTAAAGATTTGCGCGCACAAATTATTAAGGTGGTCAACCGAACTGATTGAACAGTGCTGAGCCACAAACAAGCAGAGAGCAGATTCCTTTGAGGATGTCTCTGTAGATGTTTTGGGAAACTCTATTGTTTGGTTACCTCGCCGTACTTCAAGGTTTGCCTTGTGTTTTTTAGTTTCAACGGGCGATTTCAAGTCCCATAACTTTGCATTTAATGAGCATTTGCAATATTTGCAAAATGCTTTTGATTTATTAGTTAAATCTTTTGCAATACAGTCCTTAAGTTGGGGATCCTCCAACTAAGCATCGCGAACTTTTTGTTTTTACAATTTAAGAAACAACCGCACAAACACAATAATCAGTGAATTTGAATTAGAGATGGTAGCATTGCGAGCGCGAAACGATTTTGAGAAAATACCAAGTACCCAAAAGCTACAAAGGGGTAAATAATATTTTAGTATTTAAAATACACAATTCGGTCACGCTGGGCGGTAAGCTTATTGTGTATATATCGATAGCCACAAACAACGTCTTTATTGCCAACATACGATTTCCGAAAATTAAATTTGAAGGTCCACTTTTTTTAGTCGACTTTATTTAAATAAATATACAGGCATGCTCCGGTTTTCACTTTCGGTTTTCGAAAAAATTGGTGCTCCCGTTTTCACTTTCACAAGATTTATTCGAATTCCAAAACGAGAAAATTTGTCTTGTAGAAATGAAAAGTAAATGCCTTTTTCTATATTAAATTGGATCTTATTTGCAAAAGGAAAAAAAGTAGTTGACTCATTGGTTTATTGTCGTTCTTTTAAGACCGCCAGCAGATCAATTAGGCTTGTAATTATTTTTAAAACGACTAATTTCTGACCCCACCTCAAATTTGGATATCAAATTTTGCCGTCGGCAACAACAATTTTCGTTTTGGTGAGCGACCGATAATTCCGACACCATGAGGTATCGCCTAAGCTGCCATACTTTTGATAGAATGAAAAAGCAAGTTAAAAATATGTTTTTTAAAAATTAATTTATTTAATTTAATTACTTATGTGTTAAAATTTTATAAAAAAAAAATTGTTGGAATAACCGGAGCGAAATGCATTAAAAAGGTGGCATCCCCATTTTTTGTGGGAAACAGCTGATTTGCCGTTCAACTGATTTTTTTAAAGAAAGTTTCAAATCTTTCTTTGCAAAAAAGACAAAAGGCAAATATATTTCATTCAGGGGAAGCATAAATAAACTATGCAGGATAAAAAATCCTTATGTGAGTTCAATGCACGCACGAAATTGGACATACAAAAGACATTTTTTCGCGTTGTTTACTTTTAACCAAAACACAAGTCAGCTGTTTTAGCAGTAAAAATGAAACGTTCCGATAGCAAAACGATGACCAAAAACGTGTGAAAACCGGAGCACCTAAAAACGAAAATCTCGGTTTTGGTCCCAAATCGAAAACGAAAACCAAAAGTGAAAACCGGAGCATGCCTGATAATCAAATATTACAAATTATTTAAAATAGCTAAAAAAAATAGCAATTTTTTTGTGAAATAGCCAATATAACAGGCTCCTGCAAAATTGAGTGGTTTCTAGTTTTAGGTAATGAAAAATAGCCAAATCTGGCTAGAAAATAGCCAAGTTGGCAACACTGGTTCTAACGCAGCGCGCAGCGCTGAGTGAGTCGCAGATCAAATGCCGAGCGATGAGCACGGGCGTATTTCGTTGCGCTGTGCTTTCGTTTCTATGTATGCGTATATGTATCTACATGCTCGCCTATATCAGTATGTGTATGCATGTGAAGTTTTGCAACGTGCGGTTGCCTCGCTGACGAGCAGCTAGCGCACGTCAATTTTGATTTGCCGCGACGAAAGTCTCGAAGAAGAGGAAAGCAACAATTGCTCGCGTTCTTTATGTTTGCAGTTAAATGGCACTTGCACAAGGACCGCGTTGGCTCTGCTGGTGGTTTGCAAGCTCAACATGTTGTGGGTCCGGGTTCAACTCCCGATCGACAATATATCCATATTTTGTTTTTTTTTTAATGCGATTAACATTTTTTCATTTCCTTTCAAGTTTTCTGACAGAAGTAAAATTTAATCGCGCATTGATTTTTGATGATTTACAATTTCCTTTTTGCAAACACTTTTTAAAACTCTTTTTAAAAAAGAGAAAATATAAATAATACAATTATTATTATTAAAAGTTCAATCTTTTTTGAATTATTACTTGACGCATCTATGTATTGTATGGTAAGTGGTATTATTGCAACACCAGAAGAGCCGAGCGCTGTGATTAGAAGTTCTACACACCACTAATGTGTTTGTGTCGATTGCTTCACAGTGTGAAGTTCACACCATGAATCTATTGAGAATATACGATTTCAGAAAATACAATTAAAATCTAAAAATAATTTAAAATAGCTACAAAAAATAGCAAATTATTTTTGTGAAATAGCCAAAATAACAGGCCGCTGGTAAATTGAGTGATTTCCAGTTTTAGGACAAGCAAATCTAAACCTTAACCCTTTGTAGTATTTGGGTATTTTATCAACATCGTTTCGCGAGCGCAATGTTACCATCACTACATTTAAATTAACTTTTTTTTGTGGTGCGATTGTTTGAACGGTAATCGTTTGCGAAAAAAATGTCTCAAAGGAAGATTTCCCAATTTAAGCACTGCATTTGCTGCTTTGAGTATGACGTCCCAAATAAGTACAAATTGGTACAACGGAAAAGTAAGTAAGAAAGTTTCTACGATTATGAAGAAATACACTACAATTGATGTGCAAAAATATAATAATTTGTTATATATACGGAACGATGAGCACGAGCGATTTTGTTATGCTGTGCTTTCGTTTCTACGTATGCGTCTATGTATCTATATGATATGTATATGCACGTGAAGTTTTGCAACGTGCAGTTGTCGCACTGTTTCGCTGTGCTGGGTAACGGGCATGATACAATTATACAAGGTAGTCTCGTCGGCAAAATCTGGTACCCTAGTAATCTTGACAATGAGTGCGAGTGAAAGAGTCTTAGCGTAGTAGTGTGAGCGAGTCGACAATGAAATGTGCATTAACCCTTAGACTTTGCAATTTAATATTTACTTATTTAGAAGCTAATATTAATGTCTCCTTGACATATTTTTAAAATGTAAGTTGCTTATGAACAATATTAATAATATATATGAGAATTCTCTAATTCTCTAAATGTTCTAATTCTATCCGTGTCTACGGCATACATTGCAAAATGGCGTTTTGTATAAGGGTTAATTGCGATAAAAAATCGTCCGCAGACAACCTCTTGCGTCGAAAAACGAACACGCACTGACAAAAGCATTTGTTGACGAGACTACCTTCTATAATTGTATCATGGGTAACGGGTGTCTCACAGTCGAGCATACTCGTCTGTAGCTTTTTTTCTTTTTTTTTTTTTATTAGTTTTGTGTTTTTTTTTTGTCGATAGTTCAAAAACATTGATTAAAGTGCAATGCAATGAAATTTTTAAAAACAACATTTTAGTTAGATACAATCTCTTTTCAAAATAAACAAATAAGAAAGCTATAGTCGAGCTGGTGTCGGTGTAAATATTTTTTTCGAATATGTAAAAACGTTATGTTTCATTGCTGTTAGTAGCAAGAACACTGGAAAAATAATCAATAGTTTTAAAACCACCGTAAATGGGTCTGTAGCACCTGCAAATGAAATTGGAGTGGAAGCGTTTTTTGCGGCACCCCTGCTTATTTATTAATTGACTATACTTATTTCAAGTTTGCATCATATTAAGCAGTTCGTTCTGAGACGAACGAACTTGGTCGTCTCGGCGATTTTATCCAAGCATTTTCGTATTAGTTTTGTTCATTTTCACTTTCATTACTAAACCTTCCTTCTCTTTCTGACCGCAGAACTATGCAAGGTGCTGTTTTTATACAGAGACTAATTAATGGTGAAATAGACTCTTTGGAGCTGTTAAGTCAAATTAGTTTTGCAGTTCCTGTCAGGATCACTAGGAATTTTCTTCCTCTTCTCATTTCACGTAGATCTACTAACTTTGCTTGCCATAATCCCTTCCGTATTCTGTGTGTGAACTATAATAATCTCAATAAGGTAGTTTGCTCTAGTAAATCTTTCCTATGCTTAAAACCTTATTATTAGCTTATTTATCGAGTATTTAATTGTTATTTATCTTATTTTACATATATTCTAACATATTTTTAATTTAATTTAATTAGCTGTCCAGCGTCTTTTAATATTTATTCGCGGTTTTCGTTTAATGCATGCTGTTCACAAATTTATTTTGTTTTGTCCGCGCGTCAACAAGCCCGTGCTTGGTATCGCTGGGCCACTTGATGGTACTGCCGTTAGTACGTCAACGTCCAAATAATAAAATAATAATAATTTCCTTTTTTTTTTTTTTTAAGAAATTGCAAAGCAAGTTGAATCTACTTCAATGGTGAAGTTATAAAATATAATCAAGTAATCACGCAAACAGCTGTTTAGGGATGTAAAATATTATTCAAAATACAGATACATTTCCAGAATCATTGCCGCATCATCATTATGCATCTTAAGCCGTCCCAGTAAAATGTTTTAAGAAAATCGCCAAGACCATCAATTTAACCATTTTGTATAAAAATATGATAGTTGCAGATTATTATGATGTACATCGGAAGTAAGTAGTCAATTTATGAATAATAGATAAAATTTATAAATACTACTATTTTATAAAATTTTTAATTTTTGGTTTATTTGTTTTTATTGACTTTGATAGTCTTCTTCTTCTTACTGCCTGAGTTAGTTTACTTTTTCTCCCCCAAGCAGCTGTTCGCATGACGTTGTTTTGGTGTAAGGTAAGCCCTTGCAACGTACAACCGTATCATTGAATTAGATGATACTTGGTAATAATATTAATATAAATAGAGTATAAAGCAGATGCATTTAGTTTAAATAGAGTATAAAGCGGATGCACCTAATCTAAATTTAGTATACAATTTCTTATTGCAGTAATATGGTGATTGCTATCGATAACGCATTTCCGATAAATATAACCAAATATGAGGAACGGACACATTTTTAGAATTAACGCAACATTAGTGATGAGGCTTCATCAACCGTCTCTCTCTTATAGTCTATTTCCACTGCATCCGTTCACGTTACGTTCGCCCAATGTAAAAACTCATAAGAAAAAAAAGTCGATTCGAAACGTGGGAAAAGGATATAACACAGAGCTGTTTATGGAACAATGCCACGAAGGTTACTTTTTCAGAATTTTTTTTTTAATTATATAGCTAGTCTACTGTATATTAATTTGGTCGAAGCACTGACCATATAACCATGTATTTTATGATTAATGGTCGAAGTCCATAGAAATTTCGTCTGTTCGTCAGAACATGCACTCTAAATTATTATAAAACTATTACACAATATAATTATTTACTCATAACTCTTTTGAATTTGAAATGCAATTTTAATGAATGTAATATATTTTGGAATTAATTTATTTCTAGCGCCGATAGTTTCAGTTTTGTCACTAAACGTAATCAAAGTCAGCATATTGAATACGTTATTGGTTGTTATTCATGAAATGTAACATTCGCCTATTAAATAAATGCATTTTTTGAAAGCGCTTTAATTCTAAGTCTGAGAAATATCGATATTGAAATCATCGCTTAATTTTCACCTTGTCGCATCATTACAAATTTCGGTTGGGTTGAATTTTCCGTTAATGGTGCAGCATCATGAACATGAACATTTGGCCGAATTTGGTTAATACTGTGGTAGAGGCACTATTTCCAGATAAGCGAAATCACGTTTTTCCGCGCAACTCCATAAACAAAAACAATAAAGCCCGTCAAAAATTTAAGAAGCGTCATTTCAGTCAGTCCTTCCAAACAAAAAAAAGAAAAAGAGTATTGATACTCCGATACTGTATTGAATGTGGATGTCTAATCAGTTGTTTCGCAGACAAACAAATAGACAACTTATGTCATTTAATAAAACGGTTGGAACGCAGGACTGAATTAAAAGTCAAAAAAAAAATGTTAATGTTTGTTTAATGTTTTAGGGCAAAAAAAAAATAAATCGCCTTTTTTTTGTGCAATTCCATAAAAAACAAATAAGAAAGCTAATATTACCAAATAATAGACCTCAAATACACTGAAATCTAATCTGAAGGCCGTGTGTGGTAAATTTATGATGTTATACATTCGAAATATGCCACAGAGGTCTAAATATACCAGATAGTCAAGCAAAGCAGCATATACTAATACTGTTGACCAAGTGCAAAGCAAATTTTATTTATTATTTATCAATTGACTCTACTTATTTCAGTTTATATTATAATAAGCAATAGGGTGGTCAAATTGATCGTCTTAATTATTTTCTTTAAACATTTTTTTTGGCCCTCCGTCTATTTTCATTCTTTTTTTGGTTTTTTATTTAAGTATTGCAAAACAATTTGAAATAATTTTAAGGCGCTAAAACTCGCAAGTGAATAACCCAGTTTATTTCTATCGGCTCTCTCTGAAATGATTATATTCCTGTATAAAGTGGTCAAATGGATAGATTTGTCCATTTTTTTTTTAACATTTTCTAACAGGTCTTTATATTTTTAAAGAAGTGCTATAAAATGTTGAATAATTTGAAGGCGCCAAAATTTAAAAGTGCAGTTATCTGATTTGAATCGATATCGCAGTTTTTCGATAAATATACCAAAATATTAACTAAAATACGGCCACATTTTCAGAATCAACACTCTATTACAGGCGCTTATGAAATAATGCGGGGGAAAGTTCTACTCAACGGAAATTTCAATGATGCAGGTCAGTCCAAACAGCATATAAGCAGCACTGAGAAATTTAAAGGACAACGCACCGAAAATAAAAATTAATTAAAAATCAACTATTAATGTGTAATAAAATATAATGTCTAATTAATTTAAATTCTTTTGTGTTAACATAAGAATTATCTTACTGTTTAAGTGCTGTTCCTAGATGAACTAAATAACTGTAATTTTGTGCAACTCCATATAAAAAATAAGACCGTTTAAAGTCTACGCGGCAACGCTGGTTCCAGATATACTAGAACGCTTTATATCTGCGCTGTTTCTTCAAAACTGTTCGCTGCGGCATTTCGTTCTTACAATTCTAGCGCAACAACCAATATACCAAAATAATACACTGGAAACTATAAAAAATATACCAAATGGTATAATTTATATATTGATATAGTACTATGTGCAAAATATACCATATAGTGAAAAATATACCAGATTGTCAGACAAAGCAACTAAAACATCTGGAAAGAAGGCGATTTCTCCATACAAAAGTTTTTCTTGAATATCTTGAACTGAATGATAAAGACTGTATTATTGTATGTACCAATTACCAATTCGCGATTTTAGCTCTAAAATTTCACTTGTTATTCGATTTTGGTTATACATTTCCTGTCTGTGCAAAGCTATAATACCCTTCTATCCCTTGGGTAGCGGGTATAACAAAAGATATGGGATACTGGAATATATGTGGGATCAAATCAGCTGTTCCACGACGAAAGAATCGACTACGCTGTTTAAAAGCATTAAAAAAAAGCATGTAGCTTAAAAAACTGTGGAAACGCGGGACTGCATATAAAATTTAAAATCAAACAAATATTGCAACCACATTGGCATAAAATATTGTGTGGATATTGTAGCCATAGAAATAGGCAAAGAAGTTGAGTTTATCTGTTTCATTTATTTAATAAGCGATTGTTTCAGATGATGAGTGCAAGGTACCACGGGGGCTATTATTATTTGCGCACGAGCACCTGCAATTTGTTGGTGTAGCTATGAATTTTTTTTTTACCATTCACAACGGATGCTAAAATGATCACGATACAATTTGTGTAACTTGCGAAATACATACATATATTGCAATACTAAACATAATTTATCTGGCATATGGGAAAAGCGCTTTATTTTCAATTGGTTGCAATATGTTTATACCCGCTACCCATAGGGTAGAAGGGTATTATAACTTTGTGCCGGCAGGAAATGTATGTAACATGTATGTAGAAGGAGGCATCTCCGACCCTATAAAGTATTAAATATGTATATATTCTTGAACAGCATCAATAGCCGAGACGATCTAGCCATGTTCATCTGTCCGTATGAACACCTAGATCTCAGAAACTATAAGAGATAAAGCTATAATTTTTTTTCGACTTCATTTGTTATGTTTGCACACAGTTCAAGTTTGTTTCAAGTTTTTTCCACGCCCACTTCCGCCCCCGCAAATAAATAAAATCGAATAACAAGAGTAATTTTCAAGCTACAGCTGCGAATTTTGGTCTATACAATAATAACTATACTATTTATGATTCCTGAAATTTATTGGCATCAGATAAAAATTGTGGAAGTTATTAAAGAAATACTTTTGTATGTGCAAAAACGCCTACTTACTAGGGGTTTAAGTTATTGTGCCGGTATATGGTATATTTTGAATGTGGTACTATATTGATATAACAAATATACCGTTTCGTATATTTTTAGTATTTTTGTAGTATTTTGAAATATTTTGAAAAAAATACTGCAATATTTTGCTTTTATTCAAAATGGGTAGCGGGTATCTCACAGTCGAGCACAGTCGACTGTAGCTTTCTTACTTGTTTAGATTTTAGATTGTATAGACATTCATTTTTTACTATTTCTATAGGGACATTATCCCATGCATATTTTATAACAACTAGACCTTTGTCTAACTATTAATATTTTCAGTTGCTTACTAAAATCAAAGTTTCAAATAATTGAATTTTAATTAATTTAATCTCTGCTGAGAATTTCTTATAATGGTTCTATCAGGGATTAAAAATCCAAGTAGCTACATATAAAGTCTTTTAATTTTCCTTTGACATAAAATCGAGTAGGAATTTTGAGAAATATTAGCTTAATGTCGAGGACATTTGTAACCTACTCACTTGTTTTCTTTAACTTCGTCGTATAAACTTAACATCAAATTAAAATAGTTAATAATGTAGTTTAATAATGTAATACTACTTTAAGTTCCTTAAGGTTCATTTATAACTGTTTTCCTTATTTATTGCTTTCTTTCACCACGTAACATTAATGCATGCATTAAAAACACGAAAACTTAAAAACAAAATAAGTCCGAACAATATACACAAATAAACCGTAATTGCATGTTTTCACACGAGAATCGATAGCCATAGTCTTGTTCTTGAATTTATTTTCTCTGGAAGAGGGATGCTTAAAGGTTCTATTGGCAATTCCCTTTCTAAAATAACATAAAAAAATCGTTTCATCCAGTAAATATCACGCTGGTTTCACAACACACGCTGCGCGCCTTACATATTTTTCTTCAAGATCAAATAGCTTGATGTTCTGCATAAATGTTAATTATTGAACAAGAGCTCACCAAAGTTAAATCAAGATAGGTGGAAAATATATGCATTCCTGATCTGTGTCAACCGCCGAAAAGATGTACTTATAGCTGTCTGTCTGTCTGTGCGTATGAACACATAGTTCTCAGAGAATATAGAGACAGTTCTACTATTTGCTCAAAGCATTTGCTGTTAAGATTGTTTTAGATTTAGGCCCCACAAATCGAAATAAGTTTTGGTACACACAATAATAACTGCAGTCCTTATGATTTCTCATAATTTGGTTGCGATTGATATTAATAATGAGGAAGTCACTCAAAAGATAATTTAATATGGTATTAACCCGCTGTAGTCCGTTAATTAGACATAAAAATGAAGTATATGTTATGTATGTACCTACTATTATAATAAAAAAACAAGTGAGAAAGCTACAGTCGAGTGTACTCGACTGTGAGATACCCGCTACCCATTTTGAATAAAAGAAATATATTTTGCGCTATTTTTCTAAAAATATACCGAGTATACTAAAAAATACTAAAAATATACCAAATAGTATGTTTGGTATATCGATATAGTACCGCATTCAAAATATACCATAGACAGCACAATATACCAGACTGTCGGCCAAAGCAACTAAGAGCCCTAGTAAGTAGGCGTGTTTGCCCATACAAAAGTATTTCTTTAATAACTTCGACAATTTTTATCTGAGCACAACGTCTCACATTAGGTTCGTGTTTTCATTATTGGTTTACGGGATTTCATATTTGTATTATGGTAGCATTAGCTGTGAACGATCCGACACCGACACCATAAACTGTATGTACATATTCTTGATCGACGTCACAAGTCTAGACGATACAATCATGTATGAATCGATTTCAGACCTACATACATATATGAGATTGAACTACTATTTGTTTGACAACACTTGTTATTATTGCACGAAAATCAAGTTTTTTTGGAACGAAATGAAAAGAATGTCTAAGCTTCGATTCTTGGATGGTGTTCTTTATGATTCCGATCCCGATCAAAGAGAAAAACTATAAGTTTTTTAAGACTGCAGCTGCTGTGACACAATTGCATTGGTTAACAATCTGGTGGCATATTGTGACTTTATTCGTATATCGTTAAAACAAATATACCCTTTGGTATTTTGGAGATTTGCATTTCTAATTCTTATGTTTTACATTACTCAATAAATGATTTAATCAAGAACAATATCTGCGAGTAAGGCTACAATTAAATGCCAACCTCGTTATCGTATATAAAAAATTCTAAGTGATTAGTGTCAACAGCTCAAAAACAATTTCTAAGTTTTGATACAGTTTTGGGAAGGAATTTGCATGCAGCGAATGGTCTAAATACGAAATTGAGATATATATTTGTAAACTTTTATTCTTAACTGGCTGAACTCAGCATGGGTCCTTTTAATTACGTTCGCATACTTAACTGCCACTCATCGGCCTGTGCAACGCCCCTTTTTCATATTCTATTTAATTTTGCATATACTGATATTGTAGGAAAATAACCGGTTCAGTATGGGGGCGGGAGTTTAGCAAAGGCTTTTGCTCAGTGGTTGTCTTTACACAATGAGCACGAAGTATACACACATACATATGTACCTCGGGAGGTTACATGGAATGCTTATAATAATTGAAGCATATTCATATGCTTGATAGGAGTGGGAGGGGTCGCGAAGACCCAGAAAGAGCGGTATGCGAGTTTGAAAATTATGCTGTTGTTGTTGTTGTTGTTGTTGTTTGCTAACATCCCGCTGTCATCTTCCATCTCTTATCCCCCTCCTCCTTTTTGTATTGCAGATATGTGTTTTTGGTTGTTTGTATTTGGTTGGCTGGTCAAATGCGTCCCTCTAGCCATAGAATTGACCGGCTTCCTCTCTGTCAACCAAATTGGTGCTTCTGCTGCCACGAGTTGTGCGGACGATACTTTAATTGTTTAATGGCTCGTTAGTTGAATTCCCCGAGGGGAACAAACGCTTTAGCTGCAGATGATAAATATAACACGCTTTATGTTGAGTTAGCTGGGATTTTAAAGTGTGATAATTGTACTGATTTATTATGTATTAAGCACTCACTATTTACATTTACTGAAAACAAGAATATAACTTTTATGTTCATGATTTTTATTCAAAATCAAAAAATTTGCATTTACTCCTGCATGAGCTCTAAAAACTACTACTACTACTTGATAGTAGAGAACCATTACCGAAATTATTTCATACTCTCTTTGTATTTGAAAAAGTGTCACCCTTCTGCGTGAAATGTGAGCCATATCTTGAGTTACAATATTTGTTGCAGCTTCAATACTTACTTCAACATTTTAGTCAAGTATTCAATCAGTTGCCTCTTTAAATATTAATATACAAAAGACTGTTAGAACAAATAGTATCGTTTAAATTGTGAGAGTGTGGGTGCGTAGCGTCGAATCCTACATAAAATATCTTGATCGACTTCAGCTTCAGCTGGCTGCTAACTTTAAATAATGGGGCACTGTCGTTATCGCTTGGTCGCAAGAGTTCACGCAGAGGACCTCGTTTAAAGGGCGACCATATCAAGCAACAGTGACATTTTGGCGCAAAATTTGACGAAAGCAACAGAGCGTGCTGGTCTACAGGATAACATGTGCCCATTGTTTCGCAGATTTTCGCAGTTATAAAGCTAAAGTTAAGTGGATGAACTTAACTATATAATACGAGTTTAAAGAGGTTTTAACAGCGCATAAAACAAGTAAGAAAGTTACAGTGTGCCTGTTTCCTGTTACCTATTTTCAATAAAATCATGTTCTAATTAATATACCAATTTAAAATACCGAAAAATAGAAAAATATGCCAAAGGGTGTATTTGGTATATCGTTGTAGTACTACATTCCAAATATAACATAGTGTACATAATATTTCAGATTGCCGGCCAAAGCAACTAAAACCTGATTGTCCAATATCTCAGGAATCATAAATAAGTAGAACTCTAACTTCCAAATTACGCTTGTTACTCGATCAGTTGTGGGCGTGGCGTGTGATACAAACTTGATTTGCGTGTTAAAATAACAAGAGGCAGGCAAAAAGTTACCCATAGGGTAAAAATAAAAAAATATTCTTCAACGTATTTTTTTAGGTCTATAATATTTGATTTCCAACGAGCCATTCAAAAATAGTTTTCATAGAAATCAAATTTTATTTAAATTATATTGATAAATTGTTTTTTTTTTTTTATTTCATTCTAAATAACATTATATGTATACATTTAATCCGCGCCCTGATTAAACCGTTAAAATTGACAGCATACATATACTGAAAATATATTAATTTATTACAATAACTTATAACTTATTTTAGAAGCAATTATGTAAGGTCAAAGACGTCTGCTGCTGTCGGGTCTTAATTGCATCGGTTGAAATATAAAAACAAGTTAAAATTATATCTCTGCTCGCAACCAAATTTTCGGTAATCATAAATCCTTTTTTTATTATTGAGTGTACCAAAAATTGACTCCAAAGTATATTTTTATGGACATTTCCAATCTGTCGTTACGTTAATCGTACAACAAAATATTAAGACATGAAAACGACTTTTGGTTGCAAATATTTCGATACATCTTTGTAGTGGTCTAACACAAGAATTAAACTACACTATTTATATTAAATTATGGTATTCTATTGTATTACTTTTGTCATTTGATTAGATCAACAATTACTCCCTTTTTGGCTGAATTAATCTCTTTTTTTTTGCTCTGTATGC
Source organism: Drosophila kohkoa (assembly GCA_019972355.1). Lineage (NCBI taxonomy): Eukaryota > Metazoa > Arthropoda > Insecta > Diptera > Drosophilidae > Drosophila > Drosophila kohkoa. The sequence continues at coordinate 577,744 of BJEL01000084.1, read as the reverse complement.
CTTTTTCTGGAAAGCCTATATATAACTAAAAGTTATATTATTATATTTTATATTTTTCATATATTAACAATCATTGAAGCGAGTCTATCTACGTCCGTCACACCATGGTCCAGGAGGTGGATACGAATCCGTATCGAGATCCGGCTCAATGCAGACAAAATCTTGAAAGCTCTGCCCAGCAACCCTAAAATATCCTTTTCCATCATTTCCAGTGTCGGCACGTGGCAAAAGAGTCTTGAACAGATTGGGCACAACTTCCTGTCGAGAAGGAGATTTACTTTTATACGGATTGCCAGTAATACTGTAATATATTTCTTCACTTCACCCGTTAAATAGCGCCGATAGGCATGTACATACTATGTCTTTCCCTTTCTTTTTTTCCTTCAATTTATTTTTGTGCTGTTACGTTTTTTTTTTTTTTTAATATTCCCAGCAAACATAGCTTGATAAGACCTGATAAAAGATGCACATAACACACGATAGATCTAATCTTTACAAATTAAAATACTTCGAATGCAAGAAGAGGGCGTGCTTCTTGCCAAATCTGCTCACATTACCGATTAAATTAAATATCTGAATACCAAAACAAAATATTCGCTAAAAAAAAGATTAAGAATTCATTGCGTTAGTTGTTATAATATTTCGACATTTGTATTTCATTTAGCACACCGTTTATTAAGTCTTACTTTTTTATTAATTGTTGTTAAATTAGATTGATAATTAATGCATAATAAAATATTGATTACAAATTTGTTAATTAAATTATAAAAAAAAAACAAAAACATGGGAGAAAAGTTGTAATTTTACCCGAAGTAGTATATTGATTTGTTATACAGTCTAAAAATATATGTTTTTCAATTTCATTTTTTTTTTTGTTTTTTTTTTTAATATTTTGATTTTATATTTTTTAACTTATACACTCAGATAAAAGCAAAATATTTCGTTCCGCGGTGTAGTCATGTCCTTCTGTCTGTCCGTCCGTATCAACACCTAGATCTCAGAGACTATAAGATAGAGCTATAATTTTTTTTCGATAGCACTTGTTATGTTTGCACGCAGATCAAGTTTGTTTCAAATTTTAGCCACGATCAATTCCGCATCCACAAATTAACAAAACTTGAATAACTATCGAAATTTTAAAGCTAGAATCGCGAATTTTTTGTGTACAATAATAACTATAGTCTTTAGATTCCTGAAAGGGTAACGATCAGATAAAAATTGTCGAAGTTTTTAAAGAAATACTTTTGAATGGGCAAAGTACCTACTAACTAGTCTTTATGGTATATTCTGAATGTAGTATTATATCAATATACCGAATATAGCATTTGTTATATTTTTAGTTTTTTTTTTTTTTGTGGTATATTTCAAGAATAATAACGCATTATTCTGCTTTTATTTAAAATGGGTAGCGAGTATCTCACAATCACTGAACACACTCGACTGTAGCTGTTTTACTTGTTTAACTCAAACCCATTTCAGTTTAGAATTTTTAGAACGATCAGCCGTATCTAACATCTAACAGCCATGGCTGTCCGTCTGTCCGTAGCAGACTATAATTTTATTCTAACAGTATTTGTTATTGTTTCACCCAAATCAACTTTGTTTTAAATTCATTATCAAGCTTTATTTTGAAACAATTTTAACGATATGGTACAAGCAAATACATATTTGTAATAGCTACAATCTGAATAGATCCCATAAATTTGGTTTGTATTTTGTGTACTGCATGATATATTTCAAATGTAGTAGTAAATCGATATACCAATAATAGCCTATTTATTACACAAAATTGGTATATTTTATGAATAATACCGCACAGTTTACCTTTTATTTAAAATGGGTAGCGAGTTTCTCATGGTCGACCACACTCGTCCGTAACTTTCAAAAATTATTTTGTTGGGTTTTGAGTTTTCTATACTCATGAGTTTACCGATTTTGTAATGTTTTGCTTAGTAGAGTGCAAAAACTTCTAGAAAGCAACACTTCTGCATATCCGACGCCATAAATTACTTAAAGTCTACCTGTTTGTCTGTCTGTCGGAACATTTATATCTTAGAGGTTACAGATCTACATTTTCTGCAACCGTTGTTATTGTTGTTTTCAGATAAAGTTTTCTTTAAATTTTGATCACGTCCCGTCTGTCTCGCAAAATGAAAATAAAATCATAATCTCCAGTTCCATGACCTTTAAAATTCCTGATAATTTTGTTACGATCGAATAGCTCGTTTTTCCCTTCATTAAATAAGCTAACTTACAAAATAATAATTATATTATGTAATTTATTTAGTGTAGTTTTGAAAACTGATCTGTTAATCACCGTCTCTTACTGAACTTACTTTGCGGACTATTTACACACATATGGATATTTAAAAAAGTATCCCAACATCTCTAAAAACTCAAATCTTTTTGTTGAAATTTTCCGTTAGGTAAAGTTAAGTTTCCGGCGAGAAGAGTTTTCGCTATAACTACGATAAATGTTATTTTGTAGCTAGAAGATAGATTGTAGTTTTCTGACTTCTTTCAATTTATTGTTATTTCTATTATAAACCTTTAATATATTTTGTTATTATTTTTTCTTTATTATTTCATTCTTTTATATACATATTTTTTATACATATGTTTATGCCGTTGACTATATATTGATTTAATTTTTGTACATACATATACATATGTATGTATAGTCTATATGAAACTGACAAGATGTACTTGCAACTTTGTCGTGTTACATTTCGGAATAACCTTTTGTGTTTTGATGATATTGATCTATTATATAAACGAGCCAATTCGTTTTATAGAATTTTATAAATAATATATACAACTCATACATATGCATATATGTTTGTATTGGTTTAACGAATAATAATCAATAATCAAAACAAAAGTAACATTTAAATTAATATCGACTTGTACAAATGTTGTTGTAGGCCAAGTGTTAATTGAATAGAATTACACGTAATCGTGTATTGCATCAATTTCCATAAACATTTTGTTATTCGAAACATTTGTATGAAATAAGGGCTCTCGTTTTCAGGCCTTTATTTCATGAAATATGCCATCCTATTCTAACTGTCGCTAATCTCCCAATGTGGTAAATGAGCACGTCTGCACATGCCAAAGTGAGTAAGCTGTATGTCCGTCGCTATAGTTGTGGGTGTGTCCCTTGTTTTACTCGTGCTGCTTCCTGACACAACAATAAAGAAACGCCCAAATCGCAGTGAACGGAGAAATATGAAACAAGCATCATCACCTCCAACACATTTGTATAAACGAGTTTTCATTCGTGTTTCTTTTGTCGAAACGGAAGTCAGTGTTGAGCGGTACTAGTTGCCGGAAGAGCGTAGCGGTTTTTGCTATCGGAATAAAACAATTCAATTGGGTAACTGCCACTTACTCGCACTCGCATAGTCATTCGCAAATTGTATCGAAGTTATTCGTGGGTGAATGTGTGTTTCCATATACTGTGTATGCATCGTTCAATTTAAATATGTAGATATGTTCGTACATACGTACATCCTTATTCACACACGCCCAACATTCATGCATGGGATTTGAATCCTATGTCGAATATATAAAAATTAAAGACATGAATCATTAAAGAATGTACTGCATATAATAAACTAACAAAATTAAATCAACTCTTTTATATTTATAAATTGTTAAATATTTATGCTTGGTTAGATTTTTTAAAAAAGATACCATTCTTTTGCCGATTTAATTTAAGTTATTCTTTTGGTTTTTTCCTTGCCACAACCAAAAACACACGCTACTCTCTTTCAACGCAGCCGTGCTCTAACTTGTAATGAACAGAAGCGAGAGAGGCGCATCAGCCTGAGAAACTGGCCATCAGCCAATCAGCGTAGGCTTTTCCTACCCGACTTGGCAGTGGATGGTACGTAGACGATGTCAAGCGAACCAATCAGAACGCTCATTTAACCTCACACTTATGATATTAACGTAGTCGTTTGAAACCCGGGCACAAAATTTGAAGCATGTGATTGTCATTCACAGTTATATTGGCAATAGCATTCGCACTGCGACTCGACGCCGCTTGCAGTACCTCAATTCCGACGGGGGCCAGTGGAAGTTCTTTAAAATCGGGAAAATACTGTGTTATATGTATATTACTTAATTGCTTTGAAATAGTACCAAGTGTAATCAAATAATTCGGTGTTCAAATTGCATGCAAATACAAAAAATACAAATCGTATAATACAAATACAAATATAAATATGAAAACGAAAACGAATAGAATCCGTATTTGTATCCGAATATGAAACAAAAGTGCAAACACGATAAATAGGTTCTATAAATTCAGTGCTTAAAATGCTCTTTTAACTCAATATAACAAAAGGAACAAGTCTAATTTCTCAAATATAAACAAAGGCCGTGCTGCTCATGTCACAAAATTATATGACAATAAAGGATTGACAAGTACACATATATGAACATACTTTATCCTGGAGCCGCACTACCAAGAGACCATCTGCGTGAATTGTGCAAATCGCTGCATGTATTCGTACCCGCCCGCAGCGAACTCGTCGAACTCTGAAAAGAGCATGATTTGAGTTGGATTTAGAATTCATTTTTGTATGCCATACAAAAAAAAAAAAAAACTCAACAAAACTAAAACAACAAGATTAACTAACAAGCATCAGTAGTCAGACGCTGGTGCGTTTATTATATCAATTAGATTTGGTAATTATGTTCACGCTGCAACCAAACCCGGCCAGCTTAGGCACAGTACCATGGTCAGCAGGAGCGCTGATTGAGCGACTGCCATCGCTGGAGGACCACAAAGGTATGTGCAGTATCATTTAGATTTTAAAAATTCATTCAGCAGAATAAGAACAAAAATAAGTTCTCTCTCGGGTCGGTCGTGCTCGAAGTCCTCGCAAAATTAATAATAAAACAACAGTTTTCCAGTTGTTTACCCGCTACCCATAGGGTAGAAGGGTATTATAAGTTTGTGCCGGCAGGAAATGTATGTAACAGGTACACCCGACCCTATAAAGTATATAAAATATTTTCTTGATCAGCGTCAACAGCCGAGACGATCTAGCCATGTTCGTTTGTCCGTAAGAATTTTAGAGACTATAAGAGATAGAGATATAATTTGTTATGTTTGCACGCAGATCAAGTTTGTTTAAAATTTTTGCCACGCTCACTTCCGCCCCCGCAAATCAACAAAAATCAAATAGCAATCATAATTTTAAAGCTATAGTCGCGACTTTTTGTATATACAGTAATAATTATAGTAATTGTGATTCCTGAAATTTGGTTGCGATCAGATAAAATTGTCGAAGTAATTAAAGAAATAGTTACTTTGACTGACATTCTAGTATACTGTGCCGTCTTTGGTATATTTTGAACGTGGTACTATATGGATATACCAAATATATAATTGGTATATTTTTAGTATTTTGTAATATTTTGAGAATAATGCCACAATATTTTGCTTTTATTCAAAATGGGTAGCGGGACACTCGACTTTAGCTTACTTGTTTTGTTTTTATCTATCGATAGACTGTTTTTTTTTTTTTTTTTTTTTTCATTTTGCTCGCTAAGTCTGAAAACTCGTCGGAAAAGTTATTTATTCAAATTCTTAAATTGCTTTTATTTTACAAATTGAATTTAAAAATTTTAAGTCATGAATTTTATTGTTAGTTTTTTATAAATGGTTCAGCGAGTTTTTAATCAATAATAATCTGAGAAATCTAAAAGTTTCAAAATATTTATTGCTTATCAAATAACTAATGATTAATGTAGAAAATGCTTCAAAACGTTTTTTGGATTATTGTTTAGCCGATTTTTTTTTTTATTATTTTTTTCGAGAAATTTGACGAAAATAAGAATAGCAAAAATTTCAATATTCTCGTGAGAATTTTTAAATTAAAGGATGGATTTTGGTCATACGGGTTAATCAAGAAAGACCAAAATGGTGGGCCTCAAAATATTTTTTGCATGTCTCCGATAGTGCAATTATTATTAGCATTGCATTATAGAAATTAAATAAAGATCCTGAATTCCCATGTAAAATGCTAGTTTTAATCGAGTTGGCTGTCACCAATTAAAAATGGGATCACAGTCAGACCAGCTGGTTGATTAAAACAAAAATATAAAATAAATGTTTGTTGGGTGTTCATGCGATAAAAGCCTAAGTTAACTTATAACGGCACAGGTATGGATCTCAACTGGTCTATGCTCCGCCGATCGTATGGGCAGCTGGTACTCCCTACCTACTTACCTACTTACCTACCTTATGTATAGTAATAAAAGTCCTACTTTAGGGTCTTGGAGCCACTCAGTAAGGCGAGAAACTGGACAATATCCTTAAAGAAATGGTTAGAAAGCAATAAAACCATCGATTTTATGCATTGCACGGAGTCTATATTATATAAATATCTCATTGAATGCCAAGTATACAATTCCTAGTTGGGTAAATCAAACATTTTGGGGAATTGCATTGGTGTTCTGGTTGAAAATTGATATGAGAGCATGTCATGACAAGGACAGCCTTGCTCAGGCGAGGCCCACGTGTTTTTGTCAATAAGGGATTCTCATCCATATTGTATCAAGTATTTATACTAATGGACACTTTTGAAATTTCCACATTTTCACAACTTTTCTACTAAAACAAAAAAAGCATATTATCCCAATTTAAATATATACTAAATTATTATATACTAAATTATTATACCACAAAAATACTAAAATGTACCAAATGCTACATAGATATAGCACTATGTTCATATTATACTATAGAGTGTGAAATATACCAGATTGTCAGCCACAGTAACTAAGACCCATAGTAAGTAGACGTTTTTATACCCGCTACCCATAGGGTAGAAGGGTATTATAACTTTGTGCCGGCAAAAAATGTATGAAACAGGTAGAATAAGCTATAAAGTATATATATTCTTGATCAGCATCAATAGCCGAGACGATCTAGCCATGTCCGTCTGTGTGTCTTATGAAACACTGGATCTCAGAGAGTATAAAAGATAGAGATATATTTTTTTTTTCGACAGCATTTGTTATGTTTGCACGCAGATGAAGTTTGTTTCAAATTTTTTGCCATTTTGGTATATGCAATAATAACTATAGTAATTGTGATTCCTGAAAATTTGGTTGCGATCAGATAAAAATTGTGGAAGTTATTAAAGAAATATTTTTGCATGGGCAAAAACGCCTACTTACTCGGGGTTTTAGTTGCTTTGGCCGACAATTTGGTATATTATGCCGTCTATGGTATATTTTGAATATGTTTTCGATTTTTGGTATATTTTTAAAAATATACCGCAATATTTTCCTTTTATTCAAAATGGGTAGCGGGTATCTCACAGTCGAGTGTGCTCGACTTTCTTACTTGTTTCCCATACAAAAGTATTTCTTAAATAGCTTCTACAGTTTTTATCTGATCCAAATTCTGTCTCAAAAATCGTGGCACTATCTTTAAAATTACGATATTTATTTGATTTTTGTTAATTTGCGGGGCAGAAGTGGGCGTGCCAGAAATTTGAAACAAACTTTATCTTCAAACATAACAAGTGCTATCAGAAAATAATTATGATATATCTCTTATAGTCTCTTAGAACCAGTGTTTCATACGGACATACGGACGCTGATAGAGAATATAGTTACTTTATGGGGTCGGAGATGATTGCTTCTATATGGTATATACATTTCCTGCCGGCACAAATATATAATAAGCTTCTACCCTGGCGGGTATAATAAGGGCGACGGCTACAGTCGAGTGTGTTTGATTGTGAGATAACCGCTACCCATTTTGAATAAAATCCAAATATTGGGGTTTTAAAAATACTTAATATACACCAATGGCTAGTTTAGGTACTTATATTGATACAGTACTACACTTTTTTCGTTTTTAATATCTTAGACATTTTTTATCTGATTGCATTCAAACTTTCAGGAGTCAAAAAGGCTATAGATATTAATTATGTGCAATTCTAGCTATAAAATTGGAGTTCTTTTCCGAATTTTGTCGATTTGTTTTAAAGCAAGCTGCCTGCAAACATAACAAGTGATTACTTCTGAACGTACATACAATTCCTGCAGGTACCAACCTTTAATACCCTTTTACACTATGGGTACCGGGTGTAAAAAAATGTTGAAACATTTTCCACCTTGACCATTTATTATTTAATAAACAAAAAATAAAAAAAAAAAATGGTCCAATTATTAATTTCGTAACTTTAGGTCGACATCTCATATTCCTGACTTAACATTGAAGATTATTTATTTGATGATATAAAATATAAAAGTTATCGTTTATAATAGTACAACATACCGTTTCTTTTAAATTTGATGAATAAGTATTAATGATATATACGTATGTATGAATAAGAACTTATAAACTATTTAAAATGTAGTAAGTAGTTGAAATGGCAAACGAACTATATGGATTTTGTGATCCTGATATTCTGTTTACTCTGCTCTCTTTTCTCTTTCTTATTTTCTTATAGACAATGTTCTTGCTATGAGAAATTTGCCGTGTTTGGGTGTCGCTAGTACTCCCGGATTAAGCGGAATGGTGGCAAAGGCAAATGCTGCTGGGATGGAAACCGCTGATGGAACCACTGGCACAGTACCACAGCAACCACATACCACATCATCGTACTTTGCAACAACTTATTACCACTTAACTGATGATGAATGTATGTCTCGACTTTCAACTTTCCGCTTTTACCTCGACTTCCACCCCCTTCATACGTTATGTACGAACGTTAGTTCGTTCATATTATGTATCTACATTTATGCAGATTAATTAATGCATATAATGCCAAAAGATTTTACAAAGTTCAATTTGATTTGAACCTAAGAGAAAATATCAGCCTATATATCTAATTAAATATGTATATACATACAAATATATATATTCCGGCAAGTCAATGTGTGTGGGTCAATAGATGCGCGTAGTAGGCGTCGACCAAAATCAGAATCGAAGACACTATATCTAAGTAATTTTTATTTTTACTTTGAAACTGTCTAATATACTGTCATCACTGTAAGAATCATTGAATATATGTATTTAAAAAGTCCAACTATCCGCCGAATCTTTCCATAAACAGCTATGGTCATGGGTGATAAAATCGAATCTTTAATGATACGATTGTCAATTAGAAAGTATTTTAGGTCAATGCTACTTAACTCAAATATATGTAGTTTCGTGATGAATATAAAAAAATATAATATAAAAATTAAATATTAATTCCTGTGTATAAAGTAGTAGTATTTACTCATTTTGTAAATGGGTCATTTGGATTAAGCTATTAAACACGCTAATTAAGTCATTTGCTTTTTTACAGTAACATTGGAGTTACTCCTCAGATATTGTCTTTGTTCCTTGTCACGAATGAAAATAAAGTGAGAAATTTGGTACATTGCGATAAGTTCGCCACTAATTGTGTGCAAGATAGATCAAATTCATTGTTATATTGTAAAATAGCTGTGACTGGCTTTTTGGACAGAACACAATCACATTTAAGAACACAACGTAAATGGGTCCAAAGCAAAAATTCTGTCCATTCAGTGGCAAGTTCGAAAGAACAATACGTGCGGATTGTCATAGCCTAAACAATCACAGCAAACAAAATGCTACTGAAAATCAGTTGATCACTCTCTCCCCTCTTCCGTTGTCGATGTACAGCCCATTCTTTTTGATCCTCACTGGCTTTGCCGCTTTGTTCCGGCTAGCAGTCACCCGCTGTGTTGTTAAGTACTCTTAGTCTCAGTTCGCAGCTCTCGGCTTTTGTGTGTGATATGCTAGGTGTGTATATGTGAATCAATACAATTATATTCCACCTTTAATAATGATCTTGAAGGATCTCCATTGTTCTGTTCGCTTTCGTGTCGTTACAAATGAAAACAATTAAAGACGATGTCGATAAAAGCCGAAGTCGATGGAAAAACACAAACAAAAGTTGCTCCCTATCTTACTCTCATTGTTTTGTTGATTTTTATATTTTCTACTTGAGTAAAACAACAAATTCCAATACGCCAAACAGCGCTCTTATTCTTTTAACACTTGGAAACCCAAATGAGCCTCCTTAGCGGATTTTCATTGTTCCTTTAATTCCCGGTTCCTAGTGGTAGGTTCTCCCCTCAACAATCCAATCGTCTGAAAGGGAGACAGAGGGAGAAAGTAAGAGAGAGAGAGAGAGAGAGAGAGAGAGAGAGAGAGAGAGAGAGAGAGATAGCAAATAAATAGCCAGAACTCTGTCCACTAAACTGTATTGTTCGCCAACTCAGATTTTTGTTGCTTTTACATTGTTAATCCCATTTGGAAAGATGTTTTTCACTTTTGTTCGTCTTGTTAATTTTAGTAAATCACCGCATTATTACATTTTATTCATCTATTCAAATATGTTCATGAATGTGTATATTCGTAGCATATGTGTGCGTAAAATGTGCGTATAAATGATGTAAATTAGAAATTAGGTTAGAACGATAGGGAATCGTCATGTTTCTACGTATAGTATTAAATCAAAATCAATTTGGAATGCTGTTATTTATTATTATTATATTATTAATTCTATTAGCAGAATTTATCGGCAAATTTAAACAAGAGTGCGACTTATCAAACCACCTAAGGAATACATCTTTTTGAATACATTAAATTTATAAGCTTATAAGTGACATTACATTTCTTTGGTTTAACTTTAATAATCCTAACATCAACCAATATTTTCCGATATTCACAAAATTCCATAAATAATGCATAAAATGCTCCCAAATAATTACTATCTAGTATCTGCATAACAGTCGCAGCAGTATGAATTCACAAAGCATTCTGGAATATAAGATGAATTGTAGCTTCCAATTTCGCAGCATTTTATTTACATATATTTACACAAACAAAAATTGTAAAATCAACAATATATGACGTCAAAATCAAATCAAGAAGAAAAGATATAAAATTTTTGTTCGACAGTTATCTTTGCACGCAGAACAAGTTTATTCTTGATTTTGGCCCGCCCACTTCTGTCCCAAAAATCGAAGCAAATCGATCAACAAGCATAAATTTAAAGCACTTCATATAATATAATAATAACTATAGTATTTAGGATTCCTGGTAAAATTTCCACTCGTATGGTATATTTCAGTGTAGGACTACATCGATAAATCAAGATTTAAAAGTCTTGTTTTACAAAATATGTACAAAATTCTTAAATTTAAAAGATATTACATCTAATACCCTGAGTTCTAATCCTAAAACGTGGTTGAAGAACGAATTCTTCCTTCATTTAAGATTGGATAGATAGGATCGAAAAGTTCTTAAATCAAGATTAGCAATCTACTTTTAAATATATTTTTTCTTAAATTCGTGGAAAAATTTATTGTCTACTACTCGAACTCCAAAGTAATGAAAAGTTACACATATATTTATATGTTACACTGTTTTGTTGCTGTGGTCAGTTTTATTGACAACTACTCAAACGGGTTGTCAAGTAGAGAGAAACAGAACTTATTTGATCCCGTTGCAATGGGGATTAGGCCATGCCTACTTTACTATTTATCTTCTTTTTTATGCAGACCATAGATAACAGGGAATAATTGACAGATATTTCTATGCTCCATTGGCTACAAGTAAGAATTAAATTTATACGCAGATTCCAAGAAATTTGTATTGAAATCTATGCTTGATTGGGTTTTCGAGTGCTGAAGTCGTTTGTACAGATTGTCTGAAATTATTAGCTTAGTGTAATTTAAGCAACAGTCGGACAAAACAAAAGATGTTATTTTTAAAATACTGGAAAATCAAATGTGGAAGTCTTTTTTCTTTAAACACAGACTGTGAATAAATTTATATTTTTTAATGAAATTATTGAAATGATAATAATCATTATAGTTATAATTCGTTACTGAATTTCGAATATTTCAGGCCACAGTGGGGTCAATCAATTGGGCGGAGTATTTGTTGGTGGACGGCCATTACCCGATTCGACTCGACAAAAAATTGTCGAGTTAGCTCATTCCGGAGCTCGACCGTGTGATATATCTCGCATCCTACAAGTTTCTAATGGATGCGTTAGCAAAATTTTGGGCAGGTGAGTATATTACAAGAGTGTCCTGCTATTCTCAGGATGTCAAACTACTAAGAAAGTCGAGTGTTCTAAACTGCTAAGCACACCACCTATTAGCAATAAAAGCATACCCTATTATTTCTAAAATATACTAAATATTTTATAATGTTCAAAAAACTTAATTTCGTATACCAATAGTAGTTTCAAAATACTAACGAAAAGTACTAAACATACCAAATTGTTAACCATACTTTATGGTGTCGGAAATGCCTCCGTCTGCCTATTACATACATTTGTATTGTATTGATTTCCTGAAGGCACAAAATTAATATCATATCACTTAATTAGGCCAATTCATACCTATACAACTAACGATTTGTAGGATGTGTGTCGAAAAGGTCGCCTTCTGGTTTTCATATTCTATATTTTTAATTTTATACATGCTATAAGTACAAAAAAAAAAAAACAACAAGAGACAGAATATTCTTTTGCTATACCTTGTGTCTTTTGGAGAAATGTCGTTTTTTTTTTTAAGTGAAGAGAGATATGACTCGATGAACATTCAGTTGCGATAAGTTCAAAAATAGTATCGCACGCAACATTCTTTTGCTAGATAATTAGCTATGCACTAAATTATTATTATTATTAATGTATGACTTTCTGATTTCAGATATTACGAAACAGGAAGTATTCGACCACGGGCTATTGGAGGCTCTAAGCCAAGGGTCGCCACCGCTGAGGTTGTTAGTAAAATTTCCCAGTACAAACGAGAATGTCCTAGCATATTTGCTTGGGAGATTCGAGATAGATTATTACAGGAAAATGTTTGCTCAAATGATAACATTCCAAGTGTAAGTAAACATCAATTTGCGCGGTATACTTACATATTCATATGTATGTATGTACATATGTACATATGCATATAAGAAAGACTCGCGGTTTTCACATTGTTGATTGGGTATTTTTCCCAATAATATTCATTTTTGTTGTATGTAAATCCGTATTGTTTAATTTTTGGTTATTGAACGATGAACGAACTTGAGTAAAAAAAAACACCAGAAAATTTCATAGTTATTTTTTAATTAATTAACTTTTTAGCAAAGAACCTGAATACACAGAGAATGAAATTCTAAATTCATGGTTTGCGGGTCAATGGCACACTACTGTATTTAGTATTTGAATAACAATATCTATATACCTATGTATTCTCACTTTAAAAAGCAGTTTGAGTTGGTGAGTTCTTAGTTTAAACAGAGAGCTCTATTATTATGCTAATATTATATAGACTTACACCATCAACTTATTTTGCATGTTAATATAATAGAAATATTATAATTTTAAAAAAGTTATTTTTCCAAAACTTTTTAGTTTATCGGAAGTACAAAGCCTACCTGTCTTCAACCCACTTTATTGTGTTATTTAAGATACGAGTGGTATCTATTTCCTAGTTTACCTACAATTGTACGCACATCAACTTCTTAAGACAGGCAAACACTTTTTTGTATACATATTTAAATAAAGAACAAAGAAAAAATAGAAATTCCTCTATTTGGAATATTTGAGTTCATTTTGGATGAGATAGTAATTTGTATGTAATTTTTTGCTATATTTTAGAAATCACATTATGCTTACCAATTTTGATCGCCATTTAAATCTTTTGAATTGTTTGCTCCATTTTTCTGCCTCTTTCTTTTTATTTCCACTTTTACTTAGCATTGCGATAATTTTCTTTTATTGTATAAGTACGAAAAAAAAAATTGAATTGTGACAGTGATGCCAATGGTCTGCATTGAATATTTTCCCCATTGACAGTTGTGTGTGGAAAATGTGCTCATTCAAATGGAAAAGAAATCTTTTATGTACATTAAGCGACAAAAAGGGAAATCAGTGCTAGAAATATATATGAAAAACGCACAATATTAAATAAATACAAACCATGCCCCGTGCCATGTACATGCATACATACATACAAACCTAAGCAAGTCAGGCTGCTACCACAAGCGTTAGGCGTTGAAATTCACGCGTAAGGGGATACTACAATTTTTGGTTTGGTTTGTAACTCAAAACAGAAACAGAAGCAGTAGCAACAGAATGGATGGGACGATTGAACGACAATAGACCTTTGACGGACTTTTGTAATGGGGTGGGATGAAATGGAATGAGTTAGGACGCGATGCTCTGAAATTGTGGTTCATGCGTTAAGGGGAGCAGCCGTTATTGCTAGAATAGTTCGATATGCTTATGATGTGATATTTTGAATGTACACCATTTACGTATAAAACAAGGAAAAATCCTATAATGTCGAAATATCTTTTTTAAACTTATTTTCTAAGCTTAGTACGTTATATGTTATGTTTATGTTATAATAAAGTGAATAATAGTCAATGATCGGTGTTAAAGTTCGAATGTTAGTTCTGTATGCCCACTAAAAGCTAAAAATCAAGTACAAAATAATACATGAGTAATTTTCTGGCAAAATATATTATTTTCAGTAAAAAAAACAAAACCCCAAAAATTGTAAAATAAAGTAAATATTAATCTTATAACTGTGGAAGAGGATTTTGAAATTTATTCTTAGCTCTAATTAAAGCTATAAAACTCATCTGTATTTAAAATACAAAAATGTTTGGGTATACATATGCTTTTTTACTTTAAAAGCGATATTTTCGCCTGGGAATTGCCTATATGGACTTAAACATAAATAAACATTTTTTTTCGCAAAAGTGCAATTGTTTCCAAAATCGATCTTTAAAAAATACATTTACGGTAGAGTGTACACAACTACATAACTATACATACATACATATGCATAAGTGTACTTACATGTGTGTACGTACAGACGTTCATACAAATAATAGTTATGCCGCCCATTTTATTTTCAGACTGAATTTTGTATACCAAGCGTAGGTTTTCGTTCCCTTGAAACGACATTCTGACTAATTTTTCCAGTCAACTGCACTTTTCCCTGTTGTTCTTACTCGTTCATTTGTGTGTGTTTGCTCGTTTTTTACTTTCATTCCTTTTTCTTTTCATTTTTTGTTAGATTTTGCTGTTGTTGTTTTTCCGTTGCCTTTACTGCTGCTTCGTAATTTTTGCTTTTTAAATTAATTCCAAAAACGTTGTCATGCGCAGGCATTGCCTTTAAAATAATAATGGAACCCAAATTAAAAAAAAAAGCGGCAACCGAAAGAAACTGGCTTTCCGCGGCGGAGTAAATTTGACGCGAAAGATTTTAGCTTTTCTATTCGACGATAATATTCAAATTTTGTGACAAGTATGCATGTATGTGTATTAAAGTTATAAGGTACAAATTCGCCATTATAGTTCCCGTAGGGGTTGGCCGTCTAACACTAACGGTATAATAGAAGTATATTGAACATACATACATACAAAAATAGATCGACAACTTGCTGAGCATTGAACAGTTACTAAACTCCTCAGGGAGTCGAAGTTCGATTCACTAGATTTAGCAAATATAACTTAAATTATGTTAGCAGAATACTGTTTACATGACAACTATAACAGGAAAGTTAAATATGTTACACTCACCGATAAATTTGATAAATTACAGAATCTTAGATAATAATTTCTTGTGATTTCAGGTATCATCTATAAACCGCGTTTTACGAAACTTGGCGGCACAAAAAGAGCAACAAAGTAGTGGATCGAGCCAGAGCATCAGTTCGCATAGCAATCCCAACCCAAGCCGAAATGGAACACCTAATACCGTTATAGTTAGTGGACTGTCGAGCAGCGCCGGGTCAAGCTCTACAAACGATCTGATACAAACAGCGACACCACTAAATTCATCAGAGAGCGGTGGGGCTAGTAACTCTGGAGAGGGTAGCGAACAAGAGTCGATTTATGAAAAGCTCCGTTTGCTAAATACTCAAAACGGCTCGGTATTAGACGCTCAGTGCCAGAGTCAGGGTCAGCTTATTACAAGCATGCCACACCATTTCAGTCCCATATCCCCCCATGTGAATCACTCGCTACAACAACCCCATGGACACAATCCACAGCAGGGCTGGCCACCTCGACATTATTCTACTGGATCTTGGTATACATCACCTCCAAATAACAGCCAAAGTGCTGCTTCATCAGAAATTATAGCGTCTACAACTGGATACAATAATGTCCCTACAACGGTTCCTTGTCATTCTCTAAGCCCTCGAACTGATCTTATAGATATCGGGGCGCCAAATGTTCATTTGAGTAACTGTTCTATCACCGAAGACGATGCCATACTTAAAAAAGGTAAGATTTTTCAAAGTATAATTTATATTAGTGTTTTGATGTGGTTAAGAGTGTAATTTCTCATTTATTATTTCTCTTGCAAAATAAAACAAAGATATTAAACGAGTTAAGACCTTACTTACTTACCTGTAACCTGCACTTAACTGGAATTGTGTATTAAAGAAACAAAGCTATTTAGAAAAAGAGGTCAAATGAAATTCTTAATAAGCTTCAACAGCCCATAAAGCCATGACAGTCTGTCTGCTCGTCCGTCCGTATGAAACACTGTCTTATTGTCTTCGACAGCACTATTATGGTTGCACGCAGATAAGATAGTTTTGTAATTTTGCCACCCCCACTTCCGTTCCCGTGAATTGAAATCTACAGTCGAGTTAACACAACTGTAAGATAACCGCTTCCCATTTTGAATAACAGCAAAACAGTGCAGTATTATTCTTATAATATACCAATTAACAGTGAATTTACTCAAATCGACCGAATGCTATTTTTAGTATATTTATGAACTTTTACATTCGATATATACCATAGATGTAAAAATATACCAGATTGTCAGCCAAATCAGCTAGAACACCATTGCAGTAGGCATAATTCGCAATACAAAATTTTTTCTTTAATAACTTCTACAAATTTTATCCGATCGCAACAAAATTCAGAGTAATCATAAATACTATAGTTATTCGAGTATTATCAATTGGCGGGAGCGGAAGGGGCTGATAGATACATACATTTCGTGCCGGCACAAAGTTATAAATCCCTTCTACTCTATGGGTAGCGGGTATACAAATTTAATAACGATCGCAATTTCAAAGCAGGGTAACTAATGTGATTTGGTTGCAATCAAATAACAATGTAAGTAATTTAAGAAATAATATTATATGTCAAAAAACGACTGCTGCTGACAGGTATTTTATACTCTATGGTATTATATTAAATGTACTAGTATATTGGTATACCAAATATAGTTTTGGTATATTTTTGCATAATTTTAAGAGTTTGCTCTTATTGAAAGAATATACTTTATAAGTTTTAGTTACTTAAAACTAACTAACATTGTCAATTGAAAAGTGGGGTATAAAAACGTAAACGTTCTGTGTGAGTTAGTAACCTAAACTTAGCGATAAAATTCTTTCGTAGTATGGGCCAATCAAAAAGTGAGTGTTTGGTCACGTGCTATTCATATTTACGCATGTACGACAATTTTTTATACTCACCCAAGCGTCGACCGACTGCGTAGTCGATGCTAAAATCAAGTAAAGTAAACGTTGAATGACGTTGCTCAAGAAGGAGGAACAGATAATTCATTTTAGTGTGTGAGAGCGTATGCAAATGTGTAGAAAAATACATAATATGCACGGTAATACTAATAACGATTTCGTAGTACTCTACCTACTCTACCTTCAGATTTTCTTGCATGAGGTCAATCGTGCGAATATTGGATACAAGTAAATCACTGTCACTGGTTGTAACGTGAATGTCGTTTTCATAATTAAATACAATTCTATTCATATAAGAGATACATCGCTGTCTACCCGTGATAAATATTTCTTTTTGCTATTTTTCTTTTTGTTTGTTTATTAACATAGTTTAATATTATGATGAGCACACAAAACACAAAATTTTACAAAATATTTAGATATATACATACATACATATGAGTTAGTTATAACTGAATTAGAATTAAAATTACATGAAATCGCCAACTATAAAATTTTAACACTTCAATACAAGATCAGATATGTAACTTCTTATGTAAGCGTCAATATGTACAAAAAACGAAACGAGATTGTTGTATGTATATTTATTCAGGCTCTTATAATTAGTTTAACCTCATCAACACAAAGATTCTGGTGAACCAAATCTCTGTGGGTAAATTTCAACCGCGTGTTTGTGTGCAAGGCAGCTACTGTATCTGTATAATCCGCAATCCGTAGCCTTCGGCAACACGGTAACGGGAGTTTGCTGTCGTACTTGACAAGGTCTTCCCTAAACCGTGTAGTTGGTTTAATACGATTTACAGACTCATTTTACAGGCGATGACACTTCATTAAACGCCAAACCATTGGGGGGATGTAACCATAGTCGCAAGGGTTGTGCTGGATGGAGTGAAACCGAGTGTGGAGAGTATGGAGTACGGTTATAAAGTGTTCAGGGCGTAGTGATGATGGGGTGCATAAATAGAAAAAGAACAAAAAAATACATATTTATAAAATCGTATAGCTTTGAAATCCTCATACCACAATTATCGCCTTATCAGTTTGTATTTCTAATATATTCCACCATGGACGAATGTATTCACTCTCTAGCTTCAGTTGTCTTTTATTCTCATGCTCTCTTGTTTAATCTTCCATACTCCCTTATATCATCGACGCTATCTTTTACTTCATGTCGTTGTTGTTGTTGGCTGTCACATTGCAGTTTATTTGGCAAGTGACGTGTTCCCTGAACTGGACTTCGTTGGGCCCTGCAAGAACCTGCGGCATATCTCAGAGCTATCAGCATCTATTTGCTCTGTCAGATTCACTAATACTCACTGCCAGTTACACACACACAGACACATTTAAATACATGAATGAAAAGTGACAAGCTGAGATCCAAATGTTGTGGCCTGCGGCATTTTTGATGTGCATGCGAATCTTAATAATAATATTGATGTTAATGTTACTTGATATTTGTATGTAGCTCTCAATGTTTCATATGCTCATAACGTTTCATATGGCATGTAATCGTGTTTATTAAAAACTTTATTGAACTTGCAAATAGTATGCTATCTTACTATCTTAGACATTTCAGTCGCTTAGTTTGAAAACATTAGACATTTTAATACATTTTATGTATTTTTATTTTCAATTTCCCTATTTACAGAGCTCGATGGCCAACATTCGGACGAAACAGTCTCCGGGGAAGGAGATAATTCAAACGGTGACACATCCAATACTGGAACTACGGAAGATGATCATGCCAGAATGATACTAAAAAGAAAATTACAAAGAAATCGTACATCATTTTCAAATGAACAGATTGACAGTTTAGAAAAAGGTAATTTTATTTTGCAAAAAGGAAACATTTAAAACCAAATCAACCACAACTCTTGCATCGTGCTATGCTAAACAACTTCTTTTAAAAACTTTTTTATATAAGGATATTATGAGAGATTTCATAGTTCGAAATTTTTAGCCAGAATAATACGTAAAATGTGAATAGCAATTAAATGTTGCCCTCTTCAAAATCAAAAAAAAAAATGTTTTTAAATGTATTCTCATATGTGGCTTTATTTTCAGTGTAAAGTCCACCCATTAGCGTTTTATATCCTGCTAATCTGTATCAGTCGCCTCATTCGACCTGCTGATAACGCATATGCTTAGACATATTTATATTATATATATGTACGTACATGCATACACATATACATACATACATATATGGGCAAATCCCACGTGTCGCACGCTACATTCGCACGATTTTAGCTAATGAAAATCAATTTTTTGGGGGGTTTTTAATCGATTTACCGTAAACTTTTGTTATGTCACTGTTTTGAAAATAATTAATAAAATTGTGACGTGTCGCACGCTACATTAAGTGGAAGTTAGTTTTAAAATTTTCATTTCAAACGCAATTTTTAGCCAATTCTGCAAAATAAAGCCTATGAAAGTTAATATCCTAAAGAAAGTTAAGAATATTAGAAGACAAAAACCGACCGTTTGGTCTTAATAATGTTTATAGATTTTTAGCAAAGCCGTAAACCCATTGTGTCGCACGCTACGTGTCGCACGCTACACTTTTTCCGCTGGCATTAACATAAGACAAAAATCTTTTTATTTAAACTAAACATTATTTATTATATTCATAAATGTGCCTAACAATTATTTCAACGTGATTTACTTTTGATTTGTATGTGAGCCCAAGCAGAGGCAAAAAATTGTGAAGAATACAATAGGTATTTGAAGGTGTGCGCAGAGCACGAATTTAAGTAAAATTATGAAAATTATAAATAAAATTGGGTTTGATACAAATTTGTGCATTTATAATGATTGAAATTTCTTTTTTGCTTTAAATTCTTAAAATGCCATATCTACTTTAATGTTCCATATAAAGAAACATTACAAAATGTGAAATTTAAAAATTGGTCGCTGGTGGACTGTTTCTGGGATTTGCCCATATGCGCCTTTAGAATTCTTGGATGATTTTAATTTACATATGTATTTTTATATCATACGCTATTTCTAGCTTAGATAGATTTAGATAAAAAATATTGAGTAGTTAAACATACATTTTTAACAATACTTGATCTTTTTCGACATAAAAATGTAATTTGATTTTGCACTCTGGCATCTTACGTCACTTCTTTCTTTAAGCATCCACACATAAATAAAAACTACAATTCTCCCAAAGTTGTATTTAGTTTGAAATTTTTTTGGCTTTGAGTTCTGCGGCACCCCTGAATACAGATCGGAAAATAAAAATGTTCTTTGTTTTAATTTCAGAGTTTGAAAGAACTCATTATCCAGATGTCTTTGCCCGTGAGCGATTAGCTGGGAAAATTGGATTACCCGAAGCGAGAATTCAAGTCTGGTTTTCAAATCGGCGTGCAAAGTGGCGTCGAGAAGAAAAGCTAAGGAACCAACGTCGAACTCCAAGCTCGACTGGCACCAATGCAACACCGTCTACTTCGTCAGCAACCGTTTCTATTACAGACAGTCCCAATAGTCTAGTTGGCTGTTCTCCTCTTTTGGTTGCTTCCAGTAGCAGTAAGTAAATCCTAATAAGCACCATCATAACATTTTTTACTATAATAGTGTAGAATTTAATGTGGAACATCCATCGAAATTAGAATTTTACCTATTAATATATATTATTATGCAGATTTGTAAATCCTTCAAAGCAAACCGTAAATGCTACAGAATTTTGAGCTGAGTTTCAGTCATTATTCGGACTTTTTTTTGTCACGTAAAACGTGAAATCAAAAAAATAAAAATGTTACCCCACTTCGAAAACACAATGGCTCGAGATATTTTCTGATATTTGATTGTTTTAAGTGTGAAATCCATTTATTATCGTTGTATTTTATAAATTATATACTCATAAAACGTGATCATTATTTCAATACAGAAAAATTAATTAGTTTTCTCTTATAAAAAGGGAAGTAGTCTGGCGGCACTATCTTATATTTCTAAACTGACTGATTGCCTGTGAATTTTTGCTTACATTTCGGCAGAATTCAAATTAATTTTGTATCAATTAAATTAATTTAATTTAATTTTCTGTATTGAATTTTCGATCTTTTTGTTGCAGAAGACATCGCATGGATGTTTGAAAAAACTATGTCGTTTTTATACCCGCTACCCATAGGGTAAAAGGGTATTATAACTTTGTGCCGGCAGGAAATGTATGTAACAGGTAGAACGGGGCATCTCCGACCCTATAAAGTATATATATTCTTGATCAGCGTCAACAGCCGAGACGATCTAGCCATGTCCGTCTGTCCGTCTGTGTATCTGTCCGTCCGTCCGTATGAAACACTGTATCGCAGAGACTATAAGAGATAGAGCTATAATTTTTTTTCGACAGCATTTGTTATGTTTGCACGCAGATCAAGTTTGTTTCAAATTTTTGCCACGCCCACTTCCGCCCCCGCAAATCAATAAAATCGAATAACAAGTGTAAGTTTTAAAGCTAGAGCTACGAATTTTGGTATAAACAATAACTACTGTAGTAGTTATGATTCCTGAAAATTTGGTTACGATCAGATAAAAATTGTGAAAGTTATTAAAGAAATACTTTTGTATGGGCAAAAACGCCTGCTTACTAGGGGTCTGAGTTGCTTTGGCCGACAATCTGGCACATTGTGCCGTCTATGGTATATTTTGAATGGTGTACTATATCGATATACCAAACATACCATTTGGTATATTTTTAGTATTTTTAAGTATTTGCGGTATATTTTGAAAATGATACCGCAATATTTTGCCTTTATTAAAAATGGGTAGCGGGTATCTCACAGTCGAGCACACTCGACTGTAACTTTCTTACTTTTTATTAACGCAATTGTTGAACAAATTAAATACCAATATTGCTATTTTCGGACGGACGTAGCTGCCAGTTTAAAAACAAATTTATTTTCTGGAGCTTTGTCGATTTAAGGGCTTCGGATGTAAATCCATTGAGTGGAATTACTTTGCAACTTCCCATGGGAAAGGTACAGTCGATGTAGTTGGTCACAAACAACAAAAAACCTTTTAAATGACACGTTAGACTTTTACCACTGTGGCCAACAACACATAACTGGAATCAAACTGTTTTATATTGAAGCAGATACAATTAATAAAATGTCAACATCTTTAATTAAGAAATGGGAGGATATACCGGATATTCCAGGTATCAGAACAATACATTCCGTTTATTCTGATAGCAATGTTAAATTAGGCACATCTAGGACGGCCTATTCATTAAAAACCAAAATATTATAAATGTTTCATTACTTCTTAATATTACTTACTAGTTGACCCGGCGAACTTTTATTTCTGTATTTTAGTACATAAGTTGCTCTTCACCTGAGTACCTTGTGACAGACGACAATTTAAATTTTAAGTTTAAGTTTTTGACAACATAATCCAACAATTTTTTTTAATTTTACATTTTTTTCAATTATCAAAAATTTTCCAATTTTTAATTTCTGAACTTTTGCCGATTATTAAACTTTTTCAATTTTCTAAAAAACCATTCATTATTTTATTTATTTATTATTTATTTATTTTTAGTTTTTTTTTTCATTATTTAAGATTCGATCGTCTTGCGGCATTGCTGAATGTAGACAAATGTATAAATACATAATATCGTACTACTGTGGGCAAAAAGTAGTAAGACTTTTTAATTTATATTTCGTGCGGAAATCCATTCGTCGAAATATTTTGTTTCTAGGTTGGCAAGACTGTCAGTAACTTCTATGCCAAATATCACATCAAAATAATCATTAGTGTTTAATATACATATGCTTGTTTGTCCGAAGTACAAAAAGTGCATTCGGCGATTTTTACAATGAGTGAAATTATTCACCAAAGAAGTTCCATTAAATTTTGTGTGCGGATCAAGTTTCGGGTGCCGAAATGTTCCAAATTGTTGCAAAAGGCCTTCGGTGATTCTATTGTGTCACAAAAAAATGTTTATAAGTGGTAAAAAGACTTCAAGGAGGGTCAAGAAAGAGCACGTCAAAGTCGTTCAAAAATCAAGGTCATGATGGCAGTTTTTTTTTCGATTTTCGTGGTGTTGCGCACTATGAATTCCTTCCATCCGGCCAAAATGTTAATAAGGACTATTATTTGAACGTTATGCGTCGTTTTCGTGAAGCAATTCGTCTAAAAAGACCAAAATTATGGATCAACAACTGTTGGTTTTTGCATCACGATAATGCACGGTCGCACACTGCATTGATTCTTAGTGACTGTTTTGCCAAAAATTCAACCAATATCGATCCACAACCACCGTATTCGCCTGATTTAGCTCCGTGTTACTTCTGGCTGTTCAGAAAACTCAAACGATCGCTCCGGGGAAACCGTTTTGAGTCAATTGAAGACATTAAACGAGAATCGCTACGCGCATTGAAGGCTATTCCGGAAATCTACTTTAAGAACTATTTCGAGGATTGGAAAAAACTTTTGCAAAAGTGTATTGTGGCCGGGGGGGATTACTTTGAGGGGGACGAAATAGATTTGGCCGAATAAATAAAGAATTTTTAAATTATGAACAAAATGAATGATACGTACGCTCACAGTATAAATTGCTCTGTCGAACGGGATAAAAAGTATTCTATGTCCGTGTCCTGACTCTAAGCTACCTCCCTACCAATTTTCACTCAAATCTGTTCTTGATTTATAAGTGCACAAACATTACACGACTTTCATTCGGTACGTACTTCATATTTAATAAAAAATAAATTCTTGCTTTAAATTGTATTAGACACATTAAATTGACTTTAATTCTTTTTTTTTTAAGAATTATGAAGTTATTCATCAATAAAAGTAGTGGTAAAAAATAAATAAATAGAGCAAAGGGGGAAAATCGTATGTCCGCTACCAGAACTTATTTAAATTAGAAATAAATAAATGGAGATATTTTCTTGGGAATAAACTTGATAGAAAGCTACATGAATTTATTTTAAAGGAAAGTTATTGCTTTAGAATATTTCGTCCTAATTCGCAGATTTTTGCATTTTACTAGATTAAGCCAAGGTCGACTTCCTTTTTGCGTACGTTCGCCACCCCATGTTTTTTCCAAATATTATAAAAATTAAAACTCGATAAGCCACATAATTTATACTAACCAAAGAGCTAAATAAATGCTATCGAAAAGCAAAAAAATAACAAGTAAGAAAGTTACAGTCGAGTGTGCTCGACTGTGAGATACCCGCTACTCACTTTTAATAAAGGCAAAATATTGGGGTATCATTTTCAAAATATACCGCAAATACTTAAAAATACTAAAAATATACCAAATGGTATGTTTGGTATATCGATATAGTACACCATTCAAAATATACCATAGACAGCACAATGTACCAGATTGTCGGCCAAAGCAACTCAGACCCCTAGTAAGCAGGCGTTTTTGCCCATACAAAAGTATTTCTTTAATAACTTCCACAATTTTTATCTGATCGCAACCAAATTCAGGAATCATAACTACTATAATAGCCATTGTTTATACCAAAATTTGCAACTCTGGCTTTAAAATTAGGCTTGTTATTCGATTGTTTGATTTGAGGGGGCGGAAGTGGGCTTGGAAAAAATTTGAAACAAACTTGATCTGCGTGCAAACATAACAAATGCTGTCGAAAAAAAATTATAGCTCTATCTCTAATAGTCTCTGAGATCCAGTGTTTCATCGTCTCGGCTGTTGACGCTGATCAAGAATATATATACTTTATAGGGTCGGAGATGCCTCCTTCTACCTGTTACGTACATTTCCTGCCGGCACAAAGTTATAATACCCTTCTACCCTTTAAGTAGCGGGTATAAAAAGTTTCAGGAACCTTTTGTTTTAAATTTTATTTTTAATTTAAAGCGTACGAACGTACGTTCGCGACCCGTGGAAATGCCCATATACAATAATAACTATAGTCTTTGTGATTCCTGAAAATTTTGTTGCGATAAGATAAAAATTGTGGAAGTTATTATAGAAATAGTTTTGTATGGGCAAAAACACCTAATTACTTGGGGTCTTAGTTGTTTTGGCTGACAATCTGGTATATTTACCATATCAATATACCAAATATGCCATTTGGCTCACCTTTTATCATTTTGTGGTATATTATTTCGGTATATTTTTACAAAAATTTAGCAATATTTTGTTTTTATTTAAAATAGGTAGCGGGTATCTCGCAGTCGAACACACTCGACTGTAGCTTTTTTACTTCTTTATTTTATACTAGTAAGTTTTTCAAATAATTTCGTCAACAATTTTATACATGATTTGATCAAAACCATCTGATATTGCGTTGATAGCCCCATTAGTCAATAGCCCCAATAGTCAATGAATCGATCTAATTAAATAGTCATTTTATTAATCTCTACGAAATATTCAGGTGGTCTAAATGCTGTAGTGTCACCACATCCCATATCGACCCCAACAGGCGGAGCGGAGACTTCCGAAGCGCACATTTCAACTTCTGGATGCGCCCCTCATGCTCGAACTGGAACTCATGGCATTGATGCATGTCGTTTAAATGAAGATGTCGAGGGCTCTTCATGTTCACCGGGAGTTGGAGCTAATCAACATCATCACGTTGCTCACACACTCGTCCAATCGATATCACCGCGCATTAATTTTAATAACGGCTTCAGTAACTCAATGAGTGCCGTGTATTCGAGTATGCATCATAATACTTTATCGATGAGTGACGGATATGGGTATGTAGAAAGTTCTAGTTCTCACTATAATTCAACTGAGTCTCTACATATCGTGTACTTGATTTATTTCAAAATCTGTATAATATAAGTATCATCGGCTACAGTCCCTTATGTACTGCAATCCAAACGTTACGTTGCTATATTTCAGTTCGAAGATAGCATGGGCTCTTCGTGCTTCCGTATAGGATGTAGTTTTAGGACAGAATGACATATTGATAAAATAAATACAAGCAATGATTAACAAGGAATGCTATAAGGAGGATTGTAGCACTAACCATATAATACACAGATACTCCAAGTTTTGAAGCAAATCAAAATATTTTCAACGCATTATTGCGCTGTGCTTTCGTTTGTATGTATCTATGCGTCTAATGCTTGCCTATATTGCTATATATGTATATGCACGTGAAGTATTGCAACTGCGCGGCTAGAAACTAGCGCAACTCAATTTTTTTTTTCCTGAGACGAAAGTGTCGAAAATTAAGACTACAACAATTGCTCGTGTCTTATACCCCGTTTCCACAGCCACTCAGTTCTTCTACGTTCGTTCAAGTCCCCTTTTGGCGTTTCCACAGCCACTCAATTCTTTTACGCTCGTCTAAGTCCCGTTTTGGCTTTCCACAGCCACGAACCAAGAAGTATGGCAAATGGCAAAGTATGGGTAAATTTCTTAATACGGGCGCCAACTGTTCAAATGTAAACAAAATTTTTTTTAAATTAAAAAATTTTGGCGAAGATTTGGACGAAGTGGAGGAAGATCTAATGGAAGATAGGCCATCAGTTGGGGCCTTTTGTAAGTAGATTTACTGACGGAAATGTAATATTTACATATTTACATAAGTACATTTACTTTTTACTCCTCACACATTCGTACTTCGCAGACCTCAATGCCGCCAAATTTTCATCCCACAACTCAACAACATAATTCCGAGTTTTTATACCTGATACCCATAGGGTAGAAGGGTATTATAACTTTGAGCCGGCAGGAAATGTATGTAACAGGTAGAACGAGGCATCTTCGACCCTATAAATTAAATAAATAAAATATATTCTTGATCAGCGTCAACAACCGAGACGATCTAGCCATGTCCGTCTGTCCGTGTGAAACACTGGATCTCAGAGTCTATACGAGATAGAGCTATAATTTTTTTTTCGACAGCATTTGTTATTTTTCCTAAAGTTGCGAATTTTGGTATATATAATAATTACTATAGTAGTTATGATTGGTTGCGATCAGATAAAAACTGTGGAAGTTATTAAAGAAATACTTTTGTATGGGCAAAAACGCTTACTTACTAGGGTTCTTAGTTGCTTTGGCCGACAATCTGGTACATTGTGCCGTCTATTTATATTTTGAATGGTATACTATATCGATATACCAAACATACCATTTGGTATATTTTTAGTATTTTTAGTATTTTCGATATATTTTGAAAATAATACCACAATATTTTGCCTTTATTAAAAATGGGTAGCGGGTATCTCACAGTCGAGCACACTCGACTGTAACTTTCTTACTTGTTTTCTTATGGGTTTTGAATGGGGTGAATGTAACATTTGAACTGAACGGAAAAGAACCGAGTTTTTTGGTGTTGTGGAAACGGGGCTTTAGATGTTTGCAGTTAAGTAGCGCACGCACGTGGACTTATAGCCTATTTTCACTGCCACTCAGTTTTTTACGTTTCTAACCGACTTTTTTTCTTATGGATATTTGCATGGGGCGAACGTAACATTCGACCTGAACGGAAGAAAACCGATGTTTTTTGGTGCAGTGGAAATAGGCTATAAGTTGGCACTGCTGATAATTCGTAAGCCCGTATGTTGGGCTTACTATAAGGGAAACGGAAAATTTCACATACATTTAATTGTTGTGTCGGTTAAGTTTGAATTTGCAAATAATTACAAAATTTATAAAATAATATTTTTAATTTCAGTTCCGTGACATCAATACCTACATTCAGTCATTCATCAATGGGATCCTTAGCACCACCATCACCGATTTTGCAACAGAGAGACCTGACACCACCATCCGTATCCATGTATCCGTGCCATATGCCACTACGTCCTCCGCCCTTAGCATCTCATCATAATCTTGTGGGTGTCGGTGCAGGTCTGGGAACATCTTCAAATGAAGTTGCAAATGTCAGCAGCAGTCCAAATATAGCATCAAATCCACACGGCTCGAATGGGACAAAAAGTGTTAATAATGATGTAGCTGATTACGAAGCAAATTTGACTTACGGATTGCCACCGCCTCCACTGCCAATAGCACCACCAACGGCACCAAATTCCCTTAGCATCTCTGCCGCCCATCACCCCCAAATGGAGCATCATCGCCAATCGAATTGTAGTCCCATACAAATGAGCCATGGTCAAAGCTTTGCTAACGATAGTACATCACATGCAATACCGTCATATGCACACATGAGCTACAACTATGCAGCAGCGGCTGCTGCAGCTAACAGTGTAGCACCATCGGATAGCAATCATAATAACTCACACGTTTCCGGAAAACAACAGTTTTTTGCATCTTGCTTTTATTCACCTTGGGTTTAAGATTGTTTCTTGCAAAGCAAAAGCACTATATAACTTTTTTCCATCAATTAAAGATTACATAAATAGTCTTAATATCATATGTAAAAGCATTTCATATCGGTAGAACAATTTAGCAGCCAACTCACAAAACATGAAAAAAACGAATTTACATATCTCTAACTCCGTTTCTTTGTCATAAGCATGGAAGTAGTCAAATACAAATATGTAAATCTCCGCCCAATCATGCCCTTAGTCTATTCAATACTTTTGAAAAGATTAAATAATGTTAATTTAGCTAAAACTTAAGACTTAAATTACTTTTGTTAATCAAATCACAGCGTTTTTCAGGTGCACTCTTAAATTACGGGCTCAGTCTATTAATATTAATTTATCAACATGTATAATTTAAGAATACAAAATTGTATAATAAAATAACGTAAATAATAATGTGAAAGTTGATTGAGATCGTTGCCGAATTTTCATATTTGAGGTTGGATTTGAACCATAAGTCTAGAATATAGATCATATTCTAGCAATAAATCGTAACAATATGAAATAAATGAAATATTTTAAAGCGAGCCACATTCAGCTTAACTAAACGCAATTTTTCCGCGAAATTGCGTAAAAAAATAACATACTTGGTACATTCTTATAACATCCATTTGTTTATACGTACATTTCCAGGATATTTGATATTTAAGAAATAAAGCGCTAGTCCCAGATAAATGAAGTCGCTTTATTTCTGCGCAACTCCATTAAACAAAATACAATGTGTAGCGTGACGGTCACAAAGCCAAATTTAGGAACACAAAGGGTAATAAAGACGGCGACACTAAAATAATATATAGTAACGCGAAACTGATTGAAAAATATATATTGTATGTTCGATTCTAAATACCCAGAAAATCAGAAGTAAGAGTTATTAAAGATACTGCTCTTCTAAATGAATTAAATATTTGAATATAAATGAAAAAATTTTTCAAAGTTTTTCGCGATGATGATTGATGCACACAAAATACATAGGTAATGAAACATTTACGTAAATGGTGCCACAGAAATCAAAACTAACCGAAATCCATCCGACCACCAACTTTAAGAGATCGTAGTTGGAGCAGAAGCGAGATGCAGTAGGTTCTCAAACAAATAAATCTAAAAGCAACGTCACTTTATTTCGCCCTTCCCAGTACAAAATAAATAAGGGGAATCGATGTCAAATCGACTGTTTCACAGACGAAAAAATTTGCAACCTCTTTTATCGTACTGCTATCGGCAAAGCGGTCACATGCAAAAATATGATAAATCTAAAACCATTGGAAAAAAGCGTAGCATTTTCTCGTTAAGAGAAATAGCTTGTTAAAAAAAAAGGTTTTTTCGCAGGTCATTAATTTTGTCCTTGGGATATTGTCGTCATAGAAATATGCAAACAATTTGACTTCATCTGCTTCTTTTAAAATTTTCTTTTATTTACGAAATATATAGTTTTCGCATGTCATTTATCTCGTTTATCAGGGAACTGCGGTTTACCGATTAACTCGACAAAAAACACGACATATTAAAATCTAAAAATATTGTCGGACCCTTAGTTTGGTGTAACAGATTTTCAAATTTTTCGAAGTATAAGATTATCCGAATATTTATGGTGGCTGGTGCCTTTTTAAAATAATTATACCCGCTACCCATAGGGTAGAAGGGTATTATAACTTTGTGCCGGCAGGAAATGTATGTAACAGTTAGAACGAGGCATCTCCGGCCCTATAAAGTATATATATTCATGATCAGCGTCAACAGCCGAGACGATCTAGCCATGTCCGTCTGTGTGTCTGTCTGTCTGTCCGCCTGTCCGTATGAAACACTAGATCTCAGAGACTATAAGAGATAGAGCTTTAATTTTTTTCGAGAGCATTTGCTATGTTTGCACGCAGATCAAGTTTGTTTCAAATTTTTGCCACGCCCACTTCCGCCCCCGCAAATCAAAAAAATTTAATAACAAGCCTAATTTTAAAGCTAATGTTATATACAATAACTACTATAGTAGTTATGATTCCTGAACATTTGGTTGCGATCAGATAAAAATTGTCGAAGATATTAAAGAAATACTTTTGTATGGGCAAAAACGCCTACTTACTAGGGGTCTTAGTTGCTTTGGCTGACAATCTGGTATATTGTGCCTTCTATGGTATATTTTGAATGCGGTACCATATCGATATACCAAATATATCATTTGGCGTATTCTTAGTATTTTTGCAATATATTCGGTATATTTTGAGGAAAATACCGCAAAATATATTTCTTTTATTCAAAATGGGTAGCGGGTATCTCACAGGCGAGTACTCTCGACTGTAGCTTTCTTACTTGTTTTTATTCCCTTTTTGCAAACACTATTTAAAACTATTTAAAAAAAGTTTGAACTTTTAAGAAATAAATAATTTTTTGTTGTAATCAGGTAATAATACAATTGGGCAATTCTCCGATGTCGAATGTGACATTTTTACAGATTCAAACTGCAAACATCTAAGACACGAGCATTTGATGTCGTTTTCATCTTCGACACTTTCGTCGTGGCAAAACCAAATTGACTAGCGCACGTTGGTTGCCAAAATATAGGCGATACCAATATAGGCGAGCATAATGTAACGAATATCGAATTCTATTGGAGCTGGTGTAAGGTTTATACAGCATGGCGTACACGCCTCTCCGGACTTTGGTCAGTAGCATGGGGTTAATGAAAAGGGTCAACTGATATTGCGCAACACTATACATTAAGAAATCGAGAAGGGGAAGGGAAGGAGAGAAAGGTAGGTTAACAAAGAAGATGGAGCCACTGTCTAGTGCAACACTGGTGTTGTTGTGTGCAGACGCCCACCCTACCGTGATCCTGCATTCGAAATGCAAAAAATAAATGTTGGTAGGATCCCTAAAGGAAAGTGAGTCGGCTAACACCTACTCTTGCTCAGTGATGCATGTTTCCAAATAAAATAGAAAATTAAGTGAACATATTTAATTTACTACAGAAATAACTCACATAAATAAATTAATAAATATTTTAAAGGACTAACATGATAAGTATCAAATAAGGCCAAAAGATAAATAAAGAATAAAAAAATGTAACCTATAAATATCAACTATGATCTTGCATAAATATAATAAAAATAATTATTTTTGGTTCTATAAATACTAATAAATTAAGAATTAAGCAACATGATAATTTAAAACGGAGTAATTTAAATCATTGGGGATAGAATGATGGAGTAGCACACCGCATATAGCAAACATTAAATAAATATCTTCCAGTGCGTAAACCTCTCCGTAAACAAATTACATGGGGATTAGCTAATGACTGTCACCCAAAGCAAGTAGCCAGCAAGCAAAGTTAGGAGGGCTCTAAATTATGTGTCCGAAAAGAGCTAAGATCGATTTCGGAGCGCAATCAGTGCACTCTAAACATCGAGTCATAAAATTCTCTTTTGTCTAAGCATAGTCGTAGTTAAGGTAAGTAATAACAGAGTAATACATTTTCGGACTCTTTTTTGGGCACTTTATGACAGAAAATGCTCATAAAAAACTATCAGAAATCTGTCAGAAAACGATCAAATTGCTCACTGAGTATGGATATTGCCAGAAAGATTTTTCGTTGTGTTAGTGATTGTCAAAGTGGTTAAGCTGTGCGGCATAATAATGATTGAGTTTTTGCGCATGCGCAAAAGCCGATTGCTATGACCTGCAAGTGAAGAACAAAACAAACATACACTAGTCGGCATAATTATTTTGACGAAAAACAAATGGTTAAAGATTTTATGTAACTTTGCAATGATTTAATATAACTCAATGATTTTTTTTCTGTATTACTTAGTGCTTAAAAATAATGAATTCAACATTTTGCCATATGAACTTGAAAAAATATAAGCTAAAGTAATTTTCATGTCGTGGCATAAGTATTTTGACAAGTACCTTTTAATTTGAATAACAAAGTTTAAACTCAAAAAAACTAAAGGCAAAAAAAGGAAAATTGTCTCCTCTCTGGTTTTATTCAACGATACTGTTCTTTTACGTTTCATAATCGGAGAGTCTGTTCTAGCGGGGCACGCTATAGGGTCCGGCTTCTGCTCGTCAACTTTGGGGGTGGTGGTCTTGCTTGGACGGACTCTATCACTTACCACACATTACTATTATTAAATCCAGAATTGAGCGTGCTTGCGACAAATAGAAGGAACAGATAACTAGACCCGAAAAATTCGAAAAATAAATTCGGAAATAAAGAAATACTTATAAAATTAGCAAAAATTATTATAATAACAATGTGAAAGCGTGGAACCAAAAATCAGGGAAATATAAAGAAAAATATCTATGTAATCATGCCATAAACCAAAATTAAATTGTTAATGAGTTGAATTTTGGGATATTACAAATTTGTCTTAGTTTGCGTGTTACGTTAGTTATATAAATTTGCGCTCATAAATTCTTTAAATAAAAATTCTTGTTATGTCGGTTCTAATTGGTTCAATCAGTAGAGAGAGGAGTTATTCACGTCATATATGTTAAATTAATGAAAAATTTTCAATGTATAAATAAACCACTCACTGCATATCCTTCGGCGAAAGATCGATCTCTGCTTAGGCTTGCTGTAAAAGAATTTAACACCATAGTATTTTCAAGAAATCGGACCTTTATACGAGAATGGGAATTTAAAATAAATTGATGGCCAATTGCTTCAGGAAATTTAAAAAAAAAAATTTTCTTTTCACTTCACTTTCTCTTGCATATTTTTTTTTCTAAGGAAACTACTTCAGATTATTTCGTATTCACTATTTTCTGTATTTTCTAGAAGGGCAATTAAAACTAAAGATTAGATGGTAAGAATGAAGGAAAAATATAATATAGAAATAGACATTTTGAATTGGCTTTAATTAAGGTGACCAGATTGAGGTTAAAGAAATATTGGTTGCAAAAAATGTGTCGCAGGCTTGGCAAAAAATAAAATTTTCGATGAATTTTCCAACGTTGATTTCGGCTCAACAGCCTCATGCTCGCAAGGCTTCGGCTGCCTCAGAATACCTTGCACCTTCGTACGGCTCGTCTTCCGGCAGAAAAAAAAATTAGATTTCTGCAGCCTTTGAGGTTAGGTGTGATTGTGAAGCGGCCATTTTGTACTTCTCACATTATCTGAAGAGACTCTGGTCGATTCTAACCTCGGCGCCTCCACATGGAGGGCTCCTGGGGTGCTTGGTGTGGGCCGCAAACGAACTGCCAATTTAAACAGCCACAATAAGTACCCTGGACACAAAGCAAAAATTTCCCATAATCACCTGCCAACTTCCAGTGGGATCGACAGAAAAAAATTGAAAAAAATAATTTCGCCGGCGCTCCGCAGCCAGCCAAGGGACTCCAATTAGGCTGTCTCTTTTCGCTCTTCTCCGTTCGCACTAGCCGTCTCGCACATAACAAATATCCTAGATTTGCGTATAAGGATAAATGAACTAAAACCGACGCATCCGGATATTCGGAGACTTACGAGGTTTTGTTTTTTTGAACAAACAACACAACTTAGCACTTGCCGCCTTTGCACGCCGAAAAAAAACTTTTTTCACGGAACGTGACTATAAGCGCGTCTGTACTCTATGACAGTTTCGAACGAAAAGAATGTGAACCGATTAACGTGCATTCCATCTAGGTTACAGGAAATGCAAAACAGAAGATATTACAGCTTTCCTAAGCATCTCTGGTGCAGCTGACCTTACAGCTTTTCTAAGCATCCCTGATGCAGTTCTTGCAAATTCTCTAAGCAGCCCTGACACAGCTGATATTGCAATTTCTAAACATCCCTGCTACAGCTGATCTTGCAATTTCTAAGCAACCCTTATGCAGCTGATATTGCAATTTCTAAACAGCCCTGCTACATCTAATCTTACAATTTCTAAGCAG
The DNA here is from genome assembly GCA_019972355.1 of Drosophila kohkoa. NCBI lineage: Eukaryota > Metazoa > Arthropoda > Insecta > Diptera > Drosophilidae > Drosophila > Drosophila kohkoa. Next base: position 543,093 of record BJEL01000084.1, on the reverse strand, counting down.
CCCTGCTGCAGCTGATATTGTAATTTCTAAGCGTCCGTGAAAAAGCTGATATTGCAATAGTATTTCTTTATTTGTTTTGTTTTGACTCTTCAGTTGCCGCTACAATCATATTGCCTTTAAGGCATGGGGCGTTATCCTGTTGCAGAATAAATGATTGACCAATAAGCCTGTCCAGAAGTAAATGCATTATCATTTAGATCCCGTAAATATTGGCCTTGGTTCATCAGGCCAGTGACAGGAACGAAGTAATCCAATCCATTATACGCTACACATCCCAAGAACATCACACTGATGATACTTCCTTGATTTCATATGTTTTAAAATCAAATTCTTTTAATTGTCGACGGACTGTGCGCTCACTAATTGGCGTTTTAGCTGTCAAATTAAATTGATCTGCTGCGGATTGAGGCTTTAGAAAAACATTTTTTTAAATTCCCGCACAAGGACTCGGTCTTCACTGAGATCTGTTTTGCGCTTAGCACCTGATCTTCTTAAATTACGCATGTCATTATGCTTTTTAAAGTTTTTAATTTGGTAGTACACAGTTTGGCGCGACACTTTAAACTCATTGGCAATGCCTTTGACTGCTATTCCAGCGTTAAACTTTGCTACCATTGAGGATCGGTAACCAAACTTAGCTCAGTAGTTTTACCTATTTTATTTAATAAATCTCTATTTTAATAACAACGTTTAATATTGCTCAAAGTTAAATACAGAAGTTATATCGCGTGCTTAAAAGTGTGAAAATATTTCCATAAAGATGCTGTCAAAATACTTGTGGCACGCAAAAAGCCGTTGTCTGCATGCATTCTTATCAGCAGAAAGAGAATGTGTAGCGTACAACGAAGCTGGTTCGCTGAAGGAAGCTGGTGTAAATGTAGCGCTAAGAAAGGCGTACGCGATCGCTACGGCTGTTGTCTGGTCGGATGGGTGTGGGCAAAAAAAATTATCCTTTCCTCTACGGGCTTCCATAGGTTAACTATATTATTAAAAAATTCGCGTAGTTGGAGGGGGAAAATGGGGGAAGAGACATATAGTATAAGGACAATAAACAAAAGAGTTAGAAGAAAACTAGAGAAAAAACAAGTCAGGGATCTACCTTCGACTTGGAGCACTTCTCCTTTACGGTGCACTTATTGGTGCAGACCCCCACCTTACCATGATCCTGCAAAGCCATAGTAAAAATCAATTTAAATAACAGGACCCCTCGTCACTCAACTCTCTTCATACAACCGCTGGTTTCAAATTAGAAAACGCAATAATAAACACACACATAATAAACATTATAGACACTTTATTTAAACTAAGATACATAAAGAAACGGCAATTAAATCAACCAAAGAAAACATGAACGAAATACAAGAAAAAATATGTGGAAAAATTAAAGCTAAATTGGGTATATCTATTTCATCCATACTTATAAACTATTTAAATAGATAAATAGAATAAATATTAGTAATAGAAATAATTAGCCAATATTTCATACTGCAATTTTAGATATGGATCGCTAATTTTCTCATAGTGTTTATGCAATATAAAACTATTTAATTTTGAGTCCATATCATAGTATGCCAATGGACCATCGGCAAATACTCAGCCCAGAGAAACTTAGGTTTCTCAGGTGTAGCGAAATTACACTGCCAGCAAAACAAAAAAAAAAAACTTCTTCCGGGCTATAAATCTTACATTCAACAGATTCAATGTCAAAAAAAGCTCTGTTACGAACAATATGTGAAAAAAGATATGTATATAAAGCTCACTTACATGGTTCTCCAGCGACGAAAGCTCTTTCTCAGCCGGTAATATGTGTGTGCGTGAGTGTTGTTTTGTTGTTTTGAGCTGTGGAGCAAAAGTTTAAAGCCCTGACCAAAAGCTTTCTACTCGAATGGTGATCTGAGCTTTTATGCCATATATTCCATTGTTTTGGTAAACAAATATAAATTCAATTTTAAAATTGCAAATCTTGACAGAGAACAAATATATTTACGGACAAGATATATGTAGGACAACTTATGGTAACTAATGAAGTTTATTTACCTCTGATACATAGTATAATATTCCATGTATTCATACGTAAATTCACATCACAGTTTTTCATCTAACATATATACATGTACGCAAACAACATATCAAAGGAACAAAATAGAATACAAAAAAAACACACTAATTAAATGGCAGAAGGCCCAAGATAAATAACGCTGATATATACTAAACAACAAAAAAAAAATCTAGAGGCACGGACATCAGCTTCAGAGACAGTTATGCCTTTTGTTGTACGGTCGATTGCACCAATACACCAATGATGGCGTTATCCTTGTTATGCCTCTTGGAAACAACTTCCAGGTAACTTTGAGGTGGCGGCGGCGCAGTATCGCTGCAAAATCGCTCCTTGTATTTGCTGCCTGTTGAGCCACTAAGCTTTTTTAGTAGCTTTATTTGCACGTCTATTGTTTATAAATAAAACACGCAAATTTCGAATTCAATTGTTTATTGAGATGGTACATATGTACGTATATGTAACCACCTTAGAATGTTTGGCTGTGACTTGCGTATTACCAAGCTTCGCCACCGACACGATAACAACAGATTACGATTGAATAGTCAAAACAAGAGTGAAAGGTAATTAGTCGATCGAACTGCAAGCGATCGGTAACAGAGAGCATACAGCGCTGCCTGCAGATGCAGCGCTGCTGGCAGACGCTGTCACAGCATTGCATTAACATGCGCTGTCTGCTGCTCCCGACATACTCCCGCCGTTGAAAGCCTATCTTTCAACATCATCCTTCAGGGGCAGTAGACAGAGTTTGTTTATGGCTCTCCGGGTGCTGGTGCGCAGCGATTGCAGCTCCTTGCCTAGCTCCTTTATCCGCTCCAGCGCTTCCTGATCGCGAATGCGCGTCTGCAGCTGCAGCACTTGCTGCTCGGCGGCATTCAGCTGATCCTGCTTGTGACGCAAAAGATGCTCCAACTCCTGCTGACGCTGCGTCCATTCCACATCCCTGTCGTGCAACTGCTGTTGCAGCTCTTCGTAATTGCGCTGCATCTGCTGCAGCACGGCATTTGTCTCGGGAAGCGTTGTCTGTGACTTCTCCTGACAGCTCAACTTGTCCATCTGCTGTTCGTCACTATCATCAGAAACCTTTTCCGCTGCCATCAATGATGTCTGCTGTCTCCACCACCAGCAACGATCCAACCAAGGCGGGTCTTCTGAAGGATAGGCAATCCATCGCCAAGGTCAATCTGTCCGTCACATAACAAGCCGTAGAATAGACTTGCACCAATCAGCAGGTCCACGCGCTGCAGACGATTGAAGGCAGGATCAGCTAGCTGAATGTTGAATGGAATTGCCCAACCGTCGATGTCAATAGCAAAGTTCGGCTGGCTGTTGGTGATTGTCGATGCCACAACAGCTTGAAAGTTGACCGAGTAGTCGGTGATGCAAGAGCGCATACAAACATTGACCGTGCATCCTTCAACAGAATCGTCTGTGTCCCCGAGGCCAGAAACCATAGCATCTGATCGCGTCCGTTTTAATTGTAACTGTTGGGCTAAATGGGACGTCATCATGTGGATTTGCGAACCGGAATCCAGCAGAGCACGATAAGGAATGAACGACCCAGCACAACTCTTAAGCCAAACAACAACAGTACCCAAGAGCACAGCATCAGAACGAAGACATTGAGCAGCAAGAGAGGTGGAAGCTTGAGGCTGCAAAGCGGCAGACGCATCAGCTGACGAGGCTCGTTGCGATGTCTCGAAATGTAGCAAAGAATGATGCCGCCCACCACAGTTACGGCAAGCGCCAGATGTGCAGGATCGAGTTTGGTGTCCTTTCTTCAAACAGTTAAAACAGAGAGCGAGCTTCTTCACTTCTCTCTACCTCAAGAAGGGAGACAAATTTGCGAAGATGAGGCAGGAATATATGCCGTGACCAGGCGCGTCACAAAACACACAAACATTTGCCTTCCTGCAAACGCCTTCCTGCTGCCGTTATGGCTAAAGTTCCTTCCCAACTGTGAGCTTACTGTGTGAATGACCATAGCGTACTGCAGACTTTCCAGCTTCCGACATCTTTCGTCCAGAAACGTAAAAAACTCAGTAGCAGTCGGCACTTTATTGGCGGCAGGATTGTCCAACGCCCTGCTATCCTCCCACGCCGCCTGAGTTTCCAAATCCAGCTTTTGCAGCAGCTCGTAAATGATAATGCTGTTTGCAATTTCCTCTGGACGGCCCAGAGTCTTTAATGCCCCCATGTGAACATTTACCTTATCGCTAAGCTCACGAAGTTTAGTGGCCACAGATGCTCCTGCCTCCACCTTCTTGGTACCCAAAAGATCCTTGATGTGCGACTGGAACACAAGTCGGTTGTTGATGAACCGATTATCCAATATATCCAGAGCCACACGATAATTGGGCCTCGATATCTCCAACGACCGAACTGCATCCAGCGCTGGACCAGTTAAACACGATAGCAGATGCTGAAACTTTTCAACATCATCTAAGTCGTTGTCCTTGTCAATGACAGACTCGAACATTGACCAAAAACTGGCGTATTCCGTATAAACTCCACCGAACGTGGGAAGTTTGAGCTCGGGTAGACGACGTCTATTAGCGCGGGCACCGAGGCCATTAGCCGAAGGATCGACGGTCTCATCACGCCGCAATGTGGACGATCGAATCAATTGACGCTCACAACTGTCAAAATGCGCCCGAACACGCGATTTCACTTAAAGAAATCGCTCATCGAAATTGTGCCGCGTTTCACTACCGATCTCATTATAGTCAATCTCCTCCAGCGCATTCTGAGCTAAGTCAAATGAAGCTTGAGCACGTTCTAATAGCTCCAACCGTACTGCTAATTAAGATGAATTAAAATTAGCTAGCTTAACTTCAGAAAGCGACGCATCGAGTCTCACAAGGCTATCATAAAGCGATAAAACCTTCCGCTTGAAAAACCGCGCGCGATTTTCGACAGTAGTCGCTTGCTCGTTCATCGAGTTTTCCATTGTTAGGAGTTAACCGCACTTGTGCTAACTGGCAATAGCTCACTTTATATATCAAATTTACTGTGCAGCGCAGCAGAAAAAATGCGTCAAACCGCGATAACAAACGCGCGCGGTTTGCTTAAGCACAGCAGCAGTTCAAAGCCAGAGAAAACGCGTCAACCTCGCGATCACAAACGCGCGCTAGTTGCTTAAACACAGCAATAGCTTAAAGTGAAGCGCACCACGGAAAACGCGTCAATACCGCGATCACAAACGCGCGCGAGTTGCTTACGCACAGCAGCTGTTCAAAGTTAATCAGTTGATTAGCTGATTTAGATCACACAAACTGAGAGCATAAGAGAGAGCAGCAAGGGCAATGTACTGAGCTGCGACAGCGGAGTAGCGGAGCATAGACAAGCGACCGAGAGCGGAAAAGGTGTGCAAGCAACGAAGCAGCGGCGAACATGCGCAAACAACGGAGAATGCAAGAACAGAAATGCACCGCTTGTTAAATATATATGCATATGTACATATATAAATCAATTCCAACTCTAGCACTTTGCACTCTCCAGCACTTGCACTTTCAATGTTTCAACAATTGTTATTGCTTAGTAAACACTTCACTGATTATTTATGCAAATCAATTGCATTCACAACACTTAGCGAGAGTATATTGAATCTCGCCGATGCCTCCAAATGTTGAGCCACTAAGCTTTTTTAGTAGCTTTATTTGCACGTCTATTGTTTATAAATAAAACACGCAAATTTCGAATTCAATTGTTTATTGAGATGGTACATATGTACGTATATGTAAGCACCTTAGAATGTTTGGCTGTGACTTGCGTAGTACCAAGCTTCGCCATCGACACGATAACAACAGATTACGATTGAATAGTCAAAACAAGAGTGAAAGGTAATTAGTCGATCGAACTGCAAGCGATCGCTAACAGAGAGCATACAGCGCTGCCTGCAGATGCAGCGCTGCTGGCAGACGCTGTCACAGCATTGCATTAACATGCGCTGTCTGCTGCTCCCGACACTGCCAGATTGCAGAAATTGGCCTCTCGTTTGCAGCTATCAGCTGATCCGCTGCAGATTTTGAAGCGTTAGTCCTCAAACTTTCAAAGCTTTATCGCAAGCTCTTTGCTGTCGGGTGACTATGCGGAGTGAATGAGATTGGTTTGGTGGCTTAACTTCGTATGAAGCGCCTACACCAACAACATCTAAAAGAACAATTTGAGACTGCGTGCCGTCTGATTTTTAAAGAAAATCAGAGCATTATTATCATATACATATGTAATATCTGCGTGGACGGCACCACACAAAATTCCAAAGATTCTCTCCGCCTGTTGGCTGCTGGCCGAACTGGAAGGGTGATTTCACACAATTTGTTTTTCGCACTATTCACTATTTATTTACTTATGTCACTTGTGTCTTTTAGTCGGCGATATATACAATATATTTTTATAACCGCTACCCATAGGGTAGAAGGGTATTATAACTTTATGTCGGCAGGAAATGTATGTAACAGGAAGAACGAGGCATCTCCGACCCTATAAGTTTTTTTCGACAGCATATGTTATGTTTACTATAGTAGTTATGATTCCTGAACATTTGGTTGCGATCAGATAAAAATTGTGGAAGATATTAAAGAAATACTTTTGTATGGGCAAAAACGCCTACTTACTAGGGCTCTTAGTTGCTTTGGCCGACAATCGAATATATTGTGCCGTCTATGGTATAGTTTGAACTCGACTGTAGCTTTCTTACTTGTTTTTTTTTTTCTCTCTACTTTGTGAGAATTGCCACGACAAAATTAACAGGTGACTTGCGAGAATGAATGACCATCACGAATGAAAAATCTAAGCCTTGTCAAACGAACATTAAACTTTGATGCATTCTTATCTTCCCATTTTCTTTGTCATTCACTGCCTTAAGATGCATCTATCGCTAAAAATCTGTAAGCGATGTTGCCAAGCCACACACACAGATGGCGCTAATAAATTTTTGGGTAACAAAATACAATTATCCTAAAAGTTTATACTAATACTAAACAATTACTATACATCTAACATTTACTAACAAAAATTGGGTTTTTAACATATATAAACATAACTTTAATAAATATATTACATTAACTACTTTTTCTACACATAGTGCCGCGGCGCTGGAGTTTTTTTTTTCCCCTTGGCTAAAAAACTTTGCCTACTTTTAGGCCCAGCAAAGAGATCTGTGCGGCCCAAGCGACCACTGCACTATGGGCAAAAAGTCGCAAAGTGCGGCATTTTTACATTTTTTTTTGTGTTCGGTATCATTAAATTGACTTTATTTTTTGAATTAGAATACTTCAAGAATACTGAAACATATTTTTAAAAAATTTTAGACTTCGTTGGTAATTTGTTATTCGCCCATATTTTAAGACTAGGGTCTGGACCCTCTAAAAAAAAAAAAAAGGCGGGAAAATTTGTGATTTTTTCTGTGAGTTTTATATTCAAATATTAAATCAAACAAAAACGCTTGAATATGGAATTTAATCGTCAATGCATGTAATATTAATTATTGGCACTAAATTTCTTAGTACATGTGATATATTGTCTAATCGTACAATGTGTTGTTGGTATGTTTTTAGGTCGCTGCTAACAAATGTATCTCTGTTTCTGTGGAGTGTAACTTGTGCGTCTAGGCCGGTCGAGGCAATATTAAAGCTGAATGTTTTTAACTAATCTGTTAACAATCAAATAGTGGTTAACATTTTTGCCCGATTTACGGCAAAACTCAATGTTGCAGTTGTATTTACGTCTTGTTATTCAAAGTTGCTTGATTTTTAGAGCAACAACAACCGCCAACAAACTGCTGTGAAGCAGCTTGTTTTGCAAAATATCGATGAAAATAAATTAAGTGATGTTCAGCAAATCTTAATAAAAACAAGTAAGAAAGCTACAGTCGAGTGTACTCGACTGTGAGATACCCGCTACCCATTTTGAATAAAAACAATATATTTTGCGGTAATACTAACAAGTAAGAAAGCTACAGTCGAGTGTACTCGACTGTGAGATACCCGCTACCCATTTTGAATAAAAGCAATATATTTTGCGGTATTATTCTCAAAATATACCAAATATACTGCAAAAATACTAAAAATATACCAAATGGTATATGTGGTATATCGATATAGTACCACATTCAAAATATACCATAGATGGCACATTATACCAGATTGTCAGCCAAAGCAACTAAGACCCCTAGTAAGTAGGCGTTTTTGCCCATACAAAAGTATTTCTTTAATAACGACAATTTTTATCTAATCGCAACCAAATTTTCAGGGAATATAACTACTATTGTTATTACTGTATATACCAAAATTCGTAACTCTAGCTTTAAAATTACGCTTGTTATTCGATTTTTTTGATTTGAACAAACTTGATCTGCGTGCAAACATAACAAATGCTGTCGAAAAAAAATTATAGCTCTATCTCTTATAGTCTCTGAGATCTAGGTGTTCATACGGACGGACGGACAGACGGACAGACGGACGGACGGACAGACGGACAGACGGACAGACGGACATGGCTATATCGTCTCGGCTGTTGACACTGATCAAGAATATATATACTTTATAGGGTCGGAGATGCCTCCTTCTACCTGTTACATACATTTCCTGTCGGCACAAAGTTATAATACCCTTCTACCCTATGGGTAGCGGGTATAAAAATATACCAAATTACATGTGTGGTATATTGATATAGTACCGCATTCAAAATATACCATAGACGGCTCAATATACCAGATTGTCAGCCAAAGCAACTAAGACCCCTAGTACATAAGTAGGCGTTTTTGCCCATACAAAAGTACTTCTTTAATAACTTCGACAATGTTTATCTGATCGCAACCAAATTTTCAGGAATCATAACTACTGTAGTTATTATTATATATACCAAAATATGCAACTCTAGCTTTAAAATTACGCTTGTTATTCGATTTTTTTGATTTGCGGGGGCGGAAGTGGGCGTGGCAAAAATTTGAAACAAACTTGATCTGCGTGCAAACATAACAAATGCTGTCGAAAAAAAATTATAACTCTATCTCTCGTAGTCTCTGAGATCTAGGTGTTCATACGGACGGACGGACAGACACACAGACGGACAGACGGACAGACAGCAGGCGGACATGGCTAGATCGTCTCGGCTGTTGACGCTGATCAAGAATATATATACTTTATAGGGTCGGAGATGCCTCCTTCTACCTGTTAAATACATTTCCTGTCGGCACAAAGTTATAATACCCTTCTACCCAATGGGTAGCGGGTATAAAAAGCTTATTCAGTTTTTCGGATTGAATAACACTAATTTACGAAAATGTTACAGAAAAGCCTGCGCAATGGCTTACATCCTCGTTCATAATTGAGTTTCTTAAGAAGATGTTCCACGCGAAAAGCCTGGTCGTAAACGCTTGACGTATACTGAGGCAGGACCGAGGTTCAAGTGAAATTAGCATTTTAACTATTCTATGAACAGAAAATTCAATGCTATTGTTGCATGCCGTTTTGAAAAGTATTTATGTATATAATACAAATTGCTACATAATGTGAGTTTGAGGTATGCCTATCAAAACTTAAAGTATGTGCTTGATGTACTTATACATTAATACTTATGAGTGGTATCCAATGTCTCCAATTTTGCATAAAGTACTGGTAGATCGGCACTAAATTATGGAAACCTCCGTACTTCTAGGAGTTCTCGGTGAAAATGCATCAGAAGAGCCCAAAAAATTGTAAAAACGCGAAGTGTTTTCTCATGCAAGAAAAACAGTCGGTTTAATGCGTGTTCAGACGTGTTCAATATAGCATTGGATTCCTCTGACCCACTGCTTTCAACTATAATTCTAAAGGAACGCCAAAGATTAAATTACAAAAAAGAATACCAAGAGATGTTATAGCTCTTTTGGAATCTCCTGACATTGAGCTTTCAACAACAGGGGCATGTGTAGACAATAATGTTCATCAGGTAGAAGAAGTCGCAGATAATGAATTTTAAATACTCGGGCTGGATTCCCTGGAGTTGGAGAAAGAGCTTTGAGAAGAAGAAATTATTAACTGGGCATCAAGGTGTGGAGGCACAAAACTTAATATTGGGCCCTAACTAATTTTTAATTTAATTTTTCAGGTATCCATATCAACTTTATAATGCAAATTTGATAAAAAAAATATATTAATTAAAAACATTTAGTACAATTTTATTAAATATATTACATTAAAATATTAAAAAAAAAAAAAAATTTTAGAAAAAAAATCGAAAATTGCAACGTTATGGTAAGGTGGGCGGGAGGTAAGGCGTGGTCCAATTCGAATAAAAAAAAATCCGAAATTCTATCTTTATTTTTTAAGTATGTGTACAAAGTTTCATGTTTCTATCTTCAAAATTGGTAAAAATGCCGCAATTCGGGACTTTTTGCCCATAGTGCACTGCAAATGCAAAAGGTAAACGAAATAAAATTTGACATGCACATAGCTAAAAATAGATTCTTTGTTTTGAGACTCATTTTCGCACCATTACTTGACGACTTCAAGCAAAGCTAAGTTTAATAGTCAAAAAGAGTGTAACATACATACAAAGTGTACATACATGCATTCATATTTATGCAGGTATGTGTTCACCTGCTTTTGAGTGCAATACAGAAACATGAATTTTACTTTTAAATACAAAAATTAAATTTAAAATTTGTTTAGTGTTAATTGTGTCGATGTCACGATGTCGCAGAAAGTATGAAGCCAGCAATAGATGGTAGACTGTGGTGCTTTCGGACATATAGATTTACTCTGGTGTCTTCTCCTCGCTCGTTGCAAGTCATTCAGACGCTAGCGAGTCAAAAGACTGTCAACACCATATCATCAAATGCTAGGTGGGTGGATGTGAAGGACGACATCACAGATTGCTGCACGAGACGTGGAATTCTTCGAGGAGAACGCCACCACCAGTGAACGAAAGCAGCTGTCCAAAAGTCCACGGAGTGGAATCTGAGCTGCGTCGACTAAAAGTGGAAACGATTACTCTTTTGTATAATGCCCTTCACGCTATAGATCTGCCAGAGAACCTACAACTTTAGTCGATCTACAAATCAGAGGAGCGGGAAAACGCCAGCATTACAATTTGGAGAACGTACATGAAGTGCGTAATCTAAGCATACCGATGCATCGCGATGCAGAGCCTGCATTGTAGAGATTTGCAAAGAGTTGATCTTAATGACCGTCTTCTAATTAAGACATTTGATAATGCAGTGCCGAAGCTTTTGCTTGGACTGGATCATGCTCATTTAGGATGGTCTATAGAGAGGAGACAACAACGGGCCCCATTCATCGGTTACCAAGGTGCAGTGGCTGGTCTTTGGTCCAAAATAGGATTGCAGAGGAGTGTCCTCACCGGTAGCCGTGTACTTCGAGATGGAGAATTTGGCGTGAAGCTCGCACCGGCTGTTGCAGCCAGTACGGACACATGAGCCCGAAAGATTTTCGAAGAGACCACGGTGAGACTTAAACAGAGATACCAGACAGGACTCTTATGGAAACACAATGACATTGTAATGCCACGGAGCTACGATTTGGTGTTAAAGAAACTGAAAGAAAAATTAAACGTGACCCACAATTTGGGCAAGCGCACAGGGAAATTATGAATGATTACGTTTATAAATTTATATTACGCTTCGAGCTTGGAGCAGAACGAGTTACATTTAGACAACGAAGACAAACTATGGTATTTGCCACAGTTTGCTGCAAAGAATCCCAATAAGCCAGGCAAGCTGCGACTGGTCCTCGACGCAGCGCCGAAAATTAGCGATGTATCGCTAAATTCGGTGCTGGACAAGAGCCAACACTACACGCCGTTACCATCGGAGTCTGCGGCGATATCAAGCAGATGTTTTACCAAATCGTTATACGAGCAAGGGATAGATGTGCACAACGATATCTATAGCGTAATGGATGATGACTGTAATGTCGGATGGCGCAGCCTGTTCACAGAGTGCGGCATACTACGTGAAGACGCTAAAAAATACGCTGGAGCGCCAGCACACGGATCCTAATGCGGTCAAAGCCATCATGGAATACCACTGGACGATTATGTAAATAGCTTTTCAACTGAAAAGCTATTAATGTAACGTCGCGTGTGAGAGCGATACATGCCAAAGATGGATTCGAGCTCTACCAATTTGCATCCAGCTCGAAAACCGTAGTGGATGCTTTAAGTAAATATGGAGGAGCTAAAAGCGTACAATGGCGTGAAGCTGAGGAGAAGATACTCGTCATGTACTGGCAGACAGCAACGGACAACTTCAAGTTCAACGTGAGATTTCACAAGGTTCCGAAGAGCGTGATGACTGGCAAAAGAACTCCTGCAAAAAGGGAGCTTCTGAGCGTGCTTATGTCAACGTTGGATCCTGTGGATTTCCGGTACTGCCTTATGATTACCGCCAAATGACTGCTGCGAGAGATTTGTCGAAGAGGGATTCACTGGGATGAATCTCTACCGAATGGAATCAGCAACGCCTTTGGTAATTGGTGTCAAGGGATCGCAATCGTGGAGCGATTTCGATGACCACTACTTTAGACCAGAAGAAGTTTTGGACACTCAATAGCGCGCTCGCGTACATTTTGTGTGTGCAAAAACAAAATGTGCTCCCATGCGCACAATGTCCCTAACCCGTCTGGAATTGCAAGCAGTTGTTCTGGGCACGAGATTGATGAACACTGTTAGGCAAGAGCATAGCATCGCCATAAGTGAAACCATGCTCTGGTCCGATTCTCAAACAGTGCGGCATTGGATGAGCAATGCACACCTTCGATACAAGCAATTTGTCGGTAACCGTGTAGCAGAGATTTTGGCGTCGACAGACATCTCTTTATGGCGCTGGGTAGCAACAGCCGGCAATGGGCGGTTGACGACGCAACGCGGGCGCAATCAAACATGGATTTAAGTCAAGAGTCACGGTGGCTGAACGGCCCCAAAGTCCTGCGCGATCCCATTAGATATTGGGCACAAGCAAAAGCACTGAGTGCTTTGAGTAAGTGAATTAATTTGTCTTAATCACTTTGCATCCTTTTTTCATATATTTTCAGAGATTCTCAAGCTATACACGTCTGCTAAGTATTACTGCTTGGGTATAGCGCACCACGATGCCGTGGTCATGAGCAACATGGACTCACTTCGTCTGAGTATAAAGATGTGAAGTACTTATTGGTAAGACGTGTAGAAGGTGAATCGTTTCCGGCGAGCTGCTTACAAAAAGGAATCGGTCGTTGGGAGAAGCCACATATTTGGATAAATAGGAATCTTGGGAGCGTATAGCAGGGTGAATGCAGCCCTATGCATTGTTTATAGCGCTAGAAGGCCGATCATACTCTCCCATCGTCACATATTGACGGAGATTATGGTACACCATAACCATTCGAAGCTGAATCATCTGAACCTGGATGCAACCATTACCGAGATTCGCAAAGGTATTCGGTGACGAACTACTGAACGTTATCATGCTTTACATGCTAGAGGGCGCATCCAGTACAGCCGATGATGGCGCCTCTGCCCTTGGATCGCCTCAAAGCCTATACCTTTGGACCGGTACTTGCGGTAGCCGGTCGCCGTAAGGAGAAGAGATGGGTCCCCTTGCTTACATACCTCAAAACAAGATCGATTCATCTGAAGATGAAATACGACCTTTCGACGGATGCCTCTATAATTGCAATGCGCAATTTTATGTATCGTCGTGGACTAGTTAAGAGACGAGAGGCTATGAAACTCGAAGAAGTCTTGGAGCCAGAGAAGATTCAAGACGAATTGACCTCCCAATCAATTTGAGGGAGGCGTATGGGAACGTATGGTGCAGTCCGACAATAGAGTACTGCGACATACGTTAAAGGATATATCACCTAAGGAACAAGTGCTGCAGAGCCTTTTTAATAGAGTCGGAGAACATCATCAACTCTCGTCCGCTTACCCACTTGCCGCTAGCGGATCAGGAGGCGCCTCTGACTTGGTGGTGGGCGTATCGAATACCCAAATACGAGATTCGTCGAGGAACTGAAGCTTGACAATTGCATGATGAGGGCAGAGATTGGCGTAGGGGAATCGTCGAGGAGATATACACTGAAGTTGATGGAGTGCCTCGTCGTGCAAGTGTGCGCATAGCAGATGGAGACCGAAACAGGGCGATGATGCGCCTCGTCTCCAAGCTGGCTTTTTAGATGTAAGTTAAGTGGGTACTTCACGGGAGAGTGGATGTCGCGAAGCGATGTAAATAAGTTTGAATCCTGATTAGTAGTTTTTGTGACCGATAGTTAAAAGAATGACCATTGTGACGGTCACATCCTATAGTATTTAAGCAGCTGACAGAATATTGCACGTTCTAGTTCAGAATTAGAGGAAAACACTGCGGTAAGAAATAAGTAATAGATTTCATTTCTCACAGAATAAATGTAATAAATAAGTTTTATATTGGCGCACATTAACATAATTGGACGCTTCAAAACTCATCCCCGCCCCGTCCTTTCCTAGGTACACCGCCACATCCCACCATCCACTGCATCGGCGGCTCGATGAGCTCTCCGACTTGAAGATTTGGCTGCGGCTGGTCCCACTTGGCCCGTCCCTGCTGGCTTTCGAAGTCGCGAACTGCGCTCTCCTTGGCCTCGACTGAGCTCCTCCATATGGCGACTTGCTCCGACGAAGTTCGTCGTGTTGACGCAATGGACTCAGCTCGGGCATCCTTTTCGACCAACAAACCTTTGGAAAGCCATTAGAAATGTATTAGTTGGCAAATAAGACACAATTTCTAAATGAACCGCGGGCGGAGCACTCGGAGCCGATCAGCAGGCAAATTTCCCATTATCTGTGTAAGCAGCAGAGGTTTGAAGGTGAAAGAATCTCACATAGAACGTATAATGACAAGTTGTATATCAAAAGTTTCGCAATGAAAATATCTACCTACTGACCAAATTTCATTCATATAGTTCTTATAGTTCTCTTGTAATCGGTAATCGAAAATTTTTGGAATTTTTAAATTTCCACGTGTTTTCCAGGTATGGGAAACTAGAACGTATAATGACAAGTTGTATATCAAAAGTTTCGCAATGAAAATATCTACGAGCAAATTGTGAGCGCTTCGATAAGAGGAGTGGAAACTTAGCATAATACGAAACAGGAGCATTTACCAGTCGCTCCCCAACGACCAAGATCCTTCATACTCATGTATGAAAGGATTGAGTTGTTGTAGACTCGAGCTCACACGTGCACTCTTACGAACCCTATCTATATCCTCTCTGCATTCGTAACTCCGCATAATTTCTACGATTTTATCGAATGCTTCTTTCAGTTCTGATGCCGTCAGTCCAACAGCTGTTTTGCGCACTTCCAAATTGCGCGTCTTTTCAGAGACGAAATGGTGGTTAATTGGCCATGCGTCGTGTGGTTCCTTCAAGAAAGACGGACCACTGAACCACATTGATGCGCACAGTTCAGTCACATCGCAATCTCTCGATACAATGTCTGAGTGGTTCTGCTTAGTTGGAACATGACGCCATTCCGGGCTCTCTGACCACTCTTGAATGTCGGCCACTTGATTCGACACGAATGTCGCGAGAGTGGAAGGATGTGACCAGATCCAATGAAGAGTGACTTTCGAATCTGACCAAAAAACTGTCCGTTCAATAGGTGATCGGATCAGCCTTCGGATGCGGTGGCAGAGTTCTGCAAGAAGGTGAGCTGCACACAGCTCAAGTCTAGGAAGGGTCTTAGTCTTGAGGGGCGCTACTTTTGATTTGGACGTTAGTAACGATGTTTCTTTATCTGGCTGATATCCAGAGGTGGATCGCGTACTCATTGCAGCCAGCTCACGACTTCACGACAGTGTGTATCTTTTTCTTAACTTGGGAATTTAATTCACAAATGCCAAGCAAGCTGATGCACAAGTCTTCTCTACACAAATGCAGTCACTGAGCTAGTTCCTCAGTCACAAAATTAATTTGTGACCCATAATCCAACAAAGCTCGGGCTAAGACGAAATCGCCTGAGTTCGTCTTTAGTTTATCCGACACGGTCGCATGCCTTGCATGCGAAGTGGATGGACGATCAAGCTCAACAGCGGAGGGACTCGGAGGTGGTAACACTCTTCTATTTGTAGTTGCAGAATATATGTGCAGCAACGTATGATGTGAACGGCTACACACACGACACTTTTTTGCCTTACATTTGGCGACAGTGTGACCCTTCCGAAGACAATTTGTGCATAATGCAGTTGTTTTTGCGTGGTCTCTGTTTAATTGCCAAGGCAGCAAATATAGAGCAACTTATTATGGAATGATCTTCGGAATTGAAATACACGCAGATCTTTTGATCAATTTTATCTTTAACAGTCGTACATGAAAACGAGCTTTTATTAAACTGTTTGGCCGAAACGACTTGACTATCAGACTTGTTCGAATTTTCAGGCAAGTGACAAGTGCTTATATCGAATTAAACGCAGTTTCACACTCACTTTATAATGGAATCTTCATGTAATCTAGCTGCTCATCCCACTTCTTTTATGTTCATCAACTTTGTGAATGACCAGGTGAATAAGGATTGCATTTGCAATTTTCTTATTATCACCTATCGACAATAATAATCCGTATATCGCAGAGACAGTGTCAATCAAGTTTCTCAATGCTGAAGAGGAAGGCTGCAAAATCTTTTCATTAAATTCATTAAATTTTTTCATTAAATATCAGACAATCATTGTCATATACTCTTTTCAAACTTGCCATTGCTTTCTAATACTATAGTTGTCCTCGGTGACTTGAAACGCTCTCACCGTTCCAAAAGCCTCACCAGAGAGACATGAATTGAACTTCTCTGCGAGAAACGGCAATCTGCTGAATCGATACATTGGCGAATGATGTATCGGCCAACGATTTCACCACCGCCTTCAGCCTTGCCTTTGCAGAAATGCAAATCTCTTTTAACTCGCAACGATATTCGTCAAATGTCTCTATCCGGCTTTGATATTTGAGAGCATAAATGCGAAGACAACATCTCGAGCCTGTACTCTAACTCTGTCAAATCGCGGCCAATAGTCTCATCGAGAATTTGATCATGAATCTGCCATTCATTATTAAACAATTAAACGGACGAGAAAATAAAAAACAAAAAAAAATAAAAATTCAAAATAAAATCTTGTTGTTACAAAATAACAACAACAAAAATATGGATACATTCCTAATTGTTGTTGTGCAAAACAAAAACGACAAGAATGGCGACGCGCTGTAACTTCTGATACTCGCCTGCTTTATAATTTCAATGTTAAGTTACATTCAGCCTAACTTAACTAAAGTGGCGAAGTGAGGCGAATTCGCTCAGATAGCAACATGAGAGCTTTATTGAGCTCTCGCTTCGCCCTAATTGTATCAACTTCATTGATGCTCTTAAATTAACTTAACCAATTGTGCCAACAAATGTTTTTTTTACCAAAATTCATTTACCATATGAATGAGCACTGTTTCAATTAGTGAACTTACTTAATTAGTGAAAGGATACACGCCAGGATGCTATTCCGCTTCAAGCCAAGTTTGCTCTCTGTTAAGTGTAAATTTAATATAAATTATCAATTATTTTAGATTCTTAGCAACCGGAGGTTTGCATTGTCACGTCAGTAGTATATATATAATTGAAATGGTGATCGATGCATTATGACTCGTCTTGAAGGCCTATGGCCGGAGGCAAATATGCAAAAGTGGACAGATGAGTTCATGGTTAAGTGGAACTTTTCGCATACTGTTGGATCGCGCACGCTCACTGCAGATAAGCGAATGTTTAATTATAGGCTTAATCGAGCTCGCAGTTGCATTTATAATGTTTTTATACCCGCTACCCATAGGGTAGAAGGGTATTATAACTTTGTGCCGACAGGAAATGTATTTAACAGGTAGAAGGAGGCATCTCCGACCCTATAAAGTATATATATTCTTGATCAGCGTCAACAGCCGAGACGATCTAGCCATGTCCGCCTGCTGTCTGTCCGTCTGTCCGTCTGTGTGTCTGTCCGTCCGTCCGTATGAACACCTAGATCTCAGAGACTACGAGAGATAGAGCTATAATTTTTTTCGACAGCTTTTGTTATGTTTGCACGCAGATCAAGTTTGTTTCAAATTTTTGCCACGCCCACTTCCGCCCCCGCAAATCAAAAAAATCAAATAGTAAGCGTAATTTTAAAGCTAGAGTTGCGAATTTTTGTATATAACATAATTACTATAGTAGGTATGATTCTTGAAAATTTGGTTACAATCAGATAAAAATTGTTTAAGTTATTAAAGAAATACTTTTGTATGGGCAAAAACGCCTACTTACTAGAGGTCTTAGTTGCTTTGGCCGACAATCTGGTATATTGAGCCGTCTATGGTATATTTTGAATGCGGTACTATATCGATATACCACATATACCATTTGATATATTTTTAGTATTTTTGTAGTATATTTGGTATATTTTGAGAATAATACCACAAAATATATTGCTTTTATTCAAAATGGGTAGCGGGTATCCCACAGTCGAGTACACTCGACTGTAGCTTTCTTACTTGTTCGTAATTTAAGAACGAAATGCAAAAAATAGACCCCAGCTGGACTATCAAAAATTCATTAGGAATATAGCGAATGGATATACAAACTCAAATAAGGGCTCCGTCCCTTGGCGAAATGAGTCTGCCGGCATTTCGCAACAATAAAAAAAAGTTACGTTGTTACTCAGAAGAGCGCAAAAGATTGTTGTTGCTTGCTGTTCTCTAAAAATTTTTCTGATCTGTTTGAATCCTACAGATTATAAAGCAATTGTATATCGAAATTTTAAGTTAAATGAAACATCTCTGTCAGCAGCAAAAAATAGACCCCAGCTGGACTATCCAAAATTCATTAGGAAAATAGCGAATGGATATACAAACTCCAATAAGGGCTCCGTCCTTTGGCGAAATGAGTCTGCCGGCATTTCGCAACAATAAAAAGAAGTAAGAAAGCTACAGTCGAGTGTACTCGACTGTGAGATACCCGCTACCCAGTTTGAATAAAAGAAATATATTTTGCGGTATTTTCTCAAAATATACCGAATATGCTGCGAAAATACTAAAAATATACCAAATGGTATATTTGGTATATCGACATAGTACGGCACAATATACCAGATTGTCAGCCAAAGCAACTAAGACCCCTAGTAAGTAGGCGTTTTCCCAATACAAAAGTATTTCTTTAATATCTTCGACAATTTTTATCTGATCGCAACCAAATGTTCAGGAATCATAACTACTATAGTAGTTATTGTATATAACATTAGCTTTAAAATTAGACTTGTTATTAAATTTTTTTGATTTGCGGGGGCGGAAGTGGGCGTGGCAAAAATTTGAAATAAACTTGATCTGCGTGCAAACATAACAAATGCTGTCGAAAAAAAATTATAGCTCTATCACTTATAGTCTCTGAGATCCAGTGTTTCATACGGACAGACACAGAGACACACAGACGGACAAAATATACCAGATTGTCAGCCAAAGCAACTAAGACCCCTAGTAAGTAGGCGTTTTTGGTCTTTAATAACTTCCTCAATTTTTATGTGATCGCAGCTCTAGCTTTATGTTATTACGCTTGTTATTCGATAGGGGTGGAAGTGGGAGTGGCAAAAATATGAAACAAACTTGATCTGCGTGCACACATAACAAATGCTGTCGAAAAAAAATTATATCTCTATCTCTTATAGTCTCTGAGATCCAGTGTTTCATACGGACCGACGGGCAGACGGACATGGCTATATCTTCTCGGCTGTTGGTGCTGATCAAGAATATATATACTTTATAGGGTCGGAGATGCCTTCTTCTACCTGTTCCAAACATTTCCTGCCGGCACAAAGTTATAATACCCTTCTACCCGATTTTCAACGCCAGAAGATGCTGTTGAAGCGTTCAATGATCATGTTTTGGAAGTGCCGCAATCAGAGGGGTAAAAGTGCTTCGACAATTAGTTTGAGCGTATGCAAAAGTATATAAATCTTGTTTAAGAATAGTTTGAAAAACAATAAATCCATTTTTGATGGTAAATATTTGCATTTTTACTATTAGGCCAGAAATATATAATATATAGCGGGTAGCGGGAATAAATTGTGTCCTTAATTTGTCATATCGTTTGTAATCAGTGTTTCACGCAACTATACATACCATACTTTTTTTATATCTTTCTTAAAACCACCTAACTGCCTGTCTATTCGGTCGTGTGTGCATGTATTGTGCTGGATGTATACATATGTATGTACATGTATAAAAGAGAACGAATGAATAGAATAAAATGAGAGCAGATATTGAGAACTTTTTAATGAAATTTTGACTCAAAGTCGTATCTTGATTATTGAGGGAAAATTCAGTAATAGTTTAACACTCGGGGAGTTCGCTTCGTTTTGCACGCAAGGATAATTTTTGTGCTTTTTATATTGCACCGTGTTATCTGTAGTAAAGTTGTACGTATCGACTTAATTACACACACTACACATAATCAAAATGCAAATGATCATACATAAATATTTATTTATTCAATAATTTACATATTTTACATAAATATGAATAAGAATATGAGTGTAAAAAATTGTGAATTCATATTTACCAAGTGAGAGTGCCAATAAAGTGATCTCATATAAATTTTAAAATAAATAGAATTCAACTGTTATGTCTTCATTGATTTTTATAAGACAGAAATTTTATATGTAAATGAACACGCATATATGTATGTATGTCGTATGCGTAGCGGTATTTGTATATATGTATGTATATGTACATACATATTAAAATCTAAACAGCTGCGTCTATTCAAGGAATTGTGTAACGGTTGTGGGGCTTATAAATAGAAATGTTTCGTCGTTTATACGAAAATCCCCAGAAAAAGTAAAAAGCTCTGTTACCAGCTAAGTAATTACTATGTATTTTTAATTGTATATCTATATTTAACGAGATGACCACATTTATAACAGACATATCCATAAGTGTATATAGCGCGCAACAATATAAATGAATGAGTGCATCGACTAGCGGTTTTTTGTATATGTATGTATACATATGTATGAAAATATGCCTCTATTCCATTTTTTTTATGGCACAAATTTGTTTTAAATTGAGAAAAAGCATGTACAAAATTACGGTTAAAATTAGACGTCGATGCAATAGTATCACTATGTTCTTGAACTTCAATTTTGGAAGTTTGGAAGGGTTCGCATGTCCATGTTTAGTCTATGTTCAGGTTTCATTTATTCTTATATATGTACATAAGAAATATTTATGTACAAACATATATGCATGTGTAGTTTGTCTGTATAGCGTACGGTGACGGCGAATGTCTAAAAATAAACTGGTCAACTCATTAAAAATTTCATTTCAGCTTTTCGACTTTTAAACCGATAGAGAGAAAACGATCAAATTTCCATTTTCCAAAAAATATTGATGAGTCGTGTGCAATACTTCAACCGGACCTAAATATACATGTGTACATATGTACATACATTTATGTGTAATGCATGTGCAGATTTGCATTTATTAGCTGATTAATTTATTTGCTGAACTGAAAATGTGTGCTAATTAAAAAATGTTTCACACAGGAAGGTCTGGTTGTTATAGGGTAGAAGGGTATTATTGTTGTGGATACATACATTTATACATAACTACATACATACGTATACATACATACATATATTCATATTCATCAACAGCCGAGAACATTTAGACCTGCACACCTTTTTGTCCGTATTGGCAATTAGATTTCCGAAAGTATAAGAGAGAGATACAAATATACTCAGATCAATTTTCATTTTATTTTCCCACGCCCACTTCCGTTTCTGTTCATCGAAAAACTCGAATAAAAATCGTAAAAAAAAGTAAACCTAATAATAAACCTTTCTAACTATTATATACCCGCTACCCATTGGGTAGAACTTATAACTTTGTGCCGGCAGGAAATGTATGTAACAGGTAGAACGAGGCATTTCCGACCCTATAAAGTATATATATTCTTGATCAGCATCAACAGCCCAGACGATGTAGGCCATGTCCGTCTGTATAAACAACTAGACCGCAGAGACTATAGCACTTGTTATGTTTGCACGTAGATAAAATTTGTTTTAAATTTTTCCACGCTTACTTCCGCCCCCGCAAATTGACAAAACTCGAATAACAAGCGTAATTTTAAAGCTATGTATATCGTATCAGCTATTTCAACAATAAGTGGTAATGAATGCCATTTTATCTGGTGTGGCCATAAATTTGTATACCCGCTACCCATAGGGTAGAACTTATAACTTTGTGCCGGCAGGAAATGTATATAACAGGTAGAAGGAGGCATCTCCGACCCTATAAAGTATATATATTCTTGATCAGCGTCAACAGCCGGGACGATATAGCCATGTCCGTCTGTCCGTATGAAACAATGGATCTCAGAGACTATAAGAGATAGAGATATTGAGATTTTTTGACAGCACTTGTTATGTTTGCACGCAGATCAAGTTTGTTTCAAATTTTTGCCACATCCACTTCCGCCTCCGCAAATCAAAAAAAATCGAATAACAAGCCTAATTTAAAAGCTAGAGAGAATTTTGGTATATACAATAATTACTGTAGTAGTTATGATTCCTGAAAATTGGGTTGCGATCAGATAAAAATTGTGGAAGTTATTAAAGAAATACTTTTGTATGGACAAAAACGCCTACTTACTAGGACTCTTAGTTGCTTTGGCCGACAATCTGGCACATTGTGCCGTCTATGGTATATTTTGAATGGTATACTATATCGATATACCAAACATACCATTTGGTATATTTTTAGTATTTTCGGTATATTTTGAAAATGATACCGCAATATTTTGCCTTTATTAAAAATGGGTAGCGGGTATCTCACAGTCGAGCACACTTGATTGTAACTTTCTTGTTCATAGCGATTTTGTTTCTACTGTATTATGGAAAATTTCTGAAAAGTAGAATTTTCCTCATTCTATAAGTGGTTGTGTGTAAGAGAACGACGGCTTATGATAATCAGCTGATTATTGCATTTCCAAATTTTTTAGCTCACAATTATTTGAAATTGCTTGTCGTTCTTTCAAAAGCAAAATAATAGAGGAAAGGTTTAGAGAAAATAGCCGAAATGATCAAATTGACCACATTGATCTTTTCAAAACGAGTTCTTTAATATAATAAAAAACACTAATAAATATAGTCAACTAATTAATAAGATGTTAAATATATAGACCAAAATACTTTTTAAATGCACCCAGTTTCGCATTGTTTAATAAATCGCTAATATTCCGTTGATTTTATTTTACCTATGATATTTTTCTTCCGGCATCAGTTTGTCTAAAAAACAGATGCTTGAATTGCATTATTCAAGTTTTTGAGATTAGGTTTAAGTAGGGTATTTATAAAAATAAATATTTATATCATGATATTTTTTCCCCTGATATATCGAATATCGCGATTTTTTTTTTTTTTTTTTTATATATTTTTGATATTTCCTAATTGGTCACTTTGATTTGACCTAACTTCCTGTAAAGATGAGCGCGGCAAAAAGTTTTTTTTCGGAAGTTAAAAATCATTCTGCAACCTGCAACATTTGCAGCAAAATTGTCCAAACGAGCGGCAACTCGTCGAACTTACTGTCTCACCTTAAAAACAGGCATCGGCATGTGTGTATTTCGCCGAAATTGTGCCAAGGGTTCACAATTTCGGGGAAATACACACATGCGTGTGTCTGATGTTTTTCTGGGGAATTCGTGTATTCCGTGTAAGAGATTTAATAGGCGAAATAAAATCAGGATTATATATGTTTTTATGCAGATGCATATGTTGATATACACAAAAAAATATAATTATGTATTTATTATACATATATATAATTTTGGAGTTAAATTTTGGTTAATGAAAAACAAATAAATATATAAAAATTAAATATCAAAAATACTTGATATATTGATAAATATTTTTATCAATTTGATATATTTTTGAAAAACGATATATCACTGATACGATATTTTTTAAATATCATGCAACCCTAGTATCACCTCTAACCATATAATACATTCATATATAGGAACTTTAACTCTTGAAGCAAAACGTATCATTCGCCGAATGCTGCAATTAGAACCGAATTCGAACATTGCGCGCAACTTACCGGACGTTCAGTCGCATGAGAGTTTTTAATTGCGTGTGTAAAAAAGAATTACGGCTTCATTAATTTAAAATTGTAATTTTAAAAATCAAATATGTATATGTACTTATTCTCGATCTGGAATCGAACTCGCACACCACTTGCAAACTATCAGCAGAGCTAACGCAGACCTTATTCAGGCGCCATTTAACTGCAAACATCTAAGACTCGAGCAATTGCTGTCTTCATCTTCGAGGCTTGCGAGGCAACTAAGCGTTGCAAAACTTCACATGCATACACGTACGATCTACGACTGAACTAAGTGTGTGACGAACGCTGCGCGCTGCGCTGCTCAAAATGAGCTGAAGAGGCTTTGGCTCTCGGCTCTTCTGGGGTCGCAATAATTCTGTTGCGAATGATACGTTTTGCTTCAAGAGTTAAAGCATCTATGTATTGTATGGTAAGTAGTATCACCATTAAAACATTCATTACCGACGATAACTATCGAGACTGCAGAGTTGTCTTCGATTGCGATTCGAAAGTGCTCACCCATCGATAGGTACGGATTGAATTATTGATTCAAAGAAACAACACAATTTTATCGAAAGAAACGTACTAAAACGTTTATTAACAATCTGTTAAATTAGGCTATGTTTGTTTATAATTTAGAATTAACTTTTAATATGGCAATACGTCGTTCATTAATTTTATTTTTAAAAAATTTAAGGGCCTGACCCGTTGACGATTAAAGAGAACCTTCAGCATGGGGGTGGCTGAAGATTTCGCTCCCAGCTTTGTGAAAAAGCCACAATTGCATCAGGAAGACGATGGCAATCGTTTGATATTCGAATGCCAACTTTTGTCGGCTCCAAAACCGGATATCGAATGGTTCCGAAGTGACAACAAATTATCAGAGGATGGTCGAACCAAATTCAAAATCCAACCAATTGGAGACAACAAATTTACGGTAGTATTAGAATTGGACGATGTCGTTGAAACAGATGCAGGCCTTTATAAGGTTAAAGCAAAAAATAAATCGGGAGAAGTATCCGCATCAATTAATTTAAACTTTACACGTAAGTCAATATATAAAGCATAATAATATTCTTATATATTTTGTAATCCCTTTAGGCTTCTGTTTTCTCACATATAAGTTACTAAATATAACTAACTGACTGAACTATAAAATAAAGTCCAAACCATAAGATGAAGTAGATTGCAAATTTATACTGCACAATTCTGACAAGTTCATATGTATATTCCATGTGGTTTAGTTTTGAAGTTAGAACTAAAACCCACAAAATTTCAATTCATATTCAAATTTGGGAATTGGTTTGAAAGTTGTGTGTTGGTCACTGTGTTCTGTATTCTTATTTCGAATTTTTATACCCGCTACCCATAGGGTAGAAGGGTATTATAACTTTGTGCCGACAGGAAATGTATGTAACAGGTAGAAGGAGGCATCTCCGACCCTATAAAGTATATATATTCTTGATCAGCGTCAAAAGACGAGACGATCTAGCCATGTCCGTCTGTCTGTCCGTCTGTGTGTCTGTCCGTATGAACACCTAGATCTCAGAGACTATAAGAGAGCTTTAATTTTGTTTGCTTTAATTTTTTTCGAGAGCATTTGCTATGTTTGCACGCAGATCAAGTTTGTTTCAAATTTTTGCCACGTCCACTTCCGCCCCCGCAAATCAAAAAAATCGAATAACAAGCGTAATTTTAAAGCTAGAGTTGCGAATTTTGGTATATGTAATAACAACTACAGTAGGTATGATTGTCGAAGTTATTAAAGAAATACTTTTGTATGGGCAAAAACGCCTACTTACTAGGGGTCTTAGTTGCTTTGGCTGACAATCTGGTATATTAAGCCGTCTATGGTATATTTTGAATGTTGTACTATATCGATATACCACATATATCATTTGGTATATTTTTAGTATTTTTGTAGTATATTCGGTATATTTTGAGAATAATACCACAAAATATATTGCTTTTATTCAAAATGGGTAGCGGGTATCCCACAGTCGAGTACACTCGACTGTAGCTTTCTTACTTGTTATATTTTAAGGTACGTAAAAAACATTCGCTATATTTTCAATGTATAGTTTAAGAAATAGAATTGCATTTTCATGCTATTGTTGAGAAAAAAAATATTCTCATATAACTTTTCCAAAATTTGTATGTCGTATGTCCTTTTATCTTCTTGGGCACAGAAAACATCATTGCAAACCTTTTTTCCAATTTTAATATGTAATTTCAAATTCCTTAGGTTGTCTCTTCAATGACATAACATAAAAGAATTTAATTTATTAATTCGTGATTTTATGGAATATTGACACTTAATGTATTAAATTAAAGTCGTGTCAACATTTCAAAATTTTTAAAACAAACTCGAGCTGCAGAGGACTCATACTAAAATAGTTTATAAAATACAGACACATGAACATGGACATAGTATATCAAGTGTTGAAACTTGTCAAATATGTGTTATATAGTCCATGGGGTTTGGTTTTGTTTAGAGTTTTATTGCGCCATTTATCGTAACCTAACAGATCGAAAATTAATAATTTTTAATGTTAAGTATATATCAACCCTATGAATCGATAAATTCAATTTTGAATTCTTTCCAATCCAGACCATAATGCAAGAATTTTGATCTTCAAATTTTAAAGCATAAATTTGGAATTGCATAGAATTACAAAGAAAATGGCAATAATTAATTTATTGTCTTGAGGCCTAAGACATATTTAAAAATGCTTTATGGTGCTAGCCACGCAGCTAGTTTAAATTTTTTGAAAAGTTTTTTTTTTAACATTTTATTCATTTCAATTTAGGTGTTTGATTCCACATTTTGATATATAATGAAAGTTGCCGTATACTCTGTTATTCTAAATTAGACTCCAAACATTTTATATTTCATTCATATTTTTATGTATTTATGCTCCTCCCACATTATTGTACAGCTGCTGACGAACCAAAAGAAAAGTAAGCAACATCAATTCAATTTGTTTTAAAACATTTTTTGTTTTTAATAATTCCTTAATAACAATAATCTTTTTAATATTAATATTAATTTAAGAATAATTAAATCGTGCTTGCCTCCGCCATTGCTTAAAATATAAACTAATCTACCATAATTTTTAATTTATTAATGCTATTCAAATACTTTTTTATAAGTGGGAAAGTTTTGTCTTCTTGAAGACATAAGGTGAGTTGAGAAATGTTTCGCAGATATTTATGTGTTGTGCTGTTCAGACAATGAATTTATTGTCTAATTATATATGTGTGTAATATAAGTATTCCATTCCAATCAGGTTCCGTTGTTACAACAATTCAAAAAATTATTTTCGATGTGGAAAGTATTTCTTGAAATATGTACTATACCCTCAGGTTGCTAATGAATATTTCTAAAAAAAAAAAAAAAAAAAAAAAAAAAAATGCCATCACTGTCTATTTATTAAATGTAATATTAAAAAAAAATAGATGAAATCACATTCATTGCCTATTTCTGGCGACAATTTACCAAGCACATGCTGCAATTTGGCTCCAATATTTTGTAAATTTTCTTTCTTTTTAATTTTGTAATATAAATTATTACTATTGATGCTTTCCCCACTTTATCGATTTGATTGCGGAATAATAAGTTGTTCTTTTTTTTTAGTATGTGAAACTGCTGATTTGACATTCACATACATTCCAGTCTGAGTACGTTAACATTTCTTGCGCTGCGATCAGCATCCTTGATGCCGCAAGGATTTTTCACGGCCGTTATTTTTTTATACCCGCTACCCATAGGGTAACTATGTGCCGGCAGGAAATGTATGTAACAGGCAGAAGAAGGCATCTCCAAAGTTTATATATTCTTGATCAGCGCCACAGGCCGAGACCAGCCATGGCCTTCTGTCTATCAGTCTGTTGAACACCTAGATATCAGTATATTATTATGGTATATTTTAAGAATAATGCCGCGCTGTTTTGCTTTCATTCAAAATGGGTAACGACTGTAGCTTTCTTAGCTGTAGCTTTTTATGTGGAGTTGTGCAGAACATGATTTTGCTTATCTGGAAGCAGCGCTTTATTCAAATAAAAATAAAAGACTCTCACATGCAACTTATTATTTTTACTATAAAATCATTTTTTTTATCATTCTGTCCTCGTATGATTTTAGTGTTTTCCAAATTTTATAGCATGTTCATTTGGTTTTTTGTTTTTTTTTTTTAAGTATTAAGCTTCGACATCCCAATAAACATATATTCTAATTATATTAGACAAATCGACGGCCTCGCCCCGACATTCGCGAAAAAACCCACCATACGACAAGAAGAGGATGGAAAGCGTCTTTTATTTGAATGCCGAGTAAATGCCGATCCTCTACCAACAATCACATGGTTTCATAATGGCACGCCTGTTGAGGAATCTATAAGACATAAAGTAAGTCCATTACCATTCATAAGTATATATTTATTTATGAAGCGTTTGTAGAACTATCTTGTAAACTGAGTATAAAAAGTTAAATGTTAAATACTTCTGTAATTTCAGCTTATCGTCGATAAGGATGTACATTCGTATTTTGCAGCTCTTGAAATTCAAAATGTCACAGTTGAGGATGCTGGCAAATATAAAGTGAATGCAAAAAATGAGCTTGGCGAGAGTAATGCAACTATCAGTCTAAACTTTGACAGTAAGTTATGGTATTTTCTGCTAAAACGCAAATTTATGCACTAGTAATTCCAAATGTAAAAATTATATATTGTTTGTCATTAAGAATAGAGCTATTATTATTAATATATCTAACGCATGTTTTAATACTACTACTAAAATAAATAAAATTTTTAAAATGCATCCAACAAAAAAATCAAATCATTTTATTTTAGATGCTGCGCTTGATTTTTACCCCATACAATTGCTTCGTGCTCAACACAATTAAATACAATCGAAAATAATATTCAAATCACTAATTTATAGTGAAGATAATGTCATTTAAGGTTTTGCGAATTTCATAGTTAAGATTTTAAGACTACTCATCAAAAATATACTTTAGAAAATTATATTTAGTTCATTTTATAAAAAAGGGTGGTAGTTTCGACTAAAGTAAATGAGTCGGGGCATCTGATTTTATATATCCAAAATAATTTTTTTGTTAGCTGGCAAGTATTTGCAATATAATTGTAACAATTTTTCAACGATAACATAGTTACATACATACATAATAGATTCGAGCCCATCTTCATCAATATTCGTTTTTGTAGATTTTGAAAACCCTAAGGTTGAAATTCTAAACAAATCTTTACCTACACGAGTATTGTATTAATGCATAAATGTAAACGATTCTGTAAATAAACTATACTATATTGTATGTAAACTGTTTTAGCTTTTAGCTCACATACTAAGTTCTTGTAATTTCAATAACTCGTATAACATGGAAACTTCAACTTCATAGGCGACGAGGCTCCCCTGCCAGAGAGCACAGATGGAATTAAGCCCACATTTACTGAACGTCCCGTTATTTGTCAAAGCGAGGATGGTGGAAATGTGACTTTTGAATGTAGATGCGTTGGAGATCCAACACCAACGGTTACATGGTACGCAACTGTTCAGCTTTTCCTGAGCACCCAAATAAATTTTCTTGAGTCCCATTAAAAATTTTCATTTTTAATCTGTTGACATAATATTGTTTATGGAGAAGACCAAAATGTTGACACCATTGAGATGATTAGAAAAAATCCGAAATTTGAGTAATAACCGTTTCCTTTATGTACACTACAATCCTACATTATAAAAAGGTCCCATGGCGAGACAGTCTTGAGTGAGGGCAAACGCTACAAAATGTCATTAACTCTGGATCAAAAACTCTACCATATGGCACGCTTAGAGATTAGCAGTGTAGTCTCAAGCGACCAAGGCGAATATCGAGCCCAAGCGAAAAATAAACATGGTACCGGCATTGCAACGATTAATTTAAACTTTGAAAGCGGCTCGAAAAAGTAAGGCATCTACTTCCAAATCAAAAAATGTACTTCTGTACAATATATTAATAACGCTGTTTATATAGAATTCCGGACGGTAAGTCTCCACGATTCCCAAAAAAACCAACAATTCGACAAGAGGAGGATATATTGTTAATGGAATGCATTTTGGAGGCACATCCAGTTCCGGATATAACCTGGTATTGCTCAGATAAGCAGATCACAGACACTCTACGAACTAAAATGACACGAAAGGCCATTACCAAAGACAGCTATATTTTAACGCTCGAAATACAAAACCCCACTAAAGATGATGGTGGCAACTATAGATGCAACGCTATTAATATGTATGGAGAAAGTAATGCAAATATTGCGCTTAATTTCCAAGGTATATATTTATCCATTTTTATCGTCTGAATTTAAAACAACAAATAAACAGAACCCGCAAAATATTCTACACTATATCTACAACCTACTACAACTTATCGATAAGAATTAATTTAATTAATGCATTTATAAATTTCAATTGAAGTCAAATTTTGCTTATAAGTATTTAATAGGCAAAGTAATTTTGCCTTAATGTTTATAATAATTGTTTTATATTGCTGCACATAAAGGTATCATAAGCAACCCAGATGTTTAATTTTATGTTGCATAGATTAAATGTCATACCTTTCGATTTATGCCATTAGAGTTCTAATGTTTATAAATAAATATAAGTGTGTCCACGTTTAAAATGTCATAATTTGCTTAGTATAACGGCCAACTCACAAGTTTAACAAAAAACTCGCAGCAAGCTTTACAATTCTTTTTTAACTCTATTTTTTTTATCCTTTTACTTTTTAATTAAAAAGTCAACAATATTTTTTTACATGC
Organism: Drosophila kohkoa; assembly: GCA_019972355.1. Classification (NCBI taxonomy): domain Eukaryota; kingdom Metazoa; phylum Arthropoda; class Insecta; order Diptera; family Drosophilidae; genus Drosophila; species Drosophila kohkoa. The sequence continues at coordinate 512,092 of BJEL01000084.1, read as the reverse complement.
TTGACAAATAAGAATTTTCGTCCATGATTTGTTGGTACATTTTTTGCAATAATGCAATAATACTTCATTATTTTCATTTGTTTAGAATATATTTTTGAACGAAAATAAATTGATCGATTTGAACGTAAAGATTATATTGTTTTATTATGTTATTGTAGGTGCGAATGATGCAAATGGTTTTGCGCCGTCCTTCATCGAGAAGCCTAGGATAATACCAAATGAGACTGGCACTTTAATAACAATGAAGTGTAAATGCAAAGCAAAGCCTGAACCAACAGTTACGTGGTACAGAGGACAAGAGCTTGTCACAAAAAGCAAAAAAATTAAAATCAACAGCACGATAATTTCCGAAGATATTTATGAATTGACTTTGGAAATTAAGGTATGCACGTTATAATTAATTTTGATTAAATTTTATGTTACTGATTTTAAAAACTATAGGATCCTGGAGCAACTGACGGTGGTACCTACCGGTGCAATGTAAAAAATGATTTCGGTGAATCAAATGCGAATTTGAATTTAAATATTGAAGCAGAGCCTGAGCCCGAAGGTGAAGGCCCAACATTTATTGAAAAGCCCCGCATTATATCTGAAAATAATGGTAAACTTGTCATTATGGAGTGCAAAGTCAAGGCTGATCCAAAGCCAGATGTTATTTGGTTCCGTAATGGAGATGTTATTCAGGAATCGAATAAACTAAAAATGTCCATGGAACAGAGAGGTGATCAGTACTACATTAAATTGGAATTACTTGACCCGCAGTTAGAGGACTCGGGACTGTATAAATGCAACATTAAAAATACATTGGGAGAACTGAATGCGAATCTCACTCTGAATATTGAAAGTAAGTATTGAAATAGAAATCAAGTAAGGAAGCTACAAACGAGTGTGCTTGAAAAAAGTCTAAACACTACATTTGGTTTATCGATATACTATTGATTGCATTTAAATTATACCAAAAAGTAAAAAACATTACTGTTAACCAAAGCAAAAAAGACCCGACTGCCGCATCCGCTAAATAATGATAAAATAATTTAAATTCTCCTGCAAATTTCTTCTCAATATTTCAGATGATGCTCTGTATTTAGCTTATTTTTCTTTAATTAATAACATTTCTAACATGCTTTCTGATTATGATTACTTTATTGGTGATAAATATTGCTGGTATCTAATGGCATCCGCCAAGAATTTTAATGGACTGTGCTTCTCTACATCCCATGTTTTTATCGATAGTCTTTTCGGAGTATCATTGTTTCAGATTAATGGTATTCCAAATTGTTTGAACAGGTCTCTAGACCTAGAAATTATCGAACTTAAAGAGTCGTAAGTCGAGACTTACAAAAAATTCAAGGAAGCTGTCTCTTTTCTTGATTTCCGCTATTCCAATGCTCAAGCAGCTTTTCGCATTAGGTGAGTAGGTGCAGAATAAGATATCAGCGTGATCCAAAACGATTTTATGACATCGTTAACTCGAAGCGTAGATCCACGTCATCGCCAGATTTCATGTCTTTGGAGAATATGACAGTATGACAGGGTCTTGGTAATGCCGATCTTATCCTTATCAGGAAAATTAATCTAATTGTATTTTTGGTTCTTTAATTACTGAAAGCTCTACTTTAACGGAACTATTGGCTATAAAACCTGTTTTTCTGCTAAAGTATTGCGCCGGTTGTATCTGTAAACCGCTTCTTAAATTGTTTGAGTTATCTGTAAACTCATGCTCTTTTCCAAAAATCTGGAAAAATCATATATAATATTATACCTATCCTTAAAAAGGGAACAAAACAAAAATTATCGCAGTACATCTAAATTATCTGCGATTCCGAAAGCATTTGAAAATATCATAACTTCTCAACTGCAACATCTGTGTAAATCTATATTTTTACGTTACCAACATGGGTTTGTGAAATCTAGGTCCACTTCTACTAACTTGGTGGAGTTATCCTCTATTGTAATTAAAGGATTCGAGAATAAAATGCAAACGGATGTCATTTACTCTGATTTTAGTAAGCCTTTTGACTCAGTGAATCATCACCTCTTACTGTATAAACTTGATCTTTTAGGGTTTCCTCATAGCCTAATTGTGTGGATCTCCTCATACCTTTCCAACAGAATACAGAATGTTTATTATAATGGCTTTGTATCTAAATGTGTCCAAGTTACTTCTGGTATTTTCCAGGGTAGTCATTTGGGTCCTCTATTGTTCACTTTGTTCATAAATGATCTTCGTTCTGTTATAGAGCATTCCCGTGTATTTATGTACTTCCCAGCTAAACAACTATGTTTTATATGATAGTCCTTTAGAGCGAATTAAGTCTGTGAATGACTTTGCTTGATGCAAAACTAAAATTTGGTAAACATATTCTGTCTGTTGTAAATATGGCCATGGGTGTACTGAGATTTATAAAACGCTGGTCGAAAGAATTCAACGATCCCTACGCTACTAAAACTTTGTACGTCTCACTGGTTCGTTCTATTCTTGAGTACGGATCTCTTGTCTGGAATCCCCAGTATAGGGTTTATCAAGATAGGATTGAGACGGTGCAGAAACTATTTTTGATATTAGCTCTTCATAGTTTGAGTTGGAACAATAATATTAGATTACCACCTTATCGTAGTAGACTTTTAGTACTAAACATTTCTTTTCTTTCTGACCGTAGAACTATGCAAGGTGCTGTTTTCATACAGAGACTAATTAATGGGGAAATAGAATCTTTGGAGCTGTTAAGTCAAATTAGTTTTGCGGTTCCGGTCATTCTCATTTCACTACTAACTTTGCTTGCCATAATCCCTTTCGTATTCTGTGTTTGAATTATAATAATCTCAATAACGTAGTTTGCTCCACTAAATCTCCTCTGACCAAAACCTTATTATTAGCATATTTACCGAGTATCCTAACATATTTTGCTTCCATATTAATGTAGTATTACTAGTGTATTTATTAGCTGTCCAACGTCTTTTAATATTTATTCGCGGTTTTCGATTAAGGCATGCTGTTCACAAATTTATTTTTTCTTCGCTCGTCAACAAGCCCGTGCTTGGTATCGCTGGGCCATTGATGGTATTGCCATTAGTAGGTCAACGTCCAAATAAATAAATATGTATATTTACCTATGGAAATGCCTAACCTTACCTTTAATTGTGAATTCTTGCAGTTGTTCCTGTCATAAAGGATAAACCTAAAATCATTAAAATAATAAAAAAACGAACTGTTGTCATTGAATGCACAGTTGCTTCCAAATTTGAGCCAAAATGTACATGGTACAAGGAAAGCAATACGGTTCAAGAAAGCAAACGCCATGTGTATCTAATTGAAAAAACGAAAGAAGGTGAATTTGCAGTTAAGCTTGAAATAAATGAAGTCGAAGATAGTGATAAAGGAGCATACAAATTGGTGGCAAGCAATGAAAAGGGCGAGGCTGTATCCCAAGTGGTCAATCTAGTTGACATTCCAGAGGAAGAGCGTAAACCAACAAAACCGCAAATTACCCGTAAACTTGTTGATCAAAAAATAACTGAAACAAATACATTTGAACTTTTGATAAGTCTAAAGCAGTCTGATCGCAAATGCAAAGTAGAGTGGTATAAAGGAAGCACTCTTATTCGTGAAACAAAGGATATTACAACAACATTTGATGGCACGATTGCCAGATTGACTTTTAGTTCAGCGAAAATAGAGAATACGTCAAATTATAAGGTCGTTGTTGTCAATGAGGCTGGCAAGGATGAGTCCTCTTGCAAAATTACTGTGGAAAAGAAGAGCAAAAAGAAAGGTGAAAAGGTTGAACAGGAAAAGGAAGGAGAAACCGAAAAGAAAACAAAGGTAAATAAAACATTTGATGACAAAAATATCGGTGGCGATGAAAAAAATCAAAAAAATCGAAAAGAATCGGTTCAAGTACAAAAGGTTCAGATTAAAGAACAGGGTATTCAGATTTCAACAGAGCATCAAATAATTCAACAGACTGATGAGAAAATAGTGGTAGAAAAATCGCAAAAACTGTTTTCAAGTTTGGAAAAACAAGAGGAATTTCATTTGCAAACTTCATCTAAATTACAAAATAAAACTTCTGGTATTTCCACAACGGTTAGTTCAATACATTATAAAGTTTATAATTTTGGTCATTAAATTTCCATTTAGCAGTACTATATTTTTCCAAGTTCCTAATTTAAATTAAATATAGCTGTCAGCTTTCACTTAAATGAAACAATTTATTCTCCTTGCACGCACTTCCCTTCCGGAAAGATTTTTAAGTTTTTAATTTTTAACAGTAGAACTAACTATTTCGCCCACAGTCGGGAGTCACTTTGTACCAGATGCCAAAAACCCAACATCATAAGCTTCTGCTTCATCCACCGGATATTGTTCTACCGAATAACGAACAGAAAACCATCTTTGGTGTGAAATTAGCCCCAGTTAAATATGTTTTATGTGAAGAGGTTTGCAATGAGCACTTTCTTAGAAATTTGATTATTTATTATTTTTTCTTGTCATTGTTTAAAAACCTCTATCAGATTTAATGGAACACAGTTAATAGGTCTAAAATCTGATCTTTTCTTTCCTCTTTCAATCTGAAATTTTGCTCTCGAATTATTTCCTATTCTATTTTCGATCTCTATTTCTATAAAACTAAGTAAATATTATTTGTTACTAATAAACAAAAACAAAAAACAATGTCGTAATCCTAATTCTTTTTAATAGTTTGAAGTTCAAAATACAGTACAGTCATGCGCTATTTTGGAGCCCATTAATCAGTATTTTTATATGCTAGTTTCATATTTACGAAAATAAGTAATAGGTAATAACATTGAAAAAACTATTTAGACGAAGTTACAAATAAGTCTTAAGGCCTTAACGCACAGATTTTATCTAAAATGTTATATAAGCGAAGAATCAGCTATGTTTGGGAAGTAATAAGACTTGTAAGTAATACTTTCTATCGAATAAGACCGACTTAGCTCGGTCCTTTTTAGGTAGAGGGTTAATAAATTGGATTATTGAGTTGTTTTGTAATGGGAACGGCAGAAGATTTATTATATTGAGCGCATTATAGCTTTCATTTTTAATATATTTTTTTTATTGAGAGCAATGCATACACATACATATGTATGTAAATGAATAACTTACATAAATTCCATGTTCTTAAACTAACCATTTTTCTTTCTATGAACTTGTCAATAACAAAAAAAACTCACAAACACAAACAAAAACAAAAATAGAATGAAGAAGTCATAAAAGAAAATCAAGACGAAGAAATCAAAGATAAATCGAAACAGAAAAAGAAAGATGACAATGCGGCACATGATATTAAGAGCGAAAGTAATCAAATTGAAGATTCTTTAAAACATGTAATCAAAAATACCGAACAGAAAACACCAATTAAATCAAGGGAAGATGAAAACAAAGCTGAAGTGGAAAAGAATAATGCTCAAAAACCCGACCCGAAAATATTAAAATCTTCAGATGAAGCAGCATCAGATAGAAATAAAATTATATCTTTAGATGATAAAAAAGACGTAAAAGAGCCAAACAACGATCCTTCGCTGGAAGAGAATATGCATCCCGCAAAACAAAAAAAGATTGAGGATAAAAAAATAAAAGAAGAAAAAGCAGTTCCAAGAGACAAATCTAGCAGCGAAGTTGAAAAATCACTCGATATTAATGTCGATGACCTAGATTCTGTTAAAAATAAGCCAGTTTTGAATGAGGAATCAAAAAAGAAACAAAATAAAAAAGATTCCGATTTCACTGTGAAACAGAATGATATGTTTGCAGGTCGATCTGGTGAGGTAAGGATTTTTTAAAACGTGACAACCAAAATGAAGATATTATTATTCGCCGAAATTTAATACAATCGACTACAAAAACTTACAAAAATTTTATTTTCCTAAACGGCATGGAAACAATTTATAATATTATTTAAATATAAAGTATTAACATATTATTAACATTGTATATTAAAACTAACGAAAATAATTGTTTTAATGCGAAATTAATTAAAATATATTTTCATGCATTATAGCAAGAATCTTCTGAACAAGTGGCCCTGAAGAAAATTGAACGCAAGGTAAGTTATTAATGATAATTTAAATTATAATAAGACATATTAAAAGAAAAATTGAATAAAACATTCGGATACATATTTAGCTATTATCTATATTATGTATAAAATAATATAAAATGCAGACAAGTGACCTTAAATAGATGGAAAAATTATTTTGTTGAATTTCCTAATTCACAAATTCCAGTAAATGTCTGTTTGTATTGACTGTCTGAACTATGTGACAATCATAATGATTATTCAATATTTGTATTAAGTTTAGTTACATATGTAAGTGGAATTACTTGGCAGTTGTGTATATAACATAATATTTTTAATACAAAAGAAAAAGCAAAAGTCTCAGCGCGAAAAATATTGCAATACTTCGCCGAAACGAACATTTTCGTGTAATTTATTTAAGGTCAATATTTAAAGCAAATAAACTACGTCATGGTATGTACATATTAAAAAACACATGCCACACAAACATATGTTTCATAAAGTTAGAAATTATCTTCAATGGAAAATTAAATTTTAATAAACCCTATTATTCATTTTAATATCTTCGTTTTGTTTACATATTTGTATGGTCAGGCCAGTGTTGTATCTGTTAAAGAAGAAGCCAAATCTGAGGTACGTCGAAAGTCAATAGCAAAGGCACACGAAGACGATTCCTCAGTTTCATCAAGAAGATCTTCACTTGTGGTAAGAGCGTATTGATTTAATATGATCGGCATGAACTATGTACAAAAATTTGTAATACTTTTCCATAGAGTGCACATGACAAGCACGTTTTTGGGTAGCAAACACGAGTTTACTTATAACTCCAACTTTTTTAAATAACAGAAACTTGCCTGTTTACAATAAATATATGAAGCTTGAGTGAATTTTTTTTCTACAAACGTGGAATATATATTTTAACTCCATCGCATGTCTTGTTATAGTATACCGATAAAAGAAACATTTTTTTTTAAATGGGTATCATTCAAACACACTTAATTGTACCTTTCTTGTTAATAGGGAAAAGAGCTTTAAAGTTTAGTGAGTGGTGTGTGAATAATGTCTATAGTTTAGAGCACATATTACAGTTTTCAAATACATATGTATATGTATGGATTTCTTGCATTTTATGAAGAGTTTGTTTTTATGTTTTCCAAGGAGGAGAGTTTCGCATCTGAGTCGAGGCGTACTTCTATTGTGGAGAAGAAAGCATTGGAGGTACGTATATAATTTATGTGGTTTACGAGTTATAGTTCAATAACAATGTATTTTGCAAGTTTGTAACATTACTCAAAATTACAAATTACCAAAAAAAAAAAAAAATTTACGTTATTTACAATATACATATATTTCATTCTCGTAATATATAAATAACATATATTAGTATATTTCTGATAGTGATTTGACAAAACAAGTTATTTATGTATAGTTATAAGAAATCGACTATATTATTATAAGACGAGATGTATATTCCGATATAGGAAGTTGTTGTTCACAACAACAAAATTGAAGCCAACAGTAATCCTCAAGCCATTAAAGAAGAAATTCCGAAGTTGAAACCAGCGGGGAAACGTCCAATTTCAAAGGTGAGCGATGAACGGTATTTGAAAAAAATGGAACATCGCTCCTATAAGCCGCTCTTCGATTTTCTAAACTAAACTTTCATCTTTCTACTTCTTTCTATTTCTTCTGCTAAACTGCAATTTATGTGATATCTTTTATATTGTACAAACTACGTCTGTACCACCTCATAATTTTTTGTAATACTTTAATTTACATATATTTCTAAATATATTTATTTAATAATAACATGCATTTAACTATATAGTACTTAACAAAAAATCTTTTCTTTAAAGTTAAGAAATCTATCTATCTTTAAAAATCTATTCATGTATCTAAATATGTATACCTAATATATATGTTTAGATAGATTTATTAACTGTTGAGGTAAGCTGTCTTATTGCTGGAATAAATATATACATAAATTCCTAAATAAGAAAACTTAAGTTACTAATCAATTTTGTAATTTGACACAAAACTAATATACTTACGTAATCGTATTATTAACAACCCATTTCAATGTCGTGTTTGTCTTCATATATATAAAATAGACAGTAGAGGAGCAAAAACCAGTCGAGGAACTACCAAAGTTACGAAAAACATCGATTGCACAGCCAAAAGAGGAAGTGAAGCCGGAAACTAAACCAAAGGCCAAAGCTAAACCTAAAGCAAAACCAAAGTACGAAGAGCTCCCAGAAATTCCAGATTACGAACGTCCAACCCTTGAAAAATACGAAAAATCGGAATTCAAACCCACTGATTTTGCACGTGATCTTGAATTACCCAATAAAATGGAGAAACCTGTTTTAGAACTACCCACTAAGCAAGCAGAAACGGCGCAGCCAAATAATGGGCTTGCTAAGGTAAGCACATAAACTGCAAACATAATTAAAATTTTTCAGGCCTAATATAATTTTTACGGCTTTGTAAGAAAACACTCAACAAAGTATTTTCTACTTTAGCACAAGCGTTAAATGCTCGGAAGTTGATAATGTTAATACTCAGTGGTGGCAATAGCCTCTAGACTCAAGCGCTCAGAAATCAGCTGGAATCTTTTTAAATTGGAATTAACTATGCTCAACATAAATTTTTAACCATTGGGTAGAAGTGCATTAAAACTTTGACCATCAGAAAATTTATAGAAAAAATAAATAATCGTCAATAGTTGAGACGAAAAAGTTAAGTCCGTCTCGTCCGTTGACGTCAGCGGACTTAGTTAGAGACACTTCGGATAGACCTTATTCTACCTATCACATGCATTTTCCGAAAAAAAAACCTCCAACCAACTGTAGCGCCTCGTTAGTTCACTATTGTTAATGTTATTAGTGTTTTATTAATAATGTCTACGTGTTTGTTTATGCTTGTTTTTGTGTTGCATTGCAGAAAAATAAAATTATAGAAGAAGAATTGGAGCAACCAAAAGGTATTAAAATTGGCAAAGGTAAACTTCCGGTTGAGGAGGATATTAGAGACGGCGCAACACTTAAACCCGTAATTGTCGAACCAAAGGTAAGATTACGACAATAAACATTATATGTTCAAACTTTATGTCTGATGTCTGATTCATACTAAATTCAAAAACAAAAATGTTTTCTATCATGGTCTTGGTCTCTCCCTATTTATATATCTTACACAATAAAAGACGGATAACCCAATAGAACGCGCCGAGAAAGAAAAAAAGGTAAGAAGTAATTCCCCCGTAACAATCCTATAATAAGTAAGACTATAGTCGAGTGTGCTCGATTGTGGGATACCCGCTACCCATTTTCAAAAAATAGTTGAATCATTGATATATTGACATTAATTTAAGATCGCCAGAAGATCGAAAAATAATGAAATTATTTTTTTCACAACTTATTTCTGACCCCACCTCAACTTTGGAAATAAAATGTTGCCGTCGACAACACCAATTTTCGTTTTTTGAGCGACCAATAAATCCGTCACATGAATTATCGCCAATGCTATCGTATTCCTTGTGGAACGAAAAAAAAAATTAAATATAAAAATCCTTTAAATTAAAGCGGATGGCACTCATTTTGGTGAAGTTGTGAAATATATACAGTTAAAAAAAAATTGTAATACTTAAATGCAAAAAGTACCTTAAAAAAGTAGTTGAAATCAGCGGAATGAAATCAGTTAAAAGGGTGACATTCCCTTTCTGTGGGAAATAGCTAATTGCCGTTCAACTGTTATTTTTTTAAAGTAAGTTACAAAACTCTTTTTGCGGAAGAGAGAAAAGGCAAAACATAATTCTTCTATGGAGGATGAAATCATCCTTATGTGAGCTGAATTCATGCAGGAAATTTAAAATACAAAATGCATTTCATCGTGTTGTTTTCTTCTGAACAAAACACAAGTCAGCTGTTTCAGCAGTAAGAAATAATAGCAAAACGATGATCAAAAAGTGGTGAGATCCGGAGCACCTAAAAACAAAAATGTCGGTTTAGATCCCATAACGAAAATGAAAAGTAAAAACCGGTGCACCCCTGAATATCTTAAAAAATGTATAAATATGCTGCCCTACTGATCTCATTTTAATGTAATTAAACCCTATTGGGAGACTCATTAAAGTTTGAAAAGTTTTTGTTTTAAGTAACTTGTATAATGCGGCATTAAAACCAACCTCTTAGGAAAATAACCCATCTGTGATGGATATTGTAAAACAACGACGTCGTTCCTCTATCCGAAGCTTAATGACTAAGGAACCCATTCAGAACGAGTCTTTCCTTGGGATAGTTTTAAAACCTGTAGTAAAGGACGCTAAAGAAATAGTTCAGCCCCAGCAAGCTAAAGAGTTACTTAAGGTAAAATGGTACTTGAGATTTACAATATTATCCTATCTAATTCAAATTTCTACATATGCAGATGTATACTATAAAATCTTTTCTATTTTTTCTTGCGAATAATTTCCCATTTTTGTAATCAATGGAGGAGGTCATAGCCTCCGAATGTTTACTCTACTTCTTCTACTTTTTCAACATCTTTTTTCTACTTCTTCAATATCTTTGCCTGCTTTATTCTATATTAAATTTTCTTACTCGCTTTTTAGCTCTTTATTCTTTGGAACTTTATGTTCTTAGCCTAATTTTATACGTACCTTTTTTAGAATTCTGTAAACAAAAACCATCTTTGCATTTATGCATATACAAAAGTAGCTTATGTGTTCATACTTTTCAATTTACCTTTGAAAATAGAAATATGGGAATGTGTCGCCCATATTTTTACTTATTCAACATATTATTTAATTTATTATTGTTGTAATAATCCAAATAAAATTTCGATAAAAAATAATACGATTCAAATGAATGAATAAATTGATAAGATGCGGAAAAAAATCTGTTTTGAATAATGTTCATATCTATGCTAACTTTTGTGTATGATTCATAATATTTAAATACGAAAATTATTCATCAATAATAAAAGTCCCACATTCACCCACACCAAAAAAAGGCCCATGTGACGGAACAATTAACTCCCATGAATGCAACCAAAGCGAAAATATCTGATTTAAAAAAACCTGAACCTATACCAACCATTGTGGATAATAATGAACGACCTGAGTTAGATAATTATGAATGTGTGGAAATTGAAAAAGTTAAACCGAAACCTGAGAAGCCCATAACAGTCATTAACACTCCGGACAAGCAACCTGACGTTCAAGTGCCTGCTGACAGCTTGAAGGTAAGGGCTTAAAATACACTTAGCGACTGAAATAATTTTACTTGATTTTCTTTTTTTCATTAAATATCTTATCTAAACTATATATAAAACTTCAATGTCTCTGTTATACTTATGTACAAGTTGTTAAAAAATTATATTTTATGTATATAGGTATATAATTATACACATATTAATATTTCATAAACACATACATTCAGATATTCTTAATATATTTAGAAATTTTTTATATATTTACTTAAAATGTGCATTGCTTGCGTAATATCAAGACAGAGGTGTAGGTATACATTTATGTTACATAATAATATTTGTTCATAATTTCTAACATATATTATTAATATTTAATATATACTCAATATATTTAAATATTTTATTTTATCATTCGTTCCACTTAAAAAGAATTCAACAAAAAAATTATATTTCGTGGTAGTTAAAATTAAAATACCCATAGACATTATACGAAAGGCATCCAGATAAAAGAGGTATGTGTATGTAAACACACACTATGTATGAGTATTAAATTCTACCGACACATAAGCATTTCCAATATATTTTTAATTTTTCTGTTTTATATATTTAACAAATATACATTCATATATATAAAATGTTATATATAAGTATATGTATTTTAATGCGCAAAATTTGCTCGACATATATAATATAGCAATTTAAATGTTTGAGATCTGTCTGCTCTTGTCGTTCTTGACCAACGGTTTGAATTATATGATTATAATAGATATGTATCCATATATATAAAAACCATATAAACTAGTATATCGTGAAGAAAATTAAATAAAAAATAATAATCGGAACATCCATTACAAAAAACTATTTGCAATGGAACTGCTGTGCAATCTGAATTAATTAAAGAAATATTGTATATAAGCGTTCGTACATATGTACATACATTCATAGATCAATTTGGTAGCTTATAGCAATATGGCAACATTTCAATTGTCAGTTACTGCGGTATGTATTATTAGTCATTTAGAAAATTGCTTGATTGAATTTCCTTCAAAAAACATTAAATTTTAATATTAATTCAAGTGTATCCGAAATTATTAAATATTTAAAAAAAAAATGGTGGGAAGTAAAAAAACAAATCTACAGAAAAAAGTTAATGTATTTTAATCATAATATTCATTTAAATTCAAAATGTTTGATTTTATGGCTTTTTTTTTATTCAGGAAGACAAAACGAAAGTTCCCAGAATGCAGCCTCCTGCGCCCGGTGAGCCACCAAAAATTGAAGTGATTCGGGAGAAGCGTCCATCACTTGCTCCAGAGCCACCGAGTAGACGAGGATCCCTAATTCCTCCCGCCGACATGGGCCGTCGACCATCCTTAATCATTAATGACGAGGTAAATTTTGAACGTCTTTTTACATATTAAATAATTCATTCTCTTAAAGTAGTATGCCACCTCTTTTACATTTTTTGACGTGGCAAGATTGTCAATCATTTAAATTGACCGTGAGTTAAATTGAAGGCGCATAATTATATTTTATGCATATCATAGTATGCTTAGACTTTTTCTGTCAAAATAGCCAATGATCACGGCATGTTCAGAGTTCAGGTATAAGTAAATGAAAAAGGTAATTGTACCTGAATCGATCTTCTGTAATTCTCTCTCTCTATTTCTTTCCCACTCTTTTATAAGTAGAAAAGAGAATCAATAAATACGATTTAATTGTCAATTGTATTGTTGTGGCCGTCTTGAAAATTAAACATGAACTAGTCTTATGTAGTAAATTTCATATATAAATCATGTTTAAAAGTATAAAGTAAATAAACTGCACAATAATTCAGATCAAAACTTTAGAACTGAACTGATTGATCACGATATCAAATTTTTATAAAATATCATTGCTCTCTTCGATACATAAATAAACTCTTGCTTTTGTCTGTTTTGTTTTTTTTTTTTGGCTATTATTTGTTAGTTATGTCTTACAATTACGTCTTCAAACAACCGACAACTACCTTAATTGATAGCAAACATTATTGCTAATCCAAAATTGATAATTAATAAGAATTAATAGTCCGAGAAGTATAATTATAATTTATTTAGTGAGAACCCTTACTAAATTCTAATAATCCTTAAGATATACTGTTTGTTTATATATTTTTTTACGTTGCGGTTGCTTTATAGTATTCTATACAGTTAAACATTAGAAATAAATATCAATCAACCAAAAAACAGTTTGAATATATTAGTAGACCTGGGAACACATACATACATATCACAATATAAATTTTACATAACCAAAGGAAGAGATTTCGAACAATATTTTGATATATATAATATGTATACATTGTTTAGTAATTGAATGTCTTGTACTTAATTGTATTGCACCTTGTTATCAAAATTGTACCTAATTTCATGTATATTTCCTATGTCCCTTCTATGTACCATGTTCACAAACTAAACAACAACAAAAATCACTACAACACCAATACATATAACATATCCGATTCAACAAAACAAAAACTGTATTGTATTCGACATGCCTGTGAATCGCAACTTTACAACCGATCGAACAATCCAACGCACTTCCTACCTACAACAACAAACCCATTTTCCACTTGGTATAAACACAATGCAATAAATATTCACCATACCCATGTGCACGTACATATACGTACATATATATATATATATATATATATATATATATATATATATATATATATATATATATATACATATATATATAAATATAAATATATTTATAAAAAAAAATTCAGAAGAAACTACGCCCCGGCGAAGTTATGGATACGCGGGTAAGACAATCCAAAAAACTTTTTGTAATGTTGTAAAAGCTCTGTTTTTATGTCGTTAGCAATTATAGCGAGGTTAAATTCATATTTGAACATTTCTTTTCTATTATTTATTGTTAAAATTTGCTAAAGTTTTACAAAATTATAAGTTTTAAATAAATTAAAAATAATACCATTTCTAATTTTGAAAACGGTAAAATTTGTAATGTTTTAGTTTATCAATTAAGTAATAACAAATTTATTTGAAATGTTAGAAGCTAAAAATAATTTAAATAATTTCGAGCAACTTTCTAGTACATTTTTTAGGGCTACCCCAATACTAGTTTACATTTATATAAGTGAAATGAGTGAATACACATAAATGGAATTAACATTACACGTTTACATTTATCGGTTAATTGTTTAAACATATTTATCGATCGTAAAATAGATGGTATTGCTCGAAAACTTTTTAATTCCGAATGATTTGATTGCAACATTCATCTACTGCTAAAGTATATATGCGATTCAACTTTGTACATATACCATATTGCATTTTCTAATAATAGACGAATTTTTAACTCACACAAATTTGTCTAAAATAAAAATAAAGAAATATATAATGCCCAGATTTGTTAGATGCGTAAATATGCATTACATTATTATGTGGGATTTTTATTTATATTTGCATATCATTGCGTATTATTTAATCATCCGCATATACCACAATAATAGAAAAGAGACATACTGCATCGTAAATAGACTGCACGTGTCTTATGCATTAGAATATTAAATTATATATTCAATTGACAGTTGTGATGACAACTTTTGCAAACAAAAAGCTATTTAAATTAAAAAAGAGTAAATATATTTAAAATAAAAAATTAAAAATACTTTCAAAGTTATTAAATATTTACATCATTGCATTAACTGAAATATTTTTCAAAATCATTAAAAAAATTTAATAAATTTAATTTAATACAATTTTTTCGCCCAAGCTGGTTTTATTCAAAAGCATAAAAACAAAAGTCGATCGGAATTAAAAAGTTTTTTAACTTATTGATATTGTTTACACAGATTCAACTGGAACTATTTATATATTTCCCGCTGTTTTATATTTCTCCTGCTTGTTAATTGGCACCACTGTAAGGTCAAAATGGTCTACAGCTAAACCGCATTATTATAATCATACATATGTGTATATAAAAAACAAAACTTAACAATAATATACATTATGTATGCGTTATGAGCATTTAAACAAAAAAATTTGTTGCGAAGGTGCATTTGGTTAAGTGTATCGCGAGTGTAGAGACGAGGCCGTGTTCGGTGTTAACGTAAAGACGTAAGAACTAAACTGTTAATTAATTCAAAAATATAAATTTTCAATTTATTAATTTTAACAACTGATAACAAATAGAAAGAAGTTACAGAATAGATTAATTACAAACAATTGTAGAGACGAGGCCGTGTTCGGTGTTAACGTAAAGACGTAAGAACTAAACTGTTAATTAATTCAAAAATATAAATTTTCAATTTATTAATTTTAACAACTGATAACAAATAGAAAGAAATTACAGAATAGATTAATTACAAACAATTGTAGAGACGAGGCCGTGTTCGGTGTTAACGTAAAGACGTAAGAACTAAACTGTTAATTAATTCAAAAATATAAATTTTCAATTTATTAATTTCAGCAACTGATAACAAATAGAAAGTAATTAGAGAATAGATTAATTACAAACAATTGCAAACAAATATATCTTAATTAGTAATAATATTTATTTACTACACAAACAAATATATAATGGAAAGGTCGAGATAGAAATAATACTTTTTGGCATGTGCAGTACGTTTCACTATCATCCATATAAATTCAACATTGTATCACTATTAATCTTGTTAAATAGTCAAAACGCAAAATGAATGTTCTTCAGCCTTTTATTGATTTTAATTAAAAACACACATATTGCAGTTATTGAGGCCAGGCGAGGTTGGTGAAGGACAGGTGAGAGTTAGTTGTGCTTTTTCCCTCATGTTTTTATGTTGTAGTATTTTGGTCGATTCCATTTTTTTAAAGAAATCCTATCAGACATCCAATTTCCAAATATTCATTCACCTGCATTAAATTAATAATTACCAATGCCAATAAATTAACTACAAGCACTAGGGCTGCAAATTAGCCACATTTTTTACAGAGGTTTTGATACTTAGTGTATTTAAACATTCAAAAACATAACAAAATGTAATAATCAAATATTGTATTTTTAGACTTTTAATTGACGTCATATTTATTTTTTGATGTTCCCACCAAATAAATGATTAGATATATTATAGAGTGGTGGGAGAATAACGCCTTTACGGCAATATAGTTTGTTTCAATCTAGTATAATCCAATCAATAAAAATTACGATAAGCTGTTTGCAGCCTTGGTTACATTACATTAAATCAAAGTATGTAGATTTAGTCAATTATTATTTTTTTTAAATGCTTTCATATTTACGCACAATACTTTCATTTGAATTGCTAGGTTCATTTGTATGCAAATACATACATATAGTATGTACTATATATCAAAAGTCGTAGTTGCTCAATTCGAGAATGTTTACTCATACACATGATTCGTTAATTGATTTTCTTTATTACTATGTTAAAACATTTTAATATAATAATTTAATATAATTTACCAGCTACCCATAGTGTAGAAGAATTCTATAAAGTTGTGCCTGCAGAAAATAAATGTAGGTACAGGCAACACGATGCACATCCGATCCAAAATGCCATGTCCGTCCGTGGAACACTGACATCTGACAGACTATAAAAGATATAAACACCACTTTTGTTGTTGTTGCACACAGATTAAGTTTGTTGTGGATTTCGAAAAAAACAAGGTAGTATGTAGTAGTTTATTGTGAAGACGAAATATGGTTTTCGGTATACAATCATTTGCTACGTGGATATATATATATATATATATATATATATATATAGTTTAATACTTTTTGCACTGATTTGCTTTTATTGAATGGGTAGCAGGTGTATCACAGTCGTACACACTCGACTGTAGCTTTCTTACTTCTTATTGAAATTAGACTTTTTACATACATTTAACGCCCATTAAGATGCGTAATGAAGAAAATGAATTATTACTTTGAATTAAAGAGGAGGTATAAAATGCAATAAATATAACCGAACACTTTTCAGGAAGGGATATAAAAATTGTTCATTTCTATAATTATTTAACTTTCAAGGGCATTTTAAAGGTGTGTCGTTTTTTGAATATTTGATATTATTTTGAAAATTATTTATTAAAATACTTATTTTTGTTTCAATAGCACAAGCAGCAAAGACCAGGCGAAATGGGGGACACAAAACAGGTCTAAATATATATTTATATTTGTTATCGCTTGTTTTGTTTGTGTTGATTACTTATATTAAATTCAGAATAGTCGTACCATGAAGGTTTTGTAAATATTGATTTACATAGATATTCAACTGTATATTCACATCAATACTTTATTTAAATTTGAAATTAAATTTTTCTGGCATTAGCCCTTCTCACATTCCTGTAAATAATATATTCTAAGTCGTTTATTTGTAAATCAAGTAGTACTGTAAAATAATATTATACATTATTCGTTGTCTTTAATTAGGAGTTCTAAAGTTAAATAACCACTGCAATTGGGTGTTATCTACAAATTTGTTAGAAGGAATACTACAGTTTTTAAAATATTTTTAAAGTTGTTAATCATAATCATTAGTATATTGCAACCTATTCTGGTTCTGCAATGTTTATTTAACTATAAAAATTGTAAAGTATAGCTTCGGACATTATGATTATTATGATTTTCTTCTATTATGTATTTTGTTTGCATTTATTTATCTATGCTTGCACTTGTGATCTAAATACAGATGTACTTTATGGGGCGGCAATGGTCTATAAGGGTGTTATTATTACAAATGGGTAAACTAATGTATTAGTCACTTGTTGGAAATTTGAAAAATCATTTGGTAATACATATTTAAAATTAAAATTATAAAATGGTTTTTATTTTAAACGTGCACATATTAAAACAAGATTGATTCAATATCAATGTGCACTTAATGAATTAATTAATCTACACGTTTTGTAAAACGTTCATATACACACATATATACTAATTAAACAAACAATCTTTTTGTCATGCATAATAACTGTTAAGTAAAAGTTTGAAATTTTTCAGTAGTTGATGTATGTATATCTGTAGCTTTGAAATTAATATTTTTCGTGTTTTGGTTTTTAACAACTCCGAAGTATAACGGAATAAAGTATACTTTTAATTGTAGTTTTCCATTTTCCATTGAAAATATAAATGATTTCATAAATTGGTTTAATCTTTAATGTTAATTTTTCTTCATAACGCGTCAAGAATACCAATATCGACTGACATATATTTGTTAATTTTGTTTGTTGCTATATGTTCGTGATGTTATTGTGCTTGTCCAATAAAAGCGGAGACGTCCTTCCATTGATGTACGGAGACCAAGTGTTCAAGACCTGGAAGACCTTATAAACAAACCTTCAACTCCGTTGCGTGATGTTGGTGATGGAGGTCCACCCTCAATTATCGATGTACAGGAGTCATACTCCGTGGTCGAAGGTATGTTGTCAACCGAAAATAAATTCTATCTTAAATGTAACTAATGTCCAAGTGGAAAATGTTTCAAAACTTAATTTTTTATGTTCTATAGTTGTTCACTAATGTATTAAAGCTGGAATTGGGATAAATTTGTATCCTTTAGTTATTTTATAAAAAAAATTACAAAAGTAGTGTTATTCTTAATTTTGCAACAGTACATTAGTACACAACTTTTAGTGCCACCAGCTACTTCTAATTTTACTTCCATTTCACTGAAAATATATTTACATCGATAAAAAAAAACTATTTCAAATACGTAAAGAAAGCTGTACACATACAACAATTATTTTATAGTAATAATAATCTAAAATTCATGTTAACATATTTTCCAAGACTGTACAGCATTTAGTGATGCGCAAAGTGTAGTGATGTTAAAGTGTAACAATTTAAAGTCAGAGTGTATAATTTGTCAAAGCTAAGGGATATTAATTAATATTTCTATGAACTAAGAACTTCAAAATATATAAATTTGGTGTTTTTATTTTAATTGTCAAAGCTTAGACTTTGCAATTGCACTGCACATTAAAATAAACCTTTTATTTTTACCTTTTAAAAATATTACTGTTTCTGAAATCCTGAAGAATTGTTTAGGGATAGAAGAACTTCATCACAAATTTAAAGTGACTGACAAAATTCAACTGCTTTTGAATTATGAACTTCTAGAATGGCAAAATCTATTGCACTGCGGTTAGTTTGTTATTGCAATTATGCATTTTAAAATAAAATTCTTCATCATACATATCAATATAAATTTGGCTACTAGAATGAAACTATTACTTAAAGAACAAAAAATTGGGTTTCTTTAATATAATCGAGTTTTAGTTTTTTTGGTAGGACGACCAATTTGTTTCATGCACGATCTTGTACCCATACTTACCCATATATATGTATCTATGTTTCATTGTTATGTTTCATGAAATTGACAGACTCGACGGCCTACCTTACGGTTGGTGTCGAGGGCAACCCAGCACCTACATTTAAATTCTACAAAGGAGTTAGTGAAATACTTGAGGGCGGTCGCTACAAATTCCTAACGGATGGGCAAACGAACACAATTACATTGTGTATGCGTAAGTGCAAACCGAACGATGAAAGCAAATATAAGGTTGTTGTTTCGAATATACATGGTGAGGACTCCGCGGAGATGCAATTATATGTCTCCGATTCAAGTGGTATGGATTTCCGTGCCATGCTTAAAAAACGTCGTTATCAAAAATGGGACAAAGAAGAACAAGACCCTAATTGGGGCGATCTTAAAGAAACTGAAAAACCGTTGCCCGCTTTAAAAAAAGTCGAAAGGGTAAGGAAACAAAATATGGTTTACAAAACTAACAATTTTTTTCCAAAACAAAATTTTAATCAAAATTACTGCACATCACGACATTGTAGTAATTTTAAATTTTGATTGCAAATTGCATTCTTTAAACGTTAAGTGAGCGCAGAAAATTATATAAAAATCTAATTTAAAACGAATTTCTTCAAATGCCCTTTGAATTGTAATGTATCATTGTTATAATTTTATATAATTATTATATCACTCTTAAAATTCTCCATACCCTATTGAATGTTAAAATGCAAAAATAAGGTACAGGTATAGGACCAATATCGACAGTTGACAAGATATCGATTCTCAGTTAAAAAAAATTAGAAACGGACGATGGCTTGCCCAGTTATCGAATTTTACCTTAAATTCTTCAACTAACTTTACTAGTTGTCCTAATCATAATACTGTTGTACTGTAAATACTTTTGCTTGGATGTGGCAATTGGTAATGAAATTTATCTTTCTGGGACTGATAAACACTAAGAACAACATATTTAATCGTTATAATGTACAATATGTAATATACAGGCGCCATCATCTCGTAGGCCATCCCTAGCTGAGCTGATCCCCGATTGGCCGACGTTGCATCCATTTCGACGCGAGGAGGTGCGATTTCAAATAACAGAGATTATTTCATTATAAATCAAAATTTAAAAATAAAAATTTTTTTTTTGATGAACAGGTTTTCTTGCTTTTTGGCGTCTTTGTCCGTCCATCGACTTTTTATACTCTGATGTAATTTTGTAGTTTTTAACAGACTAACTGTGTTTGTGCTATACTTGAGATGAGATTTGGGAGCACATTGATTTATTTTCTTCATATTATGGACATTGTTTGTACAATATTAGACAAACATATAAAGTGATATTTTTATTGTTCGGTTGATATTTTCATTTTGTTTTCAATTCCTTTTGTTAGTTTTGATATTGGACGTCTACAATGATCTTATGATTATCAAAATTTCAAACGGATATATATAGTACATTTATCCTTTGAAATTAACTAAATTTTTTCTCCAATTTTGAAATACATATTTAAAATGTTCCTTCATAAATTGCGATTAAAAATAAACGATGAAGGAAAATATAAGAAATTTAATTAGTAATACAAACAGCAGTTAATAATCATTGTTTTTCGAAGAAACAACTCATTTTAATTGCTATAAATATTTTATGAATGTATATGATAAATTGTTTTTTGCGTTGATTTGTATTTTTTGCTTTTGATTTATTTTATTAAAATTATCATAGTTCGTAACCATA
Source organism: Drosophila kohkoa (assembly GCA_019972355.1). Lineage (NCBI taxonomy): Eukaryota > Metazoa > Arthropoda > Insecta > Diptera > Drosophilidae > Drosophila > Drosophila kohkoa. The sequence continues at coordinate 490,797 of BJEL01000084.1, read as the reverse complement.
CTCAGTATTAGAAATTACTTGAGTGAAATAGAATTAAATAAAATATATATAGAGAGATGATTTAAAATAGTACACATTTGGCGATCTTATGTGCATTTATTTTAATTGTGAATGCTAATTGTAATCCTATATCAATATTGATGTCGTTTGACCTCTTTACCCATTTTTGACAACGCAAATAAATTCAATCATTAACAACAACATCGCGATAAATGAGCATAGAAGGTTGAGTCATTCCTTAGCCCGCTGATAGACCAGTTCGCAAAGGAAGGAAAAGATAAGAAAGTTGTATTTGAAGCGCGATTCAGCAAGCCAAATTGCAAACCGAAATGGCTTTTTAGAAAAGATGTGAGTATTAATTAATAATTGTAAATTGTTTTTTTGTTTTATTTGTTTTTTTAATCAATTTTAAAAATAGTAATCAATATTACAAGTTTTTATATACATATAAGTACGTTGGTGTGATAAAAATTTGACGTGAAAAATCGATTGATTAAATTCTAAAAAGGAGCCAATGTTACATTTGTATGTAAAAGTAAGCTTAGACTGCTTTTAGATTTTCGTTAATCAATCCAATTTTTTTCGACCAGAGGAATAAATTAATTTATTTCCTAAATTCAATTAGAATATTACTATTCACAAGTTCAAACATTATTAATTTGGAATATTGAACTCAAATTATCTTTAAAAATTCCTATTATTACAAAACAACGGCTTATATTAAAGACTATTAATTTAATATGAGAAAAGTAACATTTTCTTTTCCATTGATAACCTAAACGTTCTCACGTTTTAGATCAGATATATTTTAATCATTTATAAAATATATGTTGCATACGTAGTATACAAATTTTCTATTATTAAATGGGGCTCCATATTATAGGAGGTGTTCACAGGCAGCAAATACAAATTCAAGCAAGAGAATGATACGTACCAGTTGATAATAACAACGCCTAAGGTGGAGGATACTGGCAAATACACAATTGAAATTGGCGGCGTGTCCAGCACCGCATTTCTTAATGTTGAGGAAGCCGATCCCACATACACATTTACAAAACCACTCAAAAAGAAACTTGAAGGATTTACGCGACATGAGACGACATTGGAATGTGCTGTTAGCAGTAGCATGGCCAATGTGCATTGGTTCAAAGATAACAAAAAAATTGAATCGGATGATCCACGTTATTTGATCTCCAAAGATATTAATGGTAATCTAAAGCTCATTATCAAAGAATCTCTATTGGAGGACACGGGCAAATATCGATGTCAATTAGATAAACAACCAGATAAAACCGAATGTGCCCTTAATGTTGTGGAGTATCCCTACAAGTTTGTCAAAGTACTCAAATCACAGCAATGTATAGAGAAGGATACTGTTACCCTGGCTTGTGAAATTGACGATGCCCAAGGTGATGTTCAATGGTTCCGCAATGATGAGGAAATAAAGCCCGATAAACGTATGCAAATTATTAAAGACGGTCGAAAGCGAAAGCTTGTGATTAAAGATTGCAAAGTTACTGATGCGGGTCAGTTTAGGTGTACAACAAATGCTGATAAGACCGACGCTGAAATTATCATAAACTGTAAGAAAATAATATATATTCATTTATTTTTTTAGTTGCGTTGCCTGAAAATATATTAAATTATATATTTCTTTTGAACTATTTAAGATCAAAATCGATTCAACAAGAAACTTAAAGACACTGATGCTGTGGAGCGGGAGAAGTTGGTATTAGATGTAGAGCTACAGGATCAAACAGCTCCTTGTGATTGGAAGTTTAATGGAGAACCCATAGTTCCAAACGAACGTATTGAAATTAAAAATTTAGGCGGTGGTAAACATCAATTGGTTTTCAACAGTCTTGAATTAACCGATGTTGGTGAGATAACCTGTGAATCGGGACAATTGAACTCAACCTGCCAACTTTCTGTACGCAAAGGAGAGAGTAGACCCAACATCGATTGTCCAGATGAGTTCGCTGGTCCTATAAGTGCAGCTGTAATTATTGAAGTGCCTTACAAAGGTATTTTAATTATTTATTTATGGGACACTTTTAAACTTTTACATTGTAATTTCTGAGTTAATCGACTTCCAGTACAAACACATTAATCTTATTTAGATGCCTTATTATATTATTATTGCAAGTAGTATATTCCTTATTTTGTCTCTTTCATGAAGTCTGCGGTACAAGACAAACTCCGATTGAAGCTAAATTAATTAAAGATGGCAAACCCTTGCCCGTCAAGGATGTCGAAGTTGCGGTCACCGATGACAAGGTTACCTTTAAAATTAAAAAACCCTCGCGAGATTTGTCAGGACCATATCAAATAAAAATTGTCAATGGGCAGGGTGAAGATACGAAAAATGTTAACATTATATGCCAAGATGTCCCAGAACCTCCGAGAGATATAGATATTACTGATGTGTATCAAACTTCTTGTGTCGTGCAATTCAAACCACCAGCGGACGATGGCGGAAGTCCTATAACAAAATACGTGATCGAACGCCAAGACTTGAGCAAAAAACAAGGCTGGGATCCTGTCGCTGAGGTTCTACCAAACGAGCCATGTGTTAAGAAAATTGACGACTTGGTACCAAAGAAGCAGTACAGATTCCGTTTGCGTGCTGTCAACAAAATTGGCCCATCTGACCCGGCTACCTTCAAAAACTCAATACTCGCAAAAGATCCATGGGATGAGCCTGGTAAACCAAAAGAGGTTGATCTCGTTGATTGGGATAAAGATCATGCTGATTTGAAATGGGAGGCACCCGACAGCGATGGTGGTGATCCCATCACAGCATACGTTGTTGAATATAAGGAAAAATTCTCCAATGATTGGGTGGCCGGCAAAGAAGTACCCGGAGATGCTAGAACAGCAACCGTTAATGATCTCAAAGAGGGTCAACAGTACGAATTTCGAGTCCGTGCTATTAATCGAGCTGGTCCTGGCGAGCCTAGCGACAAGACGAAAGCCATTATTGCCAAATGCCGTTTTGTTAAGCCATTCCTCATTGGCGATGGTCTTAAAAATATCACTATTAAGAAAGGGCAAACTGTGCGCTTTGATATAAAGTATGACGGTGAACCGGAACCAACGGCTAGTTGGTTGAAGGATACACAAGTATTAAAGTTTGATAATCAGCGCACTTGTTTGGAGCAACTCGAGCGTAACTCGTCCATTACTATTAAGAAGGCGGTGCGCAAGGATACCGGTAAATACAAATTAGTTTTGACGAATAGTTCAGGTACAATTGAATCGGAAGCGCAAGTTGTGGTCCTTGATCGTCCACTGGCACCCGGTGGTCCCTTTGAGCCAGAAGAAGTTCGTGCTCATCATATTAAGATGAAATGGAAGCGCCCTGCCGATGATGGTGGTTGTGAAATCACCGGCTATGCGTTGGAGCGTATGGATGATGAAACTGGACGCTGGATACCAGCGGGAGAAGTTGGCCCAGAAGAGACGTCATTTGATTTCAAGGGACTCACACCAAATAAAAAATACAAATTCCGCGTCAAGGCAATTAACAAAGAAGGCGAGTCCGAACCGCTTGAAACAACTGATGCGATTGTTGCCAAGAATCCATACGATCCTCCAAGTCCACCAAATCAACCAGTCATTGATGATTATGATAATAAAAGTGTGCTTCTTAAATGGAAAAGACCTCCATCGGATGGTGGACGACCAATTACACATTATATTGTTGAAATTAAGGATAAATTTTCGCCAATGTGGACGGAAGTAACCAAAACGGAGGATCCAACGCCTGAATGCAAAGTTGAAGGACTTAAGGAAAAAATGATCTATCAATTCCGAGTACGTGCTGTCAACAAGGCTGGACCCTCAGAGCCATCACAGCCTACCGATAATCATTTGTGCAAGCATAAAAATCGTAAGTAACTCAATAGGTATTCAAAACCAAGATCATCCTAAAAGTAAATTATTGCTTTTTTTTGGCTTGGCATTGGCTTAACACACCTTTCCACAATTATGAAAATGTGTATGATTATATTTATGTGCTTCATGTATGTTTATTTATTATATATTTACTATGGAACGTATTTACTTAGCAATTTATTTTGTAGTAAACAGCGAATTACTTTATTTACAAAATGCAATTAAATTTATTTAATAAAACTATTATAGAGTCTTTAAAGCTATATCAAATCTTTGTAAATAAGTTATCATAAAATCAAATAATTTATATACACAATATTAATAGTAAAACGTAAATCTAATAATGGTTTTATTTCTTCATTGCTCGATTAACTACACTTTTATTTATTTGAAAATGCCTTTGATGACATTGGAGGCTCCGAGTGCTTTGTGTTTATGATTCGGATTTCGATTATTATTTTAGCCTTTTTTTCCTTTTTCATAAATTATTTTTAAATAAGTAATAAATTTAAATTAATTACGCATTCTGCAAATATATAAATGCAATATATATTATTTTTTATTTTAAATAAGCTTTAAGCTTATCGTAACTGGTCCCAATAAATAAAATATTTGTAATTTGCTTTTATAAATATCGTTACCCTAACAAATAAAATGTGGTTTGGAAAAATTAACATGCTTTAAGCTTGTGAAACGCTTTTTCAAAGTACGTATGCAATTGTAATATTATTCATATCGGATTATGTTTAAATTTAAATTTTTTTATCACTACCTTATTTATCAAAACTTAATAGTTAAGCCACAAATTGACCGAACGACCTTTAAACGGGTTACTCTCAAGAGTGGTCGAACTCATAAATGGTCGGTGGACGTTAGCGGTGAGCCGGTACCGGAATTGGCATGGAGTTGGCGAGATGATGTTCCATTAACGAGCGGTGATCGAATTACTATCGAAAAGGTTGACTACCACACGGAATTTGTGATAACAAATGTAAAGCGCAACGATAGTGGACTCTATACATTGAAAGCTGAAAATCGAAATGGTGTTGATCGCGAAACGGTTGAGTTAATTGTTTTAGGTAAGCCCAGCTCACCAAAGGGACCACTCGTTGTCGATGATGTTACCGCAACTGGATGTAAGCTGCATTGGAAAAAGCCGGATGATGATGGCGGAGTACCGATTAAGGAATATGTGATTGAAAAAATGGATACTGCAACTGGTAAATGGATTCGAGTTGGTAGATCAGCTGGTGAAAAAGAACCCCCCAGTTTTGACGTGACTGGGTTAAATCCGGGATCAGAGTATAAATTCCGTGTGTCGGCAGTTAATGAGGAGGGCGAATCAGAACCATTAACAACACTTGTAGGCGTTGTCGCCAAAGATCCCTTCGATGAGCCAAATAAACCTGGTACTCCAGAGGTTGTCGATTATGACAATCAAAGTGTTAAACTGAAGTGGACCCCACCAAATAATGATGGTGGTGCTCCAATTCAAAAGTACATCATTGAAAAGAAAGATAAAAATAAACCAGAATGGGAGAAAGCTTTGGAAGTTCCAGGTGATCATTTGGAAGGAACAATTGCCGGTCTTCAGGAATATGGTGAATACGAGTTCCGAGTAATTGCCGTCAACAAAGCTGGCCCATCTCCACCGTCAGACGCAAGTCTGCCACAGATCATCAAATATAAAAAATGTGAGTATGACGTAAGCAAACTTTTTGCGTAAAAGTAGTTTATATTCTATAAAACAAGTAAAAACCGACAGTCGAGTATGCCTAATTGTGAGATTTCCGCTACTCATTTTCTAAATTCTAAAAATATACCAAATATAACCGCTTCCAGGCATAAAGTTGTAATACCATTCTATCCTATGGGTAGCGGGTATAAAAATCGTACACTGATAATATTTTTTTTAAGAAAATACTTTATATTCTCTAACCAGCAAACATGACGCATTTGTGTTCGCCCTGAAAACCCTTTATATTCTATCTTCGCTGTTTCTTTTTAATATTTAACTATTCAAATTAGATTCATTCTGAACTTATAAATTGAAACTAGAGATTAGAAAACCTTATAAGTGGTGTTGCAAATATCGATTAATGCTGTTAATATTCTTTACTATCTACAGTGAAACCTCGAATTGATCGCACCAACTTAAAGCCTTTGCTAATACGTGCTGGCAAACCCATAAAATACGACGTCAATGTACGTGGTGAACCAGTTCCAACAATCACATGGTATCAAAACGACAATGAGCTCAAACCAGAAAACTTGCCAAGCAATGCTGAAATTAAAAACATACCTCATAATACTAAAATATCGATAATAGATGCGGTACGAGAGCACACTGGTGTCTATAAGATTCGCGCTGAGAATGACCATGGTTTTGATGAGGCAACTGTTGAAGTGAACGTTTTGGGTCCTCCTAGTAAGCCAAGGGGACCGTTAACGGTCAACGATATTACCAAGGACAGCTGCAAGTTAAAATGGAAGAAACCAGAAGATGATGGTGGTAAGCCCATAACGGCCTATCAAGTCGAGAAATTCGATAAAAAACAAGGTCGGTGGGTACCCGTCGGACGTACCTCTGGTAATGATACCGAATTTGATGTCAAAGGTCTTCAGGAAGGCCATGAGTATCAGTTTCGGGTCAAGGCCATTAATGAGGAGGGCGAATCCGAACCTCTCGAGACCGACGGCAGTATAATTGCTAAAAATCCATATGAAGCGGCTAGTAAGCCAGGTACACCTATAATCGACGATTACAATGAACATATGGTCAAACTAAAATGGGAGGTACCAAAAGACAATGGTGGTGCCCCCATCACAGGTTACATTATTGAGAAAAAAGATAAATTCGCACCGATATGGGACGAAGTTCTTACCACGAACGTAAGTATTTTCTCATACAGATGTAATCTCTGCCTACGCAAGTTTTTTTTTTTTGTTAGAATTGAAGTCATTAACGTGAATTGAAAAAAATATAATTTCTGTTTTACTAATATAAAAATTGGGTCGATTTATATTTCCAATTTGAAATTAATATCGCAAATAAGTAAGTTAATTGAGGAAGACGATCTAATATAGTATTTCTTAAGATAGTATGGTGTTCACTGGTCATAAAAAAATAAAACACTGTATAACGATAAAAAATTAAATAACCTCTTTGATATATAGACACCTGCACCAGAGGCAACAGTCGAGGGTCTTATCGAAGGAAACGAGTATCAATTCCGTGTTCGAGCTATTAATAAGGCAGGCCCTAGCGAACCAAGTGATGCTACTGCACCTCACTTAGCCAAGCCAAGAAACCGTAAGAAATTTAAATCATACTTCTGCGAAATTTTTAATTAGAATTTGTTCTTCTGATACATAACAAGTTTTATACTAATTTTTCAGCTTCAATATCAACAAAATTGCTTTCCATAATTAATAATTTTTTACTTTTTTTGATAAGCTTTCACTGTTGGGTAAATTTAAAAATAACAATGCCTTCGAAGATCTTTAACTCGTAATGATTCATTCCCATCTTATACACATAATAATTTATAGTGTTAAGCCAAGCCATGGTCGTGTAATGTTTTTAATGTACCTAACTCCAATTGATACTTATTAATACGTTTGTAAATTTTTGTAGTCAAACCATCCATAAACCGAGAGAAAATGAAACCCATTAAAGTTCGAGCGGGTCAACCAATTAAATTTGATGTAGATGTCAAAGGAGAGCCCGCACCAACGTTAACTTGGGCCTTTAAAGAAAAAGAAATTATGCCTAGTGGTCAAGCACGATTAGATAATGAAGACTATAATACGAAACTGACATTGTTAGATACGACACGCAAAGATAGTGGCGTCTATAAACTTCGTGCTGAGAATATTAATGGTGTTGATGAGGCGGAAGTGGAAGTTATTATATTAGATAAACCTTCGAAGCCCGAAGGTCCATTGGATGTAAGCGATATTCATAAAGAAGGCTGCAAACTGAAATGGAAGAAACCAAAAGATAATGGTGGTGTACCTCTTACTGGATATGTTGTCGAAAAAATGGATACAGCGACTGGAAAATGGATACCTATTGGATCTGTTGATCCTGCGAAAACTGAGATTGATGTGAAGGGTCTCGAGCCCAATCATCGCTATCAATTCCGTGTTAAGGCTGTCAATGAGGAAGGCGAATCGGAGCCACTAGAAACGGAATCAGCAATTACAGCGAAGAATCCATTTGATGTAGCTTCACCGCCTGGCTTACCAGAGCTGGAAGATTGGGATGAGCATCACGTTAAATTGAAATGGGAACCACCTATGCGAGATGGGGGATCACCAATTACAAACTACATTATTGAAGTAATGGACAAGGATTCCGGAGAATTTGTAAAAGCCGCCGAAACCGATGGTCCCATTTGCAAAGGTGTTGTCAAGAAGTTGGAGGAAGGTCAACAATATAAGTTTCGGGTTCGTGCTATCAACAAAGCTGGCCCGTCAGAACCATCTGAGCAAACCAATTGGCATACTGCAAAGCCTAGATTCTGTATGTTAATAAACTTAAAAAAACATTCACTTATTCAAAATAAAAACAAATTGCAAATTATATTTTTTTTCGCAGTGAAACCCCATATTGACAGAACCAATTTGAAGCCTATAACTGTCAAAGCAGGATTGTCAATTAGCTTGGATGTTAATGTGAAAGGCGAGCCAGCTCCAACGGTTGAGTGGCTATTTAATAGTTTGCCCGTTGTCACCGAGGAAGAGGGTATTAATATTGATAACGTAGATTATAATACCAAATTCTTCATAATGCGAGCCAAACGCCCGCAGAGTGGCAAATACACCATAAAGGCCACAAATGAAGTGGGCGAAGATATTGCAGAATTAGAAGTGACAGTGTTGGGCAAACCAGGAAAACCAAAGGGCCCACTCGAAGTAAACGATATAACGAAGCACGGCTGTAAGCTGAAATGGCAAAAGCCTGATGATGATGGTGGCTCTCCGATAGACTATTATGAAATTGAAAAACTTGATCCACATACGGGACAATGGTTGCCATGTGGCAAAAGCTCAGAGCCCGAAGCTAAGGTAACTGGACTTCAAGAAGGTAAGCCATACAAATTCCGTGTGCGGGCTGTTAATAAAGAAGGTGAATCTGAGAGCTTGGACATGGAACAATCGATTATTGCAAAGAATCCTTATGATGAACCCGACAAACCGGGACGCCCAGAGCCTACGAATTGGGACAAGGATTTTGTTGATTTGGCATGGACGCCGCCTAAAAATGATGGGGGAGCGCCAATACAAAAATATATCATACAAATGCGTGATAAGTCTGGTAGAGCTTGGGTGGATGCGGCCACTGTTCCGGGTGATAAAACCAAGGGGACGGTTACTGGAGTTGAAGAAGGACATGAGTACGAGTTCCGCGTTGTTGCTGTAAACAAAGCTGGTCCAAGCGATCCCAGCGATGTCTCCAAGTCCGTGGTGGCAAAACCACGATTCTTAAAACCACACATTGATCGCAAGAATCTACAAAAGAAGATCATGCGCAGTGGCCAAATGTTACATATGGAGGCTACAGTTAAAGCCGAGCCTCCAGCGAAAATCACCTGGACATATAATGGAGCGGAAATTGTAAGCAATGAAAAAATTAAAATTGAAAATGAAGAGTATAAGACGACGTTTATAATGCCTAAAGTACGACGCGCCGATAAAGGTTTGTATGTGGTTTCAGCTAAAAATGATTCTGGAACGGATATGGTAGAGATTGAGCTCGAAGTATTATGCAAGCCAAGCAAACCAAAGGGACCTTTAGCTGTTTCCGACGTGTCGGCTGAAAGTTTACACCTAAAATGGGAAAAGCCAGATGACGATGGTGGAGAACCCATTGAACATTATGTAGTTGAACGTATGGATACCGAAACTGGTCGTTGGGTGCCAGTTGCGACAACAAAAACGCCCGAAGCCAGTATTACCGGTTTAACTGAAGGCAAAGAATACTTCTTCCGCGTAAAGGCTGTCAATAGCGAAGGAGAATCCGAACCTTTGACCACTGATACGCCAATTACAGCAAAAAATCCATACGATGCAGCTAATACACCTGGTAAACCACAACTTACTGATTGGTCGGCTAATCATGCCGATCTCAAATGGCGAGAGCCAGAAGATGATGGTGGTACTCCTATTACCGGCTATATTGTGGAGAAGAAGGATAATAATACCGGCAAATGGCAAAAGGTATTAGAAACAAATACTCCTGCTTGCAAGGCCCGTGTTAACGATTTGATAGAAGGCACCAAATATCAGTTCAGAGTCAAGGCTATCAACAAGGCGGGCCAGAGTAAGCCATCTGAGCCTTCGGATCAAATGATAGCCAAAGACCGATTTGCACCACCGAAAATTGATAGAACCAACATTAAAGATATTACTATCAAAGCTGGTCAGCATATACGATACGACATTAAAATTTCAGGAGAGCCAGTCCCATCCAAGATATGGTTCCATAATAAAGCTCGAATCGAAGATGATGCGTATAACATTGATATGGAAGCGCATCGCACAAAATTATCACTTCCGTATGCCAAGAGAATACATACCGGCAAATACACCATCAAAGCTGAAAATGAATCGGGCCATGATGAGGCCACCTTCGAGGTAACTGTTTTAGATAAACCAGCTTCACCAGAAGGTCCATTGCGTGTCTCAGATGTGCACACGGAAGGATGTAAGCTAAAGTGGAATCCACCTCTGGACGATGGTGGATTGCCCATTGAGCACTACGTGGTTGAGAAAATGGATCTGGAGTCTGGTCGCTGGCTACCATCGGGTCGCTTTAAAGAGCCATTTGCTGAATTAAATAATTTAGAACCCGGTCACGAGTACAAATTTCGAGTGCTGGCAGTCAATACGGAAGGTGAATCGGAGCCACTTAACGGTGATCATTCAATTATTGCCAAGAATCCATTTGATGAACCAGGCAAGCCCGGCACTCCAGAACCTGTTGATTGGGATAAGGATCGCGTCGACTTGGTATGGCGACCGCCATTAAATGATGGTGGCTCTCCCATAACTTCTTATGTTATTGAAAAACGTGAGAAAGGCGGAGATAATAAATGGTTGAAAGGAGCTGAAATACCTGCACCGCAATTTGGTGAAGAGTGTAAGGCGTCGGTGCCAAACCTGGACGAAAACTGTGAATACGAGTTTCGAGTTAAAGCTGTTAATGCGGCTGGCCCGGGAGAACCATCCGATGCTAGTCGATCCGTTGTCACCAAACCCAGAAAACGTAAGTAAACATTACCATAATAATTTTACAAATTTCACCTGTACAAGAATTATGCATTTAAAATTATTCTGTTCGTTAGCTAAGTACCCAAGAGTAGAATTTTGAGTCACCCCTTTAGTTTTAAAAGTTATTATTACCTATAATCATATTGAATGGAATGTCCTGTGTGTATTAATTTAATTTTATTTTAATTTTACCCAGTTGCACCCAAAATTGATCGCCGCAATATTCGCACATATAATGTGAAAGGTGGTGAGCCAATATTCTTGGATATTAACGTTAGCGGCGAGCCAGCTCCCGAAATAAGTTGGACTCAAAATGGCAAAACAATAAGTCCCACATCTGTGTGCCACATCGAAAACGTGCCTTACAATACGAAATATATAAACAATAACCCAGAACGCAAAGACACAGGGCTTTATAAAATTGTTGCTCATAACCTTTATGGGCAAGACCAAGTCGAATTTCAAATAAATATAATAAGTAAGTATTTAATACGCGAATGCTACTCGAGTATGCGGGGTTTGTCATGTGAATCAATACTAACGATCGACTGTTCATTTTAGCAAAGCCAAGTAAACCTGAAGGGCCCTTGGAAGTATCTGACGTTCACAAGGACGGCTGCAAACTGAAGTGGAAAAAACCAAAGGATGACGGCGGCGAACCAATCGATAGTTATTTGGTCGAAAAATACGATCCTGATACTGGCATTTGGTTACCTGTGGGTAAGACCGATATACCTGAAATTACTGTGGATGGATTGATACCTGGTCAAGAGTACAAGTTCCGTGTGAAAGCCGTTAACAAAGAAGGCGAATCTGAGCCATTGGAGACTTTAGGCTCAATCATCGCTAAAGATCCATTCAGTGAGTATTGTATTTTCATTTAAAGTTAAACTAATATGCTAAATTTTAGGACAATGAAATTTTATTGTAATAAAAAAAATTTGAAAAATATAGAACCATAAGTTCCCAAGTTTTAGTTGTTAAAACATATTTTTGCGTTCGTTCAATTGAAAAAAGATTTTGAAAATTGAAAAAGATCTATTCCCTAAACAATAACGTATTGTAGATTTTTTTCTTATATATGATTTCTGACAATAACATCCAATTTTTTAAAAATTTAAAATCATATTTACTGTCGTCTGTTTAGCTACACCTTCGAAACCAGGAGCACCAGAACCTACAGATTGGACTGCAAATAAGGTGGAATTGGCGTGGACAGAACCAGCTACTGATGGCGGCTCACCAATAACCGGGTACATTATTGAAGTCAAGGATAAATATAGTCCATTATGGGAAAAAGCACTCGAGACAGACATTGCAACTCCAGTTGCAACCATCAATGGATTAATTGAAGGCAATGAATATCAATTCCGCGTAATTGCGCTTAACAAGGGCGGGCAATCCGAGCCATCGGAAGCAAGCAAAACATTTGTAGCTAAACCACGGTATTTGGCTCCAAAAATCGACCGCAGAAATCTGCGAGATATAACTATATCAGCGGGAACTGCTCTTAAATTTGATGCAAATATTATTGGCGAGCCAGCACCGAAAGTAAATTGGAAATTTTCGGATTATCCACTGCAATCTGGTAAAAACGTTACAATTGAAACTCCCGACTATTTTACAAAATTAGTGATACGTCCGACACATCGCGCCGACTCTGGCGAGTATTTAGTTACGGCTACAAATAGTTCGGGTAAAGACAGTGTGTTAATTAACGTGAACATAACGGATAAACCAACTCCACCCAATGGACCGCTTCAGATATCGGATATTCACAAGGAAGGGTGTCACTTGAAATGGAAGCGCCCCAATGATGATGGTGGTACCCCCATAGAATATTTTCAAATCGATAAGTTAGATCCAGAAACTGGAAATTGGATGCCTTGTGCTCGTTCTTCCGAGCCACAAGCCGATGTTAATGGTCTAACACCTGGTAGTGAGTATAAGTTCAGAGTATCTGCTGTAAATGCCGAGGGTGAATCCGCTCCCTTAGTTGGTGACCAATCCATTATTGCTAAAAATCCATTTGATGAACCGGATAAGCCTGAGAATCTTCGTGCTGTCGATTGGGATAAGGATCACATTGATTTAGCCTGGACTCCGCCGTTAAATGATGGTGGTTCTCCTATAATTGGCTACCTTGTAGAAAAAAAAGACAAGTATGGCAAGTGGGAGAAAGCATTGGAAGTTCCAGCTGATCAATGTAAAGCCACTGTACCCGATTTAATCGAGGGTCAAGCCTATGAGTTTCGGGTCAGCGCTATTAATGCTGCCGGCCCTGGGGAACCGTCGAATACCACAGGCCCAATTATCGCCAAATCACGCAACAAGCCACCCGTCATTGACCGCAGTAGTTTAATTGAGGTTCGCATTAAAGCGGGTCAAGCGTTTGGTTTTGATTGCAAGGTCTCGGGCGAGCCAGTCCCAAAAACTAAATGGCTACTAAAAAAGAAGGAAGTCTATACGAAAGACAACGCAAAGGTCACTCATTTGGAGTACAATACTAAACTTAAGATAACAAATGCAACACGCTCTGACTCCGGTTTATACACAGTGCATGCTGAGAATATTAACGGTGAGGATAGTGCTGACGTTAAGGTCATCATTATTGATAAGCCATCGCCACCCAATGGACCGCTTAAGGTGGAAAATGTACATGCCAATGGTTGCACTTTGAAATGGAGTCCACCCGATGATGACGGAGGTCAGCCCATTGACAGTTACATTGTTGAGAAATTCGATGAAGCCACTGGACGTTGGGTGCCGGCAGGAGAAACAGATGGACCTAAGACAAATCTGGACGTTAAAGACTTGATACCAGGACACAAATATAAGTTTAGAGTGCGTGCCAAGAACCGTCAGGGCACATCAGATCCACTAACCACACCCCATTCAACTGAAGCTAAGAATCCTTACGATGAACCAACTAAACCAGGCACCCCTTTAATTAAAGATTTTGATAAAAACTTTGTTGATTTGGAGTGGGAGCGGCCAAACAGCGATGGCGGCTCCCCAATTAGTGGTTATATTATTGAGAAGCGTGATAAATATGCACCGGATTGGGAAACATGCGGAGAGATTGAAGGCGATGTTACCAGCGGTCATGTACCTGAATTAATTGAGGGCGTTAAATATGAATTCCGTGTGCGAGCTGTAAACAAAGCTGGGGCAAGTACGCCAAGTGATCCAACAGCGCCTCATTTGGCACGCGCGAAAAATTTGCCCCCGAAAATCGATAGGAGTTTTATGGCAGATATTAAGGTACGAGCTGGCAATGTTGTTGAATTCGATGTACCGGTCAGTGGAGAGCCAATACCAAGCAAGGACTGGTCGCATGACGATAATATTGTCATTAATACGGATCGCGTGAAAATTTCAATTTTTGATGATCGTACAAAATTACGCATTCTTGACGCCAAACGGATTGATACGGGAACATACACGCTACTGGCGCGCAACCATAACGGTGTGGATAAGCATTCGGTTAAAGTGACGGTTCTGGATGTTCCCAGCGTACCAGAAGGACCTCTACGTGGCGATGACGCTACGAAGAACTCTATCGTATTACGATGGCGACCACCCAAAGATGATGGTGGCTCAGAGATCACTCATTATATTGTAGAAAAAATGGATAATGATGCGATGCGTTGGGTTCCAGTCGGTGAATGTTCTGGCAACGAGTTACGTGCCGAGAATCTTATCGAAAATCATGATTACAATTTTAGAGTACGGGCTGTCAACAAATTGGGCCAATCACATCCACTGACAACATCTCAAGCCATTACAGCCAAAGACCCATTCACGCGTCCTGATAAACCAGGACAGCCTCAGGCTGTGGATTGGGGCAAAACCTTTGTTGATTTAGAGTGGGCAACGCCAAAACGTGATGGAGGCGCGCCAATCACTTCTTATATTATTGAAAAGCGACCAAAGTTTGGACAATGGGAAAATGCTTTGGTTGTGTTAGGTAATGAACTAAAAGCTCACATCCCTGACTTGACTGAGGGAGGTGAGTATGAATTCCGTGTCATTGCAGTAAATCGTGGCGGTTCAAGCGATCCCTCAGATCCATCTGGCACTGTGATTTGTAAGCCACGCTTCCTCGCGCCATATTTCGATGCATCTCTATTAAATGACATTACCGTGCACGCTGGAAAACGGTTGGGTTGGACTCTTCCCATTGAAGCATCACCTAGGCCGAGCATTAAATGGCTTTTTAATGGCAAGGAAGTGCTCGGTGAATCGAATCTCTTCCAAAATGAACTGACTTTTGAGATATCATCGGCACGTCGTAGCGATGAGGGACGATATACTTTGATATTGAAAAATGAACATGGTTCGTTTGATGCATCGGCTCATGCTACTGTACTGGATCGCCCATCTCCTCCAAGGGGTCCTCTTGATATATCGAAAGTTTCTCGGGATGGCTGCCACTTGGCCTGGCATGTACCAGACGATGATGGCGGGTCTCCTATACTACATTACATAATCGAAAAGATGGATCTGTCCCGCGGCACTTGGTCCGATGCCGGTATGAGCACTCATCCTGTTCATGATGTCATACGTCTGATCCACAACAAGGAATATTTATTCCGAGTGAAAGCGGTCAATGCTATTGGAGAATCGGAACCATTGGAGCTCGCCAAGGGAATTATAGCTAAAAACGAATTTGATGAACCAGACGCTCCTGGAAAGCCACTTGTTACCGATTGGGATCGCGATCATGTCGACCTACAGTGGACACCACCGAAATCTGATGGCGGGGCCCCACTCTCTGAATACATCGTTCAAAAGAAGCAAAAGGGTAGCCCCTACTGGGCGAATGTTTTACATGTTCCTGGAAACAAAACAAACGCCACAGTTCCCGAACTTGTTGAGGGACAAGAATACGAATTTAGAGTGATTGCCGTTAATCAGGCTGGACAGTCTGAGCCGTCAGAGCCAACAGATCCCATCATGGCCAAGCCTCGTTATTTGGCGCCAAAGATCATCACGCCCCTTAACGAGGTCCGCATAAAAGCTGGACTTATTTTTCACGTGGATATTGATTTTATTGGCGAGCCTGCTCCTGAAGCTATTTGGACGCATAAATGTAATCAATTAAAATCAAATGAACGTTCGACAATTACTGCAATTGGACACCATACTGTTGTGCACACTGTAAATTGTCAACGTTCAGATTCCGGTATCTATCATTTACTTTTGCGGAATGATTCAGGCATTGATGAGGGAAGCTTTGAATTGATTGTACTCGATCGACCCGGACCACCAGAAGGTCCGTTGGTGTATGAAGAAATCACTTCAAATTCCGTCACAGTATCATGGAAGCCACCCAAAGACAATGGCGGTTCTGAAATTTCGGCGTACGTTATTGAGAAACGCGATTTAACGCATGGTGGAGGATGGGTTCCAGCTGTGAACTATGTGAACGCAAAGTACAATCATGCGATTGTTCCTCGTTTGCTCGAGGGAACTAAATACGAGTTTAGAGTTATGGCTGAAAATCTGCAGGGTCGATCTGACCCCTTGACATCCGAGCAGCCTGTGATTGCTAAAAATCAATACACTGTACCAGGAGCACCGGGTAAACCTGATTTAATTGACAGCGACAAGGATCATATCTCTATTAAATGGAAGCAACCGATTAGCAATGGTGGCTCGCCGATATTAGGTTACGTCATTGAACGACGTGAGGTCAGTACGGGCCGTTGGTTAAAGATCAATGGTGAACCAGTGCCAACCACCGAATATACCGATAATCGCATAACACCAAATCATCAATATCAGTATCGCATATCGGCAGTCAATGCAGCCGGCAATAGCAAACCTTCTGAGCCATCAGCAACACTTACGGCCCGCCCTATGCGCGAGAAGCCGCAACTTTATTTGAATGGCTTGGTTGGCAGACGTGTTAAGGTACGCGCTGGCGAACCAGTAAATATCAACATACCCATTTCTGGAGCACCAACGCCGACAATTGAATGGATGCGTGGTGATCTAAAATTGTCGGAGTCAAAGAAAATCTCTTGCGATACAAATTCGGAAAGAACTATTTTCCGTATAGATGATTCTGCTCGAGGAGATGCTGGAATTTATAAATTGAGTGCGAAAAATGAATTTGGTCAGGATTCAGCTGATATTGAAATTATTGTTGTGGACAAACCATCGCCTCCTGTGGGACCACTTAACTACACGGAAACTGCTCCTGATCATATCTCACTACAATGGAATCCTCCCAAAGATAATGGTGGTAGCGATATAACTGGCTATATTATTGAGTTCAGTGAGTTTGGTGTTGCCAATTGGAAACCCGTGCCGGGATATTGCCCCAAAACCAATTATTGTTGCAAGGGACTCATAGAAGGCAAGAAATATGTGTTCCGCGTACGTGCTGAAAATATTCATGGTATCTCCGACGCCTTGGAAGGTAAGCCAGTTGTGGCCAAATCACCGTTTGATCCGCCTGGTGAGCCATCACAACCCCAAGTTGTTGCTTACACTCCGAACTCAGCTTCATTGGAATGGCATCCTCCAGATTATTGTGGAGGAAAACCGATTTCAGGTTACATTGTTGAGCGGCGAGAACGAGGCGGTGAGTGGCTCAAATGCAATAATTATCCTACACCAAATACCAGCTACACCGTGCCCGATCTACGTGATGGTTGTCGCTACGAGTTCCGTGTGACAGCCGTAAATGATGCTGGCCCAGGAAAACCATCGAAGCCATCAGAACCAGTGACAGCGGAGCTACAACGCTATCGTCCTGATGCTCCAGAACCACCAAAAGCCGATCGCATCACAAAAGACAGCGTTACACTTTCATGGCGCCCTCCACGTAATGATGGCAAGTCGAAAGTCAAGGGCTATCACGTTGAAGTGCGTCCAAAGAACTCCAAAGAATGGCGTCCCGTTAATGAATTACCAATCAATGCAAATGTTTTTACTGTTCCTAATTTGAAAGAAGGCGAAGAATATTCATTCCGAATTATTGCTGAAAATGATGTTGGTCGCTCGGAACCCTCAAAACCATCGCAGCCTATCACAATCATGGAGCAACCTAATAAACCATGCATGGATTTGGGTGGTGTACGCGATATTATTTGTAGGGCCGGCGATGATTTTAGCATTCATGTGCCATATGTGGCATTCCCGAAACCAATTGCATTCTGGTACTCAAATGATACTGTAATTGATGATGTGCTAGATCATCGTGTGCATCAACGTTTAACAGATGATGCAGCTTCATTTGTTGTCAAGAATTCCAAACGCTCCGATTCAGGACAATATCGTTTACAGCTGAAGAATCCTTCAGGGTTCGATACGGCCACAATAAATGTGAAAGTTTTGGATAGACCGGGCCCACCACATAATTTGCGTGCTGATGAATTTGCTGGGGACTCCTTAACCCTTTATTGGAATCCTCCGAAAGATGATGGTGGTTCACCAGTGCAAAATTATATAATAGAAAAGAAAGAGGCTCGTTCCTCCACTTGGACTAAGGTGAGCAGCTATTGCACCGTGCCGTTTGTACGAATTCGCAATCTTGTAATTAATAAAGAGTATGAATTCCGCGTGTTTGCTGAGAATAAATATGGTACATCGGAAGCAGCAATTACAACAGAGCCAATACGTGCTCGCCATCCATTTGATGTACCAAATGCACCTGGTATTCCCCGAGGCATTGATTCTAGCGAGGATAGCATTACTATTGCCTGGTCCAAGCCCAAGCATGATGGTGGTTCACCGATTACTGGATACGTAATCGAAAAGCGCTTATTAAGTGAAGAGAAATGGACGAAGGCAATGCATAATCTATGCCCGGATTTAACGTGCAAGGTGCCCAATTTAATAGAGAATGCAGAGTACGAATTCCGTGTAGCGGCTGTTAATGCTGCTGGACAATCCCCTTATAGCGCATCCAGTGATTTAATTTATTGCCGCCGACCACCGCACGCACCAAAGATCACTTCCGATTTATCTATACGGGATCTCACTGTGATTGCTGGAGAAGAATTCCACATTACTGTGCCATATCACTCAAATCCAAGGGCTGTACCGAATTGGAGTATTAATGGTATTGATGTTGTTCAGGATAAACGCGTTAAATTTGAAACAGATGATTACAGCTCGATATATAGAAATGTAAGCGCCAAACGATCGGAAACTGGTTCATATACAATTACATTAAGCAATACTAAAGGTTCGGACACGGCTTCTTGCCATGTGACTGTGGTAGATCGTCCTGGCCCACCACAAGGACCATTAAATGCATATGATATTACACCGGATACGTGTACGTTAGCTTGGAAGACTCCTTTAGATGATGGTGGGTCGCCCATTACTAACTATGTTGTAGAGAAGTTAGACACGAGTGGCACTTGGGTAAAAGTCAGTAGTTTTGTTCGTAACACGCACTACGATCTAATGGGCCTGGAACCCAATCATAAATACAATTTCCGAGTGCGTGCTGAGAATCAATATGGTCTGTCTGATCCACTGGATTTGTCCGAGCCGATAACAGCCAAACATCAATTTACTGTACCTGATGAGCCTGGACAACCCAAAGTCATTGACTGGGACTCAGGCAATGTGACTTTGATCTGGACACGTCCAACAAGTGATGGTGGCTCTCGTATTCAAGGCTATCAAATTGAATACAGAGATGTTGTGAACGACTCTTCATGGAATACTTATGAGTTCCTCATCAAGGATACCAAATATCAACTATATAATTTGATCAATGGCAATGAATATGAATTCCGTATCAAGGCAAGAAACGTCGCTGGTCTTAGCAAACCGTCTCAACCATCAATGAGATTCAAACTTAAGGGTAAATTTAATGTGCCTGCGGCACCAGGGACTCCACAAGTGACGAAAGTTGGCAAAAATTATGTCGATTTGAAGTGGGAAAAACCAATCAATGATGGAGGATCTCGCATCACCGGTTACATAATCGAGAGACGAGATATTGGTGGTGCAGTTTGGGTTAAGTGTAATGATTATAATGTGCTAGATACCGAATTTACAGTCATTAATCTTATCGAAATGGGCGATTATGAGTTCCGCGTATTTGCTGTTAATGCAGCTGGTCGTTCTGAACCCAGTTTATGCACCATGCCCATTAAGGTGTGCGAAATTTTGGGCGGCGAGAAACCTGATTGGATTAAACGCTTACAAAACCGAGTCGCACCTTGCGGTAAAGATTTTACTTTGGAATGCGCAGCATCGGGTAAACCAAGACCTACTGCTCGTTGGCTACGCAATGGCAAAGAAATCCAAATGGGTGGAGGACATATCTCAAGCGATAGCAAGGATGGTGTATTTAGATTGCACATATCTAATGTACAAGCTAATGATGATGGGGATTACACTTGTGAAGCCATCAATTCTTTAGGATTTGTACATACCTCGGGTTATCTAAAAGTGGGCTCGCCACCTATTATCAATAGATGTCCCAATGAACTGTATTTACCAGAGGGTGATAATAACAAATTTAAAGTTTATTATTCTGGAGATCAGCCGATGTCAGTGAGACTAGCGCGCAATAATGAGCCCATAATTGATTCAGGCGATAATTCACATTTTAGACTTAACATCTTCGATGATTATATTGCCATTTGTATCAGGGATATTGTGAAAAACGATGCTGGTCAATATCAAATTGAATTATCTAATGATTCTGGCAATGCTAACGCGAATTTTAATGTCTTTATTACTGGTCTTCCTTCAATACCAACTGGTCCTTTGGGAATATCTCACATTAATAAGCACTCTTGTACATTGGCTTGGCGTCCACCTAGTTATGATGGCGGACTAAAGATCACACACTATGTGGTGGAACGCAAGGATCTTACTTCACCTCATTGGATTACAGTATCGAGCTCATGCAAGGATATGTCGTTCAATGTGCAAGGTCTGCTCGAGAATCAAGAATATATATTCCGAGTGATGGCTGTTAATGAAAATGGTATGGGTTTGCCATTGGAAGGCTCAAATCCGATACGCGCCAAGGCTCCAGTTGATCCACCATCACCGCCCGGCATTCCACAAATTACCGAAATCGGCGGAGACTTTGTTCACTTGGAATGGACCAAGCCCGAATTCGATGGCGGTGCCCATATCCAAGGCTATTGGATTGACAAACGCGAAATTGGCAGCGATACTTGGCAACGAGTTAATCCAATCATATGTCTACCCAATCAAATTAACTGCCACAATCTAATTGAGAGTCGTCAGTATGAATTCCGAGTTATAGCGCAAAATATTGCCGGGCTTTCAAAGGAATCATCTGCATCGCAGACCGTTAAAATTATCGATCCAAAGGCGGCAACGCCACCCATTATTGAAAAACCACTGCGCGATGCACATTGCATTCAAAATCACAATGCGCAGTTCACTTGCACCATAACTGGTGTACCTAGTCCAACTATATCCTGGTTTAAGGGCGCCAGGGAAATAACAAATGGAGCTCGATATCGCATCTATTCAGAGGGGGACAGTCATTTCCTCAATATTAACGATATTTTTGGTGAAGATGCCGACGAATATGTTTGCCGTGCTGTTAACAAAGCTGGTGCCAAATCCACACGTGCTGCACTCGCAATTATGAGTAAGTAAACATTTTAGCTATCTCGAATCGCGCATTAAAAATGGTACAAAAATACCAAATATATATTTATGCTTTTGCCACACACACGCCACTTTGACTTGAACTCCATTACTATTTTGTAAATAAATAGTGAAGTGAATAGACCCCTGCCCTGAGTGTCTTGGCTCGAAATGCGATTGTCTAAAAGAATTCAATGAAACCTAAATCCCAAAAATATGATATTGGTTCTTATGATGTGTCCCCAGAAGAAAACTTAAAAAGTGCAATAATAGTTTCAGTTAGTATTAATTATTTTTTTTTAAAGTATTACTAAAATTCCTCTTCTTACTATTATAGAAAACATAAATTACAAAAGATCTATTTAGTAGTAAATTATTATTTTCTATTATTATCGAAGCTTATCGTAGACATACACAACAATTTGCTTAAAATTTATTTTCATGTTAAAAGATTTAATACATAAATATTTATTCATAGAAAAAGCTACATAAAGATATAAACATTTTAAAAATTATAATTTAAAATTCTCGGTATTTAATATTTTTCCTAATTTTTGTAATTTTTTTCTGCTGATGGTTAAATATTTACAACATATTTCAAATGGTGTAATAAATTTTTAACGAATTATCTGTATTTCAAGCTGCCCCTAAACTAAATGTGCCACCAAGATTTAGAGATACTGCCTACTTCGATAAGGGTGAAAATGTTGTTATCAAAATACCTTTTACCGGTTTTCCCAAGCCTCGCATACATTGGGTTCGGGAAGGAGAATGTATCGAATCTGGCGGTCACTACAATGTTGAAGTGAAGGAGCGTCACGCTGTGCTGACAATACGCGACGGCTCTCGCCTCGATTCAGGGCCATATCGAATTACAGCTGAGAATGAACTTGGCGTCGATGTCGCCAACATCCAAGTGCAAATCAGTGATAGGCCAGATCCGCCACGTTTCCCGTTAGTGGAAAGTATCGGGACTGATTCGCTGTCTCTAAATTGGAAACAACCTGTTTGGGATGGCGGTAGCGACATTACAAACTACCTGGTAGAACGCCGCGAGCATCCATTGTCTTCGTGGATACGTGTGGGTAACACACGCTTTACTTCAATGGCTGTCAGTGGCTTAAGCCCAGGCAAGGAGTATGATTTTCGTATTTTTGCCGATAACGTTTATGGACGTTCGGATTCATCGGAAATAAGCACTTTGATCAAAACGAAAGATGCAACTAAGAAGAAGCCAACAGAACGCAAATGGGAATTGGATGCGAATGGCAAAAAAATTCGTGGCAAGGCCGATGGACCTATTAAGGATTATGATTCTTATGTATTCGATATTTATTCAAAGTTTGTTCCACAGCCCGTGGAAATATCACAAACCAGTGTTTATGATAAATACGATATTCTAGAGGAAATTGGAGCTGGAGCGTTTGGTGTTGTCCATCGATGCCGTGAGCGCAGCACTGGCAATATTTTTGCAGCAAAATTCATACCTGTATCGCATTCGGTCGAAAAAGAGTTGATTCGCCGAGAGATTGATATTATGAATCAGCTGCATCATCAAAAACTTATCAACTTACATGACGCTTTCGAAGATGATGATGAAATGGTACTCATTCTGGAATTGTAAGTAGAAAATATCTTAAAAAATTGTTTGAATCAACTCCGCATAATAGATATTATGGTAAAATTAACAATAAATTTCCCACATGTTGAATACAATTCCTGCTGGCACAAAGTTATAACACAGTTATAAATATTAACAACAATTAGAAGGTACCATCTTTGGCCCCATAAGGACTTCATATTTTTGATTCTTGGTATATTCTTTATACTTTTATATAGTTTATAGCGATATACCAATTATATATTTATCTAGTAGTCTTAAGCCTCTCACACACGATGCAAACAATTTGCGGCAAGTTGAAAAATAATTTGCAATTTGTTTTTGTTTGCAGCAAAATGGTTTCACTCGTGTTTATACGTGCAAAATTAATTACAGCAATCAACTTGCTGAATTTTTATACCCGCTACCCAAAGAGTAGAAGGGTATTATAACTTTGTGCTGGCATGAAATGTATGTAACAGGTAGAAGGAGGCATCTCCGACCCTATAAAGTATATATATTCTTGATCAGCGTCAACAGCCGAGACGATATAGCCATGTCCGTCTGTCCGTCTGTGTGTCTGTGTGTCTGTCTCTGTCCGTATGAAACACTGGATCTCAGAGACTATAAGAGATAGAGATATAATTTTTTTTCGACAGCATTTGTTATGTTTGCACGCAGATCAAGTTTGTTTCAAATTTTTGCCACGCCCATTTCCGCCCCCGCAAATCATTCCGAATTTTGGTATATACAATAATAACTATAGTAGTTATGATTCCTGAAAATTTGTCTGATTTAGTCAAAATAATTATGTACATACGTAACAAATATTTTATATTGACTAGTTTATCCGGTGGTGAACTCTTTGAGCGCATTACGGCTGAAGGCTATGTGATGACCGAAGCTGAAGTTATCAACTATATGCGACAAATATGTGAAGGCATCCGGCACATGCATGAGAAGAACATTATTCACTTGGATATTAAGCCTGAGAATATAATGTGTCAGACTCGTAGTAGCACATGTGTTAAGCTCATTGATTTCGGATTAGCCACACGATTGGATCCAAATGAAATGGTAAAAATCACGACGGGAACAGCTGAATTTGCTGCTCCGGAAATTGTCAACAGAGAACCCGTTGGCTTCTATACTGATATGTGGGCAACCGGAGTACTTGCCTACGTTCTGTAAGTTGATTTGAAAATACTTGAAAATAGCTCTTAACCGCCTTTAACCATAATTGGATTAAAAATTTATTATTTAAGCTATAAGTTTGCAGTCTAAGGATGCAAAAAACTAAAGGCGGTCAAGTATTCAAATTCACCACTTTTTCTTTTTTAATACAGATTAAGTGGACTTTCTCCATTTGCTGGAGATAATGATGTGCAAACACTGAAAAATGTGAAGGCATGTGATTGGGACTTTGATAAGGAAGCATTCAAACACATTTCCGAAGAGGGCAAAGATTTTATAAGGAAACTTCTTCTTGCCAACAAAGAGAAACGAATGACGGCGCACGAATGCCTGTTGCATCCCTGGCTGACGGGAGATCATAGTGAATTAAAACAAAAAATTGCACGCGATCGTTACCTCGCATATCGAGAGAGACTAAGACAAAAATATGCCGATTTCGAAAAATACTTACTGCCAATTGGACGATTATCCGAATATTCTTCATTGCGGAAATTACTCATGGAGAAATACAAGATACACGAAGCGGTCTTTGATCGAAGACAAGCTGCTCCACGATTTGTCATTCGACCATCCTCTCAATTTTGTTATGAGGGTCAAAGCGTTAAGTTTTATTGCCGATGCATTGCAATTGCTACCCCTACATTAACGTGGTCGCACAACAATATTGAGTTGCGGCAGAGCGTTAAATTTATGAAAAGATATGCTGGTGATGATTATTACTTTATCATAAATCGAGTTAAACTCGAGGACCGAGGGGAATATATCATTAGAGCCGAAAATCATTATGGCTCACGCGAGGAAGTCGTTTTCCTCAATGTCCATCCCCTGCCAAAAGAACAGCCCAGATATCGAATTGAATCGACGCCGGTTCGTCGCCGAGAACCATTGCCTTACACATTCTGGCAGGAAGAATCCGAGTCGGCACCCAGTTTTACATTCCTTTTACGTCCACGCGTAATGCAAGCTCGTGACACATGTAAGCTTCTTTGTTGCCTCAGTGGTAAACCAGTTCCTACCGTCAAATGGCATAAGGATGGGCGTGAATTAAGTAAATACGAGTACGCCATGACCCATTCAGATGGTGTTGTCACAATGGAAATAATTGATTGCAAGCCTTCGGACTCCGGCAAATATAGTTGCAAAGCAACTAATTGCCATGGGACTGACGAAACTGAGTGTGTTGTTATAGTTGAAGGTAAGACGACTAATCCGTTTTTAATTTTTTAGTTGTTAGATGTTAATATATGGAAGTTTTTTATTCTACAATCTTATTATTATTATTTAGTAAATTGTTTGTTAATTTGAAGAGTCTTTTCGTAAGATGTTGCAATTAATCAAAAGTTTTCAATATTTTTGGGGAATAAATCATTAATATCGCTTAATAGTGTTGCTTAACCAATCGTTCCAATCGAAGGTATTATTTTGAATATGTTTTTAGTATTTGAGAGAAAAATAAACGGTATCACAGAAGAGGTACTATAATACCCGATACTGATTATTGATATTTATAAAAAAAACTGTTGGCGTCCTGCTACATATTCCGTATGTACGTTATAACTGGATAAATTCAATTGTGTACTTTGCAGAATTTTTTTGTTGTTATTTATTAACAATTAATTAATATTAAATTAACAGACAACAGTTTTCCAATGAGCCATGCTATTATATATAACATAAATAATAATAGCTACATGAATTGTTTTTCGTCTTGAGCGCAGTTCCCACATGCGTAAAATCGTTTTTTGCCGAGCAACTCTATAGTGTTTTCAAAAAAAATTACATCTTCATCCACATTTTTTTATACCCGCAACCCATAGGATAGAAGGGTATTATAACTTTGTGCCGGCAGGAAATGTATGTAACAGGTAGAAGGAGGCTTCTCCGACCCTATAAAGTATATATATTCTTGATCAGCATCAACAGCCCAGACGATGTAGGCCATGCCCGTCTGTATAAACAGCTAGACCGCTATAGCCTTATAGCACTTGTTATGTTTGCACGTAGATAAAGTTTATTTTAAATTTTTCCACGCTCACTTTTGCCCTCGCAAATTGACAAAACTCGTAGTGTGGCCAATATTTCGGTAATCAGCTGATTATTGCACTTCCAAATTTTTTAGCTCACAATTATTTGAAATTGATTGCCATTCTTTCAAAAGCAAAAAAATAGAGGAAAGGTTTAGAGAAAATAGCCGAACTGATCAAATTCAACACATTGATCTTTTCAAAACGAGTTCTTTAACATAATTAAAAACACAAATAAATATAGTCAACTAATAAATAAGATGTTAAATATGTAGACCAAAATACTTTTTAAATGCACCCAGCGTCGCATTGTTTAATAAATCGCTAATTTTCCGTTGATTTTATTTTACGTATGATATTGTTCTTCCTGCATCAGTTTGTCTAAAAAACAGATGCTTGAATCGCATTATTCAAGTTTTTGAGTTTAGGTTTAAGTAGGGTATCGCCACTAACCATATAATACATACACATATAGATACTTTAACTCTTGAAGCAAACGTATCATTCGCCGAATGCTGCAATTAGAACCGAATTCGAACGCTGCGCCGTCGCATGAGAGTTTTAAATAGTGTGTGTAAAAAAGAATTACGGCTTCATTAATTTGAAATTGTAATTTTAAAAATCAAATATGTATATGTACTTATTCTCGATCCGGAATCGAACTCGCACACCACTTGCAAACTATCAGCAGAGCCAACGCAGACCTTATTCAGGTGCCATTTAACTGCAAACATCTAAGACTCGACCAATTGCTGTCGTTTTCATCTTCAAGACTTGCGAGGCAACTGCACGTTGCAAAACTTCACATGCATACACTTACCAATATAGATTGGCGAGCATGTAGATACATAGACACATACATACAAAAGAAATCACAGCGCAACGAAATACGCTCGTGCTCATCGTTCCGCATTCGATCTACTAATGAACTGATTGTGTGATACGCTGCGCGCTGTGTTAGAACTTCGAATTTCGAAATGAGCCAAAGGGGTTCTGCGGTTTTAATCGCAGCGTGCGGCTCTTCTGGGGTCGCAATAATGGGGATGCGAATGATATGTTTTTGCTCCAAGACGCGAAGAATCTATGTATGTATTATATGGTTAGTGCTTACGCATTTAATTATTTCAAAATTTAGCTTATTATTTAGCATAAACTGATTTCTAATGGTTCATAAAAATTATACTATTACTGATTAAAGGTTGCTGACTTCTACATTAATTAATATAGATAAGTTCTAATTGCGCACTAAAAATTAAGGACGTAATATGTTTTAACATGAGATATTTCTCGCAAATGCTAATACATATACCATCTCAATTTGAATGAAGTTGAAAAAAGTAATGTGCATGAAACTACTCCCATCTATTAAATTTAAGTTTTAAAAAATGAGATTATGACTATATATATTTATCTATTATTTTTATTCAATACGAACTATTCATAGGAGAATGGGTTACGCCTGAGCAGGCTGAACTTGCTCACAATTTTCTATACTCAGGAGGTAATTTATATTTCTGGAATTTTTATTATTAAAAACAAATACAGCATGAAACTACTTATAGATGTTATTAGTTTTCAGATATGCATGTAGAATATGTACTTGATTAAATTTCAGATATCACATTTTACTGAAAACAAATATTTACCAAATTTCATAATTACATAATTAATTTATATATAAAGCTTTTCGTCCTGACTGGCAAAGATTATCAACTCACAGTCGAGACCTTTACAGATAAGTGTCTTTTTACGCTATTAAGTTCACATTATGATATAGTCATGAAATAAGGCAAGCGTTTAAAAATTACTCTTTAACTTTTGTAAAACGTTTATAGTAATTAGTATGTAAAGAAGACTTCACTTAATTTAGGACTTGCCCAAAATACCTTGACTTTTAATTTGGTTTTTGCAATATTGTAGGTATTTGCTAAGAAAAAACAAAACTTTTTTGGAAATAGAATAAAGTTAATAAAACCAATCAAAGACCAGAATCGAGTGTAAACATTTCATACAACAACATTTGTCATTTATTATGAGGGATGGTAAGAATTTAGGAATTTGAAAAATTACAGCCCTATTGATTTTTCAAATATTATTAAAACCGTTGTGTAGAAATAGCATACAGGGTAAACTAATCAGTTATATCAAACTTGTAAAAAGTATAAAAACAAAAATAAATGTCGATATTTCTCGGTGCAACCTCAACACCCATTTTAGCAAAGCTTACATATTAGTTTGTTCTTTGTACAAAAATACAAAATTAATATTAATAACATGTATTCAATATTCCTTGTGGATATAATTGATTGAATTCGCAATAATTATATGTGCATCTTATCTCTATCCTTTTTCCATCAAATTCAATGGTTACACAATTTCTATGTACTTTACCAAATATTAATATTACCAAATCATACATATCTCACTAAAATATTGATTATTTCCACAGATCGTAAGTACATTGAACAGCCCATCAAGCCATCCCCAGCACCAATTATTACAAACCGTCAATTTACATCATCAACCAGTAATGCGCAGACGGCGAGAACCAGCTTAACTTCTGATGGCAAGGTTGGTTTTTTGTAAAGATAAAAAAAATATGTAAATAATTCGATTATTTCATAAATAACAGACTGTCATCAGCACAAACAGTAGTTCCTCAACAACTCAGAATAGCATTTCAAGTAAGAAGAAATATGCAGCCAATTCCTTACAAGCGCCAGGCAGCCCATCTAGATCTCGAAGTGCCACCAAAGAGCTAATACGTAAGTATAGTCTTTAATCGAAATAGTGCAATGCAAGACATAACTTTGCAAGACAAGTGAGTTCAAAATATGTATCAGAAAAAGTGTGTGTATATACAAAAAGTTAGATATGAAGACCATCAAAGACATACCAGAAGAAAAATTTGGCGAAGTCTTAAACTCTCCTATCAGCAATATACTAATTTATCTAATGATCTAATGATTTTTAGGTTGTGATGGGAAAGGTGGAGACTTCACTTCCTCCTGCAACTGAAGAAATGTGAAAGAATATGTACTTTTTCGATCACTCTTTTCAAATAAACAATGATAGTGTAATATAAAATAATCCGCTAGTCATGCCTAAACTAACATTGTGCATTTTTTTTTTTAAATTTTAGCTTTTAAGCAAATACTGACTGACTGATATACCAAAATAATAAACCGAAAAAATACCAAATTACACTGAAGGATATATGTGGTATATCGATATTATGTGGAAAATATATCTTCGTGTATAAAATATACCACCAAAGACACTTAGTCCCGACATCAAGAGCACTTTTTTGCATTTGAAATTAAATTTTGAATGGATAACAACCAAACATGCAGGAGTCATCAATACTTTAGTTTTAGTTTTTAAATTACGCTTGCTATTAAATATTTTCGATTTCTAAGGGACGAATATAAAAATGGCATGTGAAAATATAAAACAATCCTGATCTGCATACAATAAGAGCTGTACCGCTAATAGTTTCTGAAATCCGGTGGTTCATGCTGACAGACGTGCATGGCATATGGGTTCGGGCATATAGGTTCGGAGATTTCCTGTAGGCACAAAGTTATAAAACCATTATACTTTATAGGTAGCGGAATTAAATATAGCGGAATTAAATATATATATATCGCTGGCAAAACTATAGACGGCAGCGCGCTAATCACAACAACAACTTTAACATACTTTAAATTAATTTATGAATCTATATTCTTCTATATTAAAAAAGTTCCTCCGGACGACTCGTTAATGTGCAAGCCGGAGTTTACAAAGCCTCTTTTTGATTTGACTGTACACGATGGAGATGAATTAGTATTAAGTTGCCATGTAAAAGGCGATCCAGAACCACAAATCACATGGTCCAAGAACGGCAAGACAATATCTTCCTCGGAAATAATGGACTTAAAGTATAAGAATGGTATTGCCACTCTTACCATTCATGAAATTTTTCCGGAAGATGAAGGCATTTTCACATGCACTGCAACAAATTCAATCAGTGCTGTCGAAACCAAATGCAAACTAAGCGTTAAACGTAAGTGATTGTTATTAAATAATAATAATGTTATTAACATAAATCACACAATATACAAGAAGTAGAAAGTTAAAAAATCAATAATTAATATTTACATAAATAATAAAACAATTTATGAACTTTCATTTATTATATAAATCATGAATGAACATACTACTATAATATTAGTAAATAAATTTTCATAGTGTTTTGATAAAAAACAAGTAAGAAAGCTACAGTCGAGTGTGCTCGACTGTGAGATACCCGCTACCCATTTTGAATAAAAGCAATATATTTTGCGGTATTATTCTCAAAACGTACCAATTATACTACAAAAATACTAAAAATATATTTTGGGGTATTATTATTAAAATATACCAAATATACTAAAAAATACTTAAAAATATACCAAATGGTATAATTGGTATATCGATTTAGTACCACATTCAAAATATACCATAGACGGCACAATATACCAGATTGTCGGTCAACGCAAATTAGACCCCTAGTAAGTAGGCGTTTATGCCCATACAAAAGTATTTCTCTAATAACTTCGACAATTTTTATCTGATCGTAACCAAATTTTCAGGAATCATAAATACTATAGTTGATATTGTATATACCAAAATTCGCAATTCTAGCTTTACAATTACGCTTGTTACTCGATTTTTTTGATTTACGGGGGCGGAAGTGGGCGTGGCAAAAATTTGAAACAAACTTGATCTGCGTGCAAACATAACAAATGCTGTCGAAAATTATAGCTCTATCTCTTATAGTCTCTGAGATCTAGGTGTTCATACGGACAGACACACAGACGGACAGACGGACATGGCTAGATCGTCTCGGCTGTTGACGCTGATCAAGAATATTTACTTTATAGGGTCGGAGATGCCTCCTTCTACCTGTTACATACATTTTCTGCCGGCACAAAGTTATAATACCCTTCTACCCTATGGGTAGCGCGTATAAAAATAATTTTTGTAAATAGAAGGTTATTTAATTATAATTTCGATAGAAGACGTGTGTATCAAGCAGAATGAAATCAATTATCAATCGAAATTTTTTTCAGATTCCAAGCATTAGTAGTATATTAAATAACTGGACCCAAATATATACTATACATAAGTGTTGCTTATTGCCTACATCACTAAATTTACTTTTACGCGACTTGATTGTCCGAGCTATAAGTAGTAGAACACTTGTTTTATTCCAGATAAAACCAATTTTCAATACTTGTAACTATAAATTTATGTTAATTAAAGGAGCAGCTCTGTATATCGGGAACTGTTCCTAAATATAGTTCGTCATATATAGCCTTACCTTGCTTTATTGAGTTTAATTATCATTATTATTAATCATATTACTTTTCGTGGCCATTTTCAGTTTTGGACAAAGGTTCGAGCAACCGTAGTGTACCGGTTGGAAGCGATAAACAACCCAAAATTGTAAGCCATTTGGAATCAAGATTTGTTAAAGATGGAGATGCAGTTACTCTGGCTTGTCGTATTATTGGCGCCAAACATTTTGACGTAGTATGGCTGCATAATAATAAGGAAATCAAACCCAGCAAGGATTTCCAATACACGAATGAGGCGAATATCTATCGCTTGCAGATCGCAGAAATATTTCCAGAAGATGGTGGTACTTACACATGTGAGGCGTTTAACGATGCTGGTGAAACTTTCAGCACATGTACCATAAATGTCGTCGTACCTGGTGACGAACCGAAGTCGCCAACTTTTATCAAATTTCCTATTTCTGTTTCTTTAACGGAAGGAGAGAAAGCTAATTTTGAATGTGAGCTCGACAGCGATCTGTTGAATCTGTCTTGGATGAAAGATGGCAAGCCTATTGATGAGTCGCATTCGAGATACTCATTCACCAAGGACAACAATCGTTATACGTTTACAATCATCAAATGCACATTAGATGATGTTGGCCAATATCAGACGAAGGCAATGGCTACGAAGGGTGAAAGCCTGTGTGCATTTTCGCTTAATGTGCAGAGCCCTGATGCCTAAAGCACATGCAACTATTTAGACTGCTCATTATTTACTAAACATATCTCATCTAAATTTGAAACAAAACTAAATATCAAAAATCAATTATCAAAAGGTAACCAAGGATACAAATATTCTCTATTCTTCATTAGTAATTATAACTACAACCTCAACAACATTTGGACTGACAATAATACGAACATCACCTATTATTTATAGAGAAAAAAAACAAAAATGTTTTTGTTTATATTTAAATAATAGTAACATTTAGGCGAAATGTAATATCATATTTTATTGTATGATACAACTGCTATGTACATTAATTGACAATAGACCATTCTACGAAAATTCTATAGCGGGTCAATCAAACTGTCGTTCGATCTGTGGCACTTATGCTGGCATCCTCACTTAAAATCTTCACTGCATAAGTTTCACATTTTAGTTCGCCATGATTTTTTTTCTGCTATTTTCATATAATATTATTGCGATTAATTGACCCAAAAATAGATTACAATAAAGCTGAAATATCGAAAATCGAAAAAAATAAACGAATTGCAAATTTACAAGCTGGTTGATATTTCAATGATTTAGCATCTAACTGCAGGCTGTTGTTCTTGCTAAAAAAAAAAAAAAATCAATCTGGTTCCTCTTGACCCATGCTAGCAGGTTCTACACATGCTACCGAGATCATCGCTGACAAATCACTCACTTAAGCGACAATTGCTTTAAGCAGCTCGGACTCTAAAGGTCTGGGGTCCTGGTTGCCGACGGAATGCTGCCCATTTAATGTATCCTAGTTGTGTGTGTGTGGGGGGTCTTCAAAATAAATGTAAACAATAGCACTTTTATATTTTTATTTTGTAAAACTTTACATAGCATGTTTTCATTTTCTCACTTGAAAAAAACACCTGTAGCGCACAACGAAAGTAGTGAAGAACATATGGTAGAAAAGGAAAAAGCACTAAAGTGGGCAAGGTGACCATCACGAGAGGAAACCTAGATCAGTGTGGCTGCGCGTATGACAAGATCACACGCACAGTATACTAGCTTTTGTCGCTATCGATAACACTCGATCGCGACCACATTGTCAGCTGGTCTGAGTGGTCACACCTGCAGTCATCCGGCATCAACATCCTCCCCCCTTGCAATGAGTTGCAAACGGTTTTATTGTTCACATGGACCGGACAGAGCCCAACCCAATGTGGAGTTCTGGGCCATTCGCAAACCGTTGGTGCTCGGCAAGATGCCAGGTTGAATGATCAGTGCCGAGCACCAGGGACACCATCGACAGGGGGTGCGGTGGAAGAGTTGGGAATCCTTTCGACGGAAATCGGATGTCCGCGAGGGGATGATCGTCGTGCAGACGCCCTCCGTACCAACGCGGGCGACGGATAGCCGATGGGCCGTTGCCAATGATGCGCTGATACGGCTGGTCGCAGTGCACGGGTCGATCAGGATGTTGGCCGTCGTAAGGATGCTCACAGCCTTATCCTGCAACAAGGATGTGAGCGACGTCGGGAAAGCCCTCTCGGGCGGAGGTGAGGCCGGTCGATGGGGAGAGCGGGAACGAGATCGTGCTGGAGCTGAAGATCGATTCGGTTCCGGTCGGTCGTCGCGTCGTCGCTGACGACTGGGGCGAGTGCTGCGTGCCTCCTTCAAGTGCATGAGCGTGTGGTGGTCCTTCTGACACACCCTCCAGCTTCCCGCGCTGCGACAGGATTGCCCGGAGTGTTGGTGGGCCAGACAGATAGAGCAGTACTTGTTAATCAGTACTGCTCTCAACCGTTTCTCCGCTGCCAGCCTGAGAAAGCGCTGACACTTCCGGAGGAGTTGGTGCCAGCGGGGCGGCTCTGGTCGGCGGCTGCATGGTATGGCATACTACATGGAATGAAACAAAAAGAACAAATGATTATTGTAGTAGCCTCTTTACATTGTCAACAAACACATATAACAGGACAGCACAGGACGATGAATGGAGAAACGGAACAGGAGGTTATTCGTCCTTCAGAGAGGGGTCAGTCTTACTATCCTCCGTCGGGAGTATAATTAGTATGGCGACGGGTCTTCGGATAGAACCCCGCGCCGTGAGCACATCTACAATTCGGACCTTTGTATCCGTGCCTGGACACGTCGTCAGCACCCGTCCTAGGCGCCACTCGTTAGAGGCCTTCCTTTACGACGACCATGTCACCGATCCGAAAGTTCCGTGTAGGGGATTGCCATTTCGTCCGTTTATATAGCTTCTTCAGGTACTCATCCTTCCAACGGAAACAAAATTGTTGGTGAAGAGCCTTCAGTCGCTGCCATCGATTTAGGATGGAGGTGGCCGGTTGGTTAATTTCTGGTTCCAACACCGAAATAAGTGGGCCACCTATGAGGAAATGGCCAGGAGTTAGCGCTAGTAAGTCAAAAGGGTCTTCGCACATAGGAGAGATCGGCCTCGAATTCAGGCAAGGTTCGATCTTAGTCAGAAGAGTGGACAACTCTTCGAACGTATACTTTGTGGTTGAGGTCGCCTTGTAAAAAAGTGCCTTAAAACTCTTTACGCCGGCTTCACATAATCCACCTATATGTGGGGCGCCCGGCGGGTTGAAGTGCCAAAATAGGCTTTTGTGACCATGCTGTGCGATGATGCACTCCCTCGTCGCTTCCAAAAAGTCGGTGGAGATCACTTTGTCAGTTCCAACGAAATTTTTTCCGTTGTCCGAGTGCATTTGCTATGGTCACCCGCGCCGTGCTTTGAAACGGGAGAATGCAGCCAGGAATTTTTCCGTCGTGAGATCCGATGACGCCTCCAAGTGGATCGCCTTCGAGCTGAAACACGAAGACGCAGACATATTCCTAGGTGATGACGCAGGCTCGGCCATTGTAGTTTTTGACTTCGAATGGGCCAACGAAGTCAACTCCAGTGTGCGTGAACGGTCTCGAGTAAGACGCCCTTTCCTTGGGCAAGTCCCCCATCATTTGGGTCTGCAATCTCTTCTTGTAGATCACGCAAGCCTTGCAAGAGTTGATGAGGGATTTGACGAGGACCTTCAGCTTTGGAATCCAGAATCTGGAACGGATCAGACGCATGACGACTTGGTTACCCCCACGTAAGGATATACCATGGGTGAAACGAACCAATAGTCGCTCAAAGGACGAGGAATACGAGAATATGATTGGAAGAATCTCTTGCCATCGAGGAATGGATTAAAGTTTCGGATTGAACTTGAAGAAGGAACCTGATGCTTGGACTGCAGACAGTGGTATACCTTCGGAAAGGTTTGTCGTTGAGCCATGCCGACTAGTCGCTCTTAGACCCGTGACAGCTCATCCGCTCGGGCCACGATCGAGCTTGGAACTGCCAATTTCCGAATTCTATCGATAAACCTGAAAACGTTGGCGGAAGTGCGAAGTGCTCTGCCAAAATCAGAGAACTTACTCAGGAAATCAGGAGTAGGAGGTAACTTGGCGAAGTTACACCTAATCCGATGCTCCAGCAGAGTCTCCAGAATGAGAGTTGGAGATGTTGGCCATTGGTCCGGTTGGAGTTGGAGCCATTCTGGTCCATGCCACCACAAAGGGTTATGAATCAATTCTTGTGGCAGGACACCTCGGCTTGCAAGATCTGCCGGATTGTGCTCGGATCGCACATGCGACCAATTCTTGGAGTCGCTGGCTTGGACTATTTTGGCCACACGATTGGCCACAAAGGTTGTCCATTTACAGGGTGGCTTGTTCAACCAAGCGAGAACAATTGTCGAATCAGTCCTGTAATAACCCGCGAATAACACTGAATATTGTTTCTATTTTATGTATTTTATTTATTATTACTTTTAGTAAATGACACAAGTATTATATGCACTCTCGTTGATAGCTTGCGAACTACTACTGGCCTGCATTTGAGCGCGAGCCATCGTCCCTCTCTGCAGAGTCATCGTTGGCGCTCTCCGTGTCTTCTCGCACCGGTTAACACATCCCTCCTTTGTTTACCAGTTTGAGTTTTAAACCAGGTCCAGATGATGTGTCGTATTGTTCGGGAGTATCCACAGACGATTGTTGAGGTATCTTCCCCAAATCCGCCGGAGTCGATGTTAAATCCGTTAAGTCCTTTCTTGTGCTCGATACTGGAATTTTCTTTAGGTGACTAGCATCCCTTATAAGTGTTTTCCTCTCCCCTGTCAATTTAACAATGTTACCTTCACGCTCTAAGACTTCATATGTTGTGGTATCAAAATTTGGTGTCAACTTATTAGGGAACAGTACATTCTTCATCAGTACCTTATCGCCCACCTGAATACTAATCTCTTTCGCTCCTCTCTTCTTATCTGCATGTACTTTTTCTTTATGTTTTTGTATATAATCATTGTCCTATTCTTCCGAGTCATGAGCTTCACCCAATGTGTCTTGTATGTTTGGAATTTTGTCCCTAATCATTCTGTTAAACATAAGTTCTGAAGGAGAGGTACCTGTTGTACTGTGCGGAGTAACATTATGCATTAAAATGAACTGCTGAATGTCCTCTTGAAAGTTGGTTTTGTTAAGATGAGCTGAGGCCAATATGGTGGGGTCCTTATTAGTTCGATGCTATTTGTGCTGCAGTATTGTTCGAACAACGAACTAATATATTGTCTCCCGTTATCCGTTCGCAGATATCTCGGAAAACCCAATCGACAAAATATTTCTTTCATGGCTCCTATAATTGATTCCGATGATATAGATTGTAAAAATTGTAGTTCCATATACCTCGAAAAATAGTCGATAAATACGAGGACGTATTTACCGTTTGGAAGTGGGCCTAGTAAATCACTAGCTATAGAGTTCCATGGGCTTGTTGGAAAAGCAGTTCTTTGCATAGGAGCCGGTCTTAATGGCTGAGATACTAACATGCAATCTTTGCATGATTTCACAAAATTTTCCACATCTCGATCGATGCGTGGCCACCATACCTTTACTCTTAATCGACGCTTCATGGCTGACTCACCAGGGTGTCCTTCATGAGCTAGTTCTAGAACTCTTTCCCGCAGACTTTTTGGGATAATTAGTCGCGTTCCTCTCAATAGGATCTTTCCTAGCATCGAAATTTCGAAGCGAAATGGGTAATAACTGTTTGATGTACTGCTTTCCCACGAGTTGGCATCCAAACAGGTCATCGCGTCAAAAATTTCCTCATCAGCACTACTTTTTAGTGCTATTTCCGAAATGTCCAATGATGTAGGGACAGTGTATTCATCAACTCGAAATATGTTGTGTTCCGTTTCCGCCAATCGGAATTTGTTGAGGGTAATTCACATAATCGAGATAGACTATCTGAAATATTTTCTTTACCAGCTTTATATATCACCTTGAACTTAAAAGCTTGCAAGCGTAAAAGCCATCGCTCAATTCGTGCCGGCAGTTTTGAGGTTGGCTTAAAAATGGTTTCCAACGGCTTATGGTCTGTCACCAATTCGAATTCCAAGCCTGTTAAATAAAAGTAGAACTTTTCAACAGCCCATACTAGAGCGAGACTTTCTTTTTCAGTCTGAGAGTAACGTTTTTCTACGTCGGATAGACTGCGACTTGCAAATGAAATAATTTTAGGTTCTCCAGATGTGTCAAATTGAACTAGTACTGCTCCCAGAGCAACTGGGCTGGCATCCGCTATTAGACGTGTCTTAATGTTTGGGTCAAAATATGATAAGCTTGGTATTTTTGCTAAATGGAACTTTAGGTCTTCAAAAGCTTTTTTTCTATTTCGCCCCAATTGAATTTGCTTCCCTTTTTAACAGTCGTCTTAAAGGCTCTGTGCAATTTGCCAGGTTGGGGATAAATTTACCAACGTAAGTAACAAGTCCTAAAAAATTCCGAGTCTCCTCCTTGTTTTTGGGATCTCTAAAAGAATGGATTGTTTGGACTTTTTCAGGATCCACTTCAATACCTTTACTCGATAGAATATGTCCCAGAAATTTCACTTCTTGCGTTTTCCAAACGCATTTTTCCTCATTCAACACAACGTTATTTTCCTTCAAAACATCTTTGACTTTCTGAACTGCATCGTCATGGTCCTTCTCGTTGATTCCGAAAATAATTATATCGTCGATGTAGTTCATCACGTTCTTGCATGAAGCTAAAAGTTCTTCGAGTCTTTTCTGGAAAATCTCTGGAGCAGAGTTAACGCCAAACATAAGCCTTTTATACCTAAATAGCCCACGAGGGGTAATAAATGTGGTTATGCTCCGGCTGGATTCATCTAACTCCAACTGATGATATGCACTTTTTAGATCAAGTTGTGTGAAATATTTTGCGCCCTTCAACTTAGTAATAAAAGTGTCGAATATTGGTAATGGATAATTCTCTCTCAAGATTGCCTTATTTGCCAGCCTCATGTCGATGCATATTCTGATGTCACCGTTTTCTTTAAATGCTATGACCATGGGCGATATCCAGGGAGAATGACCTACTACTGGTTTGATGATATCAAGGGCAAGTGCTTCTTCCAATTTTGCTGTTATTTTGTCTTCCAGGGCAATTGGTATTCGCCTCATTGGTTGTTGAACCCGCTTAATGTCTGCCTTTATTGATAACTTTACTGGTGTCCCCTTCCATTTTGGGAACGGTGTTAATTTTTCTATTTTCTTGACACAGAGCCCGAGACGTAAGACTTTTAGTTTGAGTGCTGTGTCCTTTCCGAGTAGTGATTGTGTTCCGTTTTTTATTACGAAAAACGTAGCGGACACCTCAGGATTCTGGCCAATAGAAATTGGAGCTTCGAAAACGCAAATTACTTGCAGCAATTCGCGCGAAGCATATCCTCTGAACTGATTCGTTGAATTCGGTCTAACGTTGAAAACAGTTGCTTTATCTATCTGCAGACAGGCCCAGTCCTTTGGGCTTATTAGATTATAACGGGATCCAGAGTCAATCACCAGCGAGAGTTTGCGACCTCCAACTCGACATTTAATTACCTCATCCTCATCATCGCTTTGGATCTTAAAACAATTTGATTTGGCCTTTCGATCATCCTCTTCTTCCACCAAACGGACATTGTTGCGTTGACGTTTAGCGGTGTCATGATGGTCATGGGATCGCTGTCGTTTCAGATTTGTTTTACATTTAACTGCAAAATGGCCAATCCGTGCGCATTTATTGCACTTCTGGTTTATGGCTGAACATGACGGGCTGTTGCTATTGTGACCTTTACGGCCACATCTTCCGCATTCAAATGGTTTATTTAGGTTAACGTGTCCTGCTGAAATTTTCCTTAACGTCTCAGTTTCTGGCTTTGAACGCATCATCTCCGATTGTTTATTAATTTCTTTATCGACTTGGCAGGCATCAATTACCTGAGACAATGTGTACTCTTTTTCTAAAAGTTTCTTTTTTAAATTAACACCTGCCCAGCTGTCGATTATCTTGTCCTTTAGGGAAATCTCTTCAACTTCTGTTTTAGTGGTCCCAAAGTCACATTTCTGAATCTGATTTCATAATCTCAGCACGAATTTGCTAAAACACTCTCCTTCCGTAGGACAAATATTTCTGAATAGGTGCCTCTCAAAACTTGAATTCTGCTTTGGTGAGAAATATGCGTTTAGCTTGTCGACCAGAACCTTGTATATGTCTATATCTTTATCTACAACATTTTCTACAATAGCATCAGGTAAAGAGAATGTTACAGTTTGAAGCTGTTGTCCCCCAAAATGCAGCAATTTGCTCCTCTTACGAACAGAGGTATCAATTTCTTCCGCTAACAGGTAAATTTCGAAGGCTCGCAGCCATTTCTCCCACTCAACGCGTAAAAGAGTCTTCTCAATTGTTTCGCAGAGAAATGGCTTGATAACGCTCTCCGTCATTGTTGTCAGATATTCCTGAAATCAAGAGATAAACAAAATAATTTTGGTTTTATTTGGCAAACTGCCACTGACTCAGTCAGATCGTTTTAAGTGTCAAGCTGTACTCAGCGTACACTTTTGCGGCTCATACTTTTTATTTGTATAGCCCCTGACTGACAGCCAGCTTAATATATTTTAAATTCGACCCGTACTCTTAGTACTGCCCCTGACTCAAAGTCAGCTTCGTCCATACTTATATATGTTTGTATTTAATTCGGCCCGTACTCTTAGTACTGCCCCTGACTCAAAGTCAGCTTCGTAAGTACATATGTATATGTTGTGTTCCGTTTTACGCCAATCGGAATTTGTTGATGGTAATTCACATAATCGAGATAGACTATCTGAAATGTTTTCTTTACCAGCTTTATATATCACCTTGAACTTAAAAGCTTGCAAGCGTAAAAGCCATCGCTCAATTCGTGCCGGCAGTTTTGAGGTTGGCTTAAAAATGGTTTCCAACGGCTTATGGTCTGTCACCAATTCGAATTCCAAGCCTGTTAAATAAAAGTAGAACTTTTCAACAGCCCATACTAGAGCGAGACTTTCTTTTTCAGTCTGAGAGTAACGTTTTTCTACGTTGGATAGACTGCGACTTGCAAATGAAATAATTTTAGGTTCTCCAGATGCGTCAAATTGAACTAGTACTGCTCCCAGAGCAACTGGGCCGGCATCCGCTATTAGACGTGTCTTTTTGTTTGGGTCAAAATATGATAAGCTTGGTATTTTTGCTAAATGGAACTTTAGGTCATCAAAAGCTTTTTTTTCTATTTCGCACCAATTGAATTTGCTTCCCTTTTTAACAGTCGTCTTAAAGGCTCTGTGCAATTTGCCAGGTTGGGGATAAATTTACCAACGTAAGTAACAAGTCCTAAAAAATTCCGAGTCTCCTCCTTGTTTTTGGGATCTCTAAAAGAATGGATTGTTTGGACTTTTTCAGGATCCACTTCAATACCTTTACTCGATAGAATATGTCCCAGAAATTTCACTTCTTGCGTTTTCCAAACGCATTTTTCCTCATTCAACACAACGTTATTTTCCTTCAAAACATCTTTGACTTTCTGAACTGCATCGTCATGGTCCTTCTCGTTGATTCCGAAAATAATTATATCGTCGATGTAGTTCATCACGTTCTTGCATGAAGCTAAAAGTTCTTCGAGTCTTTTCTGGAAAATCTCTGGAGCAGAGTTAATGCCAAACATAAGCCTTTTATACCTAAATAGCCCACGAGGGGTAATAAATGTGGTTATGCTCCGGCTGGATTCATCTAACTCCAACTGATGATATGCACTTTTTAGATCAAGTTGTGTGAAATATTTTGCGCCCTTCAACTTAGTCATAAAAGTGTCGAATATTGGTAATGGATAATTCTCTCTCAAGATTGCCTTATTTGCCAGCCTCATGTCGATGCATATTCTGATGTCACCGTTTTCTTTAAATGCTATGACCATGGGCGATATCCAGGGAGAATGACCTACTACTGGTTTGATGATATCAAGGGCAAGTGCTTCTTCCAATTTTGCTGTTATTTTGTCTTCCAGGGCAATTGGTATTCGCCTCATTGGTTGTTGAACCCGCTTAATGTCTGCCTTTATTGATAACTTTACTGGTGTCCCCTTCCATTTTGGGAACGGTGTTAATTTTTCTATTTTCTTGACACAGAGCCCGAGACGTAAGACTTTTAGTTTGAGTGCTGTGTCCTTTCCGAGTAGTGATTGTGTTCCGTTTTTTATTACGAAAAACGTAGCGGACACCTCAGGATTCTGGCCAATAGAAATTGGAGCTTCGAAAACGCAAATTACTTGCAGCAATTCGCGCGAAGCATATCCTCTGAACTGATTCGTTGAATTCGGTCTAACGTTGAAAACAGTTGCTTTATCTATCTGCAGACAGGCCCAGTCCTTTGGGCTTATTAGATTATAACGGGATCCAGAGTCAATCACCAGCGAGAGTTTGCGACCTCCAACTCGACATTTAATTACCTCATCCTCATCATCGCTTTGGATCTTAAAACAATTTGATTTGGCCTTTCGATCATCCTCTTCTTCCACCAAACGGACATTGTTGCGTTGACGTTTAGCGGTGTCATGATGGTCATGGGATCGCTGTCGTTTCAGATTTGTTTTACATTTAACTGCAAAATGGCCAATCCGTGCGCATTTATTGCACTTCTGGTTTATGGCTGAACATGACGGGCTGTTGCTATTGTGACCTTTACGGCCACATCTTCCGCATTCAAATGGTTTATTTAGGTTAACGTGTCCTGCTGAAATTTTCCTTAACGTCTCAGTTTCTGGCTTTGAACGCATCATCTCCGATTGTTTATTAATTTCTTCATCGACTTAGCAGGCATCAATTACCTGAGACAATGTGTACTCTTTTTCTAAAAGTTTCTTTTTTAAAT
Source organism: Drosophila kohkoa (assembly GCA_019972355.1). Classification (NCBI taxonomy): domain Eukaryota; kingdom Metazoa; phylum Arthropoda; class Insecta; order Diptera; family Drosophilidae; genus Drosophila; species Drosophila kohkoa. Next base: position 447,912 of record BJEL01000084.1, on the reverse strand, counting down.
TAACACCTGCCCAGCTGTCGATTATCTTGTCCTTTAGGGAAATCTCTTCAACTTCTGTTTTAGTGGTCCCAAAGTCACATTTCTGAATCTGATTTCATAATCTCAGCACGAATTTGCTAAAACACTCTCCTTCCGTAGGACAAATATTTCTGAATAGGTGCCTCTCAAAACTTGAATTCTGCTTTGGTGAGAAATATGCGTTTAGCTTGTCGACCAGAACCTTGTATATGTCTATATCTTTATCTACAACATTTTCTACAATAGCATCAGGTAAAGAGAATGTTACAGTTTGAAGCTGTTGTCCCCCAAAATGCAGCAATTTGCTCCTCTTACGAACAGAGGTATCAATTTCTTCCGCTAACAGGTAAATTTCGAAGGCTCGCAGCCATTTCTCCCACTCAACGCGTAAAAGAGTCTTCTCAATTGTTTCGCAGAGAAATGGCTTGATAACGCTCTCCGTCATTGTTGTCAGATATTCCTGAAATCAAGAGATAAACAAAATAATTTTGGTTTTATTTGGCAAACTGCCACTGACTCAGTCAGATCGTTTTAAGTGTCAAGCTGTACTCAGCGTACACTTTTGCGGCTCATACTTTTTATTTGTATAGCCCCTGACTGACAGCCAGCTTAATATATTTTAAATTCGACCCGTACTCTTAGTACTGCCCCTGACTCAAAGTCAGCTTCGTCCATACTTATATATGTTTGTATTTAATTCGGCCCGTACTCTTAGTACTGCCCCTGACTCAAAGTCAGCTTCGTAAGTACATATGTATATGTATGTATTTAATTCGGCCCGTACTCTTAGTACTGCCCCAACATTATGGTTATTTAATTTTCTCTTAAACCATATTTGCTTGTTTCTGCATCACCATCACACCTGCGATGATTCTAATGCCTTGCATTCCATTTCGTTACACTCTCTTTTTTTTTTAAATGCGTTACTCTCTTTGTTTTCCAAGATCACGCCACCACCGAATGCATGCATAAAATGAAATGAAAAGACCAACTAACGGAATTGCAAACTGTACGCAGAATGCGTGTCTTTGGGCTTTTTACTGCACAAGTATTTTCCGCACAACTCTTTGCTTTATTTTATTATTATTTAGTTAATGTTAATGTTGTTTTTTTTTTTAATTTACCTCGTCGCCAATGTAATAACCCGCGAATAACACTGAATATTGTTTCTATTTTATGTATATTATTTATTATTACTTTTAGTAAATGACACAAGTATTATATGCACTCTCGTTGATAGCTTGCGAACTACTACTGGCCTGCATTTGAGCGCGAGCCATCGTCCCTCTCTGCAGAGTCATCGTTGGCGCTCTCCGTGTCTTCTCGCACCGGTTCCTACAAGTCCAAAAGAAAGTCTAGAAACTTTCTGCTGGAAGATTTAGGAGGAGAGCCGAAGATATCTCAGCCAACCGGACTGTGCCACAAAGTGACTTGACAGCAGCCACCCACTTGACCCAAATCCACGTACTCCTGGAGAACGGCATTTTACTGCTCCTTTAAAGAATCGGTTCTTGACAAACGATTCTCATTATTGAAGAACTGAGCCAGCGCTATGGATCTGGAATGACCCAGTTCAATGCCATCGGGCTTTCGAAATGGAAGAGTCACCCGATATCTGCCACATTTGCTACGAGAAGTAGGCTTCACGAAGTTTTCTTCGCAAACGAAATCTGACTCATTCATTAGCATCGCTGGAATATCCTCCACTTCCCAAAATTTGGAAATTAGTTCGTCAAGCTGTTCGTCTGCTTAAAGGGCGACTCTTGTCGAAAACGCAGAGACAGCTGTCGACACATTCTGGGAGACGGGGCCGTTGAGAATCCAGCCAAACACGGTTTCTTACCCAAGGAGTGAGCCACAAATGTTTGGCCGGGAGCCGCTCAAGATGACTGACGGCAGGATATCCGCGCCATTTAGAATGTCAATCTGAGCACCTTTGTAAAAATATGGATCTGCCAGTTCGATCGCTAGTGCGATATGCCAACTGTGGAATAACAAATGCTGGAGTCTCGATATGGAGCCTCGGCTAAAGTGATATAACTTCTGCGCTTGGGCCGCAACAGCGTCATTTAGCCCAGATACTTGGGCTCGCACGGACTGAAATGGCGACTTAATGCGATGGAACAGACGCTCAGAAATGAAAGTCGCTTCGGACCCGGAATCGATTAGCACACGCGCGGTGTATGTAGTACCCAAGTTGCATACATTGATGACCGCCGTGCCGAGAAGGATGTTCTGTGCGTTATTGACAAAATAATTTTGCACATTTGTTGCCGTTGTATTCAGAGTGCACTGTATCGGAGAAGAGGCACCATTATGGGCACTATTGGCCCAATAATTTAGAGTGTTGTGCCGCCCCTTGCATGTGAAGCAATTGGGCGCACTCGTACACTCTCGGAGTGCGAAACAATTTAAACAGACACTCTTCAGTCTGCAGTCTGCGAAAGGACTACAGACGGAAATGTCAGAATGCTGAAGAGCGATCAAGCAACGCTGAATCTTGCTCTGCTCAACAAGCGTTTGTTTTCAAAACGCTCGCAGAGAGCACTCCAAGCCGACGCGAAACCATCGTTCATCAGCGAAAATTTTGCTATGATCTCGTTGGCCTCATCTGCGGTTTTCGAATTGAGATGGAAAAGTTTCAAAGATCCCGGAAGGTGGGCCACCGCAAGTAATCCCCACAGAATACTTCGGTGTCGACTGGAGGAAGCCGGCAGCCACTGGAGTGTACAGGAGGAGCGGATGCTTCACTCCTGACTGACCCGGTAACTTGGGTAATTTGACCCTTCACACGGGCGAGACACCGCTCATACACTGCATAGCAGTGATCATATTTTGCCTCCATGGCCTCTATGCCTTCGTTGTCGCTGTCTCAATGCAGTGAATCAGCTCACGTGGCATAAGCGGCCTCGACATTGTCACAGAGGACCGGTCTCGACGGATCTCGTACGAATGTACATTGTCGTCTTCGGCTGCAGACCCTCTGACCCGACTCTCGAAGTGCACCAGTCTGTCAGAGACGGTGACGAAATTGCTGAGAGGCATCGCACGGGTTTTGCTAAGTTTAGCCTGGACGGATCGTGTAGTTGCCTGACGAAGAGGCAGATCAACTTTAATACGCAGATGAGCGGCAGGAGTGGGCGGAGTGGGCTATATCGTGTATATACGTATGTATGTATATATAAATATATGTATGGAGTGAATATACGCGCGTTTTCGGATGATGCAAACTTGATTGTTATTTAGTATAAAATAACACTAAGAGTTTGCATACACTGGAGTGTGTTAATAGCAGACAAACGCGGAACGACAGAAATGTTACTACAAAGTACATACATACGGCCAATCGAAAATATAAGCGAGTTCTTTAAACTATATAGATATTCACACGTTCACATATATATATATATATATATATATATATATATATATATATATATATATATATATATATATATATATATATGTCGCAGTTTGATTCCTAGTAAATGTAGCATTCTGGTAATTTGGGAATTCGGGGAATTCCCTGCTTCTGCTTTACTAGCTGATATTGAGCGAAAGCACGGCAGCAGAAGCAGAGACGCTCTGCTGCTGATTGAGGTTCGATGATAAGATACCAAGAGTCTTGAGTAAGACAGAGATGGCTGCATACGCTCGACTTGAGTGAGTTTATGACGTGAGCGCGTATGCTGAAATAGTCAGTTGTGCTTGGGTATTCGAACCGATCGGAACTCGCTGTGCAGTTGCGTCAATCATCAAAAGTATCATTGGGCATTGAGACTACTTCTGCCATGCTGATGAACATTCTGAACGGACGTCCCAAAACTGGAGAGAGTTTCGCTGAGTACGGCAGTCACATTGTCACCCTATTGCTCTCTAAGTGGAAGGCAAAGAATTTGGAGGAGATTGCGGTATCAGTAGCGTTAGCTGACATGGCTCAAATTGATAATAATTTGTTGCGTTGGCTGTTTACAACGAATGTGACGAAGCGTAATGAGCTGCAGCAGCAGCTACAGGCATATTCTTTCAAGAAGCGTAACAACGAGCAGCAGCAGCACGGCCGGAGTGAAGGATCGATCAAAAATTAAATGTTTTAAGTGCGGTGAAAACGGACATATGTATCATTTGATGCAGATAAATTTTGTTTTTATAAGACAAAAAGAGTAAATGTTCTGCGTCTAGTGAAGTATGAAGAAATTATAAATTCTGATACCAATTTAAACGATTCTGATAAGACGATATTAAACAATATGTTGAGATGTCACTCTGATAGGTTTATTGACGGAATTCCAATGACTCGTGTGACGACACTGAGACTGTGCAACTCCGACCTTATAGGCTTAGGGAAGATGAGAGGAAGCACGTTCGGTGCAAAATTGATGAATTGCTTACATCAAAAATTATTCGTCCCAGCTGCTCACCATTCGCTAGTCCCATGATGCTGGTAAAGAAGAAAAATGGCACAGATCGTCTTTGTGTAGATTACCGCGTTTTTAACGACAATACAATTGCCGATAAATATCCTTTGCCTCTTATTTCGGATCAAATAGCTCGTCTTCGTGGTGCAAGGTACTTTTCGTGTATAGATATGGCAAGTGGATTTTACCAAATTCCTGTACACCCAGATTCAATTGAGCGAACGGCCTTCGTTACACCTGATGGACAGTACGAATTCCTAACCATGCCCTTTGGTCTGAAGAACGCACCTTCTGTGTTTCAGCGTGCAATAATAAAAGCCCTGGGTCCGTTGGCACACACATTCGCTATTGTTTACATTGACGATGTTATGGTAGTAGCTAAAACGAAGATGAAGCATTAGAACGACTAGAGATAGTGTTGGACACCTTAAGTAAATCCGGATTTTCATTTAATATAACGAAATGTTCGAGTACCTTGGGTTTGAAATAACGAATGGAGAAATTCGGCCAAATGCACGAAAGATCCAGGCATTGATAGGGTTGCCACCTCCGGAAACTGTTACTCAATTACGACAGTTCATTGGTTTAGCTTCTTACTTTCGACAATTCATTCCAAAATTTTCCGAAATATTAAAACCATTGTATACGCTTACTTCAAAGAATAGTGCTAATTTTGTCTGGTTGTCAGAACATGAACAAATACGTTTGAAAATAATAGGTGTATTGACACAGGCCTCAGTACTAACTATATTTGATCCACAATATCCAATAGAATTGCCCACAGATGCCAGCTCCATTGGTTACGGGGCGATATTGTTACATAAAATCGAAAATAAATCTTATGTAGTGGAGTATTATAGCAAATATACTTCTCCGGCAGATGCAAAATACCACTCGTACGAACTCGAGACCTTAGCAGTTGTCAATGCTATGAAGCATTTTAGGCATCATTTACAAGGTCGTAAATTTGTCGTTTACACTGATTGTAACTCTTTAAAAAGGCCAGTCGCACCAAAATGGAATTAACACCAAGAGTACATAGATGGTGGGGGTTTTTACAGTCATTTGATTTCGATCTTGAATATAGAAAAGGAGACCGAATGGCGCATGTCGATTTCCTTTCCCGAAATCCACTGTCAGAAGGAAATAAGTGTGCGGATAAAATAATTGAGAAACGTATTAATCTTACTGAACTGACCGACAATTGGTTAGTGTCCGAACAGCAGCGCGATCCTGAAATAATCAATATTTCATCCAAGTTACGCAATAACGAGTTACCGGAAAATTTAAATAAAACATTTGAATTAAGAAAGGGTATATTGCATAGAAAAATACAGAGGAATGGTAAAACAAGGTGCTTGCCGTTAATTCCAAGGGTGTTTAGGTGGGCAGTGATCAACCACTTACACGAATCTGTTATGCATTTGGGGAAAAACATTAGATAAGGTATATGGATATTACTGGTTCGAGAATATGACCATGTATGTACGTAGATTTGTGGAAAATTGTATCACGTGCAAACTAGCAAAACCCGCAAATGGAAAAGTCCAGGCAGAATTGCATCCAATTCCTAAGATAGAGATACCATGGCACACAGTACACACCGACATAACGGGTAAAATGAGTGGCAAAAACGACTTGAAGGAATACGTCATTGTTTTAATAGATGAATTCACCATGTTTGTTTATTTTTACCACACACTGAATATAGACACCGAAAGCTGTATTAAAGCTAAATCGGTTGTGGCGCTATTTGGATTGCCAACTAGAATAATAGCGGATCAAGGTCGTTGTTTTGCTAGCTCAGGCTTTCGCAATTTCTGTTCCGCTCAAAAGATTCAGCTGCATTTGATCGCTACCGGAGCTAGAAGGGCAAATTGACAGGTTGAACGCGTGATGAGCACACTTAAGACAATGCTGACAGCAGTTGAAACGAGTCAGAGATCATGGCAGGAGGCATTGGCTGAAGTACAACTGGCCATGAATTGTACTGTAAATCGAGTCACCAAGTTTATCGCTTTAGAGCTATTAATAGGAAAAGAAGCTAGGCCTTTTGGTTTATTGTAAATAAACGAAGAAGACAATGATGTAGATAGAGAACAGATTAGAATTCAAGCCAAGGAAAACATGGAAAATAATGCAAGATATGACAAACAAAGATTTGACAAAAATAAGGCAAAGATTATGAAGCATAACGTAGGTGATCATGTTTTGCTGAAAAACGAAGAACGGCATCAGACAAAGCTCGACCCCAAATTTAAAGGTCCATTTGAGGTGATCAAAGTCTTAGCCGGTGATCGATATGAACTAAAATCATAAGTTAATAAGCGAACGTATAAATATTTACATGAGTGGCTAAGAGCACTACCAAGCAGACAAATAATTAACGAATTAAACGAATAATTCGATGGCGTAAGTGATGGCGATTCCCAGGAGGGGAACGAACTAATAGCCGGCGTTAGTAATAGAGGTGGAGAACTATCGATGGCACTATCGACGCTATCGATGGTTTGGCGCTATCGCACCGCCATCGATGGCAGCCCTGCACTATCGATAGTTTTGCACTCGGCGTCTGACATCACAAAGAAAAAATATAGCTGAAAGTGGACATCAAAAATATAGCGCAAGGCAAAAATATTGTTGAAAGTGGAAAGCAAAAATAAGTTACGTGGAGAAGCTCCTAACAATTGTCGAAAAAGGTAAGTGCAAGTGTATTTGTAAGTTTTATTTGAAGTATTAAACACGTGTTTTTCCAATTTAAGCAAAACGACGCAACTCAACTCCTAGGCTAGGAGTCCTAGCAGTGACGTCGAAGTTGCTTGTGAATGCAGCAGCGCTGACTCGGACTCAAGCAACACACAGCAAGAAGCCGTTAAACGGAAGAAAGGGATATCGAAAGTGTGGAAGTATTTTAAGCGATCTGACGATAAAAAACTGGCAACAAATGAAATGTATTTTTTATTTTTAAGAGTTAAGAATATAATAAAGTTTTGTTTAAATTTAATATTATAGCTTTTTTACATTTAACAATTAAAAAGCATCACACTATCGATGGGACTATCGACACTATCGATGGTTTGAAAGAAAAAATCGCTCTCTATCGATAGCGCCGACTATCGATAGTTCTCCACCTCTAGTCTCGGATCAACCAAAACAAAGCAGAATAGAAAAAAATGGTTTCGCACTGAGCGCGAGCGAACTCATTCAAGAACCCATAAAACGGTTGCTCTCTAAGTATTTTCGTAAAGAGTCAGAAAGATATTAATTTGCAAAGAGAAACGGTCGACAGTTATGTATTTGTGAGCTATGGCTTATATCATATATTATATTTTCATTCCCTTTCAAGTTTGTGACAGAAGTAATATCTAATCGCGCATTGATTTTGATGATTGTCTTAGATGCCTAGAGTTAAATAGCACCTGCATAATGACTGAGTTGGCTCTAGTGAAATGTTGCAAGCCCGGCATGTTGTGGTGCTCGGGTTCAAATCCCGAACGAGAATACATATATCCACATTTTTTTATACCCGCTACCCATAGGGTAGAAGGGTATTATAACTTTGTGCCGGCAGGAAATGTATGTATGTTTCGACAGCATTTGCTATGCACGCAGATCAAGTTTGTTTCGAATTTTTGCCACGCCCACTTCCGCCAACGCAAATCGAAAAAATTGAATAACAAGCGTAATTTAAAAACTAGAGTATACATAATAACAACCATAGTAATTCTGATTGCTGCAAATTTAGATGCGTTCAGATAAAAATTGTGGAAGTTAATAAAGAAATTTTTTTGTATGGGCAAAAACGCCTAGTTACTAGGGGTCTTAGTTGCTTCGGCTGACAATCTGGTATATTGAGCCGTCTGTGGTATATTTTGATCGTGGTACTATATCGGTACTATACCAAATATACAATTTTATATAATTTTAGTATTTTTGGTATATTTAGAAAAAAATACCGCAATATTTCGCTTTTATTCAAAATGATAAAAATTGTGGAAGTTAATAAAGAAATATTTTTGTATGGGCAAAAACGCCTAGTAACTAGGGGTCTTAGTTGCTTCGGCTGACAATCTGGTATATTGAGCCGTCTGTGGTATATTTTGATCGTGGCACTATATCGGTACTATACCAAATATACAATTTGGTATAATTTTAGTATTTTTGGTATATTTTGAAAAAAATTCCGCAATATTTCGCTTTTATTCAAAATGGGTAGCGGGTACCTTACAGTCGAGCACCCTTGACAGAAACTTTCTTACTTGTTTTTATCCCACCAAGAGTAGGGCAGCTATGGCCATAACTCATGGAGACGAAATTATTGGTCGCGTACCAAAACGAAAATTGTTGTTACCGACAGTAAAATTTTATTTCCGAATTCGGGGTGGAATTATAAATAAGTTGTGTTACAAATAATTACATACTTAATTGATCTTCTGGCGTCTGAAATTAGCGTCAATAAACCAATGAGTCAACTATTTTTTTCCTTTTGCAAATAAGATTTGATTTGATGTAGAAAAGGGCATTTACTTTTCATTTTGACAAGACATACTTGCTTGTTTTGTAAATCGAAAGAAACTTTTGAAAGTGAAATATGATCGTTGGCAGATCGAGTTGCTTATTATGATGTAAAACGGATATAAGTAAGAGTCATTTGATGAATAGTAAAAAAAAGTATGTGTATATACTTATATTTTTTTTAATGCCCTCAAAGCCACATAATTTATTATTTGGCTCTTTTTCAGTTGATTTTTTTCTATTGCCTTTGGTATGCTTCTTCTTCCTGTCTGAATTCGTTTACTTTTTCACCCCTAAACAGCTTTTCGCGGATTTCAGTTTTTGGTGTAAACTCTTGCGTCATTGAAGGAGACAGATTAGAGTATCAATTATTTAATAACAATTAGAGTATTAAATTGCACCAAAGGTTATGAGTGTTACTAATAGGAAGAATTTATCTTTGGATTGCTAAAAGGATAACAATGTTATGAGTTATTGGTGTACTGCTTTATTGGCGAGTTATTGGTGACGGGTTTAAATGTACATATGTATGTGAACGGACTTGAGGCATATTTGAGTTAAATATAATTTCTATTAGATCCGGTGTTAATTGATATTTTAAGTATTTCTCCGCTTCTCACAATGTTATTCTAAAACATTGAGGTATGTATAGTCCTAATGCGTTTCCCACTATTGTCGATGAGTTCCACATATTCGTGGAGTGTTTCATCGTAATCTGCTTGTTCTTCGTGTTCGGTTACACTTTTTTCATACTGGCTCATAGGTGGTAATGGTTCAGATCAACAGACATATGTTCTCTCATTCTTGCTCTTCGCAATATCATTAAGTTTTTGAACAACCAGTATTCTTTTCAATCTTATACATTATAAAATACTAAGACTGTTTGATACTCGTGGATCTATATATATATTTTTTGAGATTGCAAGCGTCTCATTTAGTATATTGAAAATGGTTCATTTCCCATTTGCTTGTGTCAATTCTGGTTTGCGTTTACATAAAGTTCCGCACCCTTGTTTTGGTTTTTTCTTTTGTGTGTTCTCTCACGCTTGTAGCGTAACGAATTTCTCTCTCAACAACTCTCTTTTGCCTCTCTCTTAGTTAAAATTATTTTCGTTAATAGCGTTCTCACTGCTAGTAATTATTTTTATTTTAAATTTTTTGATTTAAATTTTTGTTGTTTGAACATTGTACAGTGGTCACAGTGCGCTCCTCTTGCATATGTATTACAAATATCCGAACGCGTACTGCTTCTAAAGTGAATAGTTTACAGTGAGTAGTTTACTTGTTTTTGGCCGAGTCTCCAAAATCAAAAATTTCAATTTCAATATACATAATTCGCATGACTTTACCTTCGCCTGACCCATCCACAACTCCGTTGGTCTTGCAGCCAATTTTATTTGCTATGCCGGTAGCAATACTGCTCCAGAGGTTACAGTTAAGGCCAAAGTTATTTCAGATTTGTACCCACTGTTTTCACTAGAAGTAAAGACAACCCAAATCTCATAAAAAATGCCCTCACCCTGTTCTTAAATAGGGTTCGAAGATAATAAAAGTGCCATTATTCCTTTTGTATCCAAACCAATTCTAGTCGTTCCAACAATTATACAAATTTTTTTTCAAGGCCTGCTCAAATCAGGGGATATATGATTTTGGCAATAGTTAATGACGCCAATCTAAAGGTGGACAAGTCTGATATGTCTATCAATTAACAATCGGTCACCGATTAGGCTTTCCCTTTATGACCTTGCAGAACCCTCTTCAAAAAACTAACTTCCTTATTTTAATAACTTATCATAACATGGATTTCGTAGAAAAATTAGTAAACTATAAGTTGACAGTTTCGTTTTTTCTTCTTATATCTAATTGTGTATATAGGATTGGGAACTTTTATCACCAATGTACACAATTTACAAGCCTGCGGTAGATTCTGACATTTCATCGGTACACTTACCTTTAAGGAAACCCAAAAACATTCAGTTTATTAGCTTGTTTATATATTTCGATCTATCTTCCCACCAGGGAAACCTGGATTATTATCCGATAGGGCCACATTATTGATCTTGGTGATTTTAACTTGCCTAGAACTGCTTTGCCCCAAGTAATTAATTTTCGTTTCTCATCCCTTCGAATGGTCATGACTTTGTTGACGGTGAAATGTGCTTGGGTAAAGATAACCATATAAAAACTCTCTGTGTCGTCATTTAGATTTGTGAACCCGGCAATTTTGTTCAGCCTAGATCAGAACCACTTACATATCATCCAACTATGGATGTGAGGATTAAGCTGAATGTATTTTAGTAGTTATACTAACCTTAACTCTTTTGATCGAGTGTGTTGTTTTCGGAAAGCAGATTTTCCCAACTTAACTCATGTACTAGAATAGAAGGAATTAATTTATATTCTTCTATTAACATAAATGCCTCTACAAATCAGGTAAATGTCTGTTTTGATGCCTGTATTCCCTATCAGTTTCCGCTATGGTCAAGTAGATCGCCATGGCTCTGTAAACAACTTTCTAATTTTAAGATTGAAGTCTAGTCAAATGCAAACTCTGATCAGGCACATACCCATTTTTTTTCCTCGTTCTTTCAAACCACTTACTCTTCTTGTAGTTACTCGTTTGTGCCCTATCCAGTCCCTCACTGAGTGAGGAGTCATTACCTTCATATGATTTAGCCGGATTTTTTACCAAGTGCGGATAAAGTTCCTGACTGTGAGCTTCGCTATGCAGCTGAAGCTTTTGATAGACCGCTTTAGAAACTATTTGAGTTATTTATTTAGTCATCAAATTTTCCCCTCTTTTGGTAGTAATCATTTAATTTTCCGCTCCATAAAAAGGAAACTAAGTCTGATGTATGTATATTTATATATATATTGTTGTGTAGTTTAATTATTTCTCCCTATCAGCATTTTCTGCAATACAAAGATTGGGCTTACCATATAAAATTCAAGAAACTTTTTAAATTAAGACTGTTCTAAATGTTTCTATAGAGTCAATCTATTCCTGGCCTCATACTTACTGATCGCTAATGATTTTAATTTGGATTTAAAGTGGTTAATAAAGCTATGTCTGTTCTAGGTTTAAATAAGAAATGGTCAAAAGAATATATTAACCCTTCTATTATTAATAAAACGCTTCATATAATTGTTTATCCGATTTTAGAATATGATTTATGCGTTTGGTCGCCAAAGTCAATGTGCACTGTTTCGTGGGATTACTAAAAATACTAAAAAAAAAAATACCAAATTGTATATTTGGTATATCGATATAGTACCACATTCAAAATATAGCATATGTAGCACAATATACCAGATTGTCAGTCAAAGCAACTAAGGCCCATAGTAAGTAGGCGTTTTGGTCCATATAAAAGTATTTCTTTAATAACTTCCACAATTTTTACCTGATCGCAACCAAATTTTCAGGAATCACAATTACTATAGGCAAAAATATGAAACAAACTTTATCTGCGTGCAAACATAACAAATAATGTCGAAAAAATCATAGCTCTATCTTTTATAGTCTCCAGTGTTTCATACGGACAGATAGACAGACGGATATGGGTAGATCGTCTTGGCTGTTGGCGCTGATCAAGAATATATACTTCATAGGGTCGGAGATGCATTTTTCTACCTGTTACATCCATTTCGTGCCGACACAAAGTTATAATGCCCTTCTACCCTATGGGTAGCGGGTATAAAAATCCGAAATTCTATTTTTATTTTTTAGGTATATGTAAAAAGCTTCATGTTTCTATCTTCAAAAATGGTAAAAATGCCGTAATTTGGAGCCTTTTGTCCATAGTGCATTGGTCGGCGAAATAGGCATATACATTTTTATATGTACATACAGTGTGTGCGTTCTTTCTACGCGATATGTACCGGTGTATATCATGCTTATATGTATGTGTAAAAAGAAGACTTCATTTTTATTATTTTGATAAAAATAAAAATGTAATGCGTTGTATATTTCAGAAAACCACCAAAGGTGAAGGCCAAGTAGAAAAACCGAGCGTACAAGAATCATTTTTGGATGTAGCAAATAAAAACGGCGAGGAAAATAATGGCCCAATGACTCGAACTAAATTTATGACTAATGTTTTAAAATAATTTTATTTTATTTATTTTTATTTATTTATTTTTGTATGTATTTTTATATATGTATTTGTTGTCTTGTGCTGGTCGAAATTCCAAGGCAGTACTATTAATTATTTATGTCTTCAAAATTGCATCTTTAAGTATGCATATGTATGTAGAAGACTCATTCATATCATTGTTTTCCATTTTGACTTATAAACTTTGGTAAAAGCGTAGCGAATCGCTAATGTCTCCTTTTTCGTCTTCTTCTTTTTACTGACGCTTCGAGAACCATCGCGCCATGCTCAGCCCGTATAGCTGTCCCGCTCGGACCTCGTCTTCACCAATCAACTATCCTTTTTCTTTATATTTTTATTTAGCGTTTCTTAACACTAACGATGTTCTTAGCATCCACATTACTAATCTAATTATGGTAATTTAACAGTCATAGGAATTCAAACTTTACATTTTAACTGTCTGTTCCACGACACGGCCTTCCTGACTCTCAAATTCAATCATCAAGTTTATCATCATGTCTTATATCTCTTATTAAACTTCAATTTTTCTTACTGTACTTATTCTTAGTCATGATATTTTGTAGAACATACAATCTAGTTTTATTTTACACTTCAAATGCCAGTTTACATCTGCGATGCTATGCACCTGCAGTGCCTTGACCTTTCACTTGATCAACCATCCGCCGCAAACCATTTCATTAACATGAACATTTCTGCTTTGACCAGCCCCCATGTAAGATGTTCCATGCACCCTCGATAGCAGAGATGCTCAGATGATCTACGTCTTTTTCACCGCAGTCATCCCTGTCAATCATTTCAGACTCAATGCACTTATCCGGCATTTTCCGCAAGCTTTCGTGTGCATACTTGTATGTTCTTGTATTTATCAATGACTTCAGCAGATATCTGTGACCTTCCAACAACTCAATCACCAAAATGGCCCTTTGAACTTTGGGTCCAGTTTAGTCTGATGCCGCTCTTCACATTTTAACAAGACATGATCGCCAACCTTGTGCTTTACAATTTTCGCCTTATTGAAATCAACTTAATAGACTTAACCATAGTGTCTGCTGTGGATTCGTGAACTACACTAACAGTTTGTTTTAAATAAACTTGGCTTATGTGAGTCTATTGTAATGCCAAAATCATTTTGTAATATTTCCCGACCAATCATTATGTCATATTTAAAGTAGTCATTGTTTACAACGTGAAATAATATCTCTAGATAAAATTCAAAAATTTTAACTGTGGCTAGAATTTGCGCGTTACTTTTAACCATATTTTCTCCTATGCCGCTTAAGATTACCATATTATTAATTCTTTTGCCAGCAATCCTATTACTTAATTTATCCTTAATCAATGAGCATTCTGCTCCTGAATCGAAGAAAAATTGGCTTACCATTTTGAAACATCACTCCCTGCGGGTTTGACACAGCACATACGTCGTCTCTTTTAACGCTACTGCCATTTGTTGTAGCTGCATAATTGGTACATGTAGATGCAATGTGTCCTACGTTGCCACATTTGTAGCAGGTAACGCCTGATCTGTCCAGTCACCGGTTTGCCATATGGTTGCTTTGCTTTAGTTTCGGTTTTCTCTTCTGCGATCCTCTTACGACATTATCGCATCTTGTGCCCAGGCTTGCCGCAATGATGATCTGGAGTTTGCATTTTCTGCTTCTTTGACTCTGGTCCAAGATCCGCACCTGAATATTCGATTCGCTTTCCGAATGTAATTGCCTGTAATTGCTGCTGCAATTCGCTGCGCGTTTTAATGGTCTTGTGTACAGAAGACTCTGTAGTCTTGTGTCAATTTTCGATGCGTGCGCCATCACGAGTGACACTGTGACTTCTTCAGCTGTCATCGAGCTCCATTTCGCCATCAAAGACGTCACAAGGCGGCTACAGTAGACAGACAAGCACTCGTTTGCATTCTGGCGTTTAACATGTTAAACAAAATGGCGGCTGGCGTCTCTACGCTTTCATATAAATATAAATAGTTCTTCAAATTGTGACCAGCATATTCGGTATATTGTGCTGCCTATGGTATATTTTGAATGTGGTAGTATATCGATATACCAAATATAGAATTTGGTATATTTTTTAGAATTTTTCATATTTCGGTATATTTTTTAGAAAAATACCGCAATATTTTGTTTTTATTCAAAATGGGTAGCGGGTATCTCACAGTCGAGCACACTTGACTGTAACTTTGTTTTCTACTCCATATGTTCAACTTCAGTGAAGCGCATGACAAGTGTTTTTTCAAAGTGAAAAAATAAAGTGAATTTCAAAGTGAACTTGTTCTACAAAAAAGTGTTTTACCCTTGTTGCGATGTCACTCCCACGAAATATAAAAAGAGGGGAAAATTCGATGACTAAATAAATAACTCAAATAGTTTCTAAAGCGGTCTATCAAAAGCTTCAGCTGCATAGCGAAGCTCACAGCCAGGAACTTTATCCGCACTTGGTAAAAAATCCGGCTAAATCATATGAAGGTAATGACTCCTCACTCAGTGAGGGACTGGATAGGGCACAAACGAGTAACTACAAGAAGAGTAAGTGGTTTGAAAGAACGAGGAAAAAAAATGGGTATGTGCCTGATCAGAGTTTGCATTTGACTAGACTTCAATCTTAAAATTAGAAAGTTGTTTACAGAGCCATGGCGATCTACTTGACCATAGCGGAAACTGATAGGGAATACAGGCATCAAAACAGACATTTACCTGATTTGTAGAGGCATTTATGTTAATAGAAGAATATAAATTAATTCCTTCTATTCTAGTACATGAGTTAAGTTGGGAAAATCTGCTTTCCGAAAACAACACACTCGATCAAAAGAGTTAAGGTTAGTATAACTACTAAAATACATTCAGCTTAATCCTCACATCCATAGTTGGATGATATGTAAGTGGTTCTGATCTAGGCTGAACAAAATTGCCGGGTTCACAAATCTAAATGACGACACAGAGAGTTTTTATATGGTTATCTTTACCCAAGCACATTTCAAGTCAACCGTCAACAAAGTCATGACCATTCGAAGGGATGAGAAACGAAAATTAATTACTTGGGGCAAAGCAGTTCCAGGCAAGTTAAAATCACCAAGATCAATAATGTGGCCCTATCGGATAATAATCCAGGTTTCCCTGGTGGGAAGATAGATCGAAATATATAAACAAGCTAATAAACTGAATGTTTTTGGGTTTCCTTAAAGGTAAGTGTACCGATGAAATGTCAGAATCTACCGCAGGCTTGTAAATTGTGTACATTGGTGATAAAAGTTCCCAATCCTATATACACAATTAGATATAAGAAGAAAAAACGAAACTGTCAACTTATAGTTTACTAATTTTTCTACGAAATCCATGTTATGATAAGTTATTAAAATAAGGAAGTTAGTTTTTTGAAGAGGGTTCTGCAAGGTCATAAAGGGAAAGCCTAATCGGTGACCGATTGTTAATTGATAGACATATCAGACTTGTCCACCTTTAGATTGGCGTCATTAACTATTGCCAAAATCATATATCCCCTGATTTGAGCAGGCCTTGAAAAAAAATTTGTATAATTGTTGGAACGACTAGAATTGGTTTGGATACAAAAGGAATAATGGCACTTTTATTATCTTCGAACCCTATTTAAGAACAGGGTGAGGGCATTTTTTATGAGATTTGGGTTGTCTTTACTTCTAGTGAAAACAGTGGGTACAAATCTGAAATAACTTTGGCCTTAACTGTAACCTCTGGAGCAGTATTGCTACCGGCATAGCAAATAAAATTGGCTGCAAGACCAACGGAGTTGTGGATGGGTCAGGCGAAGGTAAAGTCATGCGAATTACATTGAAATTGAAATTTTTGATTTTGGAGACTCAGCCATAAACCAGTAAACTACTCACTGTAAACTACTCACTTTAGAAGCAGTACGCGTTTGGATATTTGTAATACAAATGCAAAAGGAGCGCACTGTGACCACTGTACAATATTCAAACAACAAAAATTTAAATCAAACAAGTAAGAAAGCTACAGTCGAGTGTACACGACTGTGAGATACCCGCTACCCATTTTGAATAAAAGAAATATATTTTGCGGTATTTTTCTCAAAATATACCGATTATACTACAAAATACTGAAAATATACCAAATGGTATATTTGGTATATCAATATTGTACCGCATTCAAAATATACCATAGACGGCACAATATACCAGATTGTTAGCCAAAGCAACTAAGACGCCTAGTAAGTAGGCGTTTTTGCCCATACAAAAGTATTTCTTTAATAACTTCGACAATTTTCATCTGATCGCAACCAGGAATCATAACTACTATAGTAATTATTGTATATACCAAAATTCGCAACTTTAGCTATAAAATTACGCTTGAAGTTCGATTTTTTTGATTTGCGGGGGCGGAAGTGGGCGTGGCAAAAATTTGAAACAAACTTGATCTGCGTGCAAACATAACAAATGCTGTCAAAAAAAAAATTATAGCTCTATCTCTTATAGTCTCTGAGATCTAGGTGTTCATACGGACAGACACACAGACGGACATGGGTAGATCGTCTCGGCTGTTGACGCCGATCAAGAATATATATACTTTATGGGGTCGGAGATTCCTCCTTCTACCTGTTACACACATTTCCTGCCGGCACAAAGTTATAATACCCTTCTACCCTATGGGTAGCGGGTATAAAAACCAAAACAAGGGTGTGGAACTTTATGTAAACGCAAACCAGAATTGACACAAGCAAATTGAAAATGAACCATTTTCAATATACTAAATGAGATGCATGCAATCTCAAAAAATATATATATAGATCCACGAGTATCAAACAGTCTTAGTATTTTATAATGTATAAGATTGAAAAGAATACTGGTTGTTCAAAAACTTAATGATATTGCGAAGAGCAAGAATGAGAGAACATATGTCTGTTGATCTGAACCATTACCACCAATGAGCCAGTATGAAAAGAGTGTAACCGAACACGAAGAACAAACAAATTACGATGAAACACTCCACGAATATGTGGAACTCATCGACAATAGTGGGAAACGCATTAGGACAATACTTACCTCAATGTTTTAGAATAACATTGCCATGTTTTCAATGACAAGTGAGAAGCGGAGAAATAATTAAAATATCAATTAACACCGGATCTAATAGAAATTATACTTAACTCAAATATGCCTCAAGTCCGTTCACATACATATGTATGTACATTTAAACCCGTCACGAATAACTCGCCAATAAAGCAGTAAACCAATAACTCATAACATTGTTATCCTTTCAGCAATCCAAAGATAAATTCTTCCTATTAGTAACACTCATAACCTTTGGTGCAATTTAATACTCTAATTGTTATTAAATAATTGATACTCTAATCTATCTCCTTCAATGACGCAAGAGTTTACACCAAAAACTGCAACCCGCGAAAAGCTGTTTAGGGGTGAAAAAGTAAACGAATTCAGACAGGAAGAAGAAGCGTACCAAAGGCAATAAAAACAAGTAAGAAAGTTACAGTCGAGTGTGCTCGACTGTGAGGTACCCGCTACCTATTTTGAATATATGTATATATACATTATAGGGTCGGAGATGCCTCCTTCTACCTGTTGCATACATTTCCTGCCGGCACAAAGTTATAATACCCTTGAAAGCGGCTATAATTAAGCTTGATTTGCGGGGGTGGAAGTTGGCATGGAAAAAATTTGAAACATACTTGAATACGCACAAACAAAAAATTCTGTCACAAAATAATTATAGCTCTATCTATTGTAGACGGACAAAGTTAAAATACCCTTCTACTCTATGGGTAGCGGGTATAAAAACAGATATTTTGCAAACTAAATGTAAAAGATTCTAGACAATCAAAACAGAATGATTTAAAAATAAAAGTAAATGATAAAAGACACAGCAGCTGTCAAGGGAGGAAGAAAATAAAAATGATTAGAAGTTCGAATATAAAATTCCAAAATTCATGAAAAGGGAACTTCTTGTCCCATTTCTCCGTATTTATAAAAATATTTTTAATAATAATGAATTAACCTATGTATATCGGAAATTGTCCAAACATGAGAATGTGTCGAATTGTGACGAATCCGTCCATTTATTGACAAAAAATGCATTATACCGATGAAATTCTCTATAATGGAATAGGGAAATTATTAATTAGATTATTTTCCTAATACGCCTACAAGAAAAAGAACTCTTGACACATCACAAGCGATTTAAGAAGTTACCTCTTCAATACATTAACCTTTCCTTTAATAATCCTAATCCTTTATTTTAAAAATAGAACAGTGAATTGGATAGGATCAGCATGGAAATTGTTCGCAGGGAATCCAGATTAAAAAGATTTCGCTTTTATACAAAACAGCCTAATCTAATTTCTAATAATAATAAATCAAATAATCAGAATCAACAATTTAACATCAGTCTCAAGCATGCTAAAGACCACATCCAGGCATTCGAGAAAATCGATAACAGCTCAATATTACTAAACAACACAACCAGTCAACTTAAAGGCACTTAACATATCTTACATATTTCTGGAAAGATTTCATCTAAATAAATAATTAGGAAATTATAAATTTACGTGTGGGCAAATTAACTAATCAATTTACAAAACACAAACGAGTGGCATAAACATCTACCAGTTTATACTGTCAAGCGAATATGGGAACCAACTGACAATTTGTAAATTCAGCAAAAGTAAAGCGCACCAGCCTATGCCACCAAGATCAGAACAAGACCTAGCTAAGCTAGCTTAGGGTAAACCCTAATTTTATAAATTCTTATTCGAATAAAAAACGTCGTTTCCCCGAACTTTATTGAACTTGTCAAAGTTTAAAAAGGGTGTGGGCGGATTTTTTAAGGTGAAAACTCAATTGGAGCAAGTGTCAGACGACCTTGATACAGGGGGAGCATTTGATCGAGCTTAATCTTGCTATTGATGGATGAGTTTTTCGCAGAGTATTTCATATTTCAAAAATATTTCTTATATCAAAAATTAAATAAAAAGTATTACAGAAAGTATTGCGAATATCCAATTATGCAACAGAATTAACATATATCTTATTTATTTACATTTCATTTACATTTTAAATTTTGTATCTATAAGTAAACTATAGTGATTTACATAAAATAAAGATATGACAAATATTTTAACGAGAGAATTTAACAAAATATAATTTCGTGTTCATTTTTAAAAACAAATTTTATTTTGAAAAATATTTATAAGACTATTTTCATTTGCATATTAATAAACAAAAACAAATTTTAATTTGATTAATTTATGAATTTTAACCAATCTAAACAAAATAAAATTATAGTAGTAGAATATCTGTCGCCCATTGTGAGTTTAAGTAATTTCTAATGTTAATAGTAAAAAATACATAAATTTTTCATATATCAAATTGATTTATAAATAAAATGGAAACTGCTTATTCAAGCACAACATATGGCAAAACTATTAATGGTTCATTATTATAAGACTGCAACTGTAGAACTTCATGCCATTCCTTAAACTGCTGAATTTGGAAGATACTCGAATCATCTTTCATAATAGCTCGAATACCATTTTTATATTCAATATGTGGTTGAACCCTATGATTTGAATTATTATAACTTGTTTGAAATTTTGGGGAATCATTATTTGATGATTCTTTTAGTGCATCACTACTAATGGGCATAGGAAGAGAATCTAAGTTACTTGGTTCAATTAAACTTATGTTATTGCTATTATAGCATATACTATTAACATCATCACAATTCTTAATTTCCAGTCGTGTGACATCTTCAATATCATTACTATAAATTGAATTGAATGATAGCAGCATTCCATTGTTTTTTAAGGGTGATTTACTTTTAATTATATTGAGTTTTGTACTATCATCATCATGTTGATTGAAGTACAAAAGCTCATCCTTAACTGATTCATCACTAGAAGATGAGCAAGACTCTACTTCATCTTCATGCCCAGATTTTTCAGATATTAAATTACTTTTAGATGCCGCATAAGTGGAATCAGTCTCAACCTTTATCTCAACATTTTTTTTTAAAACAGTATTAATTTTTTTCGCTTCCGCTTGCTCAGGCTCGCTTTCCTCGTCACAATTTGAACTGCTGCTACTATAATTCATTAAACGCTCTTTTTTTCCAACATTATCTTCTCTATATAATTCATTAGAGAAGAACAATTTTCGGTGCGTTTTAACCTTTGCTTGGATTGATCGTGTTCTATTATTATTATTGAATAAATGTTTAAGTTCTAAATCTATGGTATCCTCCTTTCGGTTAATTTGGTGCTTTCGAGAACGACGATAATGATAACGTCGACATTGACATCGATTGCGACAGAACTTTTGAAGGCATGCGTGTGGTATACTTGAAACTCTCCTAGTGTTATATTCACTTGTTTCATTGGTGCGGCATGAAGGCGGTATTACGAAGAACTTATGAAAATCTTGTTGAGAATATAGCATTTCAGATACCACATTATTTTTATTGTTAAGGATGTTCAAATGGTCCATTTCAGCGTCAGAAGCAGCGACTCCTACGTTAAAATTGACATTAATAGGCGAAATGGTTGACGTTGAACTTGCAGGGGAATTAATTTTGTTGGGAGTTTTTTTTATTGTCAATACGATGTGATTGTGATTATTACTACCACTCATCATAGGCTTTTGAACGATTGCATACTCTTCATTGCTATTCTTATCATCGTTTTCACTTCCCAAATTGCCGTCATCCTCATACACAGGAATGCTATCAACTGATGAATGACTTCGAGTAGTGTAAGCTTCATGTTCATCCAAATCGTTATAACTGGGATCAGAACTTTTTTGATGAGTGTTTCTAGAGCCAATGGAAATGTATTCACTTGGTTCTTCACTGCTATTGTTGTTTCTACTTCTGCTTGGCAATGATATCTCTCGCTGAGCGGTAACATTCCCATTCACTGCAATTTTAATTCGTTTTATGAGGGGCTCGTTAATATTATCTTCATTTTCATTTTTAATTGTATTAGTTGCTGACAATAGTTTGAATGTTTTTCTACGTTTTTTTCGATTTCTTTCCACAAGATCACGTTCAGTTTTATATGAAGTTGTCTGTTTGCATAAACTTATTCCATCAGCTATCCAAGCGGATTCTTGGTTATTGGCGAACTTATGTAGATCGCAACTGAGAACTGCGCTGTTATTATTACTAGATTTAATGACATTTCCTCCGGCAGAGCACTGATTTTTGTTTTGGTCGACAAGGGCATCAATATCTACTTTCAAGGGCATAGAACTATCTTTAATCATCTCCAAATTTTCCATGCTTACGCTTAACGATGATTTAATTGCACCATGCTTTGCCCGTTTTGCGGCCAGTCGACAAGATGGTAAGCACTTTGCAATACCCAAAAAAGGTGGTATTATGCGAAAATTTCGAAATTTTCTTGTAAAATTCTTATTGAATTGCAAGGAACTTAATTCTTTTGGGATGCGCTCATCATATGTTAATGATCCATACTTGGGAACAACATCTGTACCGTCTTTTACTGAATACGGGTTGCATTGTTGTTGAAGCACTTCTGATACATTCGACCTTAAGATTGACGACGACAAGTTATTCTCAATAATATTCCAATTACCATTAATATTTGGAACGTAAAAATTGTGTAAAGCGTTTATGTGAAAGTTCGTAACTTGGTTTGTTTGTATCATGAACCGCTGTTTTGCAACACAGTTTGGGTTCTCAATAACAGTGAAGATCGAAAGTGTTTCTACGACCTTTTCAGCATTTTTATTATTATCGTGATCATTATCAAAATTATTACCAGCATTTTGTGCGAGACTAGTTGCGCATAGTAATCTAACATGTTGAACGTTATTATTATCATTATAGGCCGTATCACTTTGTCGTTGTAAGTTTTTGGTCGGTTCGACTTTTAAGACGTTTTTCATCATTGAGTGCAAAGGATCGTACTCCTCGTCGAAATCTAAATCAAATATTGATTTGATGGGTTTCGGCGGTATCAAGTTTGGAGCTTCTTCGATTCTGTCATTGGGTTTAACCGTTAGACTATCAAAAGCATTTTTTGGACATGTTTTGAAATGATCATCAATAGCTTCGAGCTTTTCTTCTTCAGAATTTAACTGACTTGTTGACTGACTTTCGTTCACAAACTTTGTTTCTTCGTGAATTACACATGTGCAAGGAACTATTTGAGCCTGGTATAATTTTTCAGTATCGTCAATACTTTGTGGCGTGCTTAATCCGTTAATTAGCTGCATTAATTCAATTGCCACGTCATTTGTATGATTGATGTTTGCGGTTACTATTGTATTATTAAATGATGATGGAGCTTGAATAAAGCTACTGATACTTTCCAGCGAAGCGCTTCTCTTAATTTCGACAGACTTGATGCTATCGTGTGATGGGTCCGATGTTATAGTATCACTATCTGTGTTTCCAGCATCTAGAAAAAAATAAAAAATCTTATTATTTTTGGTAGAAATTTATGTAGGATAACAAAAATAATTGTATCTATATATTATATCTATATATATAAAACAAAGTCGTGTTAGACCACTTATAAATCAAGAACGTCAGAACTGATTTGAGTGAAAATTGGTAGGGAGGTAACTTAGTGCCAGGCGACGGACATAGGATACTTTTTATCCCGTTTGACAGCGCGAATTATACTCCACCGAAATGGCTGCACTTGTAGTAATGAATAACAGTAAGTAGGCTGTGAGCGTATTTATACATTTATCTACAGTCAGCAATGCCGCGAGCAAGACGATCGAATCTTTGTGAGAAATCACATCAACAGACGAACTTATCAACAATATATTTCCAAACATTATTTCTAACTACAAAAATAATGAATTGTTGAGTGAGGGAGCAATTTTAGCGGCTAAGAATAAATATGTAGATGACCTGAATTACATAATTCAAAATAAGATCATTGGAACAATGCATTCATTAATAGATTTGAATGAATGCGTCACAAATGAAGGTGAAGCCACCAACTATTCAATTGAATTTTTAAACTCTTTGGTTGTTCCTGGCTTACCACCGCACAATTTACGCCTAAGGGTTGGCTCCGTAGTAATCATGCTTCGAAACATAAACCAACCAAAACTGTGCAACGGTACGCGTTTGGTGATTAGAAAATTGATGAACAATGTAATTTACGCTACGATAATGATGAGGAAGTTCTTATTTCGAGGATCCCGATAATCCCAACCGATATGCCGTTTGAATTTAAAAGAATTCAATTTCCAACAAGTCTTGCATTTGCCATGACCAAAAAACAAATCACAAGGCCAATCGTTAAAAGTTTGTGGTTTAAATCTAGAACATTCATGTTTTTCCCATGGTCAATTATACGTGGCATGCTCACGGGTCGAAAGACCATCTGCGTTGTTTGTTTTTGCGCCTGGTAATAAATACTTAGGTGAAGAGCAACCTATGTGTGTACTGAAATACAGAAATAATAATGATTGAAATGATAAAAAAAAAACACAATCTGATTATTTATTGTCATAAGGGCGGAACAAAGTTCGCCGGGTTATTTATATTTTTTTTTTCTATATGTTGACACAATAACGGTTGTACTATCAAGGGGCCTTGCGGTACCAAAAGCACGGGCAGATTGATGCATTGACACAAACAAAATATTATATGACTAAAAATAACGAAATACAAGATAGATTAAAGTTTTAATATGAGAAATATATTTGCTAATTCAAATTACGTTATACAGACAGGCATACAGCTTCAAGGAATCGAGCTCACCTCACATGATAAAAAGAAGATTTTCTATAGTTCTACTGTGAGAAAGATTTAGTGAAAACAGTTTACCACGGCAAAATAAAGGCAAGGGTTCAAATTTAAACTACTAAAAGCTTTGGCTCCAAAAATGTTCATAAGCTTGGAAAATAATGGGCAATGGAAAATTTTGAGTGTAAGCGGTCTGGTGCTAAACAGCAGCGCAAAATGTAAACAAACTTTAACCACCAATTTGTGAATAAATGAGCGATCAAAATCATCAAGAAATGACGCATTTTTACACCCATAACGTATTACAATTTTATGACAGCAGAAAATGTGTGTCACGTACAGAAGAAAAATGCCTACTTCGACCCCATAAAGTATATATATTTTTGATCAGCGTCAACATTCGAGACGATATAGCCATGTCCGTCTGTCCATATAAACATCTAGATCTTAAAGACTGTAAGAGATAGAGATATAGAGCGTTTGTTATGTTTGCACGCAGATCAAGTAAGTTTATTTATTTAAAATTTTTGCCACGCACATTTCCGCCCCCGACAATCAATAAAAATCGACTGTAGCTTTCCTACTTTTTTTGTTCACATTTCGTTTTGGTTATTGAAAACGAAAAACTATTACTCAAGTTTTCTCTTTTGGCAATTTTAGCTATTTAACTTAAATCGTTTTTATTATGTATTCCTTTTGTCATTCACTGCAAAAATTGCGATTAACAGTTTGCAATGAAATCGGGGCTTGTATTTAAGTGGTTCGATTATATGAGCTACTTGAGTTCACTGACTTGAAAAGTTAACTGCATTTCGAGTGTAATATTTGCCCCCTAAGGGTTAAAAATAATCATAAAAATAAGAAATCCTGTTTTTTTATTTTTAATTTCAAGATTTTATTCTTAAATGAATTAAAAATTTACAAACTTGATGAATGTCATCAAAAAAAATATTTAGCAATTTGGTTGGCTATTTGTATAATTTTAGCAATTTTTTTTTTCTGATATCCAGCAATTTTTGCTCCAGAGATTCTGGCAACACTGCAGTCGAGTGTGCCCGACTGTGAGATACTCGCTAACTATTTTAAATAAAAGTAAAATATTGCAGTAATATTCTCAGAATACTAGAATATTTCTTTAATAACTTCGACAATTGGTTCTGATCGCAACCAAATTTTTAGGAATCAAAATTACTATATTTGTTATTGTATATACCGAAATTCGCAGCTCTAGCTCTAAATTTACGCTTGTTATTCGACTTTTGTTGATTAGCGGGGCGGAGGTGGGCGTGGCAAAAATTTGAAACAAACTTCATCTGCGTGCTAACATAAATGATTAAATAAAATTATAGCTCTATCTCTTATAGTCTCTGAGATCTATGTAGGTGTTCATACGGACAGGCAGACAGACGGACATGGCTAGATCGTCTCGTCTTTATAGGGTCGGAGATGGCTCCTTCTACCTGTTACATACATTTCAGAGAGCTGCAACGAGTATGACATTTTTGCTCATACTTGAGTACTGATTCAGTACTCTGTTTGATTTAATGCGTTTGCTTCGGGTATACGTATTGAACTTTTCGTTTACAACTCATTGCCGACGAACAAGTTTCAATCACGAGTAATCGGCCCATACATGATTTTTGTATGAACGATACCAATACCCGAAGTTCAATCATACTCAAACATGATTGATGTAAATGCTAACCGATGTTCGCTCAAATTGTGTTCATGTACTCGTACACTCGTTGTATTTCTAGAAAGTTCTAAAAGTTCCAAATGATATATCAGCAATCAATAAATTCAAACAAAATATTTTAGAAAATATTGAAAAGGTATGGATGGAAAACCTTTGTTTTGACTTGCATCTGGCTCTGTTGACAGTATTATATTTTTAAATTCAATTTTTAAAAATGAAAATAAATTAGATGAATAATAATCAAAATGTAAGAAAATTAAATAAATTTTATAATGTATTAAATATAATATAAAATGACAATTATAATTATAATAAATACTACTTTTCCTTTGTTTTATTCAAAAATAATTATTAACTTACATATGTAGACAGGCAGACAAAGCACATACTTATGATGTGCATTTCATCAAACATTTCTATCACACGCATCATAACCTAATCACTCGAGTAAACGACAGATGAATAAAATCAACACAATTATACTCGAGTAAAAATGACTTGAATTCTGACTTAGCAACAGTTCAACCCAATGAATCGTTAGCAACAATCGCATCAAAGGGTTTGATGCAAGCCGAAGCAGCCCATACTTGTACTTGATTGTGATTGCCGAGCGAAAATAGGTTCGAGTAAAATCAAATCAGCTGACGCTGGAAGTACTTGAGTTGAATTGAATTCGTTGCGACTAATGGTTTGATTTGATTTGATTGCAATTTGGGTATGAGTATTCGCTCATACTTAATCATACTCGTTGCAGTTCTCTGATACATTTTCTGCCGGCACAAAGTTATGGGTAACGGGTTAAAAACAGTTGCATAGCAATCAACTGTTTCCCATGAAAAAAAAAGGACGCTACCTTTTAAACAGATTTTATTCCGGTGATTTCAACTTTTGGCATTTAAGTAATTAAACTAAACATATTAATTAATAAAAAAATATATTTACTTTTACTTTTTATATAAGTCGAAAGAAACTTGTGAAAGTGATTACGGGACCATATATTTTTCATTTTTAAAAAGGAAATGTGAAAACCGGAGTACCTTTGAAAAGTCATCGATAGACAAGGTGAGAGAAAGCACCTTGGTGTCTCGGCATTCTAAATTTGAGCAGACACTCATAAGGCGCAAGCCATTTCATCATGAGTACAAAAATGATGATCAAGAAGCACAAACATCCGAAACTCAAGAGTGTCTAATTGATGAGTACCTAAAACGATAAAGTTGACGAAGAATAAAAGGCAAGAGTTCGACACGCGCAAAAACATGCAATACCGACATGATGTTGAGTGGTGCGTAGCACCAGCATACAAAAACTTATGGGTGTGAGTTGAGTCCGGAGTCCGGAGAGTGTCAAATACACTCTTGACGATGTAATTTTATCTTAAATATTTGTTTTTTCGTTTTTTAATATTTTTTGATACTCTATTCACTGAATAGTAAATGGCCGCCATAACCAAACATACATAATCGATCAAAACACAATGGTACAGTACATATTAAAAGGTGAGTACGGTTGGTTGCTCAGAAACATCAAGCTACAAAGTTCACTAATGTTAATCTTCCAAGGCTAATAGACTCGCTGAAGAAAGTTCTAGAAAGTTGCCTGACGATTGGTAAATATCTATGTTGTTTAGTAAATTTTGCGCCAAGATTTGAAATGTTTGAAATCTAAAAGTTACCTGTTAATTTAATAAATAATATAATTTTTAACAAAATATAAGACAAAATTTAACATCTTGGGATCTTCAACAATAATAAAGATGCTAATTAAATTTAATCTGACAAAGTGTCAGCCCAGAGCAGAAATTGTCAATAAAGTGTGTAGAATTGCCAAGAACCTGACAATTTTTTGGGATTATGGATTATGGGGCACTGATTTCATTAACTTTACATTTGTTAGCAGGAAAAATATTATTAGTTTTTGCAAAAATATTTTGTTCTAATATTAATCTAAATATAGAAAGCACAGAATACAGCCAGAATATTTACAACGATTTTTTCTATTCGCAATATAAACTAGTTTTTGAATAAAAATTGTTAAACACAGCATTTTTTTTGTGTTGAATACAAATTATTAAAAACAAGTAAGAAAGCTACAGTCGAGTGTTCTCGACTGTGAGATACCCGCTACCCATATTGAATAAAAGCAATATATTTTGCGATATTACCAAATTCACAATATACCAAATATACTGCAAAAGTGCTAAAAATATACCGAATGGTATATGCGGTATATCGATATAGTACCGCATTCAAAATATACCATACAAAAGTATTTCTTTAAAAACTTCGACAATTTTTATCTGATCGCAACCAAATCTTCAGGAATGATAACTACTATAGTTATTATTGTACTCGATTTTTGTATTCGATCTTTTTGATTTGCGGGGGCGAAAGTGGGCGTGGCAAAAATTTGAAACAAACTTGATCTGCGTGCAAACATAACAAATGTTGTCGAAAAAAATTATAGCTAATGCTCGGGTTTTCTCGGTTTTTTTTTTAATTTATTTCAAATTTCGAACACAAACGTACAAATATCGGACAGACTGTTGATATATTTTTCAGTCAGTTGTTTTTCATCCGAGCAGCTACACTAAAAAAAATTACCGATGCCCATTTGTTTTTTTTGCTGTGGAAATATGGAAGTGTTTCTTAAAACACCGTAAAAAGGGGTCTGTGACACCTACAGGTGAAATTCGATTGGAAGCGTATTCTGTGGCACTCCCTGTATATTTAGTATTTATATAGTCGATAGATTAAAGTATTTGGTATGTTAATATGAATAAGCGACCTTTATCGATATTGAACGAAATCAATTGCTTTAAGGATAAATATTCAAATAGTGTCTCGTATTAAAAATATGCAATTTAAAATAACATATAGATATCTCTGATAATATAAAGCTTACCTTCAATAACATTTGAAAATTTAGTTTCGATGCCACTTAAAGAAACATTTGCTGAATTAGTTTCCAATATATGAGGTGAATGCATTGATGTTTCTAAAAGCCGTAAATTAATGTCAGAATAATACACTTAAATATATATAATAAGACGATAACGAACCTGAACAAGATGATGTTGGTCTAGGTATTAAAGATCGGGAGGATTCTCGATTTCGTTGGATAGGATCATTTGAAATTTTGTTTGCAGTTACTGGAGAATATACCACATTTCGATTATAAGAAATACTTAGCTTACGGCTCTGTATTTCATTAAAAAGCTCTTTTGTAGTCTTCACTTTCTTGACACCACTTCCAAGAAAAATTTGTTGAGACAGACTAGACTCTTTGGCAATCAGTGAATCAACGCCTTTTGAACCTTTCTTTCGTCCACGCCTTTTTGGAACTTCAATCGCAAAATTTTCATTGCGCAAATCCGCCTTATGACTATCGTGTGAGAGCAATTGCTGTGGTTTGTTTGGTTCAACAAATGATTTTAAGTGAATCTGTTGGCTCCGTTCTTCAAATGATGACAGCCGACTACACGAAGTGCTCGAGTCATTATTTATATAGTCTTCATATATTGTCTTTAAAATAGGTTGATCCACTTCATTAATTTGACAATTAGTCTTTGGGCCATTGTCATTATCGTGATTTAAAGTAACATCCTGTTTCACTGTCTTGAATCGGCCTGCAAATGTTAAATCGCATGTGGCGCGGCACTTATTTTGCGAATTTGCAGACATGGAAATGGCATCTCCAGATAAAATCGAGCTCATCGAGCTATTTGACAGTGATAAAATTTCTAGATGACATGAATCAGAAAATAGAAGAGATTAAGACATTCTTAAATGAAATTTTGTGGACATACCTGAATCATTGGGAAACAGTTTTGTCGCCTTTTCGTCTTTAAAAGAAAGGTCATTAAAATCGCTTGATTTTTTAAAAGAATTTTTCGTTTTTTGTGAATATGTCTCATGTAATAATGAACAGTTTTGAACTTTTTCCTTACGCTTTTTATCTTTTTTTAGTTTTTTTGGCTTTGAGTAGTCTTGGGTAAGAAATGTCGAAAAAGATGAAGTCGTAAACTTTGGTTGAGTAGGCAATTGTCTACTGCAATCATTTTCATCGGAATCGGACTCAATATCGATGACAATCGAGCTCTCGTTAAGTTTATCAGCACCAGACCCAGCTGCTAAAGTTGAATTAGTCGAAAGTTCATTGATTAATGTTGTTGATTTTTGTTGATTTGAATTTAGCTGATTTTTGGTTAACTTGCAGGATTCTTCACTATCGGCAATACTTATATGCTGTATCAAGTTTGAAAAACTTGTTTGCTGTTGCAATGTGTCGTTTTCAAATTGAGGAGGATTAGATAAATCGATGTTAGGTAGTGTGGAGTCAGGCTGATTTGAACAGTACGGATAACCCGCACTTATATTGTTGTTATCACTTATGGTTGATTCCGTTATATTAATGACAGCAATAGGTTTCGTCGGTTGCGTATCACCGACAGTATGTTGAATGCCAACCATTTCCCGCCATTTTTTTAACAGCGATTTTGCTCGACGTGCCAGTTGGTCATTTTTAGTCCTGCGGCGCAGTTGATTTATGTATTTGGCCAATCTGGTGGCCTCCAGTTGATCCTTTGTAATTGTAGTTCCTTCCAGTGCACAGATAACGGATAGAACAGCTTCCATATTAACGACCTGTAAATATTGAAAACGATATCAATAAATAGAGATCTCTTTAGGTATGATGTGGTATATATTATCACTTACATCATAGTTTTGATCAAGTGCCTGTGATAGGTGTAAGGTCAGTTGTTGAATTTGGTTTTGGTTCATTTATATAGACAAATAACCAAGCCGGCCCGATCCAAGATCCAAGGAACGGCAAAGTTCACGTATGATATCTCAGTCAATTATGCATGCAGTGATGTTGCCGTTAGTAACTAAGTAAAAACATTCTTAACTTGAATAAATAAATAGTAAATAGAAATAATGTGTACATGTACATAGCTTAATGTTAAATGCTGGTCATCAAATTTACAACTTTTTTTGTTTGCATACTTATGTACACACTGGTCCTCTCTACCACATACAAGATATACACAGCATATATGTATGACCACATTTTAATACTTCCAAGAAATATTCTCACATTAAATATACTTTTTTATTCTGTTATGAAATGACCACATAATATGTACTCCATCACTGTATTAAATTAATATATTCATAATCTTTTAAAATTTTAAATACATATCATTTACACATGAATGCATACCTTTTAAGGCACACACACACACTCATGAACATATTAAAAAAAATTTTTTGGAGCCACGGATCACAGTTTTTACTTACAACTACCTCCAGGGAGTAGCACTTTAAAAATGAAATGCTAGCACTTTAAAAATAATATTTTTTTCAGAAAAAAAACCGTAGCGATAATCTATATTTTATTAAGGCAATTCAACACACTCGACATTTTCTGATAAATGCGATAGTGATGGAAGAAATAACGATAAATCGAGCACGGATGCATTGCAGAGTTGCACATCGATAACGATAAAAATGCTAATACTGAATAAATAGGTACCATGCGAAGTTTACTTGTGTTTCCGCGAATTAAGACCAGGCGCATCTGTTGCTTGATGCGATTCAAGTGTTGACACCAACAACTCATCCTTCAAACAGCTGTTAGGGGTTCAAGAGTAAACAAACTTAGGAAGAAAAATATCAAAGGTAATAGAAACATATCAACTAAAAATATTTAATTTAATTATTTAAGGACCTTCTGTAACACTCATATTCCTTGACAAAATTGTCAATTTGGTTGTCTTGGTAATTATTAATTATTTATCTTTAAATATTTTCTTAAACCTCTATATATTTACATTAATTTTTGTCACTTTTGTTGTTATTATTTATTTATTTATTTTAAGGCATCGATTATAAATTAATTTATAATTTATATATTTACTAGCGCTGGCTGCTTTGGCATTTGGCAACATTGTTATTATTATTACAGTTTAGAATGGGCTGCATCATTGAAAATTTTCGTTAACTAGAATCACTAATCATATAATACATAGAAGCTTTAACTCTTGAAGTAAAACGTATCATTCGGAACAGCATTATTATGACCCCAGAAGAGCCGAACGCTGCGATTAGAATCCCAGACAGAGCCTCTTCGGCTCATTTTGAAATTCGAAGTTCTAATGCAACGTCCAGCGTATGTCAGACACTCAGTTTAGTGACTGAAGTTCAGTCGCAGATCGAATGCGGAATGATTGGCACGAGCGTATTTCGTTGATTTCGTTTGTATATATTCGTCTATGTACATATCTACATCCTCGCCTATATTGGTATGTGTATGCATGTGAATTTTGCAACGTGCAGTTGCCTCGCAGACAAACAGCTACAGCACGTAAGATTTTTTTTGTCGCGCCGAAAGTCTTGAATATGAAGACGACAACAAATGCTGATGTCTTAGATGTGCAATGACTCTGCTTTTAGTATGCAAGCGCAACATATTGTGGTGTGGGAGTTCGATTCCCGATCGAGATTTCAAGCATATTTTGTTTTTTTTTTTTTAAATGATAGAAGTAAGAACTAATTGCGCATTGATCTTTGATGATTTAAAATATTTTAAATTGAAATTACAAAATGAAGCCTTAATTCTTTTTTACAAAAACTATTTAAAATTCGAATTAAAAAAAGCTCGAGCCAAAGAGGCTCTGGAGTTCTAGTAACATCGATCGGCTATTCTTCGAATGATACGTTTTGCAGTTTAGCAATTTAGTTGCTAGATCTAGCAACTTTTTAAAAAATTTGC
The DNA here is from genome assembly GCA_019972355.1 of Drosophila kohkoa. Taxonomy (NCBI): domain Eukaryota; kingdom Metazoa; phylum Arthropoda; class Insecta; order Diptera; family Drosophilidae; genus Drosophila; species Drosophila kohkoa. The sequence goes on along the minus strand of BJEL01000084.1, from coordinate 414,629 downwards.
AACTTTTTTTTTGAAAATGCTATTAGCTACAAATTTAGCAATTTTTTATTTTGTTTTTAGCAATTTTAGCTATTTTAGCAATTTTTCATTTATACTTTACTTAAAGCCCTTTTATTTCGTATTCTCTTTTTGCCATTCACTGCAAAAATTGTGATTAATAGTTCACAATGAAATCGGAACTTGTATTTAACTCCACGGTTCGATTATATGAGCTACTTGAACCAAAACCCTTTTGGTGATTTAGCAGATTTTGCTCTCAAAATCTTTTCGCTACCTTGGTCGAACGCTGAAGTTGAGCGTATATTCTCACAAATGAATATAGCAAAACATAAATTACGTAACTGTATGAGCCTTATAACATTAAATGCGATATTGCATATAAGGTTAGTTTAGAGTTTAAGCAATTGTAAATACGAGCCGATATAGCGACAGGTTGCTATTCTCGCTAGGAGACTCCTACCAGCTAGACCGTTGAGGCGATTGAAGGGTCAAGGTTTCGCCAAAAAGTTAACCCAATCGTAAACTTCACATAATCTCCTTAAACTAATATGAGGTTTGGTTAAAAAAAATACATATTTTACCTGTGTTGTTACATTTATTTTAAAGCTCTTTTTTTAAAGCTATTATCGAGCCCAATGTCTATATGTAATTACCTCTTGGAAAAATAAGGCCCATTAACTCAGGTCGCTGATAAAACCCACTTAGAATTTAATCACCCTGAAAAATATTATTATTATATGGCCATGACAACCCATTTATCGGGTCTCAGCCTGAAGCGCAATGTGCCTCCACGCGTCTCTGTCCTGAGCGCGCCTTCGCCAGTTGGTAACACCAAGTGTGGACAGGGTTTCCATCACCTGGTCTTGCCAACGCGTTCGGGGTCGTCCTCTCCTTCGTGTCCCCACAATCACCGCATCAAACACCTTACGAGCCGGAGCGTCTTCATCCATACGGGCAACGTGGCCCAGCCAGCGAAGTCTTTGAGATTTCACTCGACTGGCAACGTCAACATCACCGTACAGCTCATACAGCTCGTGGTTATATCTGATGCGATAAACATCGTCCACGCAGATTGGACCAAAGATTTTACGAAGAATTATCCTCTCGAACACTCCAAGAGCAGCTGCATCTGACTGCGTCACTGTCCAGCACTTCGCACCATATAGGAGTACTGGAAGAATGAGCGTCTTGTAGAGTGTGGTTTTTGTGCGTCGAGAGAGAGCTCTACTATTGAACTGCCTACTGAGCCCAAAGTAACACCTGTTGACAAGTGTTATTCTCCGCTTAATCTCCAGACTGACATCATTTGTACTTGTTATAGCAGTGCCTAGGTAAATAAACTACGCTGATTCCTTTTCAATAGCCCCGAAGGCTCCTGTGACATCACGCTTGGTGCGGCCAATGATATCAATATCATCAGCGTAACCAAGGAGCTGGACACATCTGTTGGTTAATATCGTGCCCGTCCGATGTACACCAGCCTTTCTTATAATACTCTCCATTAAAATATTGAAGAGTATACAAGACAGCGAGTCACCTTGTCTGAGGCCACACTTGGTAGAAAAGGTTTCGGATTGGAAAAAATATATTTCAAAATATTTTAAACGAATTTAAGTTTTATTTTTTTGCAGCTCTTTCTATATTATACTTTATTGAGCTAAAGAAGTGTTACATACATTTTCGGCTGCCAATAAGTTATAATAAATCTTCTGTAAATGTAGCATAGATGTACTGGTTCGATACTTAATAAAGAAGCTAATTATATGAAAAAACAAAAAAAAAAATAATTAAAAAAAATATTTATACATATATGTATTGGACTACAAAGGCATGAGAAATGTTGCCATAATTATGTACTTCCCTACGAGTACTTAGTTAAAATTTCAGGAAACGTAAAGTACACGGATAGTAAGGAAGCAGAAAAATTGGACGAAATTCTAAGTATTTTGTAATGTTAACAAAAGAAGATATGAAATCCTGTTTATTTAAATTTTTAATTTCAATATTTTATTCTCAAAATATTTAAAAATGTACATACTATGTTATTTGAAAAAGAACATTTAAAAGATTTAGCAATTTTTTTTGGCAATTTTTTTTTATAATTTTTAGCAATTTTTAGCAACTTTTTTTCTTAAATCTTTTTTACTTTTACTCCGGAGAATCTGGCAGCACTGCTCGTGACTAGCAGACAGTCCAGAAGATCGCTGGATGACTCGTCATGCCAGACAGTGATCGTTAACGAGACTGGTGCACGCGCCCTCTTAGCGCAAAGCGTATCGCCTACTTTTCTCAAAAAACTGCAAATTGACGTAAACATGACCATTTCCTGCGACAAGTCTGGTCCTAAACTCGAGATTAATACAGATTTTGTTTACTCGTGTCTGTTCGTAGGGCATTTTTTCTCGAACATGTGAAATTTTGTGTATAATGCGTCATTTATATTGCAAGTGTTGTACGAAAAAGTTAATTTTTTCTGCGAGTCTTTTATAAAACAATCAGATGTAAGTTGTTAATATTTTTAAACTACTATTCTAATCTGATTCAAATTAAGAAAAATATTTGCATTTATATTTTTTTGAGGTGTGTGGTTTCGTGTTGCTGCAAATTTAGGTCTTTTATACGCCTAAGAATATGTATTATCAAAAATACGTTATAATATTTGATTTCATTAACCATGAACTGCAAATAAAAGCTATTTGAGACACAATCAATTATTTTTATTTTAAAAGTGAATAGAAAATAATAAATATTATACCCACTAAATAAAGCATAACAAAATTATTAAGGATTTGGAATAAAGCACAGCCCATTGTGTTCAATTTTATTTAACATAATGATAGATGACGTATTTAAAAAAAGAATGTATTAATCATTATTTCATGGAATTTTTATTTAATTATTAATTAGAAAACAAATCTGTATTTAATGATTATAGAAAAACTCGTTCAGTTACAGCTTGTCTGTCATACGTCTACGGGAGTCACAAACGACCATTGATGGCACGATTAATTTGTTTCATTTAGCGATTTAATTGTATCGCAAATTGGGTTTCAATTAATGGAATCATTAATCGATTGTACTACAAAATAATCGCGACACTAAATTTTACGCGCAAAATTAAAGGTTTAATAACATTTTATAATGGCACCAACAACTAGCAAAGTGTGAACATCTTTTTACAAAATGAAAAAAAGTGCAGTGCCGATTATTCTAGAAAAAGTATAAATAATGAATATATACTACTAATATGCTTCAGCATTTAAAGCTGACCTATATGTTATAGCTTGCCAGTATTGCTTCCTTATTGGCACTTCGGTACCGGCAGAGCATCTTTTTTCTATGGTGGATGCTATTTCTACAGAGAAGAGAAATAGGTTAACTACTTAGCGTCTTATTTTGTATTTCTTAATTTAGTATTGAATAAATAAATTATATATTTGTTTATTATTTTTGCATTACATTCACATTGTACATTGTACGTGGAATACAAAAAAAATTGATTATTTTTTTTTCTTTGATTAATTGCAATTGTATGGTTTCAATTAATCATATGATTTAATAATCGATTAATGCATTTTTTTTGCCATCACTACAAACGACACACTTTATGGCAGTGTTGCCAGTTTAGCTTATTATAAGCTACTTCTAGTTTATTTGAAAATGGAAAATCTTGTAAAATATGCATCTAGCTTATATAGCTTGAAACAAAGCTTTTTTTAAAATTCATCCAGCATATTCTAGTTTTAAATGTATTTGTATTTGTTTTGTAAAAAATAAATGCATGCAAATATCGGAGCTTGTTCTTTTTTTTGTCGATGGTAATGTGCATTTCATGATCGTGATCTAATTAATAGTGTCATCTAAATTCGATAAGTTGGGTGAAGTGTTACGACTAATCGTTTGGAGTTGTGAAATAAAATAAAGCGTTTGTTAAAATATCAAAAGAGATATTTGCACATATGTATGTATAAACAAATTATTTGTGGCATCGAAGATGCATAGGCAGTAATAAGACATTTAATAAGATTTTTGTTCACACATACAAAATACTATTATAAGTTCATCATCTTTGAATTGGTGTTTTATATTTTGGAAACTGTCGCAATGGAAATTTAAAGACCTAATCATAAATGTAGCCCCTAAAGATTTTTGACACCCACATAAAAATATAATATGCTTTCATGTTTTCTCTCAATTGTGTGTAGCTTATTCTAGCTTATTTTTTTTAAAAATCTAGTTTATATTCTAGCTTATGGAGGAGCCATGGGAGAAGCCAACCGTTCAGATGAAACCGAACTATCAGGCGTGATTAAGCCACTTAATGCCATCTTAGCTAGCATTGGCATAGTTGACATTTGTGAGATTCAGAATTCCAACTACAAAATGGCATACTCAAGAAAAGCTGTATTTCTTGTCTTTCGGAGCTCTGGACTGCAGAGTCTGGGAGTTCTATGGTCCTTTTGTGCAGATCTAGAAAACTTTCCTGTACGCTTAATGCGACTATGTCCTATTCTCCGCAATCCATTTCTCCTTCAGACGAAGACAGTATTTCTGTTTATTTATTTTCAACCATCTGCTTAATGATTTCATCGGTGACATTTTTTACGTGAAGAGGCATATCAACACGAAACTCAATTGGGTATGATCTTTTGATATATAGTATCGTTAGTATACATACATAAGTAATGCGTTACAACAAAAGATTATTTATGAACAAAGTTAGCAGTAAAAGTCCCAAATTGAATTAACCATATGAATATCTATCAAAAATGTATGAAGAGAGCAGCAGAATTAAATTTTGAGGTAACATCAAAAGATACAAGTTGGTAGACTAACAGATTATGCTTATCAGATTCAAAAACTTTTCTGAAATCATAGTAAATATAATTATATATTAATTAATATTGTCTGCATCTGATTATCGGAGTTCCAAGCTACTCAATTTATGACGCAGGCTTCAATGATTCGTCAACAGAGTCTGCAAACCTGGCTCCAAAGAAAATAGCAATAGTTTCAGTTTTCTTATTATTAATTTAATTCAATTTATTTACATAATTTTGCGAATTATTTCGACCCCTGCAAACTGCTCGACAAAAAGGGCCCATGTTAAATCTATATAAATAAGAAACATAATTATATAATTTGCAAATGTATCTCCGTTATATAAGAGGGATTATTTATTTTGTTTGGACGTTGACGTACTAACGGTAGTACCATCAAGTGGCCCAGCGATACCAAGCACGGGCTTGTTGACGCGCGGACAAAACAAGATACATTTGTGAACAGCATGCATTATACGAAAACCTCGAATAAATATTAAAAGACGCTGGACAGCCAATTAAATTAGATTAAAAATATGTTAGAATATATGTATAATAAGATATATAACAATTAAATACTCGATAAATAAGCTAATAATAAGGTTTTAAGCAAAGGAATAGATTTACTAAAGCCAACTACGTTATTGAGATTATTATAGTTCACACAAAGAATACGGAAGGGATTATGGCAAGCAAAGTTAGTAAATCTACGTGAAATGAGAAGAGGAAGAAAATTCCTAGTGATCCTGACAGGAACTGCAAAACTAATTTGACTTAACATTTATATATTTATAACATATATTTCCGTTAAAGTAATTCTACTCTATTATACTAGTCTCTCAACTGAATCATTGCTTGATGATTATTGAAATGGGGTCGTATTATATCGTATTGAGAACAGAAATCCTTAAAAAAAAATGTCTACGTCCCACAGTGGGCGATTTGGTCTCGCTAGCGATATTTAATTAATAACTTCTATACTAAATCTTCAGTAGGTTTTTTTTCACTGATCAGAGAAAAGTCATAGATTTTTTTAAGTTAAAAAAAAAGTAAAATGTATAAAAAAAAAATTTTGTTAAATATAAAATTTTGTTTTACTTTTATTTTTATTAAACTTCAATTAACAAATATCATATATAAACTTTATATACAAAATGATGGGATGATGGGAAAAAATGGGATGACTTCTGAGTGTCACACTAAAAAAATATCCCTTTTTGGTACTAACACTGTGCCTCAAAAGTACCATAGTTTGAAGGCTAGCAGGTAATAGCAGTTCATATTACACATTTTGGACGCCACTGATTCACACTTTCGGCTAATAAAAGAGTTAGACTGAATCCACTTGAATCCAGAAAGTTCGACTCCACGAAAGACAGGTGTACGCTAATCCGGACTCGTTGTTAATACACTGAATTACCACCACGTTTAATGAGCTACACATTTATAGACCGGTCACAAACATTGATTTGTGAAGATAAGATAATAAAAAGCCAAACTTTTAACAAATTCAATTAAAATTGTAAATTTCCGAGGAACTTGAAATCAATGCGCGAAAAAAGAAAGAATTTTGTAGAGCTCATTGCAAAATCATATGGTGTGTGTGTCTGTTCATAGCTGATGATCAGCTTATCGTAGAGCTTTTAAAAAGCATTTAAAAATCTAATCAAAGCATCTGTTATCGATATGTGAAAAAATATTAACGGTTTTTTAAATTTGAAAATTTGAATTAAATGCCGCTAGCTGGAATAGTTTAACCATTACCGAGTCTCGAAGATTTGTCAATTATGTTAATTATGAACAATTGATAAAGGTAGTTTTGGACTTTCTGTTATTTGAAATTTAATTTTTTGGGATTGACTATCATAATTTGACGTTTGGGAAGTCTTTTTTCAGCAACACGTAAGGGAAATACATTCGTCTTTTAAGTGGGTTATATGTCTCGTCTACAGCTACGATGGTGATAATGTTTGTGTTATTTTATCAAGTTTCTGAATATATTAATTAATATCACAGTCGTCGCCTAAACCTCGAATCGATCGGATGTGTCTCGTGCGACAAACCATACGACTTCACAAGCACAGACAACATTCAACCAAAGGAAGTATAAAGCTCAGTAAAAACAAAAAACAAGCCCACACAAGACAACAGAGAACTCAAAAAACGAAGAAAAAAGGGCCGAATTTAAAATTATAACATCTGTCAACAAATATAATACGGACAGTCTCATAGAAGAAGTTGAGTTTTGATAATATGAAGCCGCTATCTATTTCCACTAGTCTTCCTTGCTCATCGTGATCGCTTCTAATGTTCATGCATTAAAGTACAGTATCGCAGACCTAAGTAGGGTGCTAGAAAGAAAAAGATAGATAAGGGCCACACACCTCATCACGTCAGAAGCGGAAACGATTCTCGTGGCTGTTGAACTGGTAAGTCGAACAAAAAGAGAGCAGCACATGATATGCACTGACTCCCTTTACACTCTACTCGCCATACGAAACCTAAACAACAGCGAACCCACAATAAAAACAATCGTGAAATAATCACCATTAATCACAAAAAGCTAAAACTACTGTGGGCACCAGGACATGCAGGGATCATAGGAAACGAAATTAGATTAAGACTCAAACACACAGGCATATCCTCAAACAACTGCCTGCAGCAATCTGCAGAAAAAACACAATGAGAATCCAGTCGCTTATTAATTACTGCATAATTATTATATGTATATGCAGCTCCCTTAGTATCCCTACCTCTAACCAACTCCTCACAGAGGTGAACCCAAAACATGTAAAAGATTTTAGTAAACTTACAAGCAAACTAAAAATTAGAAATTGGCTAACTGACTACATATTGTACTGTACATTTAATTCTAAGCTACGACTAATATTAAATAATTAATTAATATTTCTTCTGGAAATTTAATTTTGTTCTTGAACGGCGATTTAAGGAGGATTTGTAAGTTCAACTCTTTAAGAGAGGTATCGTTGCAGTTGCAATTTTTAACGAACTAGTTTAGAAATTAGTTCCTTAAAGTTCATCAACTATGTAAGACATCGGTCATCGGTCTTAATCTTAAACTTGTCTCCGAATAGGTATGGTCTGAAATACTTCGTCGATCAGATAATAGCATGTATTTCCTTTTCTACTGTAATTTCATTCTGCGTCTAACTAATACTGGCTTTTGGGCCAGTACTGCTCCAATTGCTACCTTACTGGAGTACTTAATAAAAATGGTTTTGGATTGAATCATTGCAAAGCAGTGTTATTTTGCATTTCTCGAATTATCGAATGTAGTCCTCATATGTTTTGACCATTGCTTCAATTGGTGTGTTAGTAGTTTGGTAATTGTCGCAACGATCCTTATAAATTTTCTGTAATATCCTAACAGTTGTAGGAAAGACTTGATTTCTTTCTTTATTTTGGGAAAAAGTCTTTATTACGTGACTTTTTTTGGGATCGGGGTTTACCTCCATTGGTAACACCATTCCATAAATATTCGATTTCCTTACGGAAAAGTCAGATTTGATTGGTTGCAACCTAAGACTTGCTTCCGCTAGTATTATGAGTATATTTTGTAAGTTGTTCACTTGTTCATATAATGAAGGAGAAAAGATGATAATATCATTTGATGATAATGCCATTTATCAGCACGAATGGCATTCTTATGAATTTGTAGTGAGCTCCCTATACCATTTTGGGTGCGTCTTTGAGCTCATTTTAAATTTGGTGGTAACCGCTTGCTAAGTCAAGGGCAGTAAAGTTCTTTGTAGGTCAAATTTTATCAAGCGTTTCGTTTATATTGGGGATCTGTCCCTTATGGTTTTCTCATTCCTCTAGTCTATTAACAATCTCCATTTATTATACCCGCTACCCATAGGAAAGAAGGGTATTATAACTTTTTGCCGGCAGGAAATGTATGTAACAGGTAGAAGGAGGCATCTCCGACCCTATAAAGTATATATATTCTTGATCAGCATCAACAGTCCAGACGATCTAGCCATGTCCGTCTGTGTGTCCTAGATCTCAGAGACTATAAGAGATAGAGCTATATTTTTTTTTCGACAGCATTTGTTATGTTTGCACGCAGATCAAGTTTGTTTCATATTTTTTCCACGCCCACTTCCGCCCCGCAAATCAATAAAATCGAATAACAAGCGTAATTTTCAAGCTACAGGTGCGAATTTTGGTGTATACAATAATAACTATAGTATTTATGATTTCTGATTGCGATCACTTTCACTTTTTTGACAATTACTTTTATTGCACTTGAAAATACACTTGTTGTGCCGCTCAGAGAATAGAACATATGACAACGTCACACGCACAGTACGCACACGCACTAACTTTGTCACTATCGATATCAATCGATCGCGACCACACTGTCAGCTGTGGTCACACCTGCCATCGTCTGGCATCAACATACTCCCCCCTTGCAATGAGTTGCAAACGGTTTTATTGTCCACAGGACCGGACAGAATCCAACCCAATGTGGAGTTCTGGGCCATTGGCAAAGCGTTGGTGCTCGGCAGGATGCCAGGTTGAATGATGTGAAGATACACATCAGTGCCGAGCACCAGGGACATTATCGATGGCTGGAACCAGCGTTCGCCGGTAAGCGTAATGCTGCGGAACTGCTCCAAGTTTCCACCATCGGAGGGGGGTGCGGCGGCAAAGTTGGGGATCAACTTGCAGCAGCACCTATCGACGGAAGTCGGATGTCCGTCAGCGGATGATAGTCGTGCACACGTCCTCCGTACCAACGTGGGTGACGGAAAGTCGATAGGCTGTTGCCAATGATGCGCTGATACGGCTGGTTGCAGTTCACGGGTCGATCAGAGCTCGCATCTCGAAGGTATAACACCCGGTGTCGATCAGGATGTTGGCCGTCGGGAGGATGCTCACAGTCTCCCACAGAAGTCGGTCGATGGGGATGCTGGAGTTCAAGATCGAGTCGGTTCCGGTTGGTCGTCGCGTCGTCACTGACGACTGGGCATTCACGTATTTGGCTTTGTAGAAATCGTAGAAAGATGGAGAAGACACCGAAAAGGGCATGCAACATGGAATGAAACAAGAACAAATGATTATTACAGTAACTTCTTTGCATTGTCAATGACACATGGAACAGGACAGTATAGGACAGCACAGGACGACGTATAGAGAAACGAAGAAGGAGGTTATTCGTCTTTGTGTCGGTGCCTATCTGGTTTGAATGAATGATGAGGCAGAAAAAAAATAGGAGTGGTGACGGGCTTCCGGAATGGAAGAGTCACCCGATATCTGCCACATCTGCTACGTGAACTACGCGACTCTCGTCGAAAACGGAAAGACAATTGTCGATAGATTCTGGGAGACGGGACCGGTGAGAATCCAACCAAACACGGTTTCTTGCCCAAGAAGTGAGCCACAAATGTTTGGCCAGGAGCTGCTCAGGATGACTGACGGCAGGATATCCGCGCCAATTAAAATGTCAATCTGAACACTTTTGTAGAAGTATGGATCTGCCAGTTCAATCGCTGGTAGATCTCTTAGGAAGCCTTTCGGCACATGGAATGAAGGCAGCTTGTCTGCCAACTGTTGAATGACGAACGCTGAGGTGTCGATATGGAGCCTCGGCTTCGGTGGAGAACCAATGCTGAAGTTGCATAACTTCTGCGGTTGGGCCGCAATTGCATGATTCAGCCCAGATACTTGTGCTTACACGGATTGGAATAGCAACTTTATGCGCTGGAATAAACGCTCAGAAATGAAAGCCGCTTCGGACCCCGAGTCGATTAGTGCTCGTACGGTGTATGTAGTACCTAGATGGCATACACTGATAACCGCCGTGCCGAGAAGGATGTTCTGATCGTTAATAGCAATGTAATTTTGCACATTTGTTGCCGAGTGATTCGGAGTGGACTGTATGTTGGGAAGTGTGGCTGAAGTGGAAGAGGCACCATTGTGGGCACTGTCTCCCCGATGGAGAAGAGTGTGGTGCCACCCCTTGCATGTGAAGCAATTGTACGCACTCGTACACTCTCGGAGTTGGTGACCTCTTGCAAAACAATTTAAACAGAGGCTCTTCTGTTTGATGTAGGTCATCCGATCATTGACCGACATTTCAAGGAAGCTTGGACTGACCCGGACAGGGTGATTCTCATTTGGGCACAAGTCACACGATTTGGCTCTCTGAGTGACTCGGGCCTTGAAAGAGTTAACTCGTTTTGAGCTCTGCTGTGCACGGGATGGTCCAGCAGTAGAGTTCTGCGAGTTGAAAGTTTGCTTCACGTCCTCAACAGCCTCGAGTGTACGATAACGCTCGTTAAGGAACGTGCTCATGTCCTGCCATGCGGGAATCTTGAACTTGTCCACCAATAATTGCTCCCATAGTGAAAGTGTAAGTTTGGGGAGCTTGGATGAGCAAAGAAAGACCAGGATGCAGTTGGCGAAAGGACTAGAGACTGAAATGTCTGAGTGCTCAAGAGCGGTCAAGCACCGCTGAATTGTGCCATGCAGCTGCCCCCGACTCTTGCGAAACCGTGGACAGGTTAAAGAGTATTTTTTGTGTTGTTGTTGACGTAGATGGCCGTGAAAAGATCACGGAAGGTCGGCGATCGCAAGTAATCCCCACGGAATACTTCGGTGTCGACTGGAGGGAGCCGGCAGCCACTGGAGTACACAGGAGGAGCGGATGCTTCACTCTTGGATGATCCGGAGACTTGGGTAATTTGCCCCTTTACACGGACGAGACACCGCTCATACACTGCATAGCAGTGGTCATATTTCGCCTCCATGGCCTGTGCACGTGGCATAAGCGGCCTCGACATTGTCCCAGATGACTTGCAGCCGGTCACGACGGATCTCGTACGTGCGTACATTGTCGTCTTCGGCTGCAGGCCTTCTGATCCGACTCTCGAAGTGCACCAGTTTGTCAGAGACGCTGACGAAGTTGCTGAGAGCCATCGCATGGGTTTCGCTAAGTTTAGCCTGGACGGAACGGGTAGTTGCCTGACTACGTGGAGCAGTTGGAGGTTTAGGCAACGACGGAGTCTTTGCCGACGAAGAAGCAGATGGAGACGAACGATCAACTTTAACTCCGAATTGAGTGGCATGAGTGGTCTTTTCCTTAGCGAATTTGGACCCCGAAGGAGCGGGCGAAACGGACGACAGGCAACAAGCAGTGGTCGGAAGCTTTAGTGAAAGTTTCGAGTCTTTTTCACTCTTTTGGCTTTCGGACGTACATCGCTGTTGGAAAAAAAAAGTTAAATAAAACACAAACAGCAGCGTGAATCTTTATTAAACTCGTTGGATCACAAGTTACTGCTGTTCATATACATATATGCAAATGTTTGAATAATATAATATATATATAATTATATGTTCGCGGTTCACGAACAGGATTTATTTTTATTTACTTGGTAGACTACTTTATTGTTATTTATAAGCTCGCGGGCTACGCGTCTTAGGCGAGGAAAGTGTCTTTTAAACTAATTTCACAATATGCTGAGCTTTAACATGAAACTTCTTACTGCGACTTAAAGCTAACATACGTGTGATGTTTGGTGTTTGTGTTAGTGCATTAATGCTAAGTCCTCAAGTTGCAAGTGGAAAATTTTAATTGATTTTGGACTTTTGAAAGTGGCATGATCGCCAATGTAATAGGATCTTTTTGTTTGTGACAATTGGTCGCCGTCGCGACAAGTGTTTATATTTGCATTCTGATTTGTGGGAAAGAATTTGGAAGATAATAATATGAATAATAATTATGAGTATGTGTCACATACGAGAAATTATTATGGAGGTTGATATATTACTATGTATATATATGTAATATATACGAAGTGTATATGTAGTATATGTGTGTAAGAAGAGGTTGCATACACTGGAGTGTGTTAAAAAGCAGACAAAACGCGAAACGACAGAAATGTAACAAAGTACATACAACAACGGCCAAAACAGAAAATATAAGCACTCTTTTAAACTGTATAGATACTTACACATACATATACATATAATAATATATATATATGTATACTGTGCAACGTATAAGCAGGCCATCCACGGGCGAACATGTTCGCGAATATGTTGTGCTCGACGAAATTTTTCTCGTGGATGGTAGCGTTCGTCGTCAAATTTCGTGTTCGTCAAAATGTTCGCATGAGATTAAAATTATTCTATTTTGTCCGTGTTTGCACGAACATGTTCGCCAATGGATGGCAACGTTTGCACGAACATCATTTGCGCAATCGTTTTGTGGAGAGAGCACGTATTTGCGCAGCGCAAAATGAGCAAACAATTTTTACAAGAATTCATTTTTTCTCTGGAAAATCAGCCTGCTGTATGGCATGCAAAATGCGATGCTTATAAAAATAAAAATTTACGAAATAAGTCTTGGGAAGTGCTATTGGAAAAATATAAAGAAATCGATGAGGACGCCACAATAGAAACAGTGAAAAAAAAGTTAACTCGTTGCGTGCGTCATATAGACGAGAATTGCAAAAAATAAGAAGAAGCGAAAAATCTGGCGCTGGAACTGACGATGTGTACCAGCCGAGCCTGTGGTACTTCAACGATCTTTCTTTTCTGCATGACACAGAATCCTCGGTCGATGGAATCACCAGTTTTGATGACGGCCAGGAAAATGAAACAGTAAGTATTTTAATAAAATTACAAGCAAAAGTTTATTGTGCATATTAAGAAAATTTATTTATATTATATTCGGTCATTCTGCCAAGGTACTGCTCCAATAGTGTTGAAATATTCGCGAAATTTATCACGAATTTGTTTTGCATTTTGTGGGCAATTGCCACCTCTCAATAGTTCCAAATCGTCCATTTGATGGTTGGAATGACATGCGTAGTCTGCATCTGCTGAGTCTCGCAAATATACTGCGCCATTCTTTTTCGATAAATAGTTGTGCAAATAGCAACAACATAAAACAATAACAGAAGCCTTCTCCGGCTCTAAAGGGATAGTATTTAGAAGAATTCTGAATCTGTTGGCCATAATGCCAAATGCATTTTCAACTATACGCCTAGCTCTTGAGAGGCGGTAATTAAAAATGAGCTCCTCCTTTTCCAATTTTTGACGACTGTACGGCTTCATTAAATTTTGCGACAATGGAAAGGCGTCGTCCCCTACTACCACATATGGCAGTTCATATGAAGTGGTTGGTATTTGGCGAGGCTTCGGAATGAATAGCGATTGGTCATCATAGCGCCTTTTGTATTCTGATTGTGCAAATACACCAGCATCTGATGCCCTTCCATTTGCTCCAACTTCCACGCAAATAAATTCATATTCTGCGTTGACAATCGCCATCAGGACAATGCTGAACGTCTTTTTGTAATTAAAATAGAAAGATCCTGATAACTTTGGTCTCTTGATATGCACATGCTTTCCGTCGATAGCTCCTATGCAATTTATGAAATTCCATTTTTTCTCAAAGTCATCAGCAGTTTCTTTCCACTCTTCTTCATTTCCTGGTATCTGAAATAATAAAATTTGAAATACGTAATTAATAGTCAATTTTATTTTTTAGCCGAAGGCGTCGAAACGAAGACATGATGAATCATCGGAGTTCCTACAGAAGGCAGTAGCGCACTTGGACAACATCAGCGCAAAGCAACCAAAATGTGAAGCTGACATATATGCTGAAGGATGGGCTGCCATGTTCAAGCAGTTGTCGAAGGAGCAGCAGCTTTTTGCCAAAAAAGGCATAGACGAGCTCCTTATGCAAGGGCGGATGAATATGCTGACATATCAAGGAGTGTCAAGCATTGCAAATATTCCGAACAAAACAATTATAAATAATAGTCAAATCCAATGCCAGATGCCAATCCCGGTGTATCCTCGACAACAAATTTATCGTGCAAGCACTCCACTTATGAGCGACTCATCATCTTTTCAATCATCACAGTCGCAAGACATAAATAATCAAATAATAATTTCAGAAAATATAAACGTTCCTGCTTCATCCTTTGCAGATTTATTTAACAGCGATGAATACGTTTAAACCAATTGATATGTATTACAAAAAATTTAATAAAAAATTTCTTACCTTGATATAAGGCTTTAGTATTTTAATTATCGCTGTACATGTTTCAATAATTTTGCGTCCAAGGCTCTGTGGAGAAATTCCTGTTAAAAATTTCAGTTCTTCGTAGCTTTGGCCACTAGCCAAAAACCGCAAAGTCGCTGAAAGGCGTTCATTTGCGCTTATTGCCTCACGCATTAGTGTGTCCTGTTTTCGTATTTCAGGCTCTACGAAATTTAAAAGTTCTTCATATATAGCACTGTCCATTCGGAGAAAGTTTTTAAAATCCATAGGAGACGTTTCATTCAACTCCTTTAAAAGATTCGTATGTGTGAATTTTTGGCGCTTAGCGTACCATTCCTTCATCCACATACTGTGCTTCCTCTTTTGCACTTCCTCTTTTTTTTTCTTTTTTTGTTGTAAGCAAATGTGAATTGCCATCAGTGCAATTACACTGCCGCTGTCGTTATCCGTTGACATGTTGACTTGCTGAAAATCGCCGACAAATGATGTTCGCGAACATGTTGGCCCTAGTTGGTGGGCAAATGAAATACAAGTTTGCGAACATATTCGCGAACATGTTCGCCCGTGGATGGCCTGCTATAAACAAAGTAGAAAAGACAGCGGAAAAAAATGCCGGTGGGACGCTTATGTACTTATATATATACTGTGTCACATATATGTATATAAGGTACGAGGAAAAAAAATGGCGCGAACACGACAAATGTATGGAGAAAAAAAGTGTATTACTTATCTTGACAACTAATTGCTTGCTGGGGTCGAGCGACATATCCAATCCGGCTCGAAGGGCCAAAATGTGTAGGGGGCGTCTTTAAATAAGTAAACCCTTTCACTTTTTTGGCAATTACTTTTATAGCACTTGAAAATACACGCACAGTATACTAACTTTGTCACTATCGATATCAATCAATCGCGACCACACTGTCAGCTGCTTTGAGTGGTCACACCTGCCATCATCTGGCATTAACAGATATATTTTTTAGTATTTTTTTGTATTTTGGTATATTTTGGAAAAATACAGCAATATTTTGCTTTTATTCAAAATGGGAAGCGGGTATCTCACAGTCGAGCACACTCGACTATAATTTTCTTTCTTGTTATACCCGCTACCCATAGGGTAGAAGACTATTATAACTTTGTGCCGGCATGAAATGTATGTAACAGGTAGAAGGAGGAATCTCCGTTCCTATAAAGTATATATATTCTTGATCAGCGTCAACAGCCGAGGCGATCTAGCCATGTCCGTCTGCCCGTCTGTGTGTCTGTGTCTCTGTCCGTCCGTCCGTATGAAACACTGGATCTCAGAGACTAAAAGAGTTAGAGCTATATTTTTTTTCGACAGCATTTGTTATGTTTGCACGCAGATCAAGTTTGTTTCAAATTTTTGCCACGCCCACCTCTGCCCCCGCAAATCAAAAAAATCGAATAACAAGCATAGTTTTAAAGCTAGAGCTTGGTATATGCAATAATTACTATAGTATTTATTATTCCTGAAAATTTGGTTATATTGTGCCGTCTGTGATATATTTTGAATGCGGTACTATATCAATATAACAAATATACATTTTGGTATATTTTAGTATGTTTGCAGTATATTCGGTATATTTTGAGAAAAAATACCGCAAAATATATTTCTTTTATTCAAAATGGGTAGCGGGTATCTCACCGTCGAGTACACTCGACTGTAGCTTTCTTACTTGTTTTTTTTATGGTCGTTCAATTTTTTTTGGAACTAAGAATGTTGGTGTGCTCCAAGGGTTACGGATATGGAGGAGTTTATTTAGTTGTGTTTGGATTTCTCTGCTTTCATTTTTACTATAACTGAATGGTCTATTATAAATATGGATGTCGTCAGTGGTTTTAATTTGATGACTAATGCGAATTATAAAAGAATGTATATGATATTTATTGTAAACTGTGTGCGAATTTAGTGCCGATGCTCTTTAAGACCTTGTGCATCAAAATTCTTCATGCCGACCTCATTATTCTGTGTTGTAATAGGCCGCTTGTCGTAGTAGAATTTCACTGATCCTAAAAGTATGCAATTTTTTTCTCTTCATACATATTTATACTTATTATTTATTATATTTAATTTGTATTATTTAATTTGTTTAGTTGTAGAAAATTTTTTTTGTTGTCTGAGAAAATGGTACTAACTGTCTTGTCATGTTTTGTTCTGAGAAGCGGAGCTTTATTTAGCAATGAGTCTGAAAGCTCCAAAAATAGCGCCATCTATTGGTGGACCACGATACTTACAAGCGTGAATTACTAGATCAGCTGATTGTGTTAAGTCCACACCAACGACAACGATTACCAAAATTCCGAAAATAGGTTTTTATTGTTGGTTTTGTTTGTAACACAATTGTTAACAGGTTATGTGAAAAAACCTAAGAAAAAAAATGTGTTAAAGTGCATGTGTCTGAAAAAAAAAATATATATCTCAGTGAAGTGGTTGGCGAAGCCTGATGCATATATCTTACTTTGCACCTTTGCCGTCCACCCAACACATGCAATAGATGGTTGTCCACTTCAGGAGTTTGTCCTCCCATATCAAGTGCCGTTTTCAAGATTAGGGTAAATATTTGTTATACGTATATTTAGTTTTTTTTTTTTTTTTGTTCTAAGTTTAGTTTTGTCTATTTATTTTTGGATTCGGCACTCAGTCATAATTTATATAAAACCCAGTGTGTAAATTGTAACAACCCAGATTAAAACGCAGTATTAATCTAAATAAAACGCCGTAATTTATAATAACCCAGTGGTCGAATTTTAAATCCATTTCAATTGGAACTTAACCACACACAAATGAGGGATTAACGGCCATCCACCCAAAGCTCCACGTCACAGCTGTGCTGGCCAGATCAGCTGTCTGTACAAAACAACCAGATGAGCTGTTGTTAGTTGCAGACGCATATTGAGCATCAGGAGAATTGCTGGCTGTGTTTCTGCTGACGAAAACACTTGCGTCCGACAGCCTTACGATATCCATTGACTGTTTGCTCCGCACTTGTGGTGGCTTCGAGGCCGAGTATCTGCGTCACCCATTAGGAAGGTGAACAACGGGATAGCAGCTTTTGTTTTTTTTTTTGTTTGTTGATTATTGTTAGTTTACGTTATTTTGTTCAAATATGCATCTATAAGTAATAGTCCATCAATGTTGTAAGTGTAATATGATGTGACGAGAAAGTTGAAACAACAACTTTTCTTGGGCCCTCATAATACAAGTACCACTGTACTATTGTATAAAATAGAAATGACAATCATTTAAGAATGCATGTAAGGCAACACATATAGGCAAAATATCTTTGTAAAATTGTATTTAGTTATAAAATTTAATGTTTTTGTATTGCCTGAAAAATTGCCTGATCGACGCTACCGGTCATAGTAAGCAGCTTTCATGCAGGCGCAAAAGCTCCCAATTATTATTATCCCCCACAGATGCACCACAGGCAGGCACCAAAGAAAGATCTTTATGCGTGGGAGTCTCTAATGTATATAAGTCTGTTCCACTCTAACTAATTAATAGTATATGAGCTAGAGCAAAAGCTTCCCTGTTGCCTGTGGTCCATCTGACCATAGCGCTGCTACAGCTGTCTGCAGTCCCAGCGGTCAATGACCTTGCGAGACTGGCAATAGCAAAACATTTCATGGAGTGACAGCCATCAGGTGATCCTCATTTTTACTTGTATCTAGTGGTTGCCTATATTCGGTGTGATGGTCTAACAATGCATTCTAAATGAACCAAAACTAGTTCATTTTAGCTAATTTTTTTTCCTTCTCTTAATTTATTCAACATTTAAATGCAAAAATAATTATTTATATTATATTTATGCTAGAACATATTTTATATTTATAGGTTAATTATTTTTAGTATTTATTTATTCTTTCCTTTTTGCCTTATTTAAATAATTTCCGCCTCATACACACTTACTATGTTTGTCCGTTAATTAATTTATTTATTCATTTTTCTTGTCATTTCGTTTGTAATGTTAGAATTCAAGTCACTTTGGTCATATGTTAATAAATTAAGTATGTCCGCTTAATTGTTTAATTTTATTTGGAACCATACATAACCAAGCAGGAGTAGGTTAGCCGAACCACTTCCTTTTAGGGATCCTGCCAACTTTTAAGTTTTGGCATTTGAATGCAGGATCACGGTAGGGTGGGCGTCTGCACACAATAACAGCTGTGTTGCTTTAGAGAGTGGCTCCGTCTTCTTTGTTAACCTACCTTCCTCTCCTTCCCTTTCTCTTCTCCTTCAGTATTGTTTAATGTAATCTTCCCATTACACTCCTTCTTTTCTGTCTTCCCATAGGTACGCGAATTTTAAATGTATTATTATTATAAGTGGTGCGTCCTATTAGTTGGCCCTTTCCTTGAACCCCATGCTATCTGAGCAAAGCCCAGAGAAGCGTACGCCACACTAATAAACCTGACACCAGCACCAGACGAATACATCCTTGGTGATTCGTTACAGTGTCGGTAATATTTTTACTTCTGATCTCGAATTAAACTCACTACGGTATTGATTAACTTTTAAATTGGGAGTCTAGGGTTAAATTCTGCCTGTGTCCTGCACAATTAACTACTGGTCGCAGGCTATTATGGTCATTAACCTTATAAGCATCCACGGAAATTATAAGATTATTGTTATTTTGGCAATCTTCGCAATGAGTCAGGTTACAAATAGGGATATTATGAACTTCGAATATATTTTAATTACATGTATCCTCGTGGCTGGGTTTCTTTCAGAAAAGTTGACGATGGCGACAAATTGCTTGAGTATATCTAGGTCTCGGAATAAGTCATGGAAGTAAATCAAAATTATTGGAAGGTTTTAACTATACTCAAATTCCTTGAATAAAGATATGTCAGTTTGTATTATAGACAACTGTTTTAATTGTGATAGGGCTATCCAACATTTTGTGTTTTGTACATGGGATAAAATCAGATTCGTCGATGTTATGTGGTTGGGTCAGGTAAAGATTAAAGTTCCTCGAAAAGGATGTTGTGGGCCTTGAATTGCTTGGCATGGGCATGGTTGTTATTTTTATTGCTATTAATACAGTCTTGTTGTTGTAACATTGCTGATCCTGTCCCTGGCGGCCATTTTTTTTATATTTTTTCCTTGTTGGTTGTATCTTGATTGATAGATTTCCTGCTGATTGATTGATCATTGATCATTGTTAATAATTTCCCTGTTGGTTATATCTTCCTTGAGTTTTTACATTGGCACTATCCCAATTCCTTTTTCCATAATTATCTTGTTTGTCTTGTCTTAGACAGATGTATAATTTTTTAATTGCCTATCTATATGCATCACGTAAATTTTCAGATTTCATTGACCGAGTAGACTCTGAGGCCTGTCAGAAACACTTGAAACTTTGCATTTGCAAACATTTGTTTCTTCGTTTCGAATAGTAAGAGTTCTGCCTTATCATTTTCCTCCAATCGGGCTAGCGTTGGATTCTGAATTGAGAATGGCTTCTATACTAGCCCGTGTTATTCGCACATCAGAGTCGGTTCGTCATGTTTGTCAAAGCAGTGAGCTTGTAGAGTGTCTTTAATATCTTCTCAATTTAGGGCCGTTTCAACTTTCTTGAGTATACCGCTTGTTTTACCCTCGATTCAATTTATGATTTCTCTAAGAAGCATTTGAACTCAACGAACTAAAAAGACTTGAATTTGATTTTCTTCAATTGTTTTTGGAATTGTACTAGCTGCCCTACTGGGTAACTTTTTTATTTAAAGATTTTTCTTTTATAATTTACTTGTGAATGTTTTGTTTTATTGTTATTCCATAAATTTATTCATTCTCTAATATTAAATTAAGCCTTTATGGTAAGGTGGATCAATGTCCGGCTACCTATATCTGCGGCACTGATGTGCTTCACAGGGGTAGGCCATTATCAAACAGCTAAATGAATAGTTTGACGATTATCGACGGTTTAAGTTCGATGGCGTGTGTTTAAAAATGTGTGTGTCTTTCAGTTTTATCATTGTGAGTTAAATTGAAGTAGTCACTTATTGATTGTGAAGGTGAAAATGTGTTATAGTTATAGGCTAATAGTTATAAAATTGCTTACACTTGCTTATGGGTTTGAAAATATTGAATGCGGCTAGCCGCCCACAATGTGAAGGTGTGTGCGTGAGTTACCGCGTATATAGTTGCGGACACACCGCTGCGGCCGCGCGCCGCCCCCAAACCTCAGCGACACAAATGAATGGTCATTAACCCAGCAAACAAATTAAGCAAGGCCAGCCTTAGCAACTACGCGAATCTGCAAGACATGAAGATTCCCGTTGTCCCTTTCATTCCATTCCACTTTATTCTGTAATCTTAGATCTTAGTTTCGAAATGAATAAAACATTATACTTTTTACTGGATACCATAAAATTTCTGTACATCTCTTACCATACATCTGGATACCGTAGTTTGTGCTCTATGTTCTAGAAGGAGATAACATATATCAATTTAAAATTGTTTTGTTATTCGCTCGCTCTCGCAGTCGCAATCGGACGTGTTTTTTTTCTTCCCTCTTAAAGTTTGTGATTTTTAATTGAATTTCATATTTATTTACAATTAATATAACATTAATTTTACTCTCTCACATGTGTTTAACTACAAATCGTTAAATCGCCGTGTGCTTTCTTGTATTTATTATATTATTATAATTTTTCTGGAAATATAACAACAAATTGTGTGGTCAAACTTTGCTTTGCTTTGTTAGCAAAACAATTCTGTTTTCATTGCCGCTGCCCTTTGTTTTTGTATTTTTGTTTACTTTCGCGCTCTTCTTTTTTACTTGCTATTCTGTGCGCTCAACGCTGTTGCAATACAATCTCCCTCTCTTGGTGTTGTTGTTGGCTATCGTCTATCTTGCCTCTCGCTCAACCCGGGCTTTACTCTCTGTGCTTGTGCTTTGTGCTCTCAATATCGTGCTCTCAACGCAGTTTAGAATAGCAGTGGTGTCATTTTTTTCTAAGCAAAAAAAGCTGGATCAACGAAAAAAAAAAGCTAAAAAAAGCGGAATACCAGAGAAAAAAAGTTAAGAAAAAAACTGATTTTTATAAGGCAATGTACTGCATGTTATTCACTAATAAACCCTCAGTTCCACTTAACATAAAATATATGGGTAATTCTCTAACGGATATCATTACAAAGATATCGGATATCATATCAAACTTTTTTTGGCAAAGGTCACTTAAATGATTTACAGGGGCTATTGCGCTATGCTGAGCAACAAATAGGCACAGCGCTACTTCCTGCTCAATTGTTTTTGAAGGCGTTTTAGCAAAATTTATTTTATTTTTTTGCACAAAGCCCTTCATAGCACTGGTGTTTTTTTTTTGTTGCAGCATGTGCACGCAAGTCGCTTAATTTTGCAGTTATGCTGCACTTGCAATAGCTGCAAAACACCCGCGTGAGGTCTGTAGGATCCTTCCTCATCCACTCCTTGAATTCGGTGCTCTGCAGCCAGACATCTCTCACTTTTTGTTTATATGATTCCTTTGGCATTGTTAACTTGATATGCCGCAACCGAATTTCACAATATTAGTGATGCAAGAAGCTTAAAATTAGGGGTGAACTTTTGAGGGAAGTTACTCGATATAAGTAAATATCGATATTTTATCGAAAGAAATACATTTTTAACATTTGAGCCGTTAAACTCAATTTTAACATCTCTAAAATTTGAATAAAAGTAAACTAAAAAAAAAAGCTGCGTAAATTTGCTTAAAAAGCCAGAATTCCCGCTGCCCGCTGTTTTCATATTTTTCCCGCAATCACGCTTCAAAAAAACCCAGATCTGACGGGAAAAAAGCGGAAATGACACCACTGTAGAATAGTAACTCTCCCTCTCTTGGTGTTGTAGTTGGCTATCGTTTATCTTGTGTCTCGCTCGACCTGTGCTTACTCTCTGTGTTTTTGTGCTCTTTGTAAGTACAGATCATATTAGTTTGCAATTAACTTACCTATTTTGTTTATATTTCGAATTTTTTTTACTTGATTGATTTAATTATCATTGTTTTTAGCAAAATGTTAGTGTGCTATAACAAAAAATGCCGGATGCCGGCTGGTGCCAAAATGGGTTTTGTTTGTTGCTGGTTATGCGACAACGTTGCACATGAAAAATGTGCTGGCTTTAACGGCCGTATTGTGGATTTGATTTCGGCCAAGTCAGGATTGAGATGGACATGTGAACACTGTAGGGACTCTGAACGCGATATTGCTGGGTTTATACGGCAGACGCGAACTGGTTTTAAATATATATTGGCGGGCTTTAAAAAACTCTCCGATAGCTTTTCTGCTTTGGATTCTGGGTTTAAGAGTATGAAGCTCTTGACCGAGTCTCCGAAGCGTAAAAAGGCTAATACGCGTCTGTCGATTACCCCAATCGAGCTTTCTGTCCCAGTTGATGTTCCAAGTTTATCTGTACCCCCTGCTGGGGAATTAATGTCATTTAGTTCTCCGTCCCCTCAACCTGGACTGGAATCTCCTGCTCCGGCTTCGATTTTGTTGTCGACTGAGATGGAGACGGTTGAAGAAATTCAACCATCACCATCCTCTGTTGAGATCGTTAGTGCTGTAACGATAGAAGAATCGCCTCCAGCTCCTACCTCAGTTGACCGCAACACATTAGTTGCAGTGCCACCTCTTAAGCAGATATTTGTTTCAAGGCTTTCCCCTGATACGACATCTGATGATGTTTGGGCTTATATCAAGTCCAAATCTCAAGCCAGGGTTAAAGTGGATAAATTTAATTTCTCGTACGAACGGGAGATTTCATCTTTTAATATAAGTGTTTTCGCTGAACAATTTAGCATGATGTGCAGTAAAGAGTTTTGGCCGGAACACCTATTAGTTAAAGAATTTGTTGCTAAAAAGAAAAATCGGTCTCCGGTTTCTCTTCCTAGTAGTGGCAAGAATTCTATTTCTTAGCCTTCTTCTATGTCTTTCATTTAAAAAAACTAACATCCTCTTTACTTCTTGGCTATCAGAATGTAAGAGGTATTTGTAGTAAACTTACTGACTTATAGAGTATTATGGTTAAAAAATGACATCCTTGATACGGAAATCTTTTCTAGTAGTACAGACGTGACCGCAAGGTACGTTGCGGTGGTGGGGTTTTAATTCCAGGAGATGCTCAATTAAAATCAGAATTGATTGATCACACTTCTGATATTGAGCTAGTGGCTGTTAGATTATCCTTTGGTAGTTTAAAGATTTTTATTTCTTGCTCATATCCCCCCTGCTTCAGATGATGCTTTATATTTAGCTCATTTTTCTATTATTAATAACATTTCTAATATGCTTTCTGATCGTGATCACTTTATAGTCCTTGGTGATTTTAATATTGCTGGGGTGTCATGGCATTCCGCCAAGAATCTAAATGGACTTTGCCCCTCTGTATCCCATATTTTTATTGATAGTCTCTTCAGGGTATCATTGTCTCAGATTAATGGTATTCCAAATTGCTTAAATAGGTCTCTAGACCTTATTTTTGTTTTAGACCCACATTCATGTTCTCTATCGAGAATATCTCCTATATCTTCCCCTGAAGACCCTTACTATCCCACTTTGGAAATTATGTTGGAGCTCCCATTTATTGCGTCAGAGTCGAGTGTACGTTGTGGAGAGCTTTCTCGTTGTTTTCGGAAAACCGATTTTGAGAAACTTGCTCTGCTTTTATCTCAAACTGACTGGTCCCAACTTTCTTTGTGTACGAACTTGGATATAGCAGTTGAATTTTACTGTATAAGCTTAATGTTTTAAGGTTTCCTAATAGCCTAATTGAGTGGATATCCTCATACCTTTCCAACAGAATTCAGAATGTTTATTATAATGGTTTTGTATCTAAATGTGTCCAAGTCACTTCTGGTGTGCCCCAGGGCAGTCATTTGGGTCCTCTATTGTTCACTTTGTTCATAAATGATTTTCTTTCTGTTATTGAGCATTTCCGTGTACTTATGTACGCCGATGACGTTAAGCTTTGCCTGACATTTAATGATAGTCTTGCGAGCTCACTGTTACAATGTGACCCTAATCGTCTCGAATCTTGGTGCAGAGTAAATATGATACATCTCAACTGCAATAGGTGTAAGTTTATGACCTTTTGTAGGGGTTCTTCCCAGTTAAATAACTATATGTTATATGATACTCCTCTTGAGCGAATTAAAGGTGTGAATGACTTAGAGGTTCTGCTTGATGCAAAACTAAAATTCGATAAACGTATTCTATCTGCTGTAAATAGGGCCATGGGTGTTCTGGGATTTATAAAACTCTGGTCGAAAGAGTTCAATGATCCCTACATCACTAAGACTTTGTACGTCTCAGTGGTTCGTCCTATCCTTGAGTACGGACCTCTTGTCTAAAATAGTATAGGGTTTATCAAGATTGGATTGAGTCTGTGCAGAAAAAATTGTTATTATTTGCTCTTCGTAGTTTAAATTGGCAGTAGACTTTTATTACTAAACCTTCCTTCTCTTTCTGACCGTAGAACTATTCAAGGTGCTGTTTTTATACAGAGACTAATTAATGTTGAAATAGACTTTTTGGAGCTGTTAAGTCAAATTAGTTTTGCAGTTCCTGTCAGGATCACTAGGAATTTTCTTCCTATTCTTATTTCACGTAGATCTACTAACTTTGCTTGCCATAATCCCTTCCGTATTCTGTGTGTGAACTATAATAATCTCAATAACGTAGTTTGCTTTAGTAAATCTATTCCTTTGCTTAAAACCTTATTATTAGCTTATTTATCGAGTATTTAATTGTTATTTATCTTATTATACATATATTCTAACATATTTTTAATCAAATTTATTTAGCTGTCCAGCGTCTTTTAATATTTATTTGCGGTTTTCGTTTAATGCATGCTGTTCACAAATTTATTTTGTTTTGTCCGCACGTCAACAAGCCCGTGCTTGGTATCGCTGGGCCACTTGATGGTACTGCCGTTAGTACGTCAACGTCCAAATAATTTAATTTAATTCGAGTAACATCATTGTTTTTCAAATTTCGGTTAATTTATATTGTAGTATATATATATGTATATATTCAAGATCTCTCATGTTCTCAATGAACATGCAATTTCATAAGAGACCGTCACATTGAATATTGTCATTCCATATTTGTTGTATTGTAATTGGCCAATATATACTGTTGGTGTATTTCAGTGGTGAGCATATTGGACTATATCACATTACTTTCTCGATTGGTATTATATAACTTTATTTCTCTGTTATATTTCTCACAAATGCACCTCACTTTGAAGTATTTTATATTATTTCATTTATATTGTTTCCTATATGCATATATAAGGCTAGCGGCCTTAGTTTTATTATAATAATAGTCGACCCAGCAAACTTTGCGTGACCCTTATGAGCTTTTTTTTTATTATTTCATTCAAACTTTTTCGACTTTACAATTTTTTCAGTTTCCAAAATTTTTCCAATTTTTACACTTTTTTTTAATTTCCAAAACCGATTTTAACTTTTTTTTATAATTTTTAAAATTTAGCCGATTTTAACAACTTATTCAATATTCAAATTTTGCCGATTTTTACTTTTTTTTTAATTTTCAAAATTTGGCCAATTTTTACATATTTTCAATTTCCAAAATTTTGCCACTTTTACTTTTTTTTTAATTTCCAAAATTTGCCGATTTTACAATTTTTTTAATTTTTAAAATTTTGCCGATTCTTACAAATGTAAATGTATAAATACATAATATCGTAATATCGTGTATGATACCTACGTAAGTAGGCTTACTGTTATTCATTATTATAAGTGCAGCCATGTCGGTGGAGTAAAATTCGCGCTGTCGAACGGGATAAAAAGTATCCTATAGCAGTCTCCTGGCTCTAAGCTACCTCCCTACAAATTTTACTCAAATCTGTTCTGCCGTTCTTGATTTATAAGTGGTCAAACATATCACGACTTTCTTTTATATATATAGAAGAAGATAGTTTTATATAAGGTAAGTTTAAGAAAATTGATAATTTAATACTACTGAGAACGATGACACGCACGGCTGTTCTACTTTTGCTGCTGATCACGACTCTGCTCGTACTCCCCTTGTTCTGCCTGTCGACTCCGTGATCTGCTCACGACAGCTACTCGATACTTTACCCTCGCCGACCAATCGATATTTGCGCACACCAATATATCGATTTATATATGAACGCTACTTTTTTGTTTTTGGATATACGTTTTTCTTTATTGACCATACTCTCATGTGTCAGCTTGCGGTGGCTTTGCCGGAGGGGTGTTGGTGTGTCCAGTGCCTTTTTTTTGGCCATACGGCGTTTGTTCCAACTGAGTAAGATTGTGAAATCATCCGAATATCTTTTGACGTTAATAGGCAAGATTTCATCGTTGTCGATATGTTGATCGGTTCTGCATGCGTCGATGGCAATTAAGTCCGAAATATCGCAGATACCGTCAGGAGCATACTTACGAAATGGTTCTCCCAGCTTCTGAGCTTTCCGCATCAGACAGTATATCAAAAACCCACTCTTGGTATGATTTGGTTACCACGTGAAGAAGTGATCCAATTCCTGATGAACGATAAAGCGATAAAACAGAGCATTCTCTCCATGATATCGCGGTTGTTTGATCTGCTTGGCCTATTAAGTCCTTTAATCATAAAAGATACTGCTTCAAGAGCTCTGACTCCAAAAGTTGGAGTGAGACTAATCTATGCCTCTGAACTTGGATAGATCATGGAAGCACTTAAAATCAATTTTGACTCAACTGCAAATCATAAACGTACCACAATATTTGCTTACAGAGACTATGTCACGGAAACAGATACATGGCTTCGCTTACGTTGACCAACTTCGCTGTTAACTTTTAAATCGAGAGGAGCGCCGCTGATGATGACTTGAATTGTGTGGAGCTGACCTTCTTGCAGAACTCTGTCACCGTATTCGAAGGTGTTTACATCATCATTGCAAACAACTAATTAGGGGTGAAAAAATGAAAGTAACTCAGGCAGGAAGAAGAAGATAACAAAAGCAATAGAAACAAATCAACCGAAAATTCAAAAAGTGTAGGTATATATAAATTTAATTTATTATTTATCAGTTTTACATCATAATAAGCAACTCGCTCTGCAACGATTTTATTACTGTAAAGAGCTGTCAAATTGATCATCTGCTCGATTTTTTTTTAAATTTACGACGAAAAACTATAACTAAATAGACAGAAGATTTAGTTATATTTTTTCGTCGTTTTTTTTAAGTGTATTATTTCATTTAAATTATAATTTATTTAAGAAAAAATTAGGTTTTATAGAAAAATATACACAAAATATAAATAAAAATAATTAACGAAATAATGAAGCTTAAAAATTTGTATAATTACACCACTTTTATTGTATATATATAAAATAGTTCAAATGAAAATGTTATACAAAAAGTCAAATTAACTCTATAATCCGATAAAGTACCAAATAAAGAATGATCACTGAAGGAAGACACCTTTGTGCGTCAGATGTTGTTCTCATATGTTACCATTCCGGCGATCACGCAGTACAAAAGTATTACTTTTATTTTTGTCTGATCGCAAATAAAATTTTCAGGAATCTCAAAAACTATCGTTACTATTGAATATACCAAAATTCGACTCTAGCTTTAAAATTATGACGATGAATAACTGGTCCGTCCTGAAGATTGATGAAACTTTTCCCAACAATGGTGGGCAGCACGTGATCTTTTTGATCAATAAGGATGCCGAGGATTTACTTTACAAACGCAACGGAAAGATTGCGTGGGGCCCAGGGAGCGTGCACCTTCGCCTCCAAAAACGCCATCCGACTGACACACACATTAAGGTGAGGGAGGTAGAGGCAGATTTCGGTCCGAAGAGCATGACCATTGCCACCTTGCACCTCAACCTGAAAGACAAGACTGAGGAGGATTGGGATGAGCTTTCCATGCAGACTGAGAATCCCGAGAGCATTCAACCCTTTAATGAGTGTGCTGTAACTCAACCTCCATAAGTCGAAAACGGCTTCGACAAAAACTTCTCCTTGCTCTAGAGAAATACCTTGAATCGCATCTGAACGATTTTAGTGACGTTACCACCTAGGAAGTCGATGGCTGCATTCATTCTGAGACGAAGCCAACTTGAACCGGTACAGTTACGAACCTATGCTCCGCCCTCCTAGGTCCGGTTCTACATAGACTTACCTTCACGCGTCCAAGAAAAAGGAGGATGCCTTGTTTTTGACAAGAATTCAAGTTAAGAATAACACTTAAATCAAGTATGCGGTTACAATCGCGGAGTGAAGTACACCTTTTAGTAAACGCCTGTTGCTGAGATCGTGGGATTAGTTTCTCCTGAGCCTCTGAAAGCTTCTGAGTACAGACCTTTTCTGGATGGCGGCAACGCTGTGCAAATCGTAACATGTAGGCGAGTCACTTACGGAAGCACCCTAAACGCTCGAGAGAGAAACGGTTGAGGAAGTCCGGACAAAGAACTAGCACTGCATGACTCTTCGCCGCTGGAAGCTGCAACTCTGTATCGAGTCCGAAGGCTGGCGAAGGCCAGTGGTGACCGGTGGTGAGTACGTAAGCCATTCCAATCCCTGCCACTAAAGGTGGCTAGCCAGTAGCGCTTTATGCGAAATGGCACGGGTAGCTTAGTCGGACCGGAGCGAAAATGTTACCAAGTGCGAATGACCAAATGGATCTAGTGATTCGGTTAGCCACAAAGGCTAACTTATTATTAAGCTTATCCAGCCACGCCAATATGAGTTATGGCAAAATCCGTAAAATTGGAATTTTGCCCGGTTTGGAACTTGCCCACCTAGGAATGCTAATTTCTTGCCTTGCTTCTGTTATTTTTATATCAGGAGTTTATGGTGGCCAATCGAGGGTTTCCACTCCAACATCTTTTAAAACCTTCTTCATCTTTTAGTAATCATTTTGGTCTTATGGAGCGTTCTCCTGTTGGAAATTAAATTCTGTCGCCGGAGGGAAACGCAAAATTTTTTAATGATTCTAAATATCGCTTCTGGTAAATGGATCCTTCTATGGAAACCAAGTCTCCCACACTATTATATGAAACTGAGCCCCAAAACATTACGCTTCCACGCCGTCAGCAATTTTTTTACGGTAATTCTTGCTAATTCGTACAACAACTTTCTTTTGTGATGCGTCGTAAACGCATTAGTGTGGGAGTGGGTCTGGCAACGCCAATCTAACCACCTATCGATTAAGGGAAGAAAGGAGTATCGATTGGGAGAGAAGTCGATAGAATGGATTTTGTGAAGATGACGAAAAAAAGTAAGACGTGCGAACGACGACTGCGACGAATATATTCAAATATTCGTATTGGGGGCTCAACCTAAAAAGGAAAGCCAAGTGAAGTATTCCACAATGTGGTGTAAAGCAAATTGGGCTATTTCACAATGTTGTGTAAAGTTGCGTAAACGATTACAAGCGTGTGACCCACACACATTTACGAATACATAAAAAAAATATTGAACATTGAGACACATAGTAGTGAAATTCGAAAAAGATGTCGCGACTTGGTGAATTTGAAGAGGTATGCAAAAATTTGTGCATTGCAAAAAAGGAAGAATATTAGTTTGCTGCATAAATTTGTGTTTGAAAGATCGTAAAAATCGTGAAGGTTTACGTGAATTTAAAGGATTTCAATATGATAAAACTAGCCAAGAATATAATGACAATAAATTTCGTTGCTGCAAGTCTAACAGACGGCGATCTTGTTATAATCTGTCATTTGCTTGACATACTTCATAATGTAAACGATTTAGAAAATCACTTATTTACGAAAATGCGAAGGAGACAACTGCTTAATGCCGATGATGAACAAGAAGTCGAAGAAGATGACGACGATGATGATTTTGACGCTAACGATGTAGCTGATGAATTAAACGAAGCGCACATAGACGATGTGAACAACGTTAACGACGAAAGTGTGAGTCTGGCAGGTAGTGACGAAAGATATAGAACGGCAGAAATACCGAGTGCTTGTGAAAATACAGCAAATTCAACAGTAATGGAAAGAAATATTGAGTTCGCTGCCATATGCAATGGGAACGTGCCAAGACTCGCTCTTAATTTTAGAGATATCGAGGATTCAATCCGTTTGTTTAGTGGCGATGATACATTATCAATCGAAATGTGGATTAATAATTTTGAAGATATGGCTTCTATAATGCAGTGAGACAGCTTACACAAGTTTATATTTACAAAACGATCTCTTAGAGGATTGGCTTGTATGTTTGTATCAAGTGAGCATGGCATATCAACGTGACAAGCATTAAAAAAAGCAATTCAAAATAACAACGAATAGTGCAGAACTTCACAAACAGATGAGTGAAAGAAAAATGAAACGAAGTGAAATTGTCCTAGAGTACTTACTGGTAATGAAGGAACTAGCAAAGCGCGGAAATATAGATAATTAAGCTATTATGCAGTACTTGATATATGGTATAAGTGATCGAAGTGTTAATAAATCTATATTATATATTGACCAAGATATCAAAGAAAAATTAAAAGCGCACGAAAAAATGAAGGGAGAAGTGAACTATGTGAAAAACGATGATTATTCAAAAAATACAAATAAAAAAGAACAGTGCACTATGGGCAAAAAGTCGCAAAGTGCGGCATTTTTACATTTTTTTTATGTTTAGTATCATTAAATTGACTTTATTTTTTGAATTAGAATACTTCAAGAATACTGAAACATATTTTTAAAAAATTTTAGACTTCGTTGGTAATTTGTTATTCGCCCATATTTCAAGACCTTGGTGTGGACCCTCTAAAAAAAAAATTGGCGGGAAAATTTGTGATTTTTTCTGTCAATTTTATTTCAAATATTAAATTAAACAAAAAAGCTTGAATATGGAATTTATTCGTCAAGGTATTTAATATTAATTATTGGCACTACATATTTAGTACATGTGATATATTGTCCAATCGTGCAATGTGTTGTTAGTATGTTTTTAGGTCCCTGGTAACAAATGTATTTGTTTTTCTATGGAGTGTAACTAGTGCGTCTAGGCCGGTCGAGGCAATATTAAAGCTGAATGTTATTAACCAAACTGTTAACAATCAAATAGAGGTTAGCATTTTTGCCCGATTTACGGCAAAACTTAATGTTGCAGTTGTATTTACGTCTTGTTATTCAACGTTGCTTGATTTTTGGAGCAACAACCGCCAACAAACTGCTGTGAAGCAGTTTGTTTTGCAAAATATCGATGAAAATGAATTAGGTTATGTTCAACAAATCTTAATAAAGGATAAGCTTATTCAGTTTTTCGGATTGAAGAAGAGCGCAAAAAATTTTACAAACTCGATATGTTTTCTCATGCAAGGAAAAACAGCCGCCTGAATACTATATCAGATGTGTTTAATAGAGCTTTGGATTCCTCAGATCCACTGCTTTCAACTATAAATCTAAAGGAACGCCAAAGATTAAACTATAAAAAAGCCTACCAAGAGATGTTATAGCTCTTTTGGAATCTCCTGATATTGAGTCTCCAATAACATTGCCAAGTGTAGACAATAATGATCAAGTGGAAGAAGGCGGAGATAATGAACTCGAAATTTTCGGGAAAAGTTCCATGGAGTTGGAAGAAGAGCTTCGTGGAGAATAAATTACTAACTGGGCACCAAGGTATGGAGTCACAAAACATAATATTGGGCTCTGATTGAGCTTTGGGCTTTGATTTAATTTTGCATGGATCCAAATCAAATTTAAAATGTGAATTTGCTAAAAATATATTAATTTAATAAATTTTGTTTAATTTTATTAAATACATTACATTAAAATATTTTAAAATAAATTTTTAAAAAAGAGATCGAAAATTATAACCTCATGGTAAGGTGGGCGGGAAGGAAGGCGAGTTCCAATTGAAAAAAGAAAAAATCCGAAATTCTATCTTTATTTTTTAGGTATATGTACAAAGTTTCATGTTTCTATCTTCAAAAAAAAATGCCGGAATTCGAGTGTACTCGACTGTGAGATACCCGCTACCCAATTTGATTAAAAGCAATATATTTTGCGGTATTATTCTCAAAATATACCGAATATACTGCAATTATACTAAAAAATACTAAGAATATACCAAATGGTATATGTGGTATATCGATATAGTACCGCATTCAAAATATACCATAGACGGCACAATATACCAGATTGTCAGCCAAAGCAACTCAGACCCTAGTAAGTAGGCGTTTTTGCCCATACAAAAGTATTTCTTTAATTACTTCCACAATTTTTTTCTGATCGCAACCAAATCAGGGATCATAACTACTATAGTTATTACTGTATATACCAAAATTCGTAACTCTAGCTTTAAAATTACGCTTGTTATTCGATTTTTTGATTTTCAGCGGCGGAAGTGGGCGTGGCAAAAATTTGAAACAAACTTGATCTGCGTGCAAACATAACAAATGCTGTCAAAAAAAATTATAGCTCTATCTCTTACAGTCTCTGAGATCTAGGTGTTCATACGGACAGACGGACGGACGGCTGTTGACGCTGATCAAGAATATATATATATCGGAGATGCCTCCTTCTACCTGTTACATACATTTCCTGCCGGCACAACGTTATAATACCCTTCTACCCTATGGGTAGCGGGTATAAATATGACGACAAAGATAATAATAATAACGCTATAAAATGCTATAATTGTGGCGGCAAGGGACATGTTTTCAAGAATTGCGATCATAAAAGTAAAGTCAAGAGATGCTTTAATGGCAGAAGCTTTGGTCACATTTCGAAAGATTGTCAAAATAATAATAACAAGCCGAACGTGAGACCAAATCTAATATGCGAAAAATTGTGGACGAAGATTCAGTGATGTACAAACGAGTGAGAGTTCAAGATAAGAATTTCGTAGCCTTCTTTGATTCGGGAAGCAAGTTCAATATCATGAATGACGTTTCGTACAAAAGTTTGAACAGTTCAGTCTTAAATAAAGTGAATATTTATTTAATTGGTTTCGGATCTAAAAATCATATAAAACCAATTGGATCGTTTAAAGAAAAACTATTAATTGACGGTGAAAAATATGAAACAGAATTTCTGGTGGTTACCGCAGAAATTCTTCCCAACGAAATAGTTTTAGGTGAAACTTTTGCTAAAAATAGAGAAATAATTATAAAACCGGATGATTTAACAGTTCGAAAAGTCAAGAGTGAATGAAATAGATATGATAATGATAATAGAAATTGACAGTGCTGAAAGTAATGTGATTGATGTCGATGAAAAATCTAGTAAAACCTCAATTGACTAAGTGAGTAAACTCATCAAAAACTACAAGCCTGAATTTATAAGGTCGACAAGCGTTGAAATTAAAATAGTGGTAAATGATGAGACTCCGATATATTCACGGCCGCGCAGATTTCCTTTCACAGAACGCTGCATAATCAATGATCAAGTAGAGCAGTGGTTGCAAAGTGGTATAGTCGAGCATTCTGACTCAAAGTACTGTAGGCCCGTAGTAATTGTAAAAAAACGTGATGATACATCGATTATAGATGGTTAAACAAGGTAATAGTGCGAGATCCTTTTCCGTGTCCACTGATTGAGGATAACTTGACAGAATGCAGGAAGCCAGTTTCTTCAGCACTATTGACCTTAAAAAAGATTTCTTTCATGTCGATGTTAACCAAGACAGCCGAAAATATACATCATTTGTAACACAGCGGTCAGTATCAGTTCCTCAAAGTACCGTTTGGTCACCTGGTGTCTTTCAAAGACACATAAATGCCATATTTCGAGATTTGATGCGTAAAGGCATTGCTTTGCCTTATTTTGACGATATAATTATACCAGCGAAAACCGAAGAAAAAGCTGTGAAAAATCTTTCAATCGTATTCCAACGTTGCCAAGAGTATGGACTAATAATATAAATTTCAAGAAATGATACAATGATGATGATTACCGACGACACCGTATATAGCAGACTAAAATTCATCCAAGTACAGGACGACGAGTTGATGGCCATTATTGACGTTCTACGAGATAGAAGCTCTCATAATAAATATTTTATGAAAGGAGAACTTCTGCACAAACTTATCGATGACAATGAGTTAATTGTGGTTCATTTGAGTATGCAACGCGAGATTATTAAGTCAGCGCACGAGAGAGGTCATTTCTCCGTAAAAAAGACAAAATAAATTATTGGCAAGCAGTATCACATTCCGAGTTGGAGGAGTTGGAGGAGAAAATACAGCAGCAAAATCGATGTTGCATACCTTGCATTGTGCTTACCCGTAAAAGTGGCAAGAATGAGGAAGAGCTGCATCCGATTCCGAAAGAAGAAGAACCACTGCAAACTTTCCACATCGACTTTCTTGGGCCTCTAGAGTCCACATATAAGCAATACAAGCATATTGACGGATTCACAAAGTTCTGTTGGCTTTACCCGATAAAGGCGACGTCAGCGCAAGAAGTCACAATGAGGTTACAGACGCAGAGCTTAATGTTTGGAAATCCAATCCAAATCATCACTGACAGAGGCTCCGCATTCACATCAGACGAGTTTAAACGTTATTGCGAATTGGAAAACATAGCTCATCATTTAATAACGACTGGTTTACCAAGGGCCAACGGATAAGTTGAACGATTAAATTCTATTATCATTTCAGTGCTATCTAAGATGTCGATCGACGACCCTACCAAATTGTATAAACACGTGGGCAAGGTGCAACAAACCATCAATTCAATATATTGTAGAAGTACACATGGAACACCATTTGACTAAGGACGACTTCATTTTGAAGCAGATCAATGGCGACGAGATGATTCAGATGTTTAACGACAACAGAGACGAGCTCCGAATGCAGGCCATACAGCAGATTGCGACTATTTAAGATGAGAATAAGCGCTCCTACAATCTACGACGAAGGCCAGATACAACTTACAAAGTCAACGACCTTGTAGCTATAAAACGCACTCAACCAGGAAGTGGGTTTAAATGAAAAGCTAAATATTTTGGCCCGGACCGTGTGACGAAATCAAAAACGAATGATACCTATGACGTACCAAGGATGCGGTGTTCTATGAGAGACCGAGACAAACTACCACATGCGCGGAATTCATGAATCCATGGGTTCCAGATGGCGACTGCAACGAGGCGAATGCCGAGTTCTGGCAACGCCAATCCACAATCGATTAAGGGAAGAAAGGAGTATCGATTGGGAGAGAAGTCGATAGAATGGATTTTGTGATGGCGACGAAAAAAAGCAAGAAGTGCTAACGACGACCGCGACGAATATATTCAAATAATTTAATTAATCAACAAACAAAATACAATAATAATTAAGGATTAAACTTATGAAATAATAAATTAACATTATCATAAAACAAATCCCACATTAGTTCATTTTTAGGGGTGTTGGTATTAATAATCAAACATCTGCGTATTGTTCTTTCACTTATGGAATTGAATACAGTCTCATTTTTCAAGGAAATTGCCTTTGGTGCTTTTAGAGTGTCCTTCTTGAAAGTACGGAGGATAAGACGGTCTGCATCAGCACTTGTCTGTTAATATCACGGCGAACATTAATCACGTCATTAAATTTATTATATTTATTAATTCGCTAATAAACGGTCTGATATAAATTATTACGGAAAAATCAAAAGACATTTAATGAATTTTTTTGCATACTTACAGTTATTAATATGCACTTCCCTTTCATTTCTATTTTTGGTTCTAACAATGAACTTAGTTCAAGAGAGTGTATGTTTTTAAGTTCATATATCTTGAGCACGATATTAAGTCATCTAAAGACAATTGTCAACTTTAAAATTTGAGGACTAAGAAAATGGTGGAACTAATATGCCGGACGACAGTAGAGCAATAAAAACAATTAAGAGTGCTACAGTCGACAAATTGTTTGTGTACACAAAAATACTAAAATATTTCGAAGGCCGTATTTGGTATATCGATATTGTACTACATTCAAAATATAAAATAAAGTACAACATATAGCAGAATATCAGCCAAAACAACTTAGTCTCGTTTGCAGAAAACGTTATTTGCCATACAAAAGTATTAAATAACTTCTACAATTTTTGTTTGAGCACAAACGCTTTTAGGAATCTTAAATACTGTAGGTTTTTTTTATCGCGGGCTTGATTTAATATTACGCCTGCTACTCAATTTTTCCCGATTTTCAGGAAGAAGTGGGAACTTAAGCCAATTTGATAAGCGTTCATCTCAGTTATTTAGGATGATCAAGGATACATACAAAACCCTTCTACCCAATGGGAGGTTGGTATAAAAACCTTTCTATAACTGGAACAAATGCAATCATATCGGTCTTAAAATGTTTGTCGCTGAAAACTAAAATCAACTTGCGCTAGTATACTGATTTAAAGTTGTCGGTTGGTGGTGTTTGGAATAATCTGTATATATGTAGTTTATGGGGTCGGAAAGAACTGCTTCTGCCTTTTATCATACATATGTTATGTATATTTCCTGCAGGCACAAAATTATAAATGTTACCATACTACTATATTTTTTCCTAACCATTTAGGTTAGGCCTATTTTCCCATCCTGTCAAAACGAGTTTGCAATGGTTCACTTTTTTGCCATTCGGCAATAAGTTGTCTTTTGAGAACTGAAAAACATGCCTACTGGAAATTAAATAGTTGAAATAAGATTGTATCCTGTCTTGTACCAAGCTTTCATCGCCTTGAGTAACGAAGCGATGCGTCAGGTGCAATAAGCGTAACTGCAGGTTACGAAACAATGCAGCGCATAACCAACGATGCGTGCGCAGCGACAGCCATATTTCGGTCAGTAACTATTTTTTATTAGCTAAAAAGAACTTGTTTTCTTAATTGGAGCCCGAGCAGATATCTGATCGAAGGAGAATAGTTAACCGAGCATCACGTACAGTAGTCGTTGATAAGTTGAAAATGCGTTGTGGCACTATTCGGGTCAGGCAAAAATTATCGCAAGTCCAGTACCAGGACCAGCGTGCAAGACTCGCCGACATGTTAAAAAAAAAATAACTGAAAAGGAAAAAGAATTAAACAAAATTGAGAAGATATTTATTCTTTTCTAAAGATGGAAAATGGAAAAGAATAAATATCTTTTCTATTTTTCAGTATATTGACGTTTGGTGATTTCTTAAGCTTGGAGCCTAAAATCTCTTAACCATGTATTAATCTCTTAGATTCATTAATCAATGAAGTGCTTAAAGATGATAGGATTATAAAGCAGGTGGATGAGAAGAAGAACCTGAAGCTTTAAAAGATCCACTCGAATTCAAGATACACGTTGAATAACGCACTCCTAGTGCGTCAAGTATAGACAAGCTGGACTACATTGCACCAGTAAATACTTTGAAGTACTGACTACTGCACGACAAACGGCAATACGTTAAAACTTGTATATCGAGCGATTTTATCGGCGACAAATTGCTCAAAATTAATTGTAGTCGAATATGAATGGCGGCAACTCTCGATAGTTCTCCACCTCTCCCAAATTTGTATATATAATAACTAGCTAATCTTTGTGATTTCTGAAAATTTGGTTGCGATCAGATAAATTTATAGAAATTACTAGTTGACCCGGCGAACTTTGTTCCGCCCTTATGACAATAAATAAGTAGATTGTGTTTTTTTTTATTATTTCATTCATTATTATTTCTGTATTTTATTTATTTATTAATTATTAATTTATTATTATTTATGTATAAATACATAATATCACAGCCTACTTACTATAAGTGCAGCCATTTCGGTGGAGCATCTTGTGTCCGTCTCCTGGCTCTACGCTACCTTTCTACCAATTTTCACTCAAATCTGTTCTGCCGTTCTTGATTTATAAGTGGTCTAACATAACACGACTTTCTTTTATATATACTATATAGATTTTATTATTTTTTTTTTGTCGGGAAAGATTCGATCGTCTTGCTCGCGGTATTGCTGACTGTAGATAAATGTATAAATTCATAATTTCGTACATAAATGTATGATACGTTACGCTGACAGCCTACTTACTGTTATTCATTACTATAAGTACAGCCATTTCGG
The DNA here is from genome assembly GCA_019972355.1 of Drosophila kohkoa. Classification (NCBI taxonomy): domain Eukaryota; kingdom Metazoa; phylum Arthropoda; class Insecta; order Diptera; family Drosophilidae; genus Drosophila; species Drosophila kohkoa. Next base: position 375,734 of record BJEL01000084.1, on the reverse strand, counting down.
TGCAGTATAAATCGCGCTGTCGAACGGGATAAAACGTATCCTGTCCGTCTCCTAGCTACCTACCTACCAATTTTCACTCAAATCTGTTTTGCCGTTCTTAATTTATAAGTCCTCAAACATAACACGACTTTCTTTTATATATATAGATTACAGAAATACTTTTGAATGGGCAAAAACGCCTACTTACTAGTGGTCTTAGTTGCATTGGCTGTCAATCCAGTGTATTTTGCACTCTATGGTATATTTTAGAATTGGATATTATATTAATATATATTATCGCTTCAAAAGAATCATATATCTATTCGCAACCAATAAATTCGGGAACCATAATTATATATATATAGTAATATATCCACCATCAGAATAATTTCTCGTACATGACAAACACTCATAATTATTCCCCTATCTTCCAAATTCTTTCCCACAAATCATATCATAAACATAAAAATTTGTCGCGACTTCACCAACTGTCACAAACAAAAAGATCCTATTACATTGGCGATCGTGCCACTTCCAAAAAATCCAAAGTCCATTAAAATTTTCCATTTGCAACTTGCATTACTGCACTAACACAAACACCAAACATCACACGTATGTTAGCCCTAAGTCGTAATAAGAACTTTCATGTTAGAGCTCAGCATATTGTGAGTTCAGTTTTTAAAGACACCTTCCTCACTTAAGACGCGTAGCCCGCGAGTTAATAAATAAAAATAAAGTAGTCTATTAAGTAAACAAAAATAAATCCCTGTGTTTTATTTTTTTTTTTACTGTTCGTGCACCGCGAACATTTAATTATATATATATAGGTTAGACCGGCCGCCCCTGCTTGGGGCGAAGCATAGACCAGTAGAGATCCATAGCTGTAAATTATATATATATATATATATATATTCTATTATATATTATAATAAAAATAACAAAATAATATATATTTTTATTTTCATAAAATAATTTTTGGTATTTATTTTCAAGCAACTTAAATTTTATTAGAAAAATTAAAATTAAATTAATAAACATGTAGAAATAAAAATTGTTTTGTTATTTTTATTGCAGTATTTACTAGGGCAGATCTTGTACTGTCTATATAAGTCTTACTGTTCGTATGAACTGACTTATAGGGACAATTTCGTTGCTTCAATAACGCAATAATGCTATGTACTAGTATGTGGGCTATAAGCGCTATAGGCGACTTCTTTTGACATATAAGTATTATGGGTCACATTTATCCTGATGTATATTACATATTTATATTTATATGTATATTATATATTTATATATATCGTATACATACATATTTGCCAAGGAATTTTTCTCATTTTATCGAAATTAGAAAAATATCGCGTTGTTGGCACAAAATATGAAAAATATGCACTAAGTTTATCCACGTTCGATAGCTCAATAGTGTTTAAAGACACAACAATATCATAATTTTTGAAAATCCATTATTTATCAAAAGTTAAAATAAAAAAAAAAATGTTGAAAAAGTGAAAAGATACTTTGACTTTTTTAAATAATCAATAATTTAAAATATAAGCAACTTGGTATAGAAAAAATAATAAAGATTGTTGGAAAAAAGAAATTAAGGCGATTTATATATAAATATGTATACATTTTTACGAATTTTACATCACCTTGAAGTCAGAAGTGACCAACATATACATACATATGTATGTATGTATATAGTATATCCACATGTGCTCGCCACTGCATTATAATATATACAGTAGCATATTGCGAAACTATGGTTACCCGCGCAAGCTTGTTAATGATTGCTGAAATATCATTATTCCCAAAAACTATCCAATAAAATGCATTTACTCAAATAAGCTTTAGTAGCATATTACGAAATTATGCTATAGTAATCATAAACAAGCTTGCGCGTACATGATCGCTGAAACATCAGTTAATATAAAACTTATTCACTCAAATATATCAAAATAAAATGACGGTTCTCGATAATTCGTGTTTTTGTTTATTTAGTATTCAGATTTTTAAAGTTAACCTTAAGTCAGGTCATTTATAAGACTCAATTTCGTTATTATATATGTATAAATTATATATTTATATATATTTCCACAAGCATAAAAACGGATGATTTAACATAGTTTCTGAATGGTTTCAAATATATATACATATGTATGTGTATGTATGTAAGTAAAATCAAAATTTTGTAATTTCGGCTTTTAGTTTTGCAAAAATATGAGTGTACAAATGTTTAGATATTGTTACCAGTCACCAACAATCGGCTGTTTTGTATAAAATATTGCCACCATTTCTGCGTTTTCTTACATTCACAAATAATAGCTATAGATCGCTTTATGGGAACATGGTAAAATCGGCTCTAAGAATATCTAAATTGAGATCGACTTATGTACATTCCACTATTGCAAATATCGATACCTTCTTTGATGCTAAATCGCTGTTCCCCGATAAACTAAATAAATGATGTTTCGTATTGCTATATATTCCGCAAATTCCCTATGTCTTGGCATGGAAATAGTAAAAAGTAAAAATTCTTGGCCACACCACTGAATCATTTGCTTATGAAGCGCTATTCACAAATGACCGAATTCGTGCGCGAAAATGACTGTCAAAAATTTTCGCGGTGGCATTTCGTTCCACTGTTCCCATTAGAAAATCAGAAAATAAATAAAGCGTATCGATACACCGACACTGGAATACATGTGGATGTCAGTTCAACAGACGATAAAATAGACAACCTATTATTCCGCACTCATATCCGTAAAAAGAACAAACTTAAACATGGATAATTTAAAAAAATTAAAAGAAGGCGAGTAGAGACCTTTTCTTGTAAAGAGAAATAGTAATTAATTCAAACAAAGCAGTCGCACGACTGCATTTGAAATTTAAACTAAAAAAAAATAAATAAGAAAGCTACAGTTTAGTGTGCTCGCTACCCGCTACCCATTTTGAATAAAAGCAAAATACTAAAAAAAACCAACTGGAATATTTGATATGTGTTTCAAATACCAAGATATACTATAGTGTGCAAAATATACCAGATTGTCAGCCAACTACTAATAACTGACAATTTTTATCTGATTGCAACCAAATTTTCATGAATCACAACGACTATAGTTACTATTGTATATACCAAAATTCTATTCTAGATTGAAAATTACGCTTGTTATTCGATTTTTGTCGGTTTGTATGGGCGGAAGTAGCCGTTGAATTTTGAAATACACTTGATCTGTGTGCAAACATAACAAATGTGGGCAGACGGACAGAGAGAAAGACGGACATGGCGTGATCAGCTCGGCTGTTGACGCTGATCAAGTATTTATATACTTTATAGGGTTGGAGATGCCTCCTTATGCCTGTTACATACATTTCCAGAATGTTATAATACCCTTCTTTCTTATGGGTAGCGGGTATTAGAGTTGGAAAACAATCGATGGCACTATCGATGTTTCTAAAATTTTCTAAACATCGAAGGTTCTTTGACTACTATCGATGTTTTTATTATATCTGTGCATTGAGGACAACGTGTGAGTAAATTTGGTTTTATGTCACATTAATTTAATTTTATTACATTTTTGATACCTTGGAAGCGAACGATGGTTGAAAATGGACAACTTTTTGAGAAGTGTTGTTTCTAACTGACGTTCTGCACACAAGTGAAAATGTATACATGCGTATGTATTGGTAACTGAAAACATTTAAGAACAAAGAAAATATCGATGGTCCCAAATATCGATTGTTTCCCATCTCTAGCGGGTATAAATTGCAATAATTAGTGTTTGGGCCATATAATTAGGCAATGAATGTAATATCATTTTTTTTAAATAATATAATTTTTTTAATAGGCAAATGTTTTAGTGGTGCCGCCATGAATTTTTTATTTTTTACCATTTTCATGTCAAGTGTAGGCACACAAATATTGCTAAGAATGGTCCTCTATGTGATACTTGCGAAATATACAGCTTTTTCGCAGGTTATATATTCCGTTCACATTTTTATTTAAATCACTATCCTTATAAAACTTAGAATTTCGAAATGAGCCGGTGATGCTATGGGGTTCCAATCACAGCGCTCGGTTTTATTTTTTTGGGTTGTAATAGTGCTGATAAACTTCAATATATTTATTTCGAAAAATAAAACTTTTCCGCACGTCAAAAATTTCGCCCTTTAATATTTAAAGTAACAAATTAACTTAGATTCTTCGTCTATTTCTATCATATCAGTGCCAAAAAATGGGTTGCCAAACATATAAGTTTTTTATCCACATAAATTTTAGTATCGGAGCCCTTTATTTTGTTCGTGCTTGGACTGTGTAAATTAAATGCCGCTGCGAACATTTTTGACGGGCTTATACAAAAGAGAGCAAGCTAAAAACAGGTGTATCGGAGTTTTCATCTAAAATGGGAAGTAGCTTTCAGAATTAAACTGCAGATGGCGTATTTCAATATGCATATATTTACAGATATGTATTTACTATGTATTATCATATATTGAAGTGATTTTTTAATTTTTGGATTTATTTTAAATAAGTCATTAATAAGTATGTATTTGTGTATATGGTTATAGATACTGTCGGCAATTTCGACGTACATATACATTTTTATACCCGCTACTCATATGATAAAAGATAGTGTCTACAGAAAATGTATGTAAATAAAAAAGGAATAACATTCGTCTTTTAGATAGAAGAAAAAAAACGAAAGAGCATCAATTTTAAATTCAAGATTAAATTTTTGGTACATACAAAAATAGCTATAATCTAACTTATCCCTGAAAATTCAATTACGTTCGGATGATTTATTGCACTGGCATTGGGTGACAAGGTATGATGTATAACTTATAGTACATACACATATGTAGCATTGTATATGTACATATGTTTGTGTGTATTTAATCAATAATACATTGTATTACCAATCTACGTTCGCATTGTTGGTCACTCAGAAATGGGTAGCGGGTATCTAGCTGGCAAGCTGTTGATTTCTCTGTGTTCCCTATATGCATCCAAGATTACTAACTACTAGTTAATTGCATAATTTTCTATGGCATTGGTGCGTGAATGGCACAAAAGTTGGGTTAACACTTCGTCTAATCATACTACTCAATCACTATTAAAAAATTAAACATATGAATGTAATGGCACTTGAACTGAAACTTAAGTAACTATACATTGAAGCTAACCCATATTATATTTTATTTTAATTTAAATATTTACACTATGCAAAAGCAAGTGCTATAAATATGTATACTAACGGTAGGAACTATCGATGGCGTTTTTGAAGGGTAATCAGTAATTGCCGGGTTCGAGAGTTAGTGGCGTTTTTAAATTTTATTTGTAAAGTAATTAACTTGAATTTTAAATTATAATTTTTTATTTGTGGATTTCCAGAAAGGTATACTGAGCTGTGTCTAATGAAATATAGCAAATAACAAAAAGATAATTCACATGTAGTGGAAGTCGTAATTTCTATTATTGTATACGGCAAACTTGTTGATTGTGACAACTATCGATAGCTCTTAACCTTTTATATACATTAGCCTTGAATATGTTATACAAAATATGTTATATCCGATAATGGAACTCTTTACTATATTTTAAATTTCTGAACTAATTTTTTAGTCGTCAACGTCTCGCATCGATGAAATTTCCATATCCTCGGATGAAAAGCCAGACGGCGACAAACTTTCGGCTGGGTAATTATAGCTAGCATTTGGCCCGTTCATTGGAAGACTCGTCGTTGGTGTAGCACCATCCGACTGGTCCATTTCCTTCAAATGATAGGCAGCAGCCGCTGCTGCAGCAGCCGCTGCTGCTTGTACTACACCTTCCGATCCCGACAACTCATTCGATGACGAGCTCGGACCGCCACCACGGCACCAGAGTTGACGCATCTCAGCACGACGATTTCGCATTAAAACTTTGTACTCGGATATGCGCATCTTTTTACCATCGACAATGCAGGTGCGTTTTGGACGCGGTCTATAACGATAGTCGGGATGCTGTTCCATATGCAGTTTCGATAGACGCGATTGCTCCTCATAGTAGGGTTGCTTATCAGCGTTTGACATTGCTTTCCATCGAGCACCCAAAATCTTTGATATATTTGAGTTATGCATGTCGGGACAGGCTTTTAGTATCTTTCTGCGCTCGTCTTTGGCCCAAACCATGAATGCGTTCATTGGGCGCTTGATATGTGGCTTATGGTGAACGTGCTGCCGTTGAGACTGAGGCTGCGAAGCTGCTGACGTCTGATGGCTATGACCCAGACAATCTGGATCTAATATAGTTGATCGCTCTGAACTTGTCCCACAGCTGTTGATTGAATCGCGACTGGCTCTGCCCGCTCGCGAGCTTCCAACTCGAGTGCTGCTGCTACTAGACAATTTTGGATTACATAGATCGCCAATGCCAGCATTATTCGGATTCCATAACCGTCCCTGCAATAAATAATCAAAAGGTTACTCTTACCCTAAAAAGATGTAAGGATGTTAATTTTTTTTTTAGCGGCAATAGGATTGGTTCCTCGGAACGGTATTTCAACATTGTGCCATTATAAAAGTATGGGAGAGCATAGCATACGAACATGGCATACCACGAAACACTCAATTTAGCGGTGCTCCTATTTACTTCGATCCCTTAAAAAAATAAGATTATTATATAGAGTATTATAATTTTGTGCCCACAGAAAATGTATGTAACAACCCAATAAAGTATATATATTCTTGATCAGCGTCAACGAGACGATCTAGCCATGTCAGTTTGTCCTCCTGCCTGTCTGTCTGTAGGTCTGTCAGACCATCCGTCTGTATGAACTCATAGATCTCAGAAAAAATGAGAGATAGAGATATAGAGGCGTGCACCGTTTGCACGGAACATTTCATTTCCAGCTGCTGAAATAGCTGGCTTGTTGACGCGCGGACAAAACAAAATAAATTTGTGAACAGCATGCATTAAACGAAAACCGCGAATAAATATTAAAAGACGCTGGACAGATAATTAAATTAGATTAAAAATATGTTAGAATATATGTATAATAAGTTAAATAACAAATGAATACTCGATACATAAGCTAATAATAAGGTTTTAAGCAAAGGAATAGATTTACTAGAGCAAACTACGTTATTGAGATTATTATAGTTCACACACAGAATACGGAAAGGATTATGGCAAGCAAAGTTAGTAGATCTACGTGAAATGAGAAGAGGAAGAAAATTCCTAGTGATCCTGACAGGAACTGCAAAACTAATTTGACCTAACAGCTCCAAAGAGTCTATTTCAACATTAATTAGTCTCTGTATAAAAACAGCACCTTGAATAGTTCTACGGTCAGAAAGAGAAGGAAGGTTTAGTAATAAAAGTCTACTGCCAATTTAAACTACGAAAAGCAAATAATAAGAATTTTTTCTGCACAGATTCAATCCAATCTTGATAAACCCTATACTGGGAATTTCAGACAAGAGATCCGTACTCAAGGATAGGACGAACCAGTGAGACGTACAAAGTCTTAGTGATGTAGGGATAATTGAACTCTTTCGACCAGAGTTTTATAAATCCCAGAACACCCATGGCCCTATTTACAGCAGACAGAATATGTTTATCGAATTTTAGTTTTGCATCAAGCAGAACCCCTAAGTCATTCACACCTTCAATTCGCTTAAAAGGAGTATCATATAACACATATTTATTTAACTGGGAAGAACCCCTACAAAGGTCATAAACTTACACTTATTGCATTTGAAATGTAACATATTTACTCTGCACCAAGATTCTAGACGATTAAGGTCACATTGTAACAGTGAGCTCGCAAGACTATCATTAAATGTCAGGCAAAGCGTAACGTCATCGGCGTACATAAGTACACAGGAATGCTCAATAACAGAAGGAAGATCATTTATGAACAAAGTGAACAATAGAGGACCCAAATGACTGCCCTGGGGCACACCAGAAGTGACTTGGACACATTTAGATACAAAACCATTATAATAAACATTCTGAATTCTGTTGGAAAGGTATGAGGATATCCACTCAATTAGGCTATGAGGAAACCCTAAAACATTAAGCTTATAAAGTAAGAGGTGACGATTAACAGAGTCAAAAGCCTTACTAAAATCGGTGTAAATGACATCCGTTTGCATTTTATTCTCGAATTCTTTAATTACAATAGAAGAGAACTCCAATAAGTTAGTAAAAGTGGATCTAGACTTCACAAACCCATGTTGGTAAAGTGAAATTAGAGATTTACACTACTAGGTACTACCAGCACAATACCTTAGCACACAACTAGGTATTCCATCCGGACCTGCCGAAAAAACAGGTTTTATAGCCAATACTTCCGTTAAAATGGAGCTTTCAGTAATTGAAGGACCAAAAATACAATTAGATGAATTTAACTGATAAGGATAAGAAAAGGAATTTTGAGAACTTGGGACAGAATATGTCGTTTGGAAAAAGTCCGCAAATAAATCGGCAACATCATGACCATTAGATACTGTCATATTCTCCAAAGACATAAATGCTGGTGATGACGCGGATCTACGCTTCGAGTTAACGAAGTTGTAAAATCGCTTTGCATCACGCTGAAATCTTATTCTGCACCTACTCAAATAATTATTATAACACTCATTGTTATGAGTGCGAAAAGCAGCTTGAGCAACAGAATAGCGGAGAAAATCAAAAGAAGAGCAAGTTCCCTTGAATTTTTTGTAAAATCTCGACTTACGATTTTTTAAATTGAATAATTTCTTAGTAAACCATAACGTTTTATCAGACAAATGTGGAATACTTGATGGAACACAAGCATCAAATAGCGAGTTCAAAGTAGACTAAAAAAATTCAACCGCTATATCCAAGTTCGTAGACAAAGAAAGTTGGGACCAGTCAGTTTGAGATAAATGGGAGCTCCAACATAATTTTCAAAGTGGGATGGTAAGGGTCTTCACGGGAAGATGTAGGAGATACTCTCGATAGAGAACATGAATCTGGGTCTAAAACAAAAATAAGGTCTAGAGACCTATTTAAGCAATTTGGAATACCATTAATCTGAGACAATGATACCCCGAAGAGACTATCAATAAAAACATGGGATACAGAGGGGCAGAGTCCATTTAGATTCTTGGCGGAATGCCATGACAACCCAGCAACACGAAAAAATTCATTCCGTATGTCCAATTTCCTGCGTGGATGGAACTCACATAAATATATTTTTTATCCTGCATATGTGATTTATGCATTTCCCCGAAATAAATATATATGCTTTTTGTCTTATTTGCAAATAAAGATTTAAAACTTACATAAAAACAAGTAAGAAAGCAAATATATTTTGCGATATTTAAAAAAAAAAAAAAAAAAAAACCGAATATACTGCAAAATACTAAAAATATACCAAATGGTATATTTGGTATATCGATATATTACCGCATTGAAAATATGTCATAAACGGCACAATGTACCAGATTGTCGTCCAAAGCAACTAAGGCCCCTAGTAAGTAGGCGTTTTTGCCCATTCAAAAGTATTTCTTTAATAACTTTCACAATTTTTATCTGATCGCAACCAATTTTCAGGAATCATAACTACTATAGTAATTATTGTATATACCAAAATTCGCAACTCTAGCTTTAAAATTACGCTTGTTATTCGATTTTTTTGATTTGCGGGGGCGGAAGTGGGCGTGGCAAAAATTTGAAACAAACTTGATCTGCGTGCAAGTATAACAAATGCTGTCGAAAAAAATTATTGCTCTATCTCTTATAGTCTCTGAGATCCAGTGTTTCATATGGACGGACGGACAGACGGACATGGCTAGATCGTCTCGGCTGTTGACGCTGATCAAGAATATATATACTTTATAGGGTCGGAGATGCCTCCTTCTACCTGTTACATACATTTCCTGCCGGCACAGAGTTATAATACCCTTCTACCCTATGGGTAGCGGGTATAAACAGTAGACTTTAAAATTGAATGCTCTAACAATTTGCGAAAATCGTATATTGGCAATAGAGTCTATTGAATAGACACATGATGATGTATCTATCGATTAAAATACACCACGTCTACCGGTCAGCGTGACCGAATTGCGTATATTAAATACTAAAATACTATTTACCCTTTGCAGTGTTTCGTATTTTCTCAACATTCAAATTAACTGATTTTTGTGGTGCGTTTGTTTGTACGGTGCTCGAATGTCAAAAAATGACTCAAATGTATAAACAACAAATTTGCGATGCTTGGTTGAAAGATCGTAAGTTTAAGCACTGGATTAAAACAGCTAGACCAACTTGCATTGAGCTGAAAAATGCTGTTTTAGTATGACGTCCAAAGTATCTTGCACAGATTGGTACAATGGGAAAGTACTTAACTTCCGAGGAGGTTGGTCAAAGTTTAAGCAATTTGCTTTATGAAGAAATACTGTACAATTGATGCCATCTTTTTTTGACTTCTCTGGTGTGACCACCAAGCGTTGGCAACACTGAACCCCAGACCCTCTTCGGCTCATTTCGCGTGAAACAAACTGGATCTGCGTACAAACAAAACAAGTACTGCCGACAAAGAATTACAGCCTATATTTTATTGTCTCTGAGAGCAAGTGTTTCATACGGACAGACAGACAGGCGGCGATGACTTCTTCCGCCTATTACATACATATGTACATTACATTACCTTACTATTGGTGGCGGATATAATAAGCCCAAAAAATAATGCTGTCGATTAATGGCTATGACGCTTATGATGATTCATACATATATGTACATACACATAAGAAAGACCTTTTGACTTTTTATCAACATACTAAAACAACTTAATTTCGCAAGTTCACGGGAACCTGTCAGGCCAGTGCTGACACAAAGCGCAGCACTCTAGTGTTAAATAAAAAACTCTGGATTTTGGATTTTTGGTTTGTAATCGGCGATTCCCTTTTATGCAAGGGAGTTTCACTATTATGGCAAGCAAATGCCGGTCATCGTAGTAATGCTGGAAAAATTTGGCAAGTGGTTTGCTTTTGATTTGTATGTTAGCCTAAGTAGAGGCAATTGTTTAAAGGTAAGCGCAGAACACGAATGCAATAAAAGCAAGTGAGAAAGCTACAGTCGACTATGCTCAACCAAGAAATATCCTCTACCCATTTCGAGTTAAAGCAAAACAGTGCATTTGGTATATTAATATAGTACTGCGTTCAAAATATACCATAGAGTGCACAACACACCAGCTATGCAGCCAATGCAACTAAGACACTTAGGAAGTAGGCGCTTTTTCCCAAACAAAAGAATTTTTGAAATAACGTCTGAGCCTTTTGTCTAATCGCAACCAAATATTCAGAAATCATAAAAACAATATTTATTATTGTATTTACAAAAAATCTCAACTCTAGCTTCAAAACTAAGATTGTTTTTTGATTTTTATCCTTTTAGATAAAAATTAGAAAAAAATGTGATATCTCTGTCTGTAATAGTCCCTGAGATCAAGGTGTTCATACGGACGAACAGATAGACAGACAAGGCTATATCGTCTCGCTGATCAGGAATATATATACTTTATAAGGTTCGGATGTGTCTCCTTCTCCCTATTACATACCTTTCCTGAAGGCATAAAGTTATAATACCCTATGTGTAGTGGGTATAAATACGAAACATTATGAAATTTGTCAAATTATACGAAAGTAAATAAAGATTTCAGCTGACCCACTAAAATTTCTTTTTTTTTTCAAGTAGAGGACTTCTTGAAGTACGGGCAAGGGCAAACCATGGCACGGATCCGGTGCTAATTTTCTCACTATTCTGAAATTTTCTCCAATTCACTGACTTGGAGTGGGTCTTTAATGACCGCTCAAATCAGTGCACGACATGTCATCAGCCTTTCACTTTCACTGGAAAGCCTGACGAATAGTTAGTAATTATGAGCAGTCGACGAAAAGATGTGGATTCAGAAACGAAGATAATATTATTTGCTGGCAGAAGAGAACGCAGCTGCGCTCAGGAAGTTATTTATCTAGTTCAAATCGCCCTTTAAAGAGATCACACGTCAGCTGGAGTGCTCTCAATTGAATTATTTAACATGAATTTTGACGCTATTTACCTTAAATCAACATATAAATAGTTAACTTTCCTTTCAAATTTTTTTCGTAAAAATAATTTGATCGAATATCCCTTTTTTGTGTATTTTGTTAAAGTCAATTTTATGTTTAGTTAAACTTTTAGTTGTGCTCCAAGAAAATCCAGAACTTGGTTTGTATGTCATTGTGTTTGTCTTACTTTTAAGGTGTGAAATGTTTTAAAACTAGCTGCAGAAACTTGCAGATGTGTGTTTACTAGCAAAAAGATCAAAGCAGTTAAAAGTGAGTCTTTGCCTATTGTGCTGTTGCTTTGTCTTCGTCTTTCGTGGTTTATGTTTTTGCAAAACTATTAATTTGTAAATGCCTATTTAAATTTTGGTTATTTTTCCCTTTTGAATCATACTTGATTTTGGTAGTTACTTGGCAAAAGTGTGTGTTTCCACGTCTCTATATTTTTAATATGGGGTGCGCAGGTAATGGAATCAACGCAGAAAATTTTTTTTGATAATATATATAAATATGAAAATATCTTCTATTCTTTCTTAATATATTACTTTTATATATATAAATAATAAAATCTTAATAAATTACATTAAACAAATATAATTTTTTTAATTTGTTATCGATTGTTCCTATGGGAGCTATAGGATATAGCCGCTCGATATGTTCAATTTTTGTTGTTATATGTTTAGACAAATTTTCTATATTTTATGTTATAAATTTCGGAACGCTATGGCCATTATTAGTATTTTTGGCCGCTCTTTCATACAAGCGGATCCACTATGTAATGGTGAATTTGACATGCTGCACTGGACATTAAATTGATAAACAGTGATCTACACTCTTCAAAATAGATATGAGATATTGGACAATCCAATTTTTTACCCTGGCGATTGTTCGCAAAAGGTTCATGGCATTTGATGGCAACCTTGAGCAGATTATCTAACGTTTATGGTAAAGCGATCACAAAGGCTCTAGTTGGTCGGCCAACCAAAGCATGATTATGACTATTTTCGACCCTGTTGGACTTGTAGGACTTTTCAACATACCCGCCAAAATCTTTAAATAATACGATGCAGACTGGTGTCATTGTTGCCAACGTAAAACAATCTACGAACAGCCCGATATTGCGGCTAGTGTTGGCAGATGTCAGGAAATGCATATGCTTGTTAACGCAAGTGTTAATGCATACACTACCAATCCATTCGTTTAAACTAAAGTAGATGATCAAGTTTATTTCAGTCTAGTGGCGTCGAATACAAGAGTTGCTATTAAAATCAATTTCGATACCTCGCATGGAACTCATGGCTGCTGTTTTGGGGCTGGAGTTGGGTCCTCAAACTGTGGCCAACGATTGTCGTAAATGACATTTTGGCCCAAAAGAGTTGTGTCAGCTCTTCACCGATCGGGAGACAGTGATTTCCAGAGTGCCGCAGTTCGCATGTCGGAAGACATTGTAACTCGCCCTGCGGTCAACTAGCAAAATTTGATTATAGGGTGGAGAATGTTGGCGACAATATCTCAAGCAAATTTCATTGCAACTTGGTATAAAATTTTTTTTATTTTAAATTAATTATTTTTCTTCACCAGAAAATTTTTAAATTTACCGGTACCTTTTCTTTTTTTATGCTGGGAAGTTTGGAACGACATGCCGTTACGAAAATATTTGACCGACTATTTTTTTAAATAGAATTGTGTGGGAAAAACACGATTTCGCTCATCTGGGAAGAGCGCCTAACTTTGTACCAGCTTTGCAGATATTAAGAATTGCCACGATCCCTTTCAAGTGGAAATAACATTAATTAATATTGTAGAGTCGCAGAACTATATATGGAATTTAAAATCAAAAAAATATTGCAAACAAATTGCTAAAATATGTGCTTAGGATATTGACGCCAAAGAAATAGGAAATTAAAGTGATTTCAACTATTTTTTTTTTAAATTGCATTTATTTAATAGACAAATGTTTGAACGGTGTGGCCATACATTTTTGTTTTTTACTCTTTCCGTGCCAAATTAGGGGCTGCCAAAAACGGTCACTCTAAAATTTGAAGAACCTGCGAATACATATATTGCATTTCCGCACGTTCAAAATTTCGCTTAAAATTGCAATTTTCTATAAACGGTTGTGCGTAAAAGAGGAACGGGCCGCATCAGTGCTTGTCTTAAATTCAATTCAAATTATTTCTTAGATTTATTTAAAATAGGTTTGCAATTCTTAAAAAAAATTAACCAAAGAGCGAGTTGTTGATTATGTAAAATGAACATATGCAAAGTCAATTAATTATTAAAATTAATATAAGCCACACAATTTTTCAATGTCCTCAGTGTCGCACATTCTATTGATATGCTTCTTCTTCCTGCCTGGTCTGCTTACTTTTGCACCCCTCATCAGCTGTTAGCGTGATGCAACTTTAGTATAAGCACTTCCATCAAGAATAGGTTATACATATAGCTTTGAATAAAACCAAAACTTGGCCGACAAGTTGGAAGAATGTAATGAATAATTATGTATGTTATTTAACACGAGCTTGCATCCCTTTGACTCGGCTCTGGCCTGATTAGTACCAATTTCAGCTGCTCAATGCACCTGCGAAATAAACATGGTTTGGTGGGTTTCTTAAGGATTTCAACGTTTTCATTTACAAGTACAATAATTAGTTTGCTGCCATGGATATAGCAATTTTGTTTATAGAAATTTTTTATTTAAAAATTTAAATATTAAGTCATTATGGTAAATTGCTGCGAAAGGTTCATTTTTTATAAATTTTCAAAATAGGATTTTTATTGATCGAAATGTTCGAGTTAAAAGCAGCACTGCCAATTTGTTGACGAAATAAAAAAAGCTCACCTTTGAAATATATGGCCATATATAAACACAACCACGTATCTTATTGGTAGGTTTTCATAGTGCCAGAGACAACTAACGTGTTTTGCTTTTACAAAAGTAGAAAACGAAATCGGTAAATTCTACATTAATGCAAGATTTACAATAATTGCAATTGAATTAGCCATCATCGGCTGTATCTAAGGACATCCCATCTTTAAATGCAAGGTCTTGCATATGACCATGACGCAGCCTTACATATTTTAAACATTTTCACTTTTTTCATTATTTGTGAACTATAGATGGTACATCTATATTCTATTGATTAAATAGTTAAAAATGATTCAAAAAAATTAATTATCTCTTGGCTAAGTTTGGCATCGTAAAGCAGCCAATGAGTTAAAACAAAGATTTGGTTATATAATACAAAAAAATATTGGGTACGTAGAAAAATTTTGATTTCATATTTTGCGTTAATAAATTAAATAATTGCGCTTTACTTACTCGAGACTGCAAGAAACTTGCTTCGACATCAGCAAATAATGGGGACGGCTGGTGCTGTAGGGACGTGATTGGAACGTGAGCGTTAACTGGGATTGAAGACGCGGTGGTTGCCATTTGTTGCCAGTTTAATGGTGGGCTGGGAACAATTGGTGTCAAGCGATCTCGTACATCCTTTGGGCAAGATGAGGTAATCGGAGAAGAGCCACGAGAACTTTTAGGTTTCGATAAATTCAGAGGTGCATCCATTTCAGATGCATGACCTTGAAGACGTTTCGACTTGCTTACATCTTCGGCCGTTGATGTTGGAAAATGTATTGCGATTGAGCTGTCTTCCGAACGGATATTTTGGCATCTAACCAAAAGTCGTCCACTTGCTTGCGGCGAGTCCGGTGGAGTGTGGTCATTGTACGACAATATAGTTGGTGATTCTGCACTTGAAGATCTTACCTCAATTTCATGACTTGCGGTTATAATTTCAGGTTCTTCAATAGAACAATCAGTCGTATCAATTGCATTGCGGGATATGGCTTTATTGTTTCTTTTAATGTTGTTATCGTCATCAGTATTAATGTCATTATTGTTGTTACTACTATTCTTGTTTGTAACCGCCACTGCTGCTACGGCTAAAGCAGCTTGAATGTGAGCCGCTGCAACTGCTGCTGTGGGCCACATAGGCTGCATTGAGATGTTGTGAGCATGAATATAATTATGATTATTATGACTATAAATATGCTGTTGTTGCTGACTCACATGACCTTGACCAGCGGGAACCATACATGTTGGAGGTATTGCAGATGTACGCAGGAAAGGAAGAAACGGCACTAAATTATTGCTCATTGTGTCGGATACACCATCATTGTGAAGATGTTGCTGCAAATGCAATTGCAAACGCGGAGATTGCTGTGGGGACTGCATCTGCGACTGCTGTTGACAAAGGACCCCACTAATCCCACCAAATCGTCCGGTTCCAAACTGTGCGCTCAGTTGATCGTGCAGCTCTTGTATACAATTTTCTTGGTGCAGACGCTGAACGTTCTGCAACTGTTGTTGTTGCTGCTGCTGAATGCCTAATGCCTCAATATCGGTCATTGTGTCGATTTGAGTCTGAAATGGAAAACATATAGGACAGTATTAATTTATGTTTAATCGGTCCGAATAGTCCTTGAGAGCTTACATACAAATAAGCAGGCAACAGCCGAGTGTGCTCGACTGTGAGATACCCGACACCCATTTTCAAAAATATTCTAAAAGTATACCAATATAATATACCACAAAAATATAAAAATAATCCGAAGGCTATATTTGGTAAATATAAATAGGGAACTAAATATAATAAATAAGTAATTAAATAAAATAGCTTAAACAATTAATTTTTATCTGATTGCAACCAAATTTTCAGGAATCAATAATACTGTAGTTATGTTATTACTGTATTCAACTTTATCTGCGTGCAAAAATAAAATGTGCTATGTCGCGTGCGACCATCTTTACAGTGAAAAAAACATAACCTGAAGGACTTTAAAGAATAAGAAAAGGTTATTTTTATAACTCTAGATTATTACTTTAATTAGAGCTAAGAATGGTTTTGGATTTTGTTTTGTTTTGCTTTCTGTTCTGATAATTGCAAAAATTAACAAATTCGTACGCCAAACCAAAAAATGAGCGAATTTATATATCTTATCGTAAAACAGAACAAGTTCCTAAAATCAATCTTAACTCCAAAAATAGTGCTAATCCAAAGCTTTAAGAATAGCTAACCTTCACATATTTTTATACCCGCTACCCATAGGGTAGAAGGGTATTATAACTTTGTGCCAGCAGGAAATGTATGTAACAGGTAGAAGAAGGCATCTCCGACCCTATAAAGTATATATATTCTTGATCAGCATCAATAGCCGAGACGATCTAGCCATGTCCGTCTGTGTGTCTGTCCGTATGAAACACTGGATCTCAGAGACTACAAGAGATAGAGCTATAATTTTCGACAGAATTTGTTATGTTTGCACGCAGATCAAGTTTGTTTCAATTTTTTTCAACGCCCACTTCCGCCCTCGCAAATCAAAAAAATCGAATAACAAGCGTAACTTTAGAGCTAGAGCTGCGAATTTGGGTATGTACAATAATAACTATAGTAATTGTGATTTCTGGTTGTGATCAGATAAAAATTGTGAAAGTTATTAAAGAAATAATTTTTGATGGGCAAAAACACCTTCTTACTAGGGGTTTTAGTTGCTTTGGCCGACAATCTGCTATATTATGCCGTCTATGGTATATTTTGAATCTGGTACTATATCGGTATAACAAATATACCATTGGTATATTTTTAGTATTTTTGATATATTTTGAAAAAATACCGCAATATTTTACTTTTGTTCAAAATGGGTAGCGGGTATCTCACAGTCAAGCACACTCGACTGTAATTTTCTTACTTTTTAAAATTGTTTTAGTTTATGTTTTTTTCGTCACTGTAAACATGGTGGCACGCGACATCCATCAGAGAATTACCCATATGCCAAATTTATTTCGAAATATTTGCATACTGACACAACATTATATGCATTTAATCGTGTAAAACAGCTAAGATCAAATGTCCTATCTTAGCAATTTTTAATCATTTCCCCTTATATAATACACAAAGCTTTTCCAGTGCGGTAGTGTCTGTGAAATAGTTTGTCGAAGTTCTCTCCTATCAATAAATTGAAAATGGACCCTAATATGATCCAAAGCTAACATCTGCATACATGCCACACAAAGGTGGGAAGAATGTACATGCATTTATTTATACTTTATAAGGTCGGGTCCTTCCAACCTATCAAATTTGATTATTATCGGAAACAATACATTTTTGTTTAGAAGCTGCAATATGAATGCATCGATTAACAAAAGAACAGATTACAAAATTCATAAGATGCTAACAACACAAATCCACAACATTTCAAAAATCACACTTTTTACTTGTTTGTATTATAATTTAAACTAACCGAATCAATTTTAAACTCAATTTAATTGTATATTAATTTATAGGAAAAATTTAAGGCTTAAGTTGGATTTTATAAAAATTGTATTGTATTACTTATTTATTTTTATTATTTTTTTATTTATTATTATTTATTTTATTATCATCAATTTTTTAAAACACGCCCAAATTGTTATATACCGCCGACGACGATGAGAGTTGACAAAAGAAAGATATATTATTTTGAGGCTGCTATCGAAACCAACATGTCACTTGTGTCATTGATAGCGACGGCATATACTTTGCGAGTCAGAGAGCACCGCACAGTTCCTCACGTGATTGGCTGAATCCGGATCGGGCCACTAACGTTATCGCTTTGTTTCGTTTCATTTTGGATTCGGGTGCCGCTTTTGTGTTGACCGACACAATGGTAGGCAAGCCACCCGAAGAAGGCAGGTAACGATGTTGTACCGAGACACGCTTCTCTTATTTTTGATTTTTAATGTACGATTCTTCCACGTACCTAATTTCTAGAGCAACACTAGCAATTCTTTCTCGAATTTACTTATGGTATCGACGACGCATCGTTAGAAACTGATGCTCAGATGTCATTAACACATTTTGCTACACAGCCAGCCATTCACCAACTTTGCTGTAGATGTAATTGTGTAGCGCGCACTGCGCAGGGCTGTTTTGTGTTCTGGTGTTAGGCGTTCCAATCGCCAAAGAGTGTATGTAACACATTTGGTACGGCGGATAAAGTAGTGACGTCACAACATCGGAAGAGTACGCAAGTTGCGCGCAGTGAGTTAATGGCACTAGGCGTATGTGTGAATGAGCATTTATGCGCAGAGAGAGGAAGAGGACAGTGTTGCGCGGCCCAAGAAATTAGCAATCTGGACGTTTTTCTCAAACTTGGGGGGCGTGCATTCGCATTCAATTGTTATGTATGTGGACTTCGTTGCATACCTATGTATGTACATATATATATGTATATTGTTTCAAGTATTCTGTCGTTCTTACGTTTCTGCTGGCATGGTTTGGTTGGTGGTTGCTCGATAGTCGTTGCTTCATGGGTCTTGTCATAAGTTTGTACACATGTATTTGGGTGTGTGTTCTATGTATTTGCTATAAACGTACATATATAAAGTATATAAGCAAGTCACGTCCTTTCATTTGCAATGTGTACATACATATGTATATGTAAGTTTGTAAATTATTGTACATCGTATAGCGTTCAACATAAAAAGGAACATCTCTGAAGCTTCCAGTTTGAAAATCAATATAATATAAAGGCAACGCTGTCACGGACGCTTATGTATGCCGGCGTAAGAGAAACGATGCGAACAAAAATCATTGTGTAGCACAATTCAGAATCGAGCAATGCAATGCACTCAGTACTCTAAAGCTTGAAGCTCCTCCCTCTATCAGAAAGAAGACAACCCTAAATCAGTCTGTAGTGCCCAGGCCACTGCGGTGGTTAATGTTTCGTTTCTCTGAGCCAATTGTCTCTTCAATAATTTGCTATTGTGACTGGATATTTCGTTTCGGTTGGTCGACGGACTTTCAACTGGAGTCTACACACATATGTACATACTAATACTGACAGACTTTAATGGGTTTCACACATACATATGTATGCATATATGTACATTTATGTATAAAAATAATATGTGAATATGTAAACGCAACAAGAACATTCAAATTACATTCATAAATACGTAAAAGTATATGTACATTTAGATTTGTGCACAAACAAGTGTACGTAGTATATCTTGCAAATGTCGATACATATGTATGTATATACATGTATGTACATATGTGCACGTGAATAGGCTAACCGTTTCAATAAGTCCATGCTACTGTTCAATGGGCTCTTACCGAACTGAGCACAAAGAATATCGAAGTCACAATTTTTCAAGACAAGCTTTAAATTGAAAGTTTACTGTTTTGAATAGTTTGTAAAAGTTACAGGAAATACACATATTTATCCATAAAAGATAAAGCTACCTTATTTTGTAGACTATCATGTCGGCATATGTATGTACATACATACGTGTTCGTGTGGTTGATTTTGTCCGTCCCTGAAAAAAGAAGCAATGATCTAAACTTCATAATTTTGGCGCACAATAATAACTATAGTTTTAATAATTCCCTAAAATTTAAGGCCGGTGTTTTTGAATCTAGAAATGTAGTACAACCTTTGTGAACAAGTATTTAACGCAACAAGTAACTCAATATATTTTTTTTTGGTTTATATAACCAAAAATTTCCTAGATTATAAGCTAGGCAAATTAGATAAGATATTAGTACGAAATGACAAGGCGTTACTTATAATTGGATAGAAATTATTATATTGTAAATACGGAAAGGGTAGGGTATAGCATAATTATCTCTAGAATGCAGAAGGGAAATAGGCAAAAAAAATATCTGGTGATTCTAATGGGACTGATTTGGCTAGTCAATTCAGAGGGATCGATATCACCATTCATTGATTTGTACAAAAACATTATTCCAAGCCTGGTTCTACGATCAGAGAGAGAGAGAGAGAGAGAGAGAGGGGAGATTTATAAAAAAAAGAGTTAAAGAGACAATACGGTGAGTGCTAGAATCCCAGTTCTGGGCACGAAAGGCGAAAAGTAAAAATTGTTTTTAGTCGAGTTCTAATCTATCTTTATATTGATCTTTATATTTGGGTCTCCAAATACAATAATTGGACGAACAAGAAAAGTTTTGTAATGTAAGGATCATTATATTTTTTTAGACCAACGCCTTATAAACCATTTACTTCACATATACTGCAATTAAGATTTTATAAATGAATTTGGCACCATGACTGGAAGCTGTCGAGCTCAGTTTGCAATCTGTGCTCATAATGAGAATCGACAGACGAAAGACATAGCTTTACATAATCAGCATACATTATACAATTTTAAGACTAATGGAAGATCTTTAATAAACAAAGTAAATAACAAGGGACCAAGGTGGCTGCCTGAGCCACGTTTCAGAGACATTATAAAAATAATCAATTAGAGCCTAATATTTTATTAAATACACAAAGCATTTTATTTTATTTATATGGGTGTTTCTAAGGGAATGTAAAAACGAATATTGAATATAAGCATTTATAGTAAGCATTTAAAAAAAATAATTGAAATGTAATTCAAACGCAAATGTAATACATATATAAAAACATTTCAGAGACATTTTAAAAAAAATCCAATCTTTATGCGCCTTTAGCTTTCATATTTTATTTATTGTGGATATACATATATTCCTTATAACCACTTCTAACTACTTTTCGCTCGGATTTTTCGTAACGCCAGACACAAAAGGTAAAAACGTAAAAATGGAGTAAATATTTTTTAATTAAATAAATGTGCAAATGCAACTATGATCCTTAGGAAATAATCGTTTAAATTTTTTCTTTAATATTTTGTCACAACGTAGCCCTCTCAGTTAGTAACCCTCTTACGAGAACACAAAATAAAATATCCCGTCAATCCAAAAATGCTAATTTGCTAAATCTCTATGAAAAAACTTTCTCCGTAATATATGTACCTAGTGAATTCTCTAAACTATCAACATTAGAAAAACATACCATAAAATTAAGTTTGTTTTTATTATATTTGTAGAAAACAAATTTAAGCAGTAATCAATTCTGAAAGAAGCGTCAAATTTAAATTAAAGTCATTGCACTAGTATTTTACTTTATAAATCAAAAATATTAGTACATACCAAAGATCAAGTTTGGTATATTACATTCATAATAATATAAATAAAAAAAGAATATATCAGATTGTCGTAACAATATTTTTAAAGAATCATAATTCTTTATGATTGTATGTACTAGCCCTAAAATTATAGCAATATATTATAGTCACCACTCAGTTTTCCCATATTTGCTCGAGTCCCGTTTTAATGGTTCCACAGCAAAACAAGTAAGAAAGCTACAGTCGAGTGTGCTCGACTGTGAGATACCCGCTTCCTATTTTGAATAAAAGTAAAATATTCCGGTAATTTTTTCAAAATATACCGAAAATACTAAAAATATACCAAATTATATATTTGGTATATCGATATAGTACCACATAAAAAATATACTATAGACGGCACAATATACGACTATCTTGTAAGCCAAGCAACTATGATCCCCCGTAAGTAGGTGTTTTTGCTCATACAAAAGTATTTCTTTAATAACTTCCACAAAAAAAAAATGTAGTTCTATCTCTTATAATCTCTGAGATCCAGTGTTTCATACGGACAGACACACAGACGGACAGACGGACATGGCTAGATCGTCTCGGCTGTTGATGCTGATCACGTAAAGCGAAACCAACAAAGAGAGCAACGTCAAGAGAGAAGGATCACACATATATAACAGTGTTGCCAACTCTTAGTAGTCATTTATAGCAGGGATGTTGAGGAAATACCTAAATACTACACAGGATAAATAGTACTTCAGCATTTAAAATACAATATTCGGTCACGCTGGGCGGCCATCTCTTTATTGCCAATAACGATTTCCGAAAATTGTTGATTAACGATTTTCCGACTGTTTTTACTACAAATTATTTAAAATAGCTAAAAATAGCAAATTATTTTTGTAAAATAGCCAAAAAACATGCTCTTGCTAAATTGACTGGTTTCCAGATCATGGAAAATATCCAAATCTGGCTATAAAATAGCTAAGTAGGTAACACTGTATATAAAGGCGTGCATACGTATTATGTGAAATCGTTTTATGTCTTGACTTGATTTTAATTTAATGAAATCGCAAAACGTTAACTAAATGTACAGATCGAGCTATAAATACGAGTAATCACTTCTTAGTGCGTTAACTTACACTTAGTAAAGGAATGAACTTCGTAAAATCCTAAAAATCATAAGGTTTTATTTTCATGTCATAATAACAATATAATTTAGTGAGTTTCTATTTGAACTTAAACTATTTGTACCAGTTTGGACTTCGGCATACCATGGTTGGTAAAAATGGACTCACATTTGTCACAATAAGTAATATCTGCAAATGTATTGTTTATATATTCATTACCCATAAGGTAGCCATCCATATGAGCACCTAGATCTCAGAGTCTATAAGAGATAGAGATATAACTTTTTCCAATAACACGTATTTCTTTCAAATTTTTGCCGCGCCCACATTCTCCCCCACAAATTGACAAAACTCGAACAAGCTCAATTTTATAGGTTGAAATTTAGGTTTATAGAATAATCTTAGTTGCTTTAGCTGAAAATCTGGTATATTTTGAATGTATTTTTATAACCAAATTAGTCATTGGTATTTTTTTGTGGTATATTAATTCGCTATATTTTAAAATTAATACGGCAATATTTTAGGTTTAGTCAAAATGGGTTGCGAGTATCTCACAGTCGAGCGCACTCGACTGTACTTACTTGTTTCTTCTAATATGTGATAACCTGCCTTTTGGATTATATATTATATATAATTAAAAACTATGTATATAATTGTAAACTCTTCTAAGCATGTGATATTGTTTATTTGATAAATTAGTGCATGTACACAAGAATTACATAGCAACATACATATGTTTGTAAATACAATTTAAATATTTTCAATAATGTAAATTAGCAGGATTAAATGGTTTTTGTTAAGTATATTGATTAAACTCGTGTTTATCTTACCAAAGAGCCAAAATGTAATTACAAATTATGCACATACTATAAGAATGTATATCACTTTGATTTTGCTTCGTTGTCGTTTTATTTCATTCGTTTTATTTGTTTAACTTGTTAATTTTGGTTATGGCATCAAAAGCGGCAAATAAGGACAACGTTGAGAATTACACCGGTGTGCTGTTGTTTGAGCTGATATAAATGTATGATGATGAAGGAGAATAGGGTAGGTTTCACAACAAAAAGATCAAAGGACAATTTCCTGATTGTTTTATTTTGTTATTTTATTTTGTTTGCTTAATGCTTGCTATGGGCGTGTGTTGTCTTTGCTTATTTATTTATCTCTGCTTACTTTTGCCCATCGTTATTTCTATCGAAAGCTCCGTGCCCTTTCTTTGTTATATGTTGTATTAACCAAACCTAGGCGAGTCGCATTTATTCGCTCTTTTTTCTTGATTATTAAAAATATTGGCCTTTTATTAATGTGTTAAGTTATATACATATATGCTATTTGGTTTTTTTTTAATATAATCAATTATGTTAAATATTGAAGTGAATAATCATACTATATATTGTTGTTTTCAAATTTTATATTGCTTTGCAACTAATCAATTCATCTTCATCGCTTTCCTTTTTATACCCGCTACCCTTAGGGTAGAAGGGTATTATAACTTTGTGCCGGCAGGAAATCTCCGACCCCATTAAGTTTATCTAGTCTTGATCAGCTTCAACAGCCGGACCGATATAGCAATGTCTGTCTGTTTCTGATTTTCGCCAGGCCCACTTCCGTCCCCGCAAATCGACAAAAATCGAATAAAAAGTGTTATTTTATGGCCAGCGTGTTTCGCGATTTTTGGTTCATTCAATAATATCTGTAGTCTTGATGATTCTTGAAAGTTTGGTTGCTATTAGATACAGAATCTCGAACATATTAACGAACAACTTTTGTATGGGGAAAGTGCCTACTGACTAGGGGTCTTAGTTGCTTTGGCTGACAATCTGTTATAATTTGCAATATATGATATATTTTGAATGTGGTATATTTATTTTACGTTTATTCAAAATTGGTAGCGGGTATCTCATGGTCGAGCACAATCGACTGTAGCTTTCTTAATTGTTTTTACTTTTATTAAATTTGCAAAGCAATGCTTTCGCTTAAGGCACTAGTCATGTGGCTCTTTCAACATAACGTGCTGCAATACATCCATTTGGATTCAAATTCGAGCTATGTCAACGTTCATTATTATATTAAATAATAAACACTACTCGTTTTGTTTTTAATCCTTTTGATTTTATCTTCTCTGGTGTTTTAAAAAAAATCATGAAAAGTTGAAAGAGTAAGAAACCGAGGATATATGTATATTAGTTTTATAAAAAGAAATCTTGGGGCATTTCCTTTTATGCATCATCATAATTTTGTAACAAATAAACATGAGCACATCATTAACGCCACGAAATGGAACACAATAGCAAGATTTGAAGTGGACTTTAGGTTGGTAGGACTTAAGTGTGTAATCCAAATGAGAGGAGAAACATCATAAAGCCTTTGTTGTGAATCGCGCCTTGTTTGCGACCGCGAACCACAGTAAATATGCAGATGTCGATGGTACAGGATGCGGAACTCATTTTATATTCATTGACGAACAACAGTGGCGTTAGGGGGGTCGACAACTGTGTTACAAATTGCTCCCAAATGTTTCCACCTTCGTGTTGTTTTCATCACACTCTTGAAAATTTGCACAATGCAAGAGATGAACAACGCACATTGAAGGTGTGTCCACATATGTATGTACATACACATATAGATTTTTGTTTTCGACAAGAAAAGAAAAACTCCCTAAGCATAAGCATGTCCATAAAAACGAAAACTTGATACCAAACATTTTTATGATTTCAACCTCACAATTTAAGAATAGGGCAAAAGCAGGCCAGAACGTAGCAGTTATATGACAACATAGTAAAGTTTACATCGCGTTGAACACTGCAGGTCACAATAAAAATATACTATCTGTTTTTTTAAATACTAATTTCATTTTCATTCTATCTTCAGAAATTTAAATCGGTAAATATATAGGGAAACAGTTCTCTTTTGATATTCGCATTAGGATCGGATAGAGTAATTCATTTGTTCAACTACCATGTAAACTTTTAATAAGTTGTTATACTAATTTATACTATACTATATATGTAAATTGCAGACGAAACTTATTTGAAAAATACGAAAAAATGTGTCTGAAAATGAATTACTCTGTATCAAGTTGTTGAGCAGTTACTTAGAAGAAAAAACACATACAAACGAAGCACATGATATGTATGTATTTGCTATTGTGTATTCTAAGGCTGTGGATCATATAGAACTCTCAAAAGGGTTGTAATTCTGCGTTGCAGGTCTTCTTACTTCTCGTGCATGGCATTTTAAAACCATTGGGAGGAATTGCTTAATATCAATAAAATATTTTGCTCATGCATGAAGACATAAAAAAATAAATAAAAATTTGTATATCGCCTGTTGACGCTGATCAAGAATAAATTTTTCATGAGGTTGGAGTTGAATACCAAATATAGCTTTTGGCATGTTTCAATATTTATCGGTATATTTAAAAAAAATACCGCAATGTCTAGTTTGCCTATATTAAAAATGATTGGCGGTTATTTTCTTAGTTTTTTATGAATATATGTATATTGTAAATATTTTAACTTTCAGTAAGCCAATATACCCAATTTTCCCATTTTTATCTTTACAATATTTTCATCTCTCCCTTTATTAGGGTTTAGAGTATTGTACAAAAGTTATTGTTAACGAGCTTGTAAACCGATCAATGTCGGTTTACGTTAAGACATGTCTGGAATGTTATTGAAACTTATTGATATGCCAGCTCTCATTCGGAGAAGTGTCTAATGTTATCTAACAACATCTATATACATATATCTATATAGATATATTATATATATATTATTAGATTTAAAGACAGTGCAAAATTGGCAACACTGAGCCGCGGAGACTTAGGTTGTTATTGAACAATACGATTCCCAGTTGACCGCTTCTAATGTCACTGTCACCGTCAATGTCTGACACTGTAGACATTCCCTAAAGCAGTAAGGAAAACCATCAATAAATACAACAATCCCCAAGGAAGTGAAAATCCTCTCCACAATCACCCTGTGGCTTTTTCGTGGCAGCAAATTACACCGATGACACGCTGCGTCATTGCTTCATTGACATAGTCGTGCCGCGTGGCGAGTTGAGGTGACGTGCGGCATTGGAATGAGTTTCGGTTGTAAGCGTAAGGTTGCTGTGAATATTGTTAAAGATTTTTGTTGTTTTTTTTTTGAATACTTCGAGAAAGATATTGATCAATTTGTTGTTACTACATTACAGTATTGCCTGTGTTTCTGACGACAGTACCCCATGGATATTCCCGGTGTTTTCATTTTCATTTAAACATGGCAATTAATAAAAAAAACAACTTCAGCTCTCTGGCAATTAGCTACCAAGAAGAGTATTATAACTGTGAATGTACATACGTGTTCATATGTAAGAGGAAAAGGCATCCCTGTCGTCATAAATTATACAGCATTGAGACGATATAGCCATGCCCGCCTGCCTGCTAGTTTGCGTATAAAAGCTAGGCTTACATTTTAGATAGCAATGTTTCTTTTTGATCAACCTTGTTTTCAATTTTGATCATACAAACAATGTCAGTCCATTCTTTAGTTATTGAATCGGCGATATTACATTGAATCGTATTGAAATAGATTAATCCTCAAAATGCATTGACGGTGATTATATTATTAAATAATTTAATTAATAAATAATTAATAAATTAAATTATTGATATTGAAAAATATGTACGCTGAAGATGCACTCTCCTCTGTGATTTTTTTGCTTCATTCTGAGCACTCATTCTGCTGCTGTGAAAAGAATTTACTATAAATTAATTTAGGTTAGGTCAGAGATTAGGTTTTGTACAATGAAATATAAGTAAGAAAGCTACAGTCGAGTGTGCTCGACTGTGAGATATCCGCAACCCATTTTGAATAAAATCAGAATATTGCTCTCAAAATATACAAAAATAATAATCCATAAAAATATTAAAAAATATACCAAATAGTATATTTGGTTTATTAATATTTGGTTTATTACATTCAAGATATACTATAGTGTGCAAAATAAACGAGATTGTTAGCCAAAGCAACTAAAACCCCTAGTAAGTGGGGGGCCACACAAAAGTATTTCTTTAATAACTTCGACAGTTTTTATTTGATCACAACCAAATTTTTAGAATTCACAAAAATTACCAAAATTTTAGCTTTAAAATTACGCTTGTTATTCGAGATTTGTAAATTTGTGGGAGCGGAAGTTGGCGAGGCAAAAATTTGAAAACTTGCAAACATAACAAGTGATGTCGAAAAAATGTATAGCTCTATGTCTTATAGTCTCTGAGATCTACATATAGGTTTTCATACAAACAGGCAGACGGACATGGCTAAATCGCCTCGACTGTTGACGCTGATCAACAATATATATACAGTAAAATCCGGTTATAGCGACTTTCAAGGGACCGTCGTCATATCCGGAAGACCCAAAAACCAAAAAAAAGAAAAATAAAATTTTGTTTATTTTATGGTTGCCATAGGTTTTTAAAATACAACTAATTATTGTTATAATCAATTTAATTTTAAAGGGGACCCACCAAGTCATCGAGTTTTCGTCACAAAAACCGGACGGACGCTATAAGCGGCGTCGTTATAACCGGATTCTACTGTAGTATATTTGATAGGGTCTCTGATTTAATGGAACCGAATTCCGGTAGAAATTATTGAGAACTTAGTTAAGAGTATGCCGAAGCGCATAAAAAATGTAAAAGACAATAATAAGGGTCTTTAGACCAAATATTAATTTAATATTTCCTTAGATTTTTTCATAAAAGCTGCAAAACTGAGTACATGCCTTCTGTTTTTGTTTTTTTCTTACATTTTTTCTTGTATTATTGTAGTATTTAAGTCTTTTTCTTACAAATTGAATAAGTAATCGAGAAAAAAGTTTGTTTCATTGCTCCCCACTGTATATATTTGATAGGGTCGGAGATACCTCCTTATGCCTGCTACATACATTTCCTGCCGGCACAAAGTTATAATACCCTATGGATACCGGGTATAATTATTTTATTTATTAATTTATTCTTGGAAAATTATACCATTATCGACGACAAATATAATACCTATTATTATTGCCCTGCAAGTTAGACACAAACTTCAATTATTTGGTCTTTTATGTTTACATGTTTAAAATTAGTAACATTCTAGACGCAAATTAAATTTTTTTTGTATACAATGCTAGAATAAACACGTAGCAAAGCTACGGTCGAGGTATTCGATTGTGAGACACCCGAAATATTATATATCAAAGCTTTATCGATATACCATAATGTATATCCAAAATATACCATAGAATGCAAAATATTCCAGAATGTCAAATGAAGCAACCCCGTTTTTTGCCATATATTATTATTTCTTGAATAAATTCTGTGATTTGTAACTGATAGCTATCAGTCATCATCATCATGTTTTCAGGATCAGCTTATTGTATGTCCCAAAAGGCTGTCAAAGTTGAAATTTATTTAAGTCTTAAATTTTTAAATATAATGAGGATGAAAAGAAATTTAGATTTGGAGTACTCTTAAAAAAGATCGAGAATATTTAACGCTGTGTAGCGGGTATATCACAGTAGAGTAGTTATTTTTTGCTTGTATCTATATTTATCAAAATAGGCTTTTATTTCCTGGAAATGCTAATATTTTTAAGGTTTAAAGATATCAATGCTAAGTTGAACAAAAATTCTAAGT
The DNA here is from genome assembly GCA_019972355.1 of Drosophila kohkoa. Classification (NCBI taxonomy): domain Eukaryota; kingdom Metazoa; phylum Arthropoda; class Insecta; order Diptera; family Drosophilidae; genus Drosophila; species Drosophila kohkoa. Next base: position 345,916 of record BJEL01000084.1, on the reverse strand, counting down.
AAGTTTAAATGGTGTGATTCTAAATACACCAATGACCCATACACGTTACTTGAGCCCAAACATTTTGTACATTTGTATTATAGCAATATTAATATATTATTATTATACATAACAATTGATGACCCAAGACCATTTCGGCTATTCATTGTCATTGAAAATGTGACTGTAAGTGACGAGCTGGCTTACTATAACTACGCTATGACTTATATTTTTTTAATTTCTATAACTTAAGAATTTTTTCAATGTAATTACATATGTGAATCTCCAGAAAAATTCATTTATTTGGACATTCTAAATCGAAAAAAATGAAACAAATGTTTTCAGTGGTGGAAACAACGAGAAAGCTTTTCCCTAGATTTGAGACTAAAATAATTCTTAAAATTCATTTCCTTATTTTATTCATTTTATTGAGGGAATATATTCGATATAAAACCTAATATTATTATTAATTGAAAAAATGATTTGATAGTGAATGAATAAGGATTATGTTTATGTTTATCTAAACACTTTTCGATCGGAGCGTAACACCAATTGTGAAAAAATAAATAAGTTATAGTCGAGCGTTCTCGACTGTGAAATACTCTCTACCCATTTTGGATATAAGTAAAACAGCGCGATATTATTTCTAAAATTAATCAAATTAATACATCGGAAAAAAATAAAAGTATACAGCTATATTTAGTATATTGATATAATACTACAAAACATACCAGATTGTCAGTCAAATCATCTAAGACCCGATTACAGTAGGCTTTTTGCCACACCAAACTATTTCTTAAATAACTTCAAAAATTTTTATTTTTCTGATCGCATCCAAATTTACAAGATTCATAAATAATGTCTGTCTTCGATATATTTTACTATTTTCTATATGTTAATTTAATATATGGTTTTGCTTTTATTGAGAAGAGGTAACAGGTATCTCACAGACTGGCCCTCTTACTTATTTAATATACTCTTACCTTGTAATTTTGGTAAGTAGGACTAGCTGAATAAAAATGTAACTACCTTAAACTCTGGTTCATCTGGATCTTTCTTAACTACAGTTGTGTATTTTAGGTTGAACTTCAAACTACTCTCTACATTAATGTAATTAACATTAATTAAAAGAGAAGATGGGAGTTGAGAGAGCTTAATATACATAAGTCCAAAAGCATCGATGTAATGCTTATCTTTTACGGTTGCAGGGCACGTGACGGTCATTGAAAAAAGAGTATTGTAGAATAGCAAGTAAATCCTTTAGTAGCAAGGGGTAAAATTAATAAAAATGAATTAAAAATATGGTTACACCGCGCGTTGTTCTCGACGTTGATCCACTTGACGTTGCCTTTATTCTAATTACAATACCCACTCAAAAATAAGCTTTGAAAGCAGCCACCCTGCGCTCACTGCACCTACTGCCAATGTCAAGTGCAAAGGTCTCTCAAGCAAAAGTCGCGGCAAAGCTTATGAGATGCTCTTATCGATGAGAAATGTGAAAGTGGGAATGGGCAATAGTCAACAATGAGAACAACAAAAACAGACTTCGCAACTTCGGTTTCGTCCCTGTGTTTCGGACCACCTAGTGCGTTGAGGGTAATTGTTTTTCTTTATTTGTCAGGGGTTTTTCTCTGAACGCTACCCTTGTCTTAATCGTCTTCGTTCTTGCTCAGACTTTGAATGTTCTGCATTCTGCATCCTGTGTCCGCGTCAATTCAATTACGTTTTATTTCACGTTCACACTTACGCTGCCGTTGACGGGACACGCATGACGTTGGCGGTAGCTTCACTTTTGACGCACATACATATGTAGCTTAGTACTATGTATTGGATGTATTCACAACTGGGAGAGAATAAAATCATACAGGAAATTCGTATACAAATTGGAGGAAATTGAAATTTGAATTGAAAACATGATTTTTTATAAATTATGATGCTGCTAGTGTGTAATGTGTTATTATAAGGTATACGACGAGTATGTTCTTGTTCCTATTGCTTCATTATGCTTCACAAGGTGACAATGAAAACAAAAGCACATGTGTTAACCCCTTTCTTTGTTTGTGAGCAAAGCACATCGGTTGTATTCGATCAAATATTAGTCACCCTGTTTGCCCTGCCGCCCACACAATTTTCATTTGATGTAGCAGAATAGGCTGGCAACAAGAGCTTGTATTCATATTATTCCAAAACAATGGCAACTCTAATGATGGGGAAAGCACCCAGTCTATGGACAGATGATTTAATCTGCGACTACAAAGGGCAATATAGCATTCAAATTAGATGCTCATTGTCGTACTTTGTTACCAGAGTAGCGACGATGGCAATGAAGGTCCTGAAAGCTTGAAGCATTGTTCTCTCAAACAATGACCAACAAATGATTCTTACAGTCCACTGTACTTTGTACTGTTATCAGTGGATCATAAAGTCTATAAAATATTCTGGATTGTGCTCATACATACACGGGACGTGATTGCTCTTTAGCTGTCAATAATAGAATACGAGTAAGAATATGATTATGATCATCAATCTTCATCCATTACCTCAAACTAAGAAATAATGTCTAATGATAGTTGAACTCTATTGAAATATGTATGTATGTCTAATACAATAAAATTCGCAATCATAAATGTCCTCTAAAATACCATAAACTACTTACCAGATGCTGACCTCGAGTTAAAGTTTTATCATAAAAACATAAATAAACATAATAACATGCGTATATTGTGTTACAAAACCACCAATTGTTTGTTCCGATATTCTCCATTGTCCAGACGATTTTTTAAGGGTCTAAGTGTATTTGAAGAGATGTATGAAAAGCCAGCTTATGCTACGAAAATTAATAGATAGAAAAAGGCACCCAATGTGACGCGGGGATACAAACAATTGCCTTAAATGCAGACTATAGCTGCGAATCTAAAATATGTACAAGAAATTTACATTTTCCAATTGTTAACAAAGCAAAATCAAATGTCATAATTTATTATTTACGTTCGGTAAATTGCGATTGCTTTACTATAAGTTAACATCGAGGCGCAAAGAATTATTGATGTTGTAAATCGAGTTTTCGCCTTATATCTAAAGTACAAACTGTCACGACATGCGTCAGATGCCACAAAATGGAAGAAGAGAGCGTAAGAAGAGAGAGAAGAGGAATTCTCGGCAGAGGTTCCAGTTCTGAATTTATCTACTTTTCTTTTGCCCATAATAACTTAAAATACAATCGACAAGGTCGATGCTGATGTAGACTTAACATTTAATTTTCATGCGTATGAGACTGTCAGAATTATATCACTAAAAATATTTTTCATATCTAAATATAACATTTATGATATACCCGAACGAATAATTTATAAAAAGTTCGAAACTTTTGACAAAATATAAAAAAAAAATTTCTAGAACAAAGGCGCAGCAAACATAAGATATGCGCACTTCTGTCTCCCTCTACTCAACCCAAATACCGTACCATATAAACAGCAACACACGGAGGAACTACCATTCATCATTAATAAAAGCATCACCACGATATTTTCTTGATTTTTTTTTTTTAATCTTTTTAACAATAAATGTGTTTCCAATTATGACTGACTAGGTAGTTTGTTAATATACCCGTTATCAATCAAAAAAAGGTACATATTATAGCTTTGGTATGAATAAACAGCATTTTAGCTCTCCATGTAACGGAGTACATATATGTATATACATACATATTAAGAAATTAGATTGTATTATTCCTCAGGTCATAGGCAGTTCACTTCAATAATTTTGAGCTGTAGTGGATTTTGGGAAATGTGACCAAAGGGATGTTTTATAGACATTGCAATTCACACTTCTCAAACAGCTTAAGTGTCTTATAGTCTTTGAATAATGAGTGTCGAACGTGTTTATTTAGTTTCCAGCTATCTAGTGTTATTAAAACTTTGACTAAGTCAGACAGTAATGAGAATAGTTATAGAATTAGATATGCTTCATAGTAGCTCCTCATAACCTAACCATAGTTAGATGATACAAGTTTGAAGAAGAATAATTTGAAACTGTAGTGATAATTGTTGTAATACATTGTTGGAATTATCGACAGCATCATTATCGTGGTACATAAATTTGGAGTCACTATTAACTATCAAATGTTTAATTAAGGGTGGTTCTCTTTGCTGTATTAATTGTATAGTTCTCTCAAATAAAAGTTCTATCTATCTACAATTTAAGCCAATATTTTTAAGCATTTTGTTGTGTGAATCGAAATTTACTTTAATTATTTTCGACAAATGCAACTTACGAATATTATTGATTTAAGATAAGTGTTAAAACCTTCGAATCTATAGCAAAATGTGGCATTAATAAAATTTTAAATAGATAAAGTCATTAAAGTAATTTTTTTGGGATATTTAGCAAAAATCTAAAACCTTGCGAAAAAAAATGATTTTAGCTCTCTAAATGGTGCATAGGTGGACAGGACTATTTCTTCTCGGCTGTTGACGTTGATCCTGTCTTTTACACTCTATATTTCAATATTATTCAATGTCTTCATACCATTTATACTTTTTTTTTTTAAATTTTAATATCCCAGCGCCAGCATTATGTTTTCTGTAAATTAAATTTACTACTAGATTTAATATAATAAAAATTATATTTTAATGCCATTTAAATGGATAACTGGTATTCGAATATTCTGCAAAAACACACTAGCTGACTCTTTAATAAGATAATGTTGTACTTCCAAAACTGATGTGGTAAGCTGCGTCGAATTCGAATTTAGTATTTTGTGTGTATGTGACATGACATAGTGGGAGTTAAACAAACATATGTACCAAAGTTTGCTTCTGTTGGAGTATCCAACGTATACAATATGATTGCGGCATTGCTGCCATCCGCTTTTGCTTTCGTTTTCATATTCATTCATAAATTAGAATTTTAAAAATAGAACAGTTATTCATGTAGAGAACTGTTGCCGCGACAAGAACTGCAACAGTGTCACGTGATCCCGAACTCTCTATGTTGTGGTTCCGATTCTTTTCCTCATGTCAGGCCAACGTTCCCGACGTTGTTATTTGCTAGGACTGTGTCTGAGTGTCGTCATGGAAACGCAAGGTTAGCTCAGTTTGATTAATATTAGAATTTTTGCGTGCCTATTTTGCATTTCCGGTGTAATTGAACATACTCGCAGAATTCTTTTCTTTCCTTGACCGTCATAATGAATCATATCAATTTAAACACATTTTTAAGTGTTGCCCCTTTATTCGTAATGAAAACGTATTATTATTCCCGCTACCCATAGAGTATTATAAATTTGTGCCGGCAAGAAACACGCATATAAAGGTTGCTTTAAATTTTTGCCATGCCCACTTCCGCCCCCGTAAATTCACAAAAATTGAAGAACAAGCATAATATTGAAGCTATTTTGCCAAATACAATACTAACTCTAGTCTTTATGTTTTCGCGATTTGCGATCAGATAAAAAATGTAGAAGTTATCAACACAAGTCAGAAAGCTACAGTCGAGTGTGCTCGACTGTGAGATACCCACTACCCATTTTGAATAAAAGCAAAATATTGCAGTATTATTCTCAAAATATACCGAAAAATCTACAAAATACAAAAGTGCCACATTAAAAAGTACCATAGACCGCACAATATACCAGATTGTCAGCCAAAGCTACTAAGACCCCTAGTAAGTAGGCGTTTAAATATACCTAAAATAGTCTTAGGTGTGGCTTTACAATGTTTGCTATATTTATTATTTTTTTCGACTTTAGCTTTCTAACTTGTTTTATTTAAAAAAGAGATAGATATTGAGGAACTCCTGACAAACATTTCACCATTCATTATAAACTACTACATATGTACAGCTATGAACTTAGAAATAGCAGTGCGACTAAAGAAAAACTAAATATCGGATTTTTTGCATATTGGTTTTTGTTTTTTTTTGTAAAATGGAACATAGAGAAAGGAAACAACCAAAAACCCCGTTAGATTTGTTCAGTTTTTCTGAAACTTTGATATTTCCACATATGTATATATTTGGCAATTCTATTAAAAATAGTAAACAATACATACAATACCCACGATCAGATAAAATTTTGTAAAAGTTGTTTAAGAAATAATTTTACACATATTACATTTTTTTTTTTCAAATTTTTAATTCATTTTTTCAATTTGATTTATTTGAAGAACATTAAGCTCTCTTACTGCTTTACTATGGAATGGGAAAATAGTATTTATTAAAAAAAGTAATATTTGAAATTACTCCAAACATTTAAATAATATGTTTCTAGTTGAAGTTAAGTTAACTAAAAACTCAAATGTATTTGCAATTCTAATTCCTATGGTAGCCTCAATGGAACCAAGAGTGATGAATTTATAAGTTTCATAACTACATTTTGAAGTTCAAATTAAAAACTTATGTAATTAAATTTGAAATATTGCGATGTCTCGATTTATTTTGAAAGTTGATGAAACCTTTATACAACCATATTTTATTTTAATGTATTATTAATCAATGGCCTTTGAACTATGAACTTCTGATTACATCAAAACCAAACTTATCAAACGCGGCGTAATCGCGGTAACTCGCACTTTGTACACTTATTGGAACAACCCCCTAGGGTAGGAAATATGTAACTGGTAACTGGGGTGTAATGCAGATTTAGAACTTTCATTAGACAATTTTTGGCCCTTCATTAATCAGCTTCGGCCAGCCATTTCTTTTAAGTAAATCTATTAGATAAGCATCACATTAGACAGATTTCAAGCCGATTACCTTAAGCAACCGTATGCAATTTGCGTTGTCATTATCCAACCATTCAACAATTCATTCATGTTTTAGTCCTTTGTTATTCTTTCAATAGGCTGCATTTTTGTAGGGTTCTATTGTATCATAAATATATTTATGCTTACCTTAAACGAGAAAATGATAATTTACATACATATGTTTCAAACAACATTTATAGGAATTAGACGTCTTCGACGCCATTAAATGTATATAAATATGTATGTACATATATTTGGAGTTGTACTCAATTCGATTAAGCAATGTCCGTCTGGACGGTCCACCCGTATGTACGAACATCTTAGATCTTAGGAACCATTAAATATCTTTTAGCATAGAGTCATGTTGGTCGGACTCTTCCATGGTCTTATTTTAGAATTATTATATCTCAAGTGCGTATTTTAAAGTGTGATATTGTTAATTTATTTTGTCCAAATTTCATAAGTATTATAAAGCGAAACCTATATTCAAAAGCTGAGACGATAGTCTAATTGCCATTTTTGTCGATGCTAGATTTAAGTGACTTTAGAGACAAGTGATAATACTTATGTAGATAGAATTTGTTGCCTTTGAAAAACCGCCTATGTTTAAATATTTTTTTCATTGAAGTCCAGAATTTTAATGACAACAAGAGACAACATAAATTACATCGACATCATATTTTTACCTTATTCATTTAAAATATGATTGTTTAAAATTTTAATATGTATTTAAAAAGTTACACCTCAGAAATCTAATACAACATACATATTTATTTCTACCTTGTAATAAATATTCCAAAAACTAATTTTTACACCCGTTACTCATAGGGTAGAAAGATATTAAAACTTTGTGCCCCCAGGAAATGTATGTAAAATACAGAAGGAGGCATGCCCGACCTAACAAAGTAAATATATTCTTGATGAGCATCAACAGCCGAGACGATATAGCATTAGGCATCTGATCTGATATGTATGAACACCTAGATCTCAGAGATTATAAAGGATAGAGCTATAATTTTTTTCGATAGTACTTGCTATGCCGTCATTTTGAAGCTAGAGTCACGATTTTACATACATACACACAATAGATTGAATAATGTACCATAGCTAGTCCTTAAGATTCCTAAAAATTTGATTGCGATTAGATAAATATTGAGAAGTTATTTAAGAAATACTTTTGTAAGGGGAAAAAGATCTACTGACAATTTGGTTTATTTTTTAATTTATGGTATATTCTAAATTTAGTACTATTACAATATACCAAATATAGTCTTTGGTTTATAAATTTTGTATACACTGAACTGTTTTGCGTTTAATTTATTAATTTAATTATTTCTTAATGTAAAAAAAGTTTAGATGGAATTTTATGTTAAGTACTATTTTTAATTTCGCAGGTCTATATAGTACATTAGTAAATAATACGATTGAAAATAAAGACCACAGTCTACAGCTTTAATGTTATGGATACGAGGAGTTGTGATATATAAGGAGAGAATGAGACGAAAGGCTGTATGAAACAAGAATACAAAGCTTATTGTTTAGAGCGTCCATACCGAACATAGTACAAAAGCGATTCAAAAGAAATTTAAGTATGGGACAAAAACGAATTCTGAAAGGGAATTTATTTAGAAGAATAGAACAGAGTAGAATAGAATGCTTACTAAGAGTCCACACATACACTTGCACCAATTCAGAATAGAAGAAAAGCTGAAAGCTGCGAAATAAAAGAAAGGTGGAATAATACAACTTTGTGTTGACACAAAGCAAAAGAAATGCAAAACAAATGTAATGAATAGGAAAAAAAAGACTGTATGAATGTATAGTATTCGCATAGAATAAAAACTTGAAAAAGCCATTCATAAAAATAAATGTAAACTTAGTGGGATTTTATTTATGCCGTCCAAAACTTTAGAAATACAAAACAAGTAACAATCTATGTACTACCTACCACTGATACTTAATAGGAACATAATATTAAGTGTAATTCTTAGAAATAACTGAATATAAGTAAGATTTTGACGTGCTTGCACTTTATTCCACAATTTTTACATCTACTTTGCACATTATACCAATACTACCGATACAATGAAGTATAAATCACAATACAATGAAGAATTGTATTGAAGTATTACAATATATATCACAATTTTTTCAGATTTCAGTCTTAATAATCGTTAACTCAAAAAAATTCTTTTAAAGCTGTTCAAGAAACAAATTTAAAATTTCCAACTGACTTGTCAGTCTTCATCCAGGACGCATTCAATTTATTTTTTTTATCTTCCAGCCGTTAATCCCAGCAGATCTTTGGGTGCCGAAATTGTGTAATACTAGCATTTTAGTCAACAACAAAACTATAGGTATCGAATATATTATTTACTTATTAAAAAAGATACTTCAATTTCTGTTAGAGAAAATTCTTATTTTTCTAAAAAGCCTACCCTTACTTTTGCAAACTATTTGCAGGCGTTTTTAATAACTTCCACAATTTTTATCTGATCGCAACCAAATCATAACAACTATAGTAGTTATTGTATATACCAAAATTCGCAACTCTAGCTTTAAAATTACGCTAGTTATTCGATTTTTTTGATTTGCGGGGGCGGAAGTGGGTGTGGCAAAATTTGAAACAAAAGAACTGCGTGCAAACATAACAAATGCTGTCGAGCTCTATCCCTTATATCTATCTCTTATAGTCTCTGAGATCCAGTGTTTCATACGGACGGACGGACAGACGGACAGACACACAGACGGACATGGCTAGATCGTCTCGGCTGTTGACGATGATCAAGAATATATATACTTTATGGGGTCGGAGATGCCTCCTTCTACCTATTACATTCATTTCCTGCCGGCACAAAGTTATAATACCCTTCTACCCTATAGGTAGCGGGTATAAAAATAATAGGTTTTGATTGAGGAACTTGCTTTTAGTAAAAATCCATATGTGGTGTACTACATTTATTATTATTTATTTACCTGGCTTATCAAGTGTCTTCGAATTAGTTGAAGGTTTCGAATTATTTCAGTAACGGTACTCTCCTTCTCATATGATTTATGAACATGTACTCCAGTTGTTAATGAAAATTGCTCTCTATAAAAAAAAAAATTGATTCAAGCAAATTCAACTTTTCCTATGAGATTTGGTAATTGTAGCTAATTTATTTGTTATGTTTTGGATTTACTATTCGGTATTTGGGTGTATTAATGCGCTTACATAAGTAACAGTTTATTTTTTAAATTGGTCAAACCTAATTTCATTAAAAACACACACATCCCAAAAATGCCAAGAACTTGGAAAACGTACGTTCAAATACCATTCTTGCACAGTGATTTTACTTGCAATATGAATTTTTGTTTAAAATTTTATCGATGGTGTGTAATTTGGTACACTAAACAAAAACTTGATCAATAATTTGGATTTAACCTTTAAAATAATGTATTTTTTTTAAAAGAATCAAATATAAAATGAAAATATAACATTTTTATTTTTTTTCAATTTTTCGGTCTACGATATCGGCACGTCCGCTGGCCTTCCGTTCAACGTTTAGCAAGCTACTCAAAGCACTAGTGTCCTTTGCTCAATTTTCGGAATATGCTTTTAGATTGATGATAAATAATTGAATAGTACGAACGGAAGTGGTGAATAAATTTGAGAGGTAACAAATTACGACCACGTAATGCAAATCTAATTGACCAACTACCGCCAGTTCGAAATTATTATATCAAACCAACAGACTCAACAACTAGGTTATTTTCAGCTTGGAAATTATTTCTCAACGGAAGAAAAAAGTCACTAACGTCATAAATAATTTTAAATACAACGATGGATATTCTTTCGATTCAATAGATACCTGCCGTTGTTCTGCGTTCTTTTTTTTATTGCTATTAGTTTTGTGTATTGAATATATTGGCAAGCTTTAAGATTTAACTCACCGTGTCAGCTTTAGCAATGGACTATTCTGTGATGTGATTACTGGTGATGGTGACGCTTCTTTAGAGTTTTCTAAAATGATTTCTTCATCGACAATCTTATCAAAATTCGGTAAAGCAGTTGAATTTTTGCACGGCATAATTTGTCTCTCCACATCATGTACCAACTCATCAGTCGGTTGATTCCCTTTGTAAATGGAGTTCCATTTCGGTAATTGAACGTCTTGCTGCTTCGAATCTAAATCTGAGTTCAACATTAATGTAGTGCAATGCTTGATATTATCGTTGTTTTGTGACTGTTGACTAATTCCATTTTGTTGTATTGTACCCGGCGTTAATAATGGATCAGTATTTAAGAAAATATTAGATTGCTCCATTGGATAAAAGTTTATTATTTTTAAATTGCCATTAAGTGATTTGTTATTTTTTTTTATATTTACTGATGTTGTTGTCAACAGTTGATTACAACAAGTTATCTGCAAGAAAGAAGGTCATCATAATTATAACTAACATAATTATTAAATAAAAGTGATGATGACGTTGAGTACTTACACGATTATCGTCATCAAAATCCGGCTCATATGTGAGAGAAATTGGACTAACGTTATTGGCTCCAATTTTTATGTCATCTGGTTCACTATCTATTTTACAGGTTGGAATGGCAAGTTCCTTGCCAAAATTCTGGTCTAGTCCAATAATATTATGTTTATCCCCTTGTTCTGCAATCTCGACTTCATCCATTTTGAGAGGGGAGTTATAATTGATGTTGGAACTCACAGTAAAACAAAATGGCTCTATATCATTATCATTATTAATTGTTCTTTAAAAAGTTTGTAGTTCTTAGCAGATGAGAGTGTACTTTCATTGGGATAGCATTGTAGATTACCTGCAGAGGTTGTTTTTAGTTCCTGGAAATTACTTGAATCATCATCAAGTTTATTGAGTGGAGAATGGAAAACAACAATTAAAATTGTTAAAAAAAAGTTATTTATAGATAATATTATTATAGAAAATATTGTATATAAAGACAAGGTGCTATTGTAAATGTTACGTAGTACAATCTGAGATAGGTCAATACAAAAGTATTTTAATTTAATTTTTAAGCAACAATTATAGAAAACCTATTAGATTTATATTTTTCTCACATTTATTCCACCACAAAATGGTAAAATTCTAACAATAATTGAGCTTTCGTGATTTCTAGCGTCAATAATATTTATACCCGCTACCCATGGGGTAGCTTTGCGACTTTTGTAAATTGTTGTAACAGGCAGAAGTCAACGGCCGAGATGTTATAACCATGTATAACCATGTTCGTCTATCTGTCTGTCCGCATGAAACACTGATTTTTAGAGATAGACAGCTCCTCCTAAACATTTCGTTGCGATCAGATAATAATAGTAATAGTATACTATATTAATACTAATAGTATATTAATAAACCAAATATAGCCCTAGGTATATTTTAACATTTTTGAGTATATTAATTTGGTATATTTAAAGAATATTTGAAGAATAATTGCTCTTATTAAAAAGGGGAAGTGGGTAATATCACCGTTGAGCACACTCGAGCTTAGTTTTCTTACTTGTTATGGCTGTGAGTTTTTGATAATTTGCAACCGAGTGTAGCTGTGCTGCTGCAAATAACTACTAAAACTCAACAATACATTTTGGTAATAAAAGATCTTGGTCTTGAATTAAACAATTAAGTAATTCTTGTTGGCAATTAAATCTAAAAGAGGGAAGCTAAAATTTTGAGCTCAATCAAATTTCGCAAGATCTTGAGTGCATTTACTGCCGCCTAGCTTTCCATACATACCACCATAAGAAATGGCTTACGTATGAAATTTAAAAGTTCCAGCCTTATTGAGCAATAAATTTGTAAACTATGTTTCAGACGGTGAATAAAACCGTCCATCATTAATCTGCCATTCGGCACAATCAGCTAGCTTCGCATATGCATATATACATAAACGTTCATAAATATGTATAGGATGACAAGTTTAAAAAAGTCTCTTACTGTCAGCACTTGTCTGAAGATAATTTTTACTTGTTTTCGCTCCGAACTGAAGAATTTATTTATAATGATGACTTCCGCTGCTTCGCAACACATATAAAAATAAAAACGGGATACAAGCTAACACACAAACAATAACAGAACACAATTCGAATATAAGCGCGTACACTTACAAAATGCTTCCTGAAAATGAATGGGTTGTTTTTCAACTTCGATTCATTCATTGTAAAATTCAGTCATACGGTTATCTCAAAGTTGAGAACTCTTGATTGTGCTTTTCATATGTTGGCTACTACATAAGGCAGTGAATGTTGATCTTCTTAATTACCTTCATTTGAATCGTGCTATTTATGGTGTTTATCTTCATAATATACTAAAGCGATCCTAATTAAGAAGTGAACAGCATGAGGCGGATTCGATGTGAAGTATGTATGTATATTTCATTAAATCTACCCAATGTATCTACTATCGAATACTCTTCATTATATTTAATAATGGTGGTTTCCAATCTTGCTCTAATATATAATATAATATGAGGGATCATGAGATTGTATATGTTTTATATATATATATTTATATATATATATATCATTCTGGGTGGAAGTCTCAGAATAACACATGGCGGGCGACAAGGAGCAGGCCACACTTTGCACTTTGGTGTTCATTTCGAGTTGATTTTCATTATGCGCAGCTTCTTGTGTCATTTATCATCTGCTGTCGAAGCAAGTGCATACAATTTGTCTTTAATACTTACAGAAAACCCATGGCGTAGTGTGGGGTTAGGCTTCTAAACGACACGCGCCAGTAGCGAGCCCAAAACTGAAACAAACAAAAATCTAGTAGTATGGCAGGAGGCGATTGAACCACTTTCAAACCTCAAAACTTTCTGAATATTCACTCCCCTTTAGCCTTTGTAGTATTTGAGCATTGCTTTACAATTGCTAGCTCGCCTCAGTATCACCCTTGTCAACCCTTGCTACTTATTACTGCCCTCCAACAGAAAATCTAAGAGTAATACTACATACAAGTATCTGTGTATGTATGAATATGTACAAATGTGGATGGTATAGGCATAAGATATAAGTATATAGTGGTATTAAGGTAAATGAAATAAATATTGTTCTCCTTCTTAGCATCATAAAACCAACATCGGTCAATGGCAAGAACAACCTGCATGTTAAATAAAAAAGAAAACAACAAGAAACACCAATACTGAATTTTCAATTGAACTCCTCACCCATTTCGTCGCGACTTATAAACTGCTACAGGACACAAGCCGAAATCTACACATGCATAGTCGGATCGCCTTTGACTGCCATAGACTCTTAGCATTGTTTACGAGCTCTCGGCAGAAGCCCTTGCTGGCACGTGTTGGCATTAAAAATGAATTTGGATGGATGAAAAACTCAGCGGATGGAGGAAACGGAATAAATTTAATGGGCTCTACTATTTATTTGAAAAGACCGACCACTCGCAATTTACCATGTTGATATATCGCAGCACTCATATTAATTGACAAGTTTCAGAAATATGTCATAAGTATCTAGTAAAATAGTTATACATATGTTTTCTCGTAATTAAATAATGTACAAAAAACACATTAATTTAACCCATGTATTGGGTTTTTCACAGTCGGGAATAGTTTGGCTTTATTTAGAGTTTTACTTCTAACGTTTATAACTATTTGTATATACATATGTTTTATTATTTATTATTTGTATTTAGATACACTTGTAGTACGTTGTGAAATATACATATTTAGTTCAATCATATCAATGATGTATGGTTTACATGTGTCAGAGAATAAGGCAATATCCAATAGCACTTTGCTGTCACTTTTGCTATGCATGGTATTTGCAAATCGTAGTTCAAAGGAGCCCTTTGTATTTATGGTCTCTTGATATTGCTCGGCTTTCTGTATGGCTTTATTTTCAGCGAACTTGTTTAGTCAAAAGGGCACTAACAACAAAAAGAACGACCTGACCATGGACTTACAACATAGCCAGGGCAGTCCCCATTCGTGCATTGGCAATTTAGAACCATCAGCTGGAGCTAAAAAGACATTGACAATAGCTAAAAGTGAACTTTCCTTTAAAGAGATTAGTTTAAAACTATGTACCCAACAGGCTACTTAAAGGGAAGGGAATTGCATGTTTTGTTATGTTTGCACGCAGATCAAGTTTGTTTTAAATTTTTAACACGCCCCCTTCCGCCCCTGCAAATCAAAAAAATCGAATAACAAGCGTAATTTTAAAACTAGAGTTACGAATTTTGGAATATACAATAATAACTATAGTAGTTATAATTCCTACAATTTGTTGGATAGAAATTGTCGAAGTTATTAAAGAAATACTTTTGTATGGGCAAAAACGCCTACTTGGTATATTTTGAATGCGGTGTTATATCGATATACCACATATAACATTTGGTATATTTTAGTAGTCTTGCAGTATATTCGGTATATTTTGAGAAAAATACCGCAAAATATATTGATTTTATTCAATTGATTTTATTCAACTGTAGCTTTCTTACTTGTTTTTAGATATAATGATTGCTTCTTTTATGGATGTCAAATTAAATTAAATTTATAATACTATGGCTACATTTGTCATATAAATTATATAAATTATATATATATAATTTATAAATTATAATTTATAAATTACAAGTTACGATACTTTATTCATTAATCGCTATGTTATAATTTTTATAAATAAATTATAAACATTAAGGTATTATAAAATAACAAGCAACTGCTAAGTCAACATATTTAGAGTCTTCAACTCTAAAATAATAAAAAAGCTAAATGGGCAACACAGATTGCAAGCAGAATCACTCTATATTCCACATTAATAAATAGTTCAGAGTGTATCTTTTATTTATGTTTGTTCATTTTTGAACTACACTTCTTAAAACCGTTTCGTAAATCAATAGTAAGTAAGATTTTCTGAATACCATACTGTTGGTAATGGTATTATTATTGTGATTAGTCATATATGTACATTCTCTCATCAGAGAGATAACAGATAAGTAGCACTTTTATGTTTGCAGGCATATCAAGTTTGTTTTAAATTTTTGCACGCCCACTTTCTCATCCGCAAATTGACAAAAATCGAATAACAAGCGATCAGAAATTGTGGATAATCTGGCTTATTTTGCAATCTTTAATATGTATCGATATATGCTTTTATTAGATTTTGTGGTATACTAATTATTTAAATTTTAAAATTATTATGGCACTGACTAGCATTTGTTCAAAATTGAAAGCCGGTATCTCACAGTCGAGCACACTCGACTATAGCTTTCTTACTTATTTTTGGTTCACAAATAACCAACAGAGTGGTAATGTGAAATCGGAAGCATCATTTGTTGAGGCGATTATTACACTTGTCGCTCCCCATTGAATTTGCAGACCATTGGAAAATCTTCTAGACTGGTAGTTTGAGGCTTATGTCGGCTTATTGTTAGATAAAAGACCTTTCTACAAAGTAATGTTAATATTAATATCATGAAGATGGTGCGACCAATAGTCGGATATTGATTTTTTGTCATACTATAAGTATGTTTAATAATATCTGCGAATGGTTCGACTAATCCTAATCTGCTTTAGGTCAACACAATGGTTGCCAATGTGTTTACAACGTTGTATTCCCGAACACAATAACAGAAATGAACTAGAGTCAAGGTATAATGACAAATGTAGATTATCACCTGCTGTTGGAAAGCTAAAAGCGTTGAAACTATTTCCATAAAGCTTTATAATCATTTCGTTTTGTTTGTAATTAAATATTTTAATTTAGAATTTGGCCACGCCCCAATCGCTTGAATTAAAAAAAAAATATTAAATCAAATGAATATACCAAAAACTACTAAAACGTAAAGATAATATATTTGGTATATGATATGCTACTGCATTTAAAACACACCATAGCGTACATATAGTATATGCCAAATTGTCAATCAAATCAACTAAGATCTAACTGCCGTCACGGTTTTTTCAATATAAAATTATTATACCCGCTACCCAAAGGGTAGAAGGGTATTATAAAATTATTTCTTAAATAGCTTCAAGACTGTCGAAAAAGTATAGTCACATTTTAATTATTAATTATTAATTTGTATTTTAACTTTAATTCTATTTACATATTTTAACAAAACTTAAAATCGATTTAAAAAAAACAAACAGCTGCAAGGAACGTTCAAGGGGCACATCTGCAAGTTGTTGTCTTGAATTACTTGAAATGTGGTCACTTGAGTAATAAATGAATATTATATTCTTCTAAAATTATGTGTTGAAAGCCAGTAGACTGTAACACTCATTCTAACCCTAACTCAAAACACGACCTCGACCACTACTCCACCACATTAAATTATGTTCCCAGTGCGTCGCATTGATGCGCAAAAAAAATCGGATGACACTTTTTATATTGCCGGTCAATTTTATTTTTATTTAACATTGCGCTTAAACTTGACTATTCAGAAGTTCTTTTGGTTTCAACTTAAGAGTCAACTCCCCAGAGCATAAAAACAGAAATTTACATTATGATTAAACGTCCTACAGTTACAGCTGCAGACAACAATATGAATTATGGAATGCGAGAGTTATATTAACACGGTCATTGTAAAATATTTATTTAAATAATAAATATACCATACTTGAAACAAGTATACATTTACATGAACAACATACAAATAAATGTATGCATGAAGAACATACATATAAATGTATACTTGCTTAAATATATATACATTTATATATATAATTAATATAATATAAATCATATAATGTATACAAATTTGTGTACCTTTATTCGCAGAAAAATATTTCACAAGGGTACAAGAGTACACATTTCAGCATATTGACAATGAGATAACATCTGAATCACATCTGCTCACCACACCACGAAGCTCCCAACGAAAACAGATCAAACCAAGCTGTTTCGGATTCTTTGTTTATTTTGCATTTATATAAATATGACATTAAATTGAATTTATATTGTGTAAGAAAGTGTTAAATTTGTGCATCAAAATGGTTAAGAAAGCTACAGTGTGACATAAACGAGATCTGTTTTAAATAATAAGATATTATCTTAATGTAGGATTACAAATATACCAAATGTTCTGTGGTTTGTTTAAATAATTTAATTAGAAAATTGCAATTTTGTTTTGCATGTTTGTCAATTGCTACATGTTTTATTGTATTTGTTTGTTTGATAGGTTCGTCAAAGACTTCGAACTTTAAACAATTGAGAAGATCTGCAAACACTTCAACAATGTATAATACATATATGTATAGCCAAATGCATATACTTGTTTTCCGGTCATGTTCGAAAACAATTTTTATCGTCAGTGTGCCAATATATCAATATGCCAAGACATAATTTAAGTAAAATATAAATCTTAAGAATTGAAAACCCAAAAATTAGATTTTGACTCAATATCAGAAGTATCTTGTAAATTACAGTGGTTTGTTTTATAATAGAAAAAAAATAATGTGTGTTACTACCCTTCCTAATTTTTCTACTGTCAAAAAAATGTTATACGCATACAAGTGTGTATGTAATTAAGTAAACAAACACTTTGTTTGTTAACGTAGCAGTCATTTGGTCATTCTTATAGCAATCATAATATCAAGTTGGAATGCCAAATTAAACAACGGATCTATTGTTCTTTTTGATTTTCATGTTAACACTTAATAATCTCTTATGCCATGACAGACAGATCGAAATCTGGATTGCATTCTATGGTGGGGTGTTTTTTTCCTACCTAAACGACGAAAACAGTTCTAGAGCGTTCTTATAATAATATTAGACAGTGGTTTAAAATAGGCATACATGGAATTTTGGAACTGGGTCTTATTTATCCCTTTAAAGTAGAATTGCTCAAATGGGTCTTAAATGCCCCATAGTAAGTATACGTTTTTGTCCATACAAAAGAATTTCTTGAATAACTTCTATAGTTGTTATCTGATCGCATTCAAATTCTCAGTAATTTTAAATATTATTGTCATTATTGAAAATATGTACCAATCGTGGCTCTAGCTAAAATTATTAGTTAATTACTCGATTTTAGTTAATTTGCGTGGCGGAAGTGGACGTGGAGAAAATTTGAAACAAACTTGATCCGCGTGCAATCATCGAAAAATATTATTGCTCTATCTCTTAAAGTCCCTGAGATCTAGATGTTCAAACGAACAGACAGACGCTTCTTTTCCAGCCGTCACAAAGTTTTTATACCTGGTATAATAATAAATCAACATTGATGAAAATCGAATCTTTTCATAGTTATTATAACTAAAACTGAATAAAAAAAAACATGAAAAGTATTACTGCAGATTCACAGATTTTTCCATAAATATATAAATAGATATGTGTAAAAAATATACCACAAAAATACTAAAATATGTCGCTATGATTGGTATATCGATATTCTACCATATCAAAACTTACCAGATTTTTAGGCAAAGCAACTATAAACCGATTTGAGTAGACTTTTTTGCCATAGAAAAGTATTTCTATAAAAAACTTTGCAATTTTTATCTGATCGCAAACAAATTTTTAGTAATCTTAAAAAATGTAGTTATTAATATATGTACCAATAATTGGCTTTAGCTTTATAATTATACTTGCTATTCTATTTTTTTCAATTTGTGGTAGCGGAGGTGGGCGTGTCAAAAATTTGAAATAAACTTGATCTGCGTACAAGCATATCTCTTATTGACTTTAAGACAAAGTGTTTCATGTGGACGGACGGACAGAAAGACAGACCGACATTGCTATATCGTCTCAGTTGATGGCGCTGATTAAGAATATATATATTTTATGGGGTCGGAGATGACTCGTTTTGCCAGTTACGTACACTTCTGGAGGTACAACGTTATAATACCCTTCCCTTTTGGTAACGGGTAAAAAAACAAAATCGAATACAATAAATAATATCTTGCTAAAGTAGATATCTAAAATCTTAAATAAACATTGTGTGCATCTTTATAGTCGGGCATGGCTGCAAACTAGAATACTTAGCGGGAGCAGTGCTGCGTAGTAGATTCAAATAGAGGCAAAGAAAATTTACAGACACACAGACTAAGATTGAACCGATCGTCTTATTGCCTATGTCTTGCTAGCGTAAAGTGATAAGTACCCTCTGGCCCTTTAGTTCTTAACTTCAACTGATGGCAGCAAAAGTTATTGAGTCTCAGCTTCTGCAAATAAACAGGAAACAACAATGTTGTAGTGGATAGCTTCGATTTCTTGTATTCGTATTCGCATTCACCTGTTGTTATTTTTGAGTATGTTTATTTTTGTGAGGATAGCAACAACCACCACAAGGAATATAACAAAAGTCAGCGATAGCAAAATCAACATCGACACAACTAGTTTTCCGTGTTTCGCATTCGCATTCCGGCGTCATTCGTCTCCCGCTTCCAAACCTATCTCCATTCACTGCCGCTGTCGCAGTTGTAGTCGCAGTTTCAGTCCTTGTCTCTGGACCAGAAACTGAAGTGTCGGCGCCACGTTTCAGATTCGGCTTTATCTATCTACTCTAAAACACGTTTTGGAAGCATTTTCTCAATAGACTGCGAACTCGAATGCACGCAATATTCAAGTTAAAGTATTCACACAGACATATGTTATGTATACACATTGCTTATACATTATGCGTTACGCTTACCAAATTAAGACCCAGTCTAAGCCACTTGCACAGCCGAAAGACCCGACACCTAGGACCAGCCCGATACTTTTTCAAACGCTTTCAAGTAAACGCATACTGGATGTTTTTGACTTTCTTGATTACGTAAGTATATAAGAGACATGTAGTCAATCACGATCGTATTTCGAGTCGCCCATAATCTATGGGAATAATATATATTTATGTAGTATTTAATACTATTTAGACATTATCCAGTTTTTCGTAAATTTTAATTATTTATATAATCTACTATTCTAAAACATGACTATGACAAACAATAATAACTTTATGATTTTTATATTCTTGAACTAAATTGTTCTATATTTTGCGAGGCTTATGATCTACCAAAACAAATACATAAAGTCCACAAAATATATAATATTATAGTCGCTGATATCTAGAACTTAATGTGGACGGATAGAATATAATGGTCGCATCAGTCTCTGATTAACATTAAGATTCGCATAACTTTCTTGATACATTGTCTTCATATTATCTATCCTTCCCATCCTACTTGGAGTAAGCCACATATACAAATACATATACATATACATATACATATACATATACATATACATATACATATACATATACATATACATATACATATACATATACATATACATATACATATACATATACATATACATATACATATACATATACATATACATATACATATACATATACATATACATATACATATACATATACATATACATATACATATACATATACATATACATATACATATACATATACATATACATATACATATACATATACATATACATATACATATACATATACATATACATATACATATACATATACATATACATATACATATACATATACATATACATATACATATACATATACATATACATATACATATACATATACATATACATATACATATACATATACATATACATATACATATACATATACATATACATATACATATACATATACATATACATATACATATACATATACATATACATATACATATACATATACATATACATATACATATACATATCAGGAAAGTTGTTGGAAAACATAAACCCGACGAGCCACGATCGGGATTGCAGAAAAACCAGTCTCTTCACCCTCTCGCCTTCTGCATCACACCACAAAGCTAAAGTCGCAACCAATGCTCATGCCGTCGTTAGAAGCTGGACCTGAACCTGTGAGCTTGAGGCAGTGAAAAGATCTGTGTGCGTGGCATGGCATGTGCACCTGTCGCATTGAATACCTGTGCGCAGCACGTTCTTTGAGAACTCGATGCTAATGCGAGCGAAAAGAACCTTGACAACTGTAAAAATATTTCATATTTTGGTGAACAGGTCCTACGATTTAACAATTTTCTGCTTAGTTATTATCTATATTTAATTCAACAATAATTGGGAGATTGCCCTACCAAAAAGGTAGATTTTTAGATTAAAGATTTGACTTACCTTTTTTAACGGGTGAGAGCATTACATATGAATGTATGTACATATGTACTATATGTATATGTGCATTTATTTTTTTGACTAGATTCTGTAATTTTCTTTTATTGCTACGTAGTTATTTACTTTTATAATTTTTTTCTTAATTTGAATATGGCACTTTATGAAAGATTAATTTGTTTACGTTTACATCTCACCTTTACGCAAGTATGAAATGTGTTGAAAGATATGTACATAATATAATGTACTTGAATATAATCATTTTTCTATCTTGCGATCTTCGAATATTTTGATTATCTCCGCCTCTGCCGATACCACTTCCAGCACTGCCAGAAAACATTTCAGTTTGCTGTGATGTTTAACCTCTCATTGTTTGTTCGGAATTAGTTTTGAGGACTGGAAGAATATGTATAAAAACAGAATACAATGAAGGATGCTTCTTCATCTCGCTCCGAATCGCTTGGTCGTCTTATCTTTGCCACGGTCATAGATGCTTCCTCTCTTCTTATCACTCACAATGTCCCCCTTCGCCACTAGAACAATTGTCTTTTTACATACTTATTTTAGAAAATTATTTCATTACATATGTATATGTAAGCTGGCCTCCACAGACAAAGTCAATTTGAAATAAATTTTTTGTTGCAATTTCATTTAAACAATGCTTGCGTTATTTTTTAATACTCTAAATAACATGAAATGTTAACGACTATAAAGATTTTTAGTTTTGACCGCGCTAAGGAATTCGTAACGAACGAATTGAGAACGACGACGTGATGACAACGATATCTATAACAATTGTATGGGTGACCGACGACTTAGCCCCATCACTACCACCACAGCGTGGCAATGCTCAATTGTCACTGAATTCAATTGGATTCCAATTCCACTTCCACCTTCATTGTCTTGAACAGGTCCACATGGACTGCAGTATTATGCGAGCGAATGCATAAGGAAAGCTCTTCGACTCCAAAACTAATCTAAGAGATACTAAGGAAGCTTTTTCGGTTTCGGATTTTCATACCTATACGTTCCTACCAATGCAACTCTTTACAAGTTTTACTCTTCTGCTAAAGAGAGTGGCACACAAAGAGAAAGACGAAGCGAGAGAAAGAGCGTGCCCTATAAAACGTTTATGAACCGACTGCCAATGACAGCACAGCACATAAGTTAGATGACCAATCGTTGATTGAATAGTTACAAAAGCTTTGCCTATAGAGAGCTTTACCTATAATCACTCTTTTTGTCATTCTGCTCTGATAATACAAGCAGCCAAGTTTACAAATATAAGCGAATAAAGTTAACTTTTCGTAAACTACATGTATTTTCAAAACTCATCATTTAGAACTCTTAATATATTTTAGCAATACATCTGGCTCCTTTTTTAAAAATGTTTGCAGAATATATGTTATAGCAGGATCATACAGCTGTCTATTGTGAGTGAATTGCAGTCGAAATTAATTTGTTAAATAGCGAGCCCCAATGGATTCATGTTCAACATTATGGGCTTCTGTAAACCTACCAAATACTCAATTCTTGTGAGTAGTCCTTTATTAATCCATGAATACATTATTAATACATTAAGACAAAACTAGATTAAACTGGGCAAGATTAGATTGATTAAGATTTCTTTACAAATCGAATAAATAATGTTTGAAATTTATTTAATTTTAGCGCTTTTGTGATATTTCCAACTTAAGCAAGTAAGTACGCATTATCTTAAAAATAACAAATGCGACCAAACAACAAATTGCATAAAACAAAACTGTATTAACACTATAAAAGGCCTGACTTCAACTACAGCTACAGCTAGAGTCATGTGTGCTTGACTGCGAGATACCCGCTACCCGTTATCTGTATAGCTCTAGCTTCAAAATTACGCTTGCTAGTTGCAAACATTATCTGCTTGCAAAGATAACAAATGTTGTCAAAAAAAATACATTTCTATCTCTTATAGTCTCTAAAATCCAGTGGTGTCTTTGAAAACATCATTATGGCACTACCACTAAAAATAAAATACATAGATATGTCAAACAGCGTAAATAGTGGTTTCACTTAAAACAAAATTATTTTCACCCTAAGCCATGACAACAACCGCTCTGTGGTTGATTTCGAATTTCGAACATCGGACGACTTGTGTTGCGAACCGCGTTGAGTTCTGTTCAGTTGCAGTGTTGTCAACGTTTGTTGAGAAAAAAAAAACTGGTTTTGACGAAAATAACGATGCAAAAGAGCTGAAAAACTAGAACAAAGAAGCTATAAAAAATCTGGGTTTCCAATTCAGTTGTATCTAAACCACTAACCACACAATACAAAGATGCGTCAAGTCATACAACCAAAAGGTATCATTAAAAACAGTATTATTGCTACCAGTCGCCATGGTCGAACGCTAAAGTTAAGCGTATATTCTCACAAAAAAATATATAAAAAAATAAATTACGCAACTGTATGAGCCTTAAAACATAAAATGCGATATTGCATATAAGGTTAGTTTTCAATTTAAATAATTTTAAAATAAATTAAATATTAACTTTATATGTATATGTATTGGACTACATAGGCATGACAAATGTTGCCATAATTATGTACTTACCTACGAGTACTTAGTTAAAATTTCAGGAAACGAGAAGTACACGGATAGTAAGGAAGCAGAAGAAATGAAAAAAATTCTAAGTATTTTGTAATGTTAACAAAAGAAGATATGGAATAATAAATGTTTTTATTTCATTTTATTCCCAAATTAATAAAAATGTACATACTATTTGAAAAAGAACATTTAAAAGATTTAGCAATTTTTTTTTTTGGCAATTTTTTATAATTTTTAGCAACTTTTTTTCTCAAATCTGGCAGCACTGCACCGGAGCCTCTTCGGCTCATTTCTAAATTCGAAGTTCTAGCGCAGCGCGCTGGATATGCATGCATTCTCGACCAGGAGTTGAACCCGGACTCACATGTTGAGCCTGCAAACCTTCAGCAGAGCCAACGCAGTCCGTATGCAGGTGCCATTTAACTGCGAACATCTAAGAAACGAGAAATTGTTGTTCTCTTCTTCTTAGAGACTTTCGTCGCGGCAAAACAAAATTGACGTGCGCTAGCTGCTTGTTCACATGCATACACATACCAATATAGGCGAGCTTGTAGATACATACACGCATACATAGAAACGAAACGCTCGTGCTCATCGTTCCGCATTTGATCTGCGACTGAACTGAGTGTGTGACGTACGCTGCGCCGCGCAGCATACATGACGCATCTATGTATTGTATGGTTAGTGGTAGAAGAGTATTATAACTTTGTGCCGGCAGGAAATGTATCTAACAGGTAGAAGGAGGCATCTCCGACCCTATAAAGTATATATATTCTTCATCAGCATCAAAAGCCGACACGATCTAGTCATGTCCGTCTGTCTCTCTGTCCGCCTGTTCGTATAAAACACAGGATCACAGAGACTATAAGAGATAGAGCTCTAATTTTTCGACAGCATTTGTTATGTTTGCAGATCAAGTTTGTATCCAATTTTTGCCACGCCCGCTTCCGCGGTGTATACGATAATATAGTAATTATGATAAAATTTGACTGCGATCAGACACAAATTGTGGAAGTTATTAAAGAAATAATTTTTTATGACCAAAAAT
This sequence comes from Drosophila kohkoa, assembly GCA_019972355.1. Taxonomy (NCBI): domain Eukaryota; kingdom Metazoa; phylum Arthropoda; class Insecta; order Diptera; family Drosophilidae; genus Drosophila; species Drosophila kohkoa. The sequence goes on along the minus strand of BJEL01000084.1, from coordinate 320,467 downwards.
GCCTACTTACTGGGAGTCTTAATAGCTTTGGCTGGCAATCTGGTATATTGTGTCGTCTATGGTATATTTTGAATGTGGTACTATGTTATATACCAAATATATCATTTTGTATACTTTTTAGTATTTTGTAGTGTTTTTGGAATATTTTGGTATATAAAATATTACCGCAATAGTTTGCTTTTATTCAAAATGTGTAGCTGGTATCTCAAAGTCGAGCACACTCGAGTGTAGCTTTCTTACTTGTTGTAATCATTTTTAGGAATCTTATATGTATAGCAACATTTGTCAAGTCTGCGAAAGCCACAACTGCAAGAATAATATTCATTTTCATTTTAGGTAGAAAGCAACGAGTAGACAAACAACTAACGTTGTCGTCTTCAAAGCATTTAACGATAAGGTTTCCTAAATGGTCTACCTGAGCCGACGATGTATGCTAGGCCACAAAAAGACATAGCGCTACTTCTTGCTCCATCGTCGTGACCGGTTAATTCACAAAATCAATTTTGTTTGTTTGCATAAAGTCGCCTCTAGCACTTTAATGCTTTTTGGTCAAAGCATGGCGCGCAAATCAGAAAGTTTTCCTGACATTTTTTAAAACAAAACACACTGAACTTAAGATCAATTCACTTTCCCTTTAGTGACACTACGATAAGAATTGGCTTATCGATATTCTTTGAGGTTGCTTTACAGCACTATACAATCGATTTGTCACTAAAAGTGTTGGCCAGCATCGCCAAAACACCTTCAGTAAATATTGTTCCATACTTTTGAGCATATAGAAAAAAGCAAAATATGCATATACTCTCGATCGGGATTTGAACCCGGACACCACAACATGTTGGGCCTGCAAACTATCAGCAGAGATAATGTAGTCCTTGTGCAGGCGCCATTTAACTGCAAACATCTAGAACACGAGCAATTGTTGTTGTCTTTATCTTCGAGTCTTTTGTCGCTATCTGCTTGTTTGCGAGGCAACTGCACGTTGCAAAACTTCACATCAGTGTTGCGAGGTTTTGAACTCCCGAATAAGCAAGATTTGTGAAAACAATAAGCTAAAATAATCCAAAACCAAAAAAAAATAATGCTGAAAAATAAGCTACACCCAAATAAGAGAAAACATGAAATTTTATTTTGGTTTTATGTGGGTGGCAAAAATCATTGAGAGCTACAGTGGATCACAGCTTATTTCAACCACCACCAACCGACAACTTTGAGTCAGTCTACTGGCCAAACTAAAGGAGGTATTAACTTTATTTAAACGCAGGATTTTAGTTTAATGTTTTAAAATACAAGATATTTTTTCATTTATCCTCTAATTTTTTGTTTACTATATAAAATTATTGAATTTATTGATTACAGTGGATCACAGCTTATTTCAACCACCACCAACCGATAACTTTGAGTCAGTCTACTGGCCAAACTAAAGGAGGTATTAACTTTATTTAAACGCAGGATTTTAGTTTAATCTTTTAATATACAAGATATTTTTTCATTTATCCTCTAATTTTTTGTTTACTTTATAAAATTATTGAAAAACAAAAAAATTCCAAAAAAAAGTACCACAGCTTATTTCAACCAGCAACTTTGCAGCTGTGCGAAGATCAGTTTCCTAGGAAAATAACTGGTCTTTATGTAAAGTATTTTCAATACATAGAAGTTAGATTTTCGACATTTTAAGCTTTAGATCTCGAAATACACGCGTATTTTACAAAATGGGTCCGTGAACCACAATTAAGAAGGAAAATGACGACATATGTTAGCTCCTTTAAAGAATGGATTTTCCCGTCCAAAAATTTATGAAATGCTGCATCTGAGTGTTTCGACTGTGCAAAGCATCATTTCATTGTTTTTTTCACCAAAATTGACCAGTGATATAGAGGAGGAATTGAGTAAAGCGTGCCACCCAGAATCAATTCGAGAGTACTGAGGAGAAGTAACTTTAATGACAGTATGTGGAAATGTAGCATCAAACTGGATGCAAAAACAGTATATATATACATACATATGTTATCGCAACATCTCATCACAAATATATTAAATCAGTATATATTATATATCGAATATCGATTGATGTTTGGCCTTACATGGTCTCACTTTTTCTTAATCTCTCTCTCTCTTTCGTCGTTGACCATCGTACAATAAAGACGTGTCCGCAGTTGCTCAAAAATAAATAAATGTGTTTTTATTTGAAAAACTGAATAAAAGTATATGGAAATATAAGTGATACAACTGAAGGATTTAAGAAAGAGAAGTCGCCGTACTCATCGAAATATTATCTGTGAGGATTGGATTGGATTGACTGGATTTTTAAACAGGTTATGGGCCCAGGCACCCATCAAAGATAAGTACACGTGAATTATAATTCGAAAGATGGAGAAATCTAAAAGAAATATTAAGCCGTTCGACGGCGAAAAATATGCCATCTGGAAGTTTCGTATTAAAGCGCTTTTAAGTGAAAATGACTCAATTAAAGTAATTGACAACAATCGAAGTGAAGAAAATACGGATGAGTGGAAGAAGTTAGAAAAATTGGCCAAAAGTACAATAATTGAATATCTTAGTGATTCTTTTTTAAGTTTTGCCACAGACGAATGTAGTGCTAAAGAAATTTTAAATAATCTAGATTCAATTTATGAACGCAAAAGCTTGGCAACTCAGTTATCAGTTCGAAAACAATTACTTTCATTAAAATTAAAAACTGATATGAATTTGATAAATCATTTTTATATTTTTGACGATTTAATAACCGAACTATCTGCATCTGGTGCAAAATTAGATGATTTGGACAAAATCAGCCATCTTTTGTTTTCTCTTCCTGTCTCGTATGATGGTGTCATTACTGCCATTGAAACACTTGCAGAGAACAATTTGACTTTAGCTTACGTAAAAAACAGATTACTTGATCACGAAATTAAATTAAAGCAGAAATCCAAAGATACAAGTTTAAAAGTTTTGCAAGCTGTGAATAAAGTAAATAATTTTCAAAATAATAATAAACAATTTCAACATAATAATAAACAATCTCAATACAAAAATAATAAGTTTCATGATAAAGCACAGTTCAAATCAAAGTTCAAATTTAACAATAATAAACCAAAATGTTTTCACTGTGGCAAGATAGGGCACATAAGGAAGGATTGCTATAAGTATAAGAGAGAGAAAGAAAATGAGAAAAATAAAGAAAAACAGGCACAATTGGCTCAAGGGCAAAATGAAACAGAACAATCTGGCTTTGCATTTATGCTCAAACGTCACAATAATATTGGTGATAAGCATATTTCTTTCCTATTGGATTCGGGTGCATCTGATCACTTGACCAACAATGAAAATCTACTCTCGAACATTCGCCATCTTGAATTACCTATCAAAATTGCTGTTCCAAAGTCAGACGAATTTATAATTGCAACTAAAAAGGAATCAATGGAATTGTTAACCGATACTTTGACCAACATCACTCTAAACGATGTATTATTTTGTCCGGATGTATCACAAAATCTTATCTCCGTTAAAAAGATGCAAGATGCAGGTTTTACAATTGTATTTCATCCAGGTTTTCTTGTGAGTAAAAATAAAATATATATTATGAACGCACATTTTAATGATAATGTTCCTTCTGTAAGGTTTACAATACCTAAAAAAGCATTTGTATCAAATAAAATAAATTATAACATATGGCATGAGAGGTTAGGGCATATAAGTCTGGGAAAATTTCTTGAAATCAAAAAACATAATTTATTTGAAGATATTAATATACTAACTAATGTTAATCCAGGTAATGATTTATGTGAAGCCTGCATAAGAGGAAAACAAACTAGGCTTCCTTTTGAAAAGTTTAAAAATAAAGATCACATAGATAGGCCATTATTCGTAGTACATTCCGATGTCTGTGGTCCGATAACTCCTCCCACAAAAAATAAAAAGAATTACTATGTTGTTTTTATAGACCAATATACACATTACTGTGTAACATATTTGTTAACCTACAAGTCAGATGTTTTTGCTGTCTTTAGGGATTTTATTCTAAAGAGCGAAGCCCATTTTAATTTGAAAGTAGTTAATTTGTACATAGATAATGGGAGGGAATATTTATCGAATGAAATGCGAGAATTTTGTGTTGAAAAAGGCATAAGCTACCATTTAACAGTTCCACACACACCTCAGCAGAATGGTGTATCCGAAAGGATGATAAGGTCTATAACTGAAAAGGCTCGTGCTTTAGTTATAGGAGCCGACCTACAGAAAAGTTTCTGGGGTGAAGCTGTGTTAACAGCAACGTATTTAATAAACAAAATTCCAAGTAATGCACTTAAAAATTTCTCGAAGACACCATATGAAATGTGGCATAACAAAAAGCCAAGCTTAAAATATTTAAAAGTTTTTGGTTCCACAGTATATGAGGAAGTTTGATGAAAAATCTTGGAAAGGTATACTTGTGGGATATGAACCAAATGGATATAGAGTGTGGTGTGTTGAAAAAGAAATATTTGTAACAGCAAGAGATGTTGTTGTTGATGAAACAAATATGGTAAAGTCTAGAGCTGTGGTTGAGGAGGACATGCATCTTAATAATGAAGATGGTGAAAGTATTCTGTCGAATACTGATAATGAAAATGTCCTCAATAATAATGAGAATTCTGACCAAGCAGATGAACAGCCTAGCGACATAGTAGATTTTGAGAATGCCGATCCAAAAATTTCTGGTGAAAAGTCTTATGAAAAAGGAGACTTGGAATCGCAGATAAATATTAGAAAAAGTGATCGAATAATGAATAAACCAAAAATATCTTATCGAGCTTTAATAAATAATTGTGTGATGAATACTCAGTCTTTAATATATTCTGTACCAAATAAATTTGTCGAGGTTAAATACAATAAAGATAGATTACACTGGGAGAAAGCTATTAAAGAAGAACTGGACTCGCATATGTTAAATAAAACTTGGTCAATTGTACAAAAACCTAAAAATAAAAATAGTGGATTGTAGATGGGTTTTTACAATCAAACAAAATGAATTCGGTGATTTACGCAAGAACCTGTAGCGAGAATATCTAGTTTTAAATTGATTATATCCATAGCAAATCAATATGACCTTTTAGTACATCATATGGATGTAAAGACAGCATTTTTGAATGGAGTATTAAAAGAAGAAATATATATGCAAATACCTGAAGGTCTTAAGGGTAGAGAAAATGAGGTTTGTAGACTACATAAAGCAATTTATGGCCTCAAGCAAGCTGCTCGGTGTTGGTTTGAAATATTCGAGAAAGCATTAACAGAAATAAGCTTTGTTAATTCACCAGTAGATCGTTGTATATATCTTCTTGATAAAGGAGATATATTCTCTAATATATATATTCTTTTATATGTAGCTGACTTAGTGATATCTACTAAAAATAAACAAGTAATGATGGATTTTAAATTATACCTAATGAACAAATTCAAAATGACTGATTTAAATGAAATTAAATTTTTTTTAGGTATTTAAGTTGATAGAAGTGATGGTCAAATTAGTCTTAGTCAATCTGCTTACTTAAAATCAATACTTTTAAAATATAATATTGAAAATTGCAATTGCAAATTGCAACTAAACTCAATCATATTGCTCTTAGCTCAGATGATAAGTGCGATGCCCCATGTCGAAATGTAATTGGATGATTAATGTACATTGTGTTATGTACAAGACCAGATGTAAGTACAGCCGTTAATTTTTTAAGTGTGAAAAGAATAACACAGAACTTTGGCAGTGCCTGAAGAAAGTTTTAAGGTATCTAAAAGGTACAGTTGACTTGAAGTTATCTTTTCAGAAAAAAATCAAATTTTAATGAGTTTTTGGTCGGCTATGTGGATTCTGATTGGGGCGGTAGTGAATCAGATAGAAAAAGTACTACAGGGTACATGTTTAAAATGTTTGATTCTAATGTAATATGTTGGAATACAAGGAAGCAAAATTCTGTAGCAGCATCATCAACAGAAGCAGAATATATGGCCTTATTTGAGGCAGTTAGAGAAGCTAAATGGCTAAATTCATTATTAGTAAGTTTAAAGATAGAAGTAATTAATCCTATTAGATTATATGAAGATAACCAAAGATGTATAAGCATTGCCAATAACCCCTCATGTCATAAACGCTCAAAGCACATAGATATAAAATATCATTTTACAAGAGAACAGGTTGATAAGAACCTAATTGAAATTATTTATATTCCCACAGGTAAACAAATCGCAAATATGCTAACCAAACCATTACCAGCGCAACGTTTTTGTGATCTGCGAAAACAAATGAATTTAATAAACTGAAGATATGAAATGAAATGGATCTCATGGAAATTCGAGAGGCTGTCTCAACATTTAAGTTTTTTTTTTATTATTTTTTTTATATATTTTTATTTTGAATTGAAATTGTTTAACGTAAATTATAATTTTTTATTTAATTCAGTCTGATTGGGTTTTTGTGGGTTTTCCCCAATCCTTGCAACAAATGTTGGACTGGAATTGTACTACTCCCACTATAACATATGCAGACACTTTTCTATTATTACTATTAAGTAAACTATAAAGAATATATATGTATATATATACTATTTTTAAGGAGGTGTGTGGAAATGTAGCATCAAACTGGATGCAAAAACAGTACATATATACATATGTTATCGCAACATCTCATCACAAATATATTAAATCAGTATATATTATATATCGAATATCGATTGATGTTTGGTCTTACATGGTCTCACTTTTTCTTAATCTCTCTCTCTTTCGTCGTTGACCATCGTACAATAAAGACGTGTCCGCAGTTGCTCAAAAATAAATAAATGTGTTTTTATTTGAAAAACTGAATAAAAGTATATGGAAATATTAAGTGATACAACTGAAGGATTTAAGAAAGAGAAGTCGCCGTACTCATCGAAATATTATCTGTGAGGATTGGATTGGATTGACTGGATTTTTCAACACAGTATATGGCGGGAGAAACCGTTTATAAGGCACGCGAATCAAAAGGCTCCTTTGAAATTTGCCAAGAAGCATGTGAGAAAGGTTAAAAACTTTTGGAACTTAATCATATGTGTTTGTTGTCAATAATTTTATATAGTAAACAAAAAATTAGAGGATAAATGAAAAAATATCTTGTATTTTAAAACATTAAACTTAAATTCTGCGTTTACATAAAGTTAATACCTCCTTTAGTTTGGCCAGTATACTGACTTAAAGCTGTCGGTTGGTGGTGGTTGTAATAAGCTGTGATCCACTGTATATTTATGATTAGGCATTTAATTTTCCATTGCAACAGTTTTCAAAGGAAAAAATATCAATCCAAAGGTGATGGATTTAAAATAGGTTTATTTATATGTGATCAATAATCTTATTATTGCCAATTCCTAACATGTGCTTCAAACCTCCAAATGATTAGTGGTAACACTTCAGAAATGAACACATTAGAAATGAAGTCACGATCATATGAAATGCACATAACAATCGGCACAAAAAAAGAACAAGCTACGATATTTTCATGCCATAAAGCGGAATATATTTCTTACAAAATAAACCGCTGATGTCGCAAATACATTTAAAGCTATATGCATTTTAAAATTAGCTATATTTCAAGCTAGAAGCTAGATGCAAATTTTAAAAGTTTTTCCAGTTTCAAATATGCTAGAACTAGCTTATAATAAGCTAAACTGGCAACACTGCTTCACATGCATACACATACCAATATAGGCGAGCATGTAGATACATAGACGCATAAATACAAATCAAAGCACAGCGCAACGAAACACACTTGCGCTCATCGTTCCGCATTTGATCTGCGACTGAACTGAGTGTGTGACGTACGCTGCGCCATGATGCAATCAGCGTTGCCAATTTAGCTAGATCCCCGCTAAATCTGTTGGGTTTCAAAAGCAAAATGCGGGATAAATTGAAAACTAGTGGCAAGCGGAAATTATAGTTATTTTTAAAACAAAACTAAACGGAACTTTAGATTTCTGGTGCCTTCTTGTATTTTTATGTTTTTCGAAGCCACACTTTAATAACTTGCAGTATTTGTGCATTGCAATGGTAAAAACATCGATATGCCAAAATATCTCCACATTTTTATCGATTTTTACTAATTTTATATCATGACCATCTGGGTATTCCACAATTTCCAAAACGATTGTGTGTGACAGTTAATATGCCCAAGATTTATAAACAAAAACCGCGTTGGTTGCAAGAACCCGTGTTTAAGGATTGGTTAACTCTAGATGCAGCCGATGATCAAAAATGCCTTTGAAAATATTAAAAATCCAGCATTAATGCGAAACTTTTTGATTTGGACGCACGTGCCAAGACAAACATCCATAAGTCTTCCTCATTATTGTGCGGGAACAATTTTCAGGATGGCGATGCTATACAGAACAAAGTGCACCAAAAGAGGGCATGATTGACGAAATTCACTACTCAAAAACACTTAATAAATAAATTAAAATAAAATTATTGTTCTACTAACGTACTACCACTAACCATACAATACATATGTAGATGCTCCAGCCACGGTTGCCACTTTTGGTACAAATGTACCAAAACGGGTACATTTTTTATGCGTTGGTACATTGGATCACTATTTTACGTTTTGGTACATTTTTAATATGCCTGTTCTAGTATTTAAATTTTTCATCAAATTTTATGTTCACACATATTATTTGAACAAATGGCTCATTTCCACCATACACAAATTTTGTTTCAGTTAGAAAATAGCACTGGAAATTATCGCATACAGTCGATTTGCGAGGTATCGTGTCAATTGAGAAAATATGTATGTATGGGCCAATGTAAGGTCCATCGCTACGTAAATACTTATATATTGTAAATCATAATTTGTAAGTCACAATTTGTGAAATACAAAAATCTTCGTGAAAAATGTTTAGTACATTTTTTCTCCAAATTTTGGTACAAAACATTTTTTTTGAATGGCAACCGTGGCTCCAGCCCGTACAATTTTTTGTATCATCAAAAACAGTATTATTGCACCCCCAGTCGGGCCGTGCGCTGCGATTCGAACACCGAGCCTCTTCGGCTCATTCGAAAATTCGAAGTTCTAGCGCAGCGCGCCGCGTTGAGTTCAGTCGCAAAACAAATACGGAGCGATGAGCACGGGCGTATTTCGTTGCGCTCTGCTTTCTTTTCAATGTATGCGTGTATGTATCTACATGCTCGCCTATATTAGTATGTGTATGCATGTGAAGTTTTGCAACGTGCAGTTCCCTCGCAAACAAGCAGCTAGCGCACGTCAATTTCGATTTGCCGCGACGAAAGTCTCGAAGAAGAGGACAACAACAATTGCTCGCGTTCTAAATGTTTGCAGTTAAATGGCACTTGCACAAGGACCGCGTTGGCTCTGCTGGTGGTTTGCAAGCTCAACATGTTGTAGGTCCGGGTTCAACTCCCGATCGAGAATATAAGTTAACAAGCATCACTCGCTACTAACTACCCTTGCACGCATGCACAAAGGCACATAGCGACCCTCGCAAAGTTCAACGGTTGTGTGTCACGAGGTTAACGGCTCGTAAACATGTTTTGCTGAGAGAGCGTCGTCAGATTTGTAGCAAGAACCTTTGCCAGTACTTTTCCACTGCATTGCTTAGCTTTAGTTTTAGTTCTTAGTTCTTAGTGTAGTTAGTATTATATTGAACTCGCACAAGCAAAGCTGAAAATACAATTGCTCCGGCCATTTGCCGCCAAGAAGACATCAAGCCTTATCATTGCTTCTGCCAGAAGGCGAGCATATTGGGAGAATAAAATCTTCCCAGCAAACAACAAACAAATTCCAACAACTTCCCCGGCAATTTGGAACTGGCGAGACACTGGAGGATAGTATCTACCAACTCACCCCAGCAACCTGGAACTGGCGAGACACTGGAGGATTCATTTTAATAATTTATATGCATATTTTGTTTTTTTTTTAATGCGATTTAAATTTTTTCATTCCCTTTCAAGTTTACTGACAGAAGTAAGAACTAATCGCGCATTGATTTTTGATGACTTACAATTTTGTAATTTTAAATAATAAAATAAAGTAATTATTTTTGCAAGCAATATTTAAAACTCAATTTAAAAAAGTTTGAACTTTAAAATTTTGTTTTTTACATTTTAAGATAACAATACCATTTCAGAAAATTAGAGAAAATATAAATAATGCAATTATTATTATTATTATAAAGTTCAATCTTTTTTTTTTTAAGATAAATTCATTTTTGTAATTTAGTTTTAATTTTAATTTTCGCTAGAAAATTTTCTAATAAATTAAAATTAAAACTTGTAAAAAATTTAAATATTAATATTAAAAACATATATAATTAATATTTTATTGTAATTGTATTATGTTGTATAAATTGTATTATTACATGATTTACAAACATGTATTTATTAAAACAAAAAAAATTAAACTTATAATAATAATAATTTCTCTAATTTTCTGAAATGTTATTGTTATCTTAAAATGTAAAAAACAAAATTTTAAAGTTCAAACTTTTTTAAATTGTGTTTTAAATATTCCTTGCAAAAATAATTACGACTATATTCTCGATCGGGAGTTGAACCCGGACCCACAACATGTTGAGCTTGCAAACCACCAGCAGAGCCAACGCGGTCCTTGTGCAAGATGCGTCAAGTCATACATCCAAAAGGTATCATTAAAAACAGTATTATTGCAACCCCAGTCGGGCCGAGCGCTGCGATTCGAACAGAGCCTCTTTGGCTCATTCGAAAATTCGAAGTTCTAACGCAGCGCGCAGCGTTCAGTTCAGTCGCAGATCAAATGCGGAGCGATGAGCACGGGCGTATTTCGTTGCGCTCTGCTTTCGTTTCTATGTATGCGTGTATGTATCTACATGCTCGCCTATATTAGTATGTGTATGCATGTGAAGTTTTGCAACGTGCGGTTGCCTCGCAAACAAGCAGCTAGCGCACGCCAATTTTGTTTTGCCGCGACGAAAGTCTTGAAGATGAAGACAACAACAATTGCTCACGTTCTATATGTTTGCAGTTAAATGGCGCCTGCACAAGGACCGCGTTGGCTCTGCTGGTGGTTTGCAAGCTCAACATGTTGTAGGTCCGGGTTCAACTCCCGATCGAGAATATATGCATATTTTGTTTTTTTTTAATGCGATTTAAATTTTTTCATTCCCTTTCAAGTTTACTGATAGAAGTAAAATCTAATTGCGCATTGAGTTTTGATAACCTACAATTTTGTAATTTTAAATAATAAAATAAAGCCGTAATTCTTTTTGCAAGCACTATTTAAAACTCTATTTAAACAAGTTTGAACTTTAAAATTTTGTTTTTTACATTTTAAGATAACAATAACATTTCAGAAAATTAGAGAAAATAAAAATAATACAATTATTAATTATCGCAATAATGTTTTTAATGATACAAAAATTTGTATGGGCTGAAGCATCTATGTATGTATTGTATGATTAGTGGTATTAGTGGTGTTGGGTAAGTGTTGTAAGTCGTCGTTTGGTTGATGTCTGTGCTTGAGCTCATTCACTAGCATGCGCAGTAACGCTGTAGACACTATTTCACTTATTTGAATATTTCTTATTACTTTCGTATAAAATGACATTTACAGATGTGCAATAGAACCCAAAACTAACCAAACTCCAATCGAAAACCAAGTATAAGAGATTTTTGGAGCCGAGATGAAGATGTGTTTCGAAACTCTATTGCTTTCCATAGAGTCATTTTAGTTCGGTAATATTTAACCTGTCTTATATAACAAATGATACTCAGGGGTGTCAAAGAAACCGCTAGCGAAATTAAATTAACAAATTGTAAGGTCTGGATATTTATGTTTCTCTAGCTTTCTTTTTATTAGATTTTTATCGTTTTAAAAACATATCTTTCTATTTTTTTTTTTAATTTTAAAAGTTTATTTACTTATTAAATTAATGAAAAAAATCGACTCAAACACATGAAAAGTGACGAAGAGCAAAAATCCAAAATTCTTTCTGACTCAATCCATTCTTGATAGACAACTAATGTGTGTTGTTGCAATTCTAAAATCTATTGCACTTTATAGGTAAAATATTAGTTCCTAGGAAACGTTCTTTTGCACTGCGGCTCAGCGAAAGTGTAGCAGAAAATAAAAGTTTGGTTCTTAGCGAATATGTGTTGGGACAAATTTTAAAAAGCAGCAGTTTATCTGGAGCTGAAGAACAAAAAATTAAAAAGCAATTATCAAATTTTGTAAGCCGGCTTACAACAAAACATTTTTTCCATTCGAAAATGGCTTGATATGCCTCTGATATTACATAATGTAACGTCATCGACTGATAATGCTAAACCACGGAAGAATTTTTGTGATCTGTGCCCGAAAGTCCAAATCAAACATGTATGTTATTTAGCTAACTTTGTGCAGGAATACACATGTGAACAGTTGTTGGTAGCAGCTTGTACAAGTCGGGAATGAGAACTGCTTTAAAAATAGTGTGTTCATTTAATAATGATGAGAAGTCTGGACAAAACATAAAACAGTCATTGAAGAAGTGCTTGCATTCAATACCTTACTCGCGTTATCGTCAAAAGTTCAATGATTGTGAAATGAGTATCAGCAACTGTTTTCAGTTTGTCTAGTTAGCTTACAAGTGCAGATTGGAGTTAAGATTTTGTGAAAGAATGAGAATGAGACCTTCATCAACTCGATATTGTCGTTCCATTAAGAAATCGACGGAATTAATTCTTTCTGAGACTAAAAGTATACATAAATAGTCAAGTATTAGCAATAAATATTTATATACTATTTTCCGTAAATGTAACATGACACATATGTGGACTTTGTCGCGCAGCACCAAAAAAATAGCAAAATTAGATTTGGTGAAAAGTTATGTAAAGAGCTGTCATAACTTCATGCCTGGATTCGATTTTTTGAATTTGTTTTCACATTTCTAATCGACTTGAAATTAAACAAGTAAGAAAGCTACAGTCGAGAGTGCTCGTCTGTGAGATACCCGCTACCCATTTTAAATAATACCAAGATATTGCGGTAATATTCTCAAAATATACAAAAGTACTAAAAAAAAATTTGACATTCAAGATATACTATAGATTGAAAATATACCATTGTCATCCAAAGCATACATATAAGGGCCCTTGTAAGTATGCGTTTTTGCCTATATAACACAATTTTTTGAATAACTTGGACAATTTTTATGTGATCGCAACCAAATTGTATATATTGTGTAAGTTAACAATACTCAGAATGAGGTTTACGAAAGATGATAGAAAGAAAGGTGAAACATGTAGCTCAGGGCAGTAACTTTGTCAGTTCCCGAGGTAGTAGTGTACGAAACAGTGAAAATTGTGAGTGGAGTGTAATTAGGGTCTAGATACTGTCAAATTCACTGCCAGATTTTCTCAGGTCAGAGGGAGAATATGTATCGTGGCGTCAAGCAGCTGCGTATGAAACATTCAGGACTATGGATGCAGTTTAAGGCATCACCAAGCCGTTTTAGTAATTCGTAATCCAATTTAAAGGGGTTGCGACTTTTGCGTTCCTTTAATACAGTTCTTTGATGCGATCATTAGCCGTATCATGTATTCAGACAAGCGTCCCTTGCACATTCTTGAAAGAGAGTTGTCCACCCTAAGACAAGGCCCAATATCAATAGTGTAGTTTTATTAAGAGGTTGAGAATAAGCTAACGATTATTATTAATAAATCGACTATGACGCATGAACCGTATAGGGCAAATGTTTTGTGGCCTGAAGAAGGACTTCACAGACATATTATTTGCGACTCAACCTAAAGATTTTCCATCGGCACATGCACTGACGCAAGAGTTTGAATCCAATCATGAACGGTATTAGTTTGCGTCGCAATACGCTAAGTGCATTGAGGATAGAGGTTATAGACACACACAACAACAAGGGCATAATGGTCAGAACTGACCAACAAGTTAGGCATAGTGGGAAAGTGGGAAAGAGAGCGAGCGCCTCGCTAAGTCAGCGCAGCTGAACGTGACCCAGTAGAGGAAATGGATGTGGATCAGTTGTCTTCGAAATTTAGGCAGCCTACCAACTTCCAGCAGCAACAACCTACCTACGTAGCCTACAAACACTTACTCAGGGCTCACCTAATCCTCAATTGTCGGGAAGTAGTCGTCAGCAGGAAACTTAGCACAGTATTCCTGTTAGGGGATAGATAGATACAGGAACATCAGAAAGCTACATCAAAGATAGTATACAAATGTTAACTCCAGTCCCTATGCAGTTTTGTTTTAATGTTTAATTCATGGCTGTAATGGCTGTAATAAGAAAAAAATAAGTGCTATTTGAATATCTTTGGTGTAAATAGCCCCTTTTTCCTTCTACCCGGACTGACAATTTTTGATCATATAATTGGACTCGACCTACTATGTAGCACAGGTAGGTGCATACATTGACCTGGAAAGAATGGCTGTGTTGAGGCTCTGCAGTTTCACAGTTGCGCGCATGATAATTTCACAGATATCAGTGACATAGTTGTTTTGACAAATGATGTCTTCCAATTTGAATAGTTTCGCTGACTCGAATAGACTGCTGCCCTTTAACACAAAGGTTGGGGCGTATATCCGAACAGAGAATAATAAGCAAGTTTATTAAAAAATTGACCCATTTCCTATGGGAGCTGCAGATTTCGTATACAAGGAGATCAAAGATTTGCTCAGAAACGGTATTCGACCATCAAGTTCCCCTATAATAAACCTATATGGGTTGTGGGAAAGAAGTGTACCGATGCTTCGGATTCGCCTAATAAAAGACTTGTGGTTGATTTTAGGAAATTAAATTCGAAGACTATTGCCGACATATGTATACCCGATGCCGAGTTTTTCAATGATACTTGTAAACTTGGGAAAATCAAACTATTTCTAAAATGCCGAGATTTTTCAAGACCATTTGACCTCACAACAGACGCTCCCTCTATGGGCATAGGTGCGTTTTATCGCAAAATAAAAGACCGAACTATGATTTCGACAGCGCTAAAGCGACAGCGTCATTACCTATACGAAAAAAATGTTATCAATGTTTGCGGTCTCAGATAAAAACCCGAACTCTAAGATTAAGCGCGCATCACCCAGAGCGGCGCTAAGGTATAAGCCTAGAAAGGAGTACTACGTAGCAGACGCATTTTCGAGTCAAAACATTCATGTTTTACACGACGATGTTATTGAAGCCATTGACAAACCGGTCAACTGCTTCGAAAACCACAACGTTTTAAAAGAAGCAACTACCTCTAGTCACAGGGGAGAAGGCGAAATGCAATAGGCATAAAAGAAAACAAGAGCTTGGAGAGTGCCCAATTCCTTTGCGCGTGGATGGGGTGGTACATATTGATATATTTTCAAAAGACAGATGTCTAAATCTGCAAAAGAAGATAGATGAAGTTATCCTGTTATTTCTGCAGGCAACATTAGAATATAATAGATCGCTTCACTCTGGAACGCACGGAAAACCAATTGAGGTTGCCTATGCGAGTGCTGACTTTGCTCCGGAAATAGTTGGAAAACTAACCAAAGCATAGCAGAACCAGCTGAGTCGAAATAATCACGCTCGGCAGAATAGGGTAAAATCAAACAGACGCTTAGGAGACAAACTTACGTAGAAAACACAGCTGAAAATGATCTGGGAGCCACTATCACTTTACTGGCTTCTATTTCTTTTGCGCATTTCCATATTTTTGATTATTTACTTTCATCAAAGGACACTGTAACTCGGCTACTTGTGTTGGCCAAATTGAATGTAGTATTATAATCTGTAAGACATTCAGTATTTTTTTTTTTTTTTATTTTTTGCTAAAAGTTAAGCAAATAAATATAGCTATATAAGGCTAGTTGCCTTAGTTTTATATTAATATAGTAAGTTATAAGTATAATATAAGTTTAAGCTAATTGATTATTGATAATTTTAACACTGCTGAACACTACGACACGCACGGCTGTTCTGCTTCTCGTACTGCTGTTCTCGACTACTGCTCTCCTTGTGCTGCTGCTCTACTCGTACTGCCGCCTGTTCTCGTACTACTTGTTCCTTCTGTCGACTCCGAATTCTGCTCACGCCGGCTACTCGATACTTTTACGTCGACCAATCGATATCTGCTCACACCGATATATCGATGTCCGTTCACACCGACTCATCGCCCTTTCCGTCTTACATTCGGCCACCCTGATTCAGTCATCAGCCTCTGATGACCAGGCTTCTTCGTTGACCTCAGCATAACGCCATAGCTTCATGTTGTCGACGCTTGTAGCGGTATTAATTGGCCCTTCGTTGTTACCAACTTTGCCCACCTCATATCGCCCGCTACGCTTTATTTTCGTGACCTCATATGGCCCCAGATATTCGCTAGCTAGCTTCCTACCAGCCACGAACTGCGTACGGCGAATGGCAACGAGATCTCCCAGCTTATAGCCATGTTCGTTCTTCCTGTTTTTATCGAACGCTTTTTTGTAGTTATCCTGTGCATGCTGTATTTCATCTTTCGCTTCTTGCCGAGTCTTCTGTCGCTCCTCGTCGAAACTGTTGTACATTTCGTCATCTAGCATCTGTAGAATTCTGCAATCGGCATCATTTCTCATCTTAACGCCAAACATAAGCTCGAATGGTGAGCGCTCCGTAGACTTGTGCGTGGTACCATTGATGACTCGCTGCACCTTTGGTACAAACTTAAACCATTTGTCGGGCTTATCTGCAGACAGCTTAGAGATTATGGCCAAAATTGAGCGATTAACGCGTTCGACTTGGCCGTTTCCTCTTGGGACTCCGGTGGTGCTCCAAATGTGTTCGATTCCATTCTCCTTAACATACGACTCAAATGCAGCTGAAGTAAATGCCGATCCACGATCGCTAATGATTCGGCAAGGATTTCCGAAAACGTCAGACCAATTCCTCAGCTTCTGCAGAACTTCCTCACTGCTCGTAGTTTTAGTTGGATACAACCAGACAAATTTTGTGAAGCCATCCACAATTGCAAAAATGTGTTTATACTGCTTGGTCGTTACATCCATTACTCCCAGATGGTCAACATGTACGGTATACAACGGTTCCGCTCCTTTGTCGATCTTATAAAGAAATCCCTCCTTCTTGCCTAATTTTTTGTTGTATATGATGCATTTGACGCAGTTACTGATGACCTTGGATACCTTTCCCTCCAAATGTGGAATCCAATAGTTTTGTTGTATGGAATGCATAGTCTTCTGGGTACCAAAATGGCCAGCTTTGTGTGCTTCTGTTATGATCTCCTTTTCCATAACTTTTGGGACCACCAGCACATCCGTTCCTTCGACAGCTTTGTACAATAGGCATCCCTTAATTTTGAAGTCTTCATATGGGCGGCTGGACAAGATCTCCAAAATCGCTTTTACCATGGCATCACATTCCTGTGCTTTCTTCAGTCTGGCAGAAATTTCAGTCGAAATGACCATTATTTGGGGTGGGTAGCGACTTAAACAATCGACGTGTTTCAATCGATTTCCAGGCCTATGTTCTACTTCGAAATCGAACTGCTCCATGTACACCACCCATTCTGCCACGTCGCGAGGCACATCCTGCTTCTTAAGGGTTTGCTTGAAGGCGGCGCAGTCGATAATCAACTTGAATGAAATACCCAACAGGTATTGGCGAAACTTTTTAAGCGCCAAATAAACGGCCTTTGCCTCCAGTATATAACTGTGCTTTCTCGACTCGGCTTCTGTAGTCTTCTTACTCCAGTAGCAGACAGGATACAGTTGATCATCGTACCACTGCAGCAATGTGGCACCAAACCCATCTTTCGAGGCATCTGTGTGGAGCTCTGTGCTGGCATCTCTATCATAGATTCTCAATACTGGCTCCGAGGTTAGTGCGTCTTTCAACCTTTCCAGCGACTGTAACTCAGCAGATCCCATTCGGAAACTCTCATCCTTCCGTAAAAGATCTGTTAACGGCTTTGCTATCTGCGAATATCCTCGTATGAACTTCCGAAAAAATCCAGTGAGACCCAAGAAAGACTGCAGGGCTTTAATATTCTGTGGTGCTGGAAATTTTCCGATAGCTTTCGTCTTCTCTATTCCTGGCTTGATTTTCCCGTCTTCAATTATATGGCCGAGAAAATGGATTTTCGTCTGGAGAAAATGACACTTTTTCCATTTAATTTTCAGCCCAAACTCTGCTGACTTGCTAAACACGCGCTCCATTTTCCTCAGGCATTCGTCTGCTGTGACTGCATGTATGATTATGTCATCCATATAAAGATCTAAAACATCTTCGTTTATCAGCTTTACGAAATCCAAATGGTGCTTGGTTGAACTCGAAAAAGCCTTCCTTCGTAATAAAAGCTGTGAACCTCTTGCTGTTTTCTTCCACCGGCACGTGGAAAAAGCCATTTTCCAAATCCATAACGGTGAAAAACTTGGCCTTCTGCAGTTTCTCCAACACGTCGTCAATCACCGGTACTGGGAAGCAGTCTTTGAGAACCATTTTGTTTAACTGGCGATAGTCGACACAAATGCGGTTGCTTCCATCCTTCTTTTTGACAACAACTAGGCGGCTAGCAAAATTAGATGTGGACTGCCGAATTACGCCTGTATCCAGCCACTCGTTAATTTGGTGTTTTACCGCTTCAGCCTCGCCAACAGCAATTCGACTTGGTGCCTGCCGAAAGGGCATAATGTTGGCATCCGGCACAATCTTGAGTTGAATTGGGCACTCAGCTGTTTTCTTCATCGCATTGAAATTGCCAATCATTGTTTCCACTGCTCCTTTATATTGCGGAGAGGTATCAATATCAGTGTTGGTTTCTAAAATATTGAGAATACTTAACTGATTTGATTCTACATTTTCCTCCCCAGCAGGGGAAGAAAACTCGTAGCCGGCTGCTGTCATCTGCACTCGAAATTTTGCCACGAAGTCGTATCCCAGTAAAGCATCACAGGCGATGGCATCTTGCGGAACAACTAGGAACCTGTGTGTCAGCTGCATTTCGTCGATCTTCACCTCTGCATTGAATTGACCCAGAGGGCGAGTCATACCTCTTCCAAGACCTCGTAGTGTTGAAACGCTCTGCTGTAATTTGACGCCACTCATTTTATTGACCACTGCCTCTTTAATTATTGAGACGTCAGCTCCAGTATCCACTAGTGCCTCTACCACAACGTCAGCGATTCGCAGCTTTTTTAGTCGACGATCCTCGTAAACAACTTTCATGTTAGGTGCAGCCTTGCAGTTTCTTGACATGTGCCCGTTTTCGTTGCACCGAAAACACTTAACCTCACTCTGGCAATCTTTTCGAAGGTGATCGTTTGCGCCACAATTAAAACAATGCTGCTTCTTTTCGATTTTAGGCTGTGCGCTGTATTTGTTTTTGCTTGGCTGATTTTGTCGTTTCTCTTCTTTCTCATTCGTTTGGTTACTCTCATAGACTTCATACTTTTCTCTCAATTCTTTAAATGATGAACATCCGTACAAAGTGAATTTAAAGTCGCTTTTGAGATTCAAACCATCCACAACGTATTTTATCACTGATTGTATGTCTATAACTCCACGCGCAGCAATACATTTCATTTGCAGCAGGTAATCGTGAAAACTTTCGTCTTTGTGTTTCACACGCTCAGCTAATTTCCTATTAATTTCGGCGCTTGACACATTTCTTTTAGCAAATTCTTCAATCAACTTTGTTCGCAATGTATTATATTCGAACACTGCAGTTGACTCCAGAAATAGTGCCGCTGTACGAGTCATCTTGGCGTGCGCTTGGACATATTTCTGCTTATCACTGAGTCCGTATGCGTCTGCGTTCAACTCAAAGTTTTGAAACCATGCCACCACTTGCATACTATTTCCATCAAACTCGGGTATAATTTTTGCAAAATTTTCCACTACCAGCTTTCCTTCATCTTTTTGTATTTCGTCAGCTCGGATTTTCAAGGTTAACAGATGTACTAGCTGCTGCAGCATTTCATTATTTTCGGTTATTTTACTCATTTCTGCTTGTGTGGTTTTGCTCTCTTTCTTCTCAGCTTCATTCTCCATCATCTTTACGCTTTTTCCAGCTTCTTTTTCTTATGCTATCCTCTGGCGCGATCGCAGCGAGTATTGTTGTCTCGCTTGCACTACTGGCGGCTTCTTGGTTTGCTCTGTTTTTTTCGAATTTGTTCGACTCATATACACACAACAGCTCGACTACTGCTCTCCTTGTGCTGCTGCTCTACTCGTACTGCCGCCTGTTCTCGTACTACTTGTTCCTTCTGTCGACTCCGATTTCTGCTCACGCCGGCTACTCGATACTTTTACGTCGACCAATCGATATCTGCTCACACCGATATATCGATGTCCGTTCACACCGACTCATCGCCCTTTCCGTCTTACAGCTATTTTTGGAAAAATGCAACGCAGTTAGAACTTCTTTTGCGGTATTTTTTCAAAATATACCAAAATACAAAAATACTACAAATACACCAAATGGTATTTTTGTTATACCAAATAGTACTAAATTCAAAATATACCATAGACGGCATAATATACCAGATTGTCGACCAAAGCAACTAAAACTCATAGTAAGTAGGCGTTTTCGCCATGCAAAAGTATTTCTTTAATAACATCCACAATTTTTATCCGATCGCAACCAAATTTTCAGAAATCACAATTACTATAAATATTATTGTACATACCAAAATTCGAGCTCTAAAGTTACGCTTGTTATTCGATTTTTTTTGATTTGCGGGGGTGGAAGTGGGCGTGGCAAAAATTTGAAACAAACTTGATCTGCGTGCAAACATAACAAATGCTGTCGAAAAAAAATTATAGCTATCTCTTATAGTCTCTGAGATCCAGTGTTTCACACGGACATACACACATACGGACATGGCTATATCGTCTCGGCTATTGATGCTGATCAAGAATATATATACTTTATAAGGTCGGAGATGCCTCCTTCTGCCTGTTACATACATTTCCTGCACAAAGTTATAATACCCTTGTACCCTATGGGTAGCGGGTATAATAACAACAAATACAAAATAGCAAGCGATTCGTCTTCAAAAACAGTACTGCACACTTGAAGCTGATTACTTGCGTTTCGTCTTCATCTTCGTCGCACCGCGCAGTATGTTTGCGGGCGAGCGAATTCATATGAATTGTTCTGCACTGTTTTTGTCTTCAGCTTCGTCTTCATCTTCATCTTCGTCCCAGCGCGCACTATGTTTGCAGCCTTAGAGCACTCGAACATCAACATCGAGAATTGGAATAGTGTCCTGGTCTTCTTGTCTGTCCCAAGTTGACCTTTTCTGTCTGGGAACAATCGATTCAAAACAAGAGCGAAATTCCAACGGGTTGACATGAACGTTTTCCTTCTAGAGCGGTGAATTATTTCGCACGAGTTCATGTCTTGTCCTAGTGTACAAGTGCGCACAGCTGCTTTACGTGCCAGGGTCGTCATCATACAATCTTGCATAAATTCAACCCAACGCCGACAGTCAATAATCCCACTCCAACTATCATACAGTCCACGCCTTCCTCGTCAGCTGCAATCGTTTCTGGGAATTAACACACAAGGTGTTCTGCTGAGTACAGCTGTTATTAACATCTGCCATTACGGCGTTCGGTATACAGCTCGGGCTCTGATCGATTCTGGATCAAAAGCCACCTTCTTTTCAGAAAGTTTGTTCATGCGCTTGAGGATGCCGTTCAAGCCCACGTCTCCGATTCGGCCAGATTCGCAGATTGAGGCGTCGGCGTTCGTCCTGTCCAACAAACAATCCTCGATAATCTGTCAAGCATCTGGATGCATCTGACCGACCCCAAGTTTTATGGGAATTAGGAGATTGATGTGATCTTAGGCGGCTCTCGTCGAAACGTTTGCTCGACCCTAAGTCCATCTCGTCCTTTTCGACTCGACGCTCCTTCGATCGAACTTTTTACGATCAATCCAGTGACATGACTTCCCTCTACATCTATTTCAGATTTTTCGGCTCGACTGCCCGTTGAAGAAACTTCTACGAATGATCCTGTGACGGGACCCCTGTCTGAACCTCTTTCGACTCGACTGCCCATCGGACGAATCTCAACGATTGATCCTGTGACAGGACCCAACCCTGAACGTCGCCCTGAACGATTGTCCGTCAAACGAACCCCTACGATTTGTCCTGCAATAAAACTCCATTCCAAACCTTTTTCGACTCGACTGTCTATCGAACAAACCTCTACGATTGGTTCTGTAACAGGACCCCACTTAAAGTCTATTTCGAACGCTTCGGCTGGATTGTTCGTCGAACGAACCGCAAAAATGAACCTTTCTCGAAATTTGAGAAAGTGGAGCACCTTCCGATAAATCCGTCGCGAGAATCAAACATTGATGAAATTTTTACCAAATCGACCGTTCGTTGCATTTAACGCCTCCTGCCTAACCTCACACGGGAAGAGTCTAGACGGTCTTCATTGTCCTCCTCGATGCTCGTTTTCTTTCTTTTTTGTTCGTTATTTTAACTCATCTCCGAGAGTTGCCACCCCTATCGGACCTTCCCCTGGACCGGTGGCACTGGTCACTCGTAGGGGGGTTCTCGTGCCTCGCCGGGATACACACAGACGTGTTCTGCTATCGGGTGTGCCGCGGTAGGCGGCTCCGGGCAGTACTTGTTAATAAGTACTGTCCCGCGTACTAAGCGGTGGATCGCTACCTTCCGAGGAGCGCAACCCACGACATCCCATGGCAAGGATTCCGTAGCCGGCATCCGCCGGCCCTTTGACCAACGCACCAGGCCCAAGCCTAGCGCCGCCATGACGTTGGCGGCACTTCTCCAATGCAAGGGAGTTAGCAAGATTCGGGAAAGACGGCCTTCGAAGCGCAAGTGCTTTTGGATTCTCCATCACTTGCGTGGGCGCTAAAAGAGTCTGCACGACGACGTTTCCCTCGAAGATGTCACGGAACAACCTCGTGGTGGCTGACAGACTGGCTCCACTCGGTATCTGCGGTCTAGGGGGCAGAGAGTCCGTGTAACCTCCCGAGTCAAGGCGGTCTCCTCATGGCGCGCAATTCCACCCTGGGGTGGATTCTATCGGCTACTTGCGCCTGATTTTACTTGCAATCCCAATATTGCAAGGGTCGGACAAAGTTGAGACGAGGGCATTGTAATGTGCAATGGCACACTCTCCGCTCCGCCGATTGAAAAGGACTCAATGCTTTTCGCTCACTCACAATGAGCTCACACACAAGAAACAACTCAAGTTCCAGTGCTCTCAGCTTCTCTCTCCCATAAATCTCCACCGCAGAGCCGAACTTTGCAAAGGGTTTCGACCTTGTAAAAAGGGTTTATACCTTGTAAAAGGCGGTCACTAAACATTCTGTGCGAATTCTGTTTCTTAGAAAACCGATGTATTTTTATATAAAATAATAACTTGAGTGTTTTTTAAATTCATTGTACGGGAAAAGGGAACTTTTGGAACTTTGCGCCAACAATAATTGGCATTCTCACTTATGTTAGGGTAAAAAGTATTTCAACTTTTTGCAAATATATGTAACCAAAATTCGCGATTGATTTGCGGAGGCGGAAGTGGGCTTGTAAAAAATTTGAAACAAACTTGATACATACAGACGGAAGGAGAGACAGACATTTCAGAGACTATAAAAGATAGAGATATAATTTTCTTGACAGCACTTCTTACGTTTGTGTGTTTTAAATTTTTTACACGCCCACTACCGCCCTAACAAATTGAAAAACTCAAATAAAAAGCGGAATTTTATAGTTAGAGTTTTGGTATGAACAATAATAACTATAGTCGATCAGATGAGTAGAAATACTGTTATACCTACATTCTTACTAGATGGTCTTAGGTAGATTTTAAAATGAATACCGCAATAATTTTTTTTATTCAAAATGGGTATCGGATATCTCACATTCAACTTTAGCTTTCTTACATGTTTTATTTTACATTTATTATTATTAAAACAAACATAAAAAATTAGAAATACAATTAGGGTCGATAACAGAACTTTATTTACTAGTGTAATAGTACTAATAGTACTAATAGTACTAATAGTATATAAACTATGGTTGGTGGCATGCCAACATGTTACATTTAATTTAAATACACAGATTCCATATTATTTGAATTACAATTTGTTAGGTAACAGTTCGGTTGGCGGCGGGAGTGTTGCTAATGATTTTGATTGTGCTCTGGAGGCTTCGATGCTAGCTCGATGCGCCGCAGCTGCCATATATGTACCATAATATCTGCTCAATATGTGTGGATCGACAACATGATGGCATGATGGCATTCCCAGAGGAGTTGATAGGTGATGTGAAATCGATGTAGGGACGGATGCAGAGCCAGCAGTTGAAACGGTAATGCATTCTTCAAGTGAATTCGAGTCATTTTGGCTACTGCTAGCTATTGAGCTTCTACCACCACCTAACGTTGGCGAAATAGAGGTTGCAAAATTGTGAGGCTCTGGTTCTAGATCATCTGCATCAAAAAGTGGTGATCGTCTAGCATCACTAATATCGGAGTTATTGTCATCTGGAACCGAAAGCATTTCTATAGCTTCATGACTGCTTAAATGATGACCATTAGGGTGCATTAATACATTTTGTACTTCGCCTTGATCTTTATCTCGATTGCCATCACATTCGCCGTCACCATCAACATCAATATCAGCATCGATATCGGCATCCAAGGACAGATTGGGCTTGCCACTTGAGTTTGATGGTTGTTCCATCATCAATTCTTGATGATGATGATGAATCGTTTGTTGATTTTGCACCTGCAACTTAGTTATGACAGTGTGCTGCGTTTGTGTTGTCGATGCTCTCTCCCGCTCATCCTTAACAATATCAACAATTTGCACATCGGGTGCGAGCAAAGAGGCAACATCAAACTGACGCTTGCGTTGTGTTTGGGAATACAAATTTGCAATTGTTGTTGTCGTCGTCGAGTTTATATAGGCTATATGCTGATGTTGTTGTTGCTGTTTCTGCTGTTGATATGAAATGGGATCCAACGTAGAGAATATATTTGAATCGGGATGTTGCTGAATGTGTATTTGTTGTCGCTGCAGAGCTGTAGTCGTTGTGGTGTACTGTGGATGACTATTGCGTCCAAAGAACTGGCCAATGTAGTGCTGATTATATGGATAGTTAAGGGCTGCCAGCTGCAAAGATGCTTGCGCTGTACCTAGTGGAGGTGGAGCAGTTAAATCCAATGGAGGTGGACTTGGAGAATCCGTGCTAGTATCGTCAACAGATAGCCCCATATGCTTGCGAACTTTACGCTGAGCTTTACGACGCCGAAAGTCACCTTTGCGAAAGTCGTCCATGTTAGCTGGGTGGATGGCCCAGTAGTGACCTTTACCGTTCGCACTGCGTCCAGATTTAATGAAGCAATCGTTCAGAGATAAGTTATGGCGTATGGAATTGCGCCAACCAGGTCCGCGAGTTCGAAAATATGGATAGTTATCCAAAATGTATTGATAAATATCCGAAAGAACAAGCTTAATATCTGTAGAGCTTAAAATTGCCATGGCAATTAACCCAATGTAACTGTGTTGTGGTTTCGGTTCCTCGGGTTGAAATATTCGCTGCGACTGTGGGAACAGCGAGATTGTTGAAAGCGTTGCCAATCTTTGCCCACAGTGCAGTGCAGGCGTATATGTATGCAACCAAGGTGGCATTGTTGTCGTCGAATTTACTCCTAAACTTGCCCCACTACCTGTCGTTGTTCCAGAGCCATATTGAGGGCAACGCAAACGCTCAAGGTTAAGAGCATAATTGTAAAGTTGTAGGCGGTATTGCTCTAGTGCAGTCGGATGTGAGTGCAATTGTCTTGGCGCTAAAGTCAGTGCTGAAGACGTTGAGTTCGAATCACATCCAGAAACGCCTGAAGAAATTACATCAGATAACAAATGTAGCTTGCTATGTTGTTGGCCAGGCGAAGATGCCTGTGATGATACAGCTAGGCCTGTGTTGGCCATCTGCAATTCGTGTTTGGTTTTTTCGGCAATATAGGATTCTATATGAAGCTCACTCGTAGTTATTTAAATTTAAAATAATATCTGAAAAGAAAAAAAGAAAACTTGAGTTCAACAAATCAATTATTGTATTGTATTTATGGGGATCAGGATTACTCGTTACGTTACCAGATTGCTTGCAGGTCTAAGTTTTGGCCAGTTTATTGTAAATTTAAAATAGTTCTTTTGGAATATGCGCTTTTTTAAAAGATGGCAATTTTACTCTGCCTTAAAAAATTAGCATGTGATTAAATCAATTGCCGATTATCTATAAAAGTTTATTCGCTGCCTTTTATATGGCATTCAAACCAGAATTTAAATATTCTTTATGAAGCATTAGACTGCATTGTAATTCAAAATTGGCGTCTTACTTAATTATTTACATATCATAGACCCAGCAAATATTGCATCCAATGAAAATTTGGTATGCTGGCTCAGAGAATAAACTATTATTATTTGTAAATAAACTATTATTATTTATATACATACGTGTAATATTGGTAGTAAATATACAAAAAACCGATGAAAGCCTGACACTGGGATACCCGATAAAAAATTTCAATTATTCGAGTCCAAATTAAATAAATATAAACTATTTAGCATAAACTATTAATACACCGTTTAAAAAGTAAAAGATAGCCACGATTCTTACTAAACTCGCTTATGAACACGTCGAAGATAAAATGGAACTGATAGAAGTCGCTGGGAAAACTTTCTAGCTTTTTGGATTGTACTTTTTGGTGCCATTTAGAACTTTAACTGTTGTGGGAAGATATACTTATAACAGTATTACCGCAGCCAATAATCACTGTTCACTGGACTTCAAAGCATCTGAGTCGTAGTCTTGGCACACTTGCTTGATTTATTTATACAAGATCATTTACCTGCCCAGGACAGGCAAATGCAGTCATGTGAGTCCCAGCGAAATCAGGCCAATCAGCCAAGCGTCTTTCCTGCTTAAAACTTTGGAGAATCCACTGAACCTGCACTTGTGAGGGGTCCATCTAGACTGCCGGCTCTTGAAGTCTCCATTGAAACGGCCACTTTAAAGAATATGCCTGGTGGCTTTTCTTGACATTTCAGGCGGCTCAACCTTTACAAAGGTAGTGCGAGGTGGCTCACCCTAGGGGTTCTCTCGTTCCTACTTTGGAATGATTAGTTGCACCTGGGGCCTCTCAAAAGAACACACATATCCATCATATAAAGAACACAGCGTCTAGCGTTACTATTTATTTCAGTCGCTATAAGGACATCGCCAACTAATTCTCTCGGAGAGATTGTTGGTATCCAATTTTTTAACATACTCGCGCAAACCATAGCCACAGAATCGGCTCAAAGTATTTGCCGCCACAGGCAATCTGAGCCTAATCTGAGACTAGTATAGGCACGGATTATACTATCCCCTCACATGTACTGACTATCTTAATACGGTATATAACATATGTATCCGGGCTGTTTGGAGGAAGGTCTCTGCTTTCCTGAAGCCCTCAACATCTTCACCGATAGTTCAATTATGGCTGAAGAAGTGGTTGTGGCTGTCTGCTGACATCGCAGATGCCCTTGCCAGGGGTTTTATATTAGTAACGTGCACAATGTTCTGATATTCCATGTCGGTACAGCTGGGTATCACTAACCACGACCAGTTTAAACAAGTAAGAAAGTTACAGTCGAGTGTGCTCGACTGTGAGGTACCCGCTACCCATTTTAAATAAAAGCAAAACATTGCGGCATTTTTTCAAATATACCAAAAATGCAAATATACTAAAAATATACCAAATGATATATTTCTTATATAGATATTGTACCACATTCAAAATAT
This sequence comes from Drosophila kohkoa, assembly GCA_019972355.1. Taxonomy (NCBI): domain Eukaryota; kingdom Metazoa; phylum Arthropoda; class Insecta; order Diptera; family Drosophilidae; genus Drosophila; species Drosophila kohkoa. Next base: position 292,659 of record BJEL01000084.1, on the reverse strand, counting down.
ACCATAGACGGCACAATATACGAGATTGTCAGCCAAAGCAACTAAGACCCCTAGTAGGTAGGCGTTTTTGCCCATACAAAAGTATTTATTTAATAACTTCCACAATTTTCATCCTATGGTATAAAAATGGAAACAGACTGGAGTCAAACAATTACTCTAACATCTTCTCTGTAAATGTCCAGCATATCTCGACTGCGGGTGAAATACCTAGAATAACTGTGTCTTTATGATCCTCGGGACGTTTTGGTCCCCCCAAGGATTGCGATGACTTTTGCCAAAAATGTATCCATATTGGGCGATTTCTTAAACGAAGCTACCCGTCACCGGTATAGCTACGACCTCCATTGTCTTTCCATTGTTTTTCCCTCTAGGGGCCGGCTTAACCTACCTACTTAGCTAGGACAATTATTCAGAATAAGGATGCTGCGAAGAATCTTACATGGTGCACGGACAAGGTTGATCAGCTTCAATAGAATAGACTATAAAACTCGACAACAACACTTCTAATGATTCACAATTTATTTGTTAATTTTTAAAAATACATGAGAAAATATTTTTTGTTATGCTGGTTCGATAACTAACGAAATTACAAGGTATATGTATATGTAAGTAAACGATTTAAGTAATTCGCAAGTTATAAGTATTAAGTAGTTGAAGATTTTTGAAAATTGTGTGATATCTAAAACTGGAAAAAGAAATGTGATCTTTGTAATCAATAGACGAAGATATACACCGTATAGGTATCGACTGGGCTTATTTATGATTATAGGGTCAGAGATATCTTCGGCCTATTACATACATTTTTTAAATGCTCAAATCCATTAAACACATAAGCATATATGTATATATTTAGATGAGATGTTTACCTAAACACGATAAGGATTTACACATTATCTATGTGAGCCCTATAGTTTTTACACTACAATAAATACTCATCGAAGGCGAACAACCAAATTTATACTTTTCATACCAGTGCATATGTACATACATATGTATATCAATGCATCGCTTAAATCGATACCGAAAATAATTCGGAAAACATCGGGTATTACCCGCCACCCATATAGCGGTGCGGGTTGTTGTACGATTGAATAATTTCTTATATACTTTGTACTCTATGGTATATTTTGAATATAATAGTACATCGATATACAAAATACTGCTTTCTGCACAATTTTCTATTTGTTAGACTTCTTTTAAATTTATAGTTTTGAAATTTTGTAAATGACAATGTGCTTTGGTTGATAATCTAGTATATTTTTAACTTTAAGGTATATTTTAAAAGCAAAAGTATATCGATATACCAAATATATGCTTCGGTATATATAGTACAGCTTAAGAATTATACCGTAATATTTTCATTTATTTAAAACAAGTAAGAAAGTTACAGTCGAGTGTGCTCGACTGTGAGATACCCGCTACCCATTTTTAATAAAGGCAAAATATTGCGGTATCATTTTCAAAATATACCGAAAATACTAACAAAAAATACTAAAAATATACCAAATGGTATATGTGGTATATCGATATAGTACCGCATTCAAAATAAACCATAGGCGGCTCAATATACCAGATTATCAGCCAAAGCAACTAAGACCCCTAGTAAGTAGGCGTTTTTGCCCATACAAAAGTATTTCTTCAAAAATTTGAAACAAACTTGATCTGCGTGCAAATATAACAAATGCTGTCGAAAAAAAATTATAGCTCTATCTCTTATAGTCTCTGAGATCCAGTGTTTCATACGGACAGACGGACAGACACACAGACGGACAGACGGACATGGCTATATCGTCTCGGCTGTTGACGCTGATCAAGAATATATATACTTTATAGGGTCGGAGATGCCTCCTTCTACCTGTTACATACATTTCCTGCCGGCACAAAGTTATAATACCCTTCTACCCTATGGGTAGCGGGTATAAAAACCCTAGTGAATACCTCACTGAAGCATTCTTACATAATTTTATAAAAATTCAGACCCACAACCTGTAGAGCAACAAATATTTACTTTTAGAAATGATTTCATTTGAATTACTTAGCAATAAATGTAAATATGCTGCTAACCATACATCTTAAGCGAGCTATTTAAATTAAAATGAAATAAAATATTACTGTCACTTGTAAAACCCACACTCAAACTTCACCTTAAAAAAAAATATTCTTGATTTTTTATATATTAACAATTAAAAGGCAAACGCAAAAATTAAAATATAATAAGAAAGAAAGCTACACTCTAGTGTGCTTGAAAATTTAACATAAATACTATAGAATTGTGACGTACAAAAATTGTAGCACTGTCTTTTATGATTTATTAGATACGGACAGTCGGTCAGACAGCTACCAGGACATATAACTATCGACTTCGCCTTTAATACGAAGGATATCATCTCACGTCCCATTAAAAAGATATTTTTTTCATCTGCGTCAATAGCCGAAACGATGTATCCACATCCGACTGTCCGTACGAAACACTGGATCCCATAGATAACAGATCGAGCTTTAATTTTTTTAACGGAACTTGATATTATTGTTGCACTCAAATTAATTTTGTTTTATGTCTTACCACGCCCACTTTCGTCCCTTTCAAATCCAAAAATATAGATTTATCTCACAAAGATCAAGTGTTTCCTTCTCTCTGTAAATGCATTCACAGCACCCTTACCCATACCCTTCTACCCTATGGGTAGCTGATATATAAAAAGATATTTCGAACATGTGTTGGTAAAATAAGTACTATATAAGCGTCAAGTCAACATGAGACTGACATTTATTCGCTGAACTTTGTTTTTATTACATTAGGCATAAAAACGAGAGACGCAACAAGCACTTTGCCAGTGACATCAAGAGGTGCTCTCATTAACATATTGTAAATACCAAAGATCAGTATAATGTTCGATCGCATAGGCTTGTTGACGTTTCCAACTCAAAAGCGGACCTCACAAAACGCAAATTAGGTAGTTCAAGATTTTATAGTATCTGTTATCGAGGACAGGCAGTCCAACATGAGTATATGTATAGCTACGTATATCGAAGCCACCCGTACTGATGCTTAAATAGCTATAACAAGTTCGATGGAAAAAGATTTGCTGTAGGATGTTTCACTCATATACATTTTCTGGGCACTACGTTATCATACCACTCATTTATTTAAAATCGTATATGTCATCCATTGTTAAATAATTTTTATTTTTTAATAAAAATATTAATTATAATAGTTTTATCAGGTAGATGAAAAGCATTAGCATTCATCTCGTAGACTTTTGTATTTAAAGGGTACTAGGGTATTAGTGACACTACGAGGCAGTTACAGTTTAGAAATTACAACGAATTACTTATTACTCATAGGGTTTAACACAACACATTGTACATACATATATGCTGCTATTATTTGTTGTGTTACATTTTCCAAATTGTACAATAGCATTTGATGTCTCAACTGTACGACACTTTATTCTTTTAGTTTCACTAGCACAGAAGAGTTGTTATTATTCTTTTAAATTAATTTTTCTTTTATTTATGCTTAAATCGAGTTATTAGGAAATACATGTTCGCGATTGCGATACAGAAAAACACAAACGGAAAACCTTCGTTGGAGCTTGGAATCATGCGTGTGGTCAACACTAAAATCGAACTGAACTGGGCTTCATCTAGGTGAGTTGGCAAAAATTTCTTTCGGCTTGGTGTGCGCCGTCCAACTCCATGAATAAGGCTGAACTGCTTTGACCTGATCTGAGCTGCCGGCTGACATCATACGTCTCGCTCTCGAGCATACAAGCAGTACAAATGGTAACGGTAACGTAAAAGCCCCGCCTATAGTTGGGCGCGTACTCAGTTGTGATTGGTGTTCTAGCTATAAGGGCTGGTTTTCTGGTAATTGAGTATACGGCTCGGTCAACCAATGAATAGCTTTATTGCCTACTCTAGGTATAAAAGACACTTAAGAATTTAACCCTTGTTGTTATTGATGTTATTTTATTTTCTTCTTTTGTAAGTTCTCAATTTAGCTATTTCCTCCTTAGCAATTGAAGCGAATATTCACTTGCTATGAAACATGTTCCATGTTTATTATTATATATCACTTCATTTTATAAAACAAAATAAAATACAAAAATCACTGCTATGAATGTTATGGTTTTGGTACTTATTCGTATATAAAGGCGATAATTCTGAGAAGCTGGGTTTACAAACTCTTATACATAATATCAACTTCTTTTTTCTATTATTGAACTGTTCAGAATAGTTCATAAAAATTGTCACGTATACTATATATTGTATAATATATATATGTATACTATACAAGTATTAAAACCCAAAAAAAAAAAATCGTAAGAGTATGCTTGACTGAGAAAAAAAACATTATGATACTAAGGGTCAGACCAGCCAGCGGAAATTATTATGTTCGCTTAAGAAGATATTTTCGGTTGTGAAATGCCTGTGGTCCTTGAAGCAAAAGAAAACCATTAAGAAGTTAAATATATTTCTGTATTTGGTTAGTTGTTTTGTAGTTGCATATGTGTTTGTAGTATTCATATATGTATGTACATATATATGTACATATCATAATAATAATATTGAGTCGATGTTTTATTCTTACTGTCTTTGTACATAAACAAATTAATTTTCTGGAAACAATGAAGTCTTTGAACAAGTACTTCAGAAACGCCAGCCAGTGCTGCCAGAAACTCTGGAACAAAAATTGCTAGATTTGAGAATACAAATTTCCAAAAACTTTGGGAAAAATTGATATATCTTTTAAATGGTATTTTTCATAATGTCTCAACATTTTTTATTCATTTAAGAATAAAATATTAAAATTAAAAATATAAATTAACAGGATTTCGTATCTTTATTGTTAACACTTATTACAAAATGTTTAGAACAGCGTCTAATTCTTCTGCTTCATTAATATCCGTGTACTTTTCTTTTTGTTGCTATTTTTTAGTAAGTAGTCATGGGGAAGTTCATAATTATAGCAAAAAATGTTCTTGCTTCTATTGCGCATTAGCAGCACGAACAAACCGCTCTATTGTTATACGTGCAATCAATCGAATCCACATCTTGAATTCCTCGTACTTTAGACAAGCATCGTGAAAAGGTTGTTTATACACTTTTGGCATCTTTATTTAATTTAAAAACAATAAGGAAACAAACAATTGCAGTGAAAATTTGAAATGCAGTTAACTTTTTAAGTCAGTGAACTCCCGTAGCTCATATAATCGAACCTCTGAGTTAAATACAAGTTCCAATTTCATTGTTAACTATTAATCGCAGTTTTTGCAGATAATGACAAAAGGGAATACAAAATAAAGAGGCTTTAAGTAAAGTATAAATATAATATATATATATATAATAAAAAGTTAAAATTGCTGAAAGAGAAAATTGCTCAGATGAGCTGATGACATTTAATGGCCATACCGTCGCTAAATTGCATTATATTTTTATTGGCATAATGCGACTGAAAACGTGGAAAGCATAAAACTAATTAACCAATTTTTAATCAAAATATACGTGTATAAATTTATTTTTTCGTCAAAATTATAAAAAATTGTCTTTTTGTTTTGTTTTGTTTTGTTTGACTATTGTTAAAAAAAAGTTGATAGACTCTATCACAAAGATACGGTAAATTGACTCCGAAAATGGAAATCCGAAGCAGCGGAAAGATTCACCAAAAAGAGTCAAGTATGTGTTATATGTATAAGTAAAAAGAATACCTCACAGAAAGTATCGTCTAAAAGTTCACTTAATAGAGTTTTCGACTAAGGAATATTTCGCTGTAAATATCTGTAACGAGAATACTAGACTTTATTGAAAACAATATTTATTTATTTACACATACAAAATAAAAATTAAGACAATAGATTACTTGTATGCCACTTTTTAACACAAATTTAACACATTGGACTATTGTCACAAGCAAAGTGATTAACATTTGAATCCTTTGTCCTTAAGGATTTACTGAATATCTATTGTTCGCCTTAATCCGCAAACAATTTTCTCATTTTCAAAAGGCCTTGCCACTTTTCGCATATCATTATTATTGTTTGTTTTACACTTTAAGTGGTTTAGGGATTTTTTTTGTAGTGAAAACCTTCATTCTGAAAAATATTCCATAGAAAACACATATACGATTGACATAACTTACGTTGTTTCATGATATGTTTTCAAGAAAAGATCTGAAAATGAAAAACAAAAAAGAAATCTGCGAAGCATTCGAGAATATTTAACATTTAACACTACTAAATCTAAAAAAAAATTGAGCTGCGTGCAATAATAAGTGTGCTCATAAAAATATAGCTCTGTCTCTTATAGTCTATTAGATGTGACCAAACATAAGGGCAGAAGGTTCGAAAAATGAGTATCACACAAAAAGTGTTCGTTAATAGAGGGTCTTTCTTTGGCCATAAGTTTTACTGTATCTATTTAATAGACCTCAAAACCTACTATAGAGTGCTTATAATACCATACATTCCTTAATTTCGCAACTCACTTTTAAATGCCAGTTGTATCACATTCTTATATATAGTATATACCTAAGCAAATAACTAATCACCAGTTCTGTGAGACAAGACAATTATCTTCTCGTCTTTTCACACATTCCAATTCATGGAATGAGTTATGACTTTTAAATAAGTTTAAGATGTTTGAAGATAAACGAGCACTAAAATTCAAGAATTCAACTCATGTATTGCATTTTGCGATAATCTATCTTTTTGAGCATCAGACTTCTAACGTTTTTGTTTACAATCAATTGAGTTCGTTTATCGCAGAGTAAATCGATCGCATCTGCCACATGAAACCTGAGCACCAAACAGTTAAGAGCATAATTTGAGCCAAGGACGCTTGGTCTTTTCGAATTGGTCTGTGTGAATTTTTGGGATACGTTGTAAAGTGGAAATTTATAAGCATCAAAACTAATATTACAAAACTGATTTAATTTAATTAATACATATCCAAATATTATGCAGAATCCGAAAATGTGTACACTAATATTAATAAAAATTAAATGAATATTTCTTTTCGAATTGGTCTGTGTGAATTTTTGGGATACGTTGTAAAGTGGAAATTTATAAGCATCAAAACTAATATTACAAAACTGATTTAATTTAATTAATACATATCCAAATATTATGCAGAATCCGAAAATGTGTACACTAATATTAATAAAAATTAAATGAATATTGCAATATTGAAAGAATTGAAAGATACAGTTGCGCAAAAAGGATTTTAAATAGTTATGTATGAAATGTGAAAATATCCAAAATAAATAAGTGCATTGTAACATATATTGAAATTAAATGGCTTAAATGCACATTACGCCAAGGGTTTAAATTACTGCAAAGCGTAGCAGTCTTAGGAGATCTTATACTCATATTCCCATTGGCATTCATTATGTTCACTAAAAGATTAGACGAAATGATGTATGTAAAGCCATAAAAATATTCCCTTCAGCTGACGAGCATAAGAAAGAAAACTCAAACATAAATACATATGTACATCAGCAACTATTGTCTGGTATAGTAGGTGTTGCAGGTTAGAATTAGTGTGTGTAATATTTGTGTACATGCATACATAAAACGCATATTCGAACACACATCATATAAAATATATGTATGTACATACAATGCATAGAACCACAATGGCGTCAAAACACACTAGTGTCATTTTCCCCGTTACCCTTTGGGTAGAAGGGTATAACAACATTGTGCCGGCAAGAAATGTATGTAGCAGGCAGAAGGAGCCATCTCCGATCCTATACAGTATATATTTTCTTGATCAGCGTCAATAGCAGAGACGATATACCCATGTCGGTCTGTGCGTCCGTATGAAGACTTAGATCTCAGAGACTATAAAAGAGAAATATAATATTTTTTTATAGCACTTGTAATGTTTACACGCAGAACGCCCCCACAATTTTAAAGCTAGAATTTTGGTATATACAATAATAGCTATAGTTTTTGTGATTCCTAAAAATTTGGATGCGATTTGATAAAAATTGCCGAAGAAATACTTTTGTATGGGCAAAAAACGCATACTTACTGGGGTTCTTAGTTGCTTTGACTGACAGGTATCTCACAGTCGAGGACACTCGACTATAGCTTTGCTACTTGTTTTATTTATTATATTAGAGCTCTCCCCTCTCATTCTTTTTTGATACGCCTTATTGTTGGTGTTGCCTTGCACGCATCCTTGTTGGTGCTGCTCTTGAAATAACAAATTTTGTGGTTGCTTCCTGTTGTGTGCGTGCGCCATGGGATTAGCTGTTCCCAAATCTTGCTAGACGCATGTTATGTTTAAATATCGTTTAACAATATTCTGTCGCGAGCTTTTCACTTTTTATACCTCCTACCCAAAAGGTGGATGGGTATTTTCTTATTTATTTTATTAATATAAGTATGTATTTTGACTGCACTGGAAATATCGCATTTTAAATTTTTGATCATTATTATAATATTTGCTGGTCATTATCATCAAATAACTGGGTGTAACTTTTAACAAGCATGAAATCCACAATATCGTTCTTATTGTTATTAAATTAAATTGTTCTCGAAATGTGTACAAAAACATTTTAATATAAAATATGCTACTATTTATATTATTAAGGCTTTGAAATTTATGTACTAAATATACATATCATAACTGGAAGAATATATTAGAAAAATCGAAAGATTGTGGTGTCTTTATATTTTTTTATTGCCAAATAGATTTTACTTGACGATTTTTTAATTCAATTTCAATACTTTTATGGTCTAAAATTGTATACTTATATGGTATAAAAGCATAAACATTTTGTAATAAGGGTTAACGATGAAGATACAAAAAATTTGCGTATTCTAATGGCGCACTAAAAAAAAAAATAATAATTCGAATATTTAAGTTTTTTAATATACCCAAAAAAATGGTATCTAAGAGTCGAGCGACGGTGACTTACTATCACGTTCGATTTCTTTCGTTTCGACCAAATAAAATGAGCATGAAAATTTGTAAGCAAACAACCCTAGTTTCTTGGTCGCCCACTGCGACCGTTTTTTTTTTTTTTTTTTTTTTTTTTTTGGCTTATTTAAGCTTGTTATGAAAATCAATTCCTTTGGGACTGGTGATTTTCAACCAATTTACGCGCATTACGAATAGTCTATATAATTACATGTATACGGGTTGAAAAATGAATCGCTCCAACATGATGAAGAGAATTCAAAGTTTCTATTATCTTTATTTTTGTTTTGCTTCTCATTGTATTGCTTAGTACGAATATGTCTAATCCATATCCTATCATCACTGAAGGAATAGTATAATAGAACTCAAAGACCTCTAACATATGTATATCTTGATATTTACTTACCATAAAGAAATGTAATGTTTGGTATAATTCTAGTATTTTACGATGTTCACAGTGTGTAAAAATTAGGTTGACTATAAAGCGTTCGAGCAGCTCCATAATTTTATGGCACGAGCGGTAAAATACCTATAAGTGACAGTACAGCGGCCGTTGCTGCAGGGTTATATTCTATTTGCAAGGGGTGATAATAACCATCACATTCTGATAATTTGCAGGTATCTGGTTACATCTGATGCTGTTAGTTATTGCTACCATTCTCTAACATCTGTCGACGTTGCATCAAGTTAAACGACGTCTCGTACGTATATATAACTCAATTAGGCTATTAAATTGGTCAACAATAAAAACGTTTTATGCTCTATTGCTGATACATACGCCCTACCTAAGTAAATTACACAAGAGCAATAGCCTGTGCATATACACATGTTGTAGTTTTACTCGGGAAACATAGGTGTTATGATTTTTTGAAAATCAATTTGAAATAGGAATTTTGTTTCATTTTTTCGTAATTAATTACAAGTTAATTAAAATATTAACAAGCAAGAAATTTACAGTCGACTGTGCTCGACTGTGAGATACCCGCTACCCATTTTCAATAAAAGCAAAATATTGCGGTATTTTTTCAAAATATACCAAAAATGCAAAATATTGCGATATTTTTCAAAATATACTAAAAATACCGAACGGTATATTTGTTCTATCGATAGTACAACATTCAATATACCAGATTTTCGGCCGAAGCATTTAAGACACCTAGTAAGTAGGCGGTTTATACATACAAAAGTATTTCTTTAATAACTTCCACATTTTTTATCTGATCGCAACCAAATTTTCAGAAATCATAAATACTGTAGTTATTATTGTATACACCGAAATTCACAGCTGTAGCTTGTTATTCGATTTTTTGGATTTGCGAGGGTGGAAGTGGGCGTGGCAAAAATTTGAAACAAACTTGATCTGCGTGCAAACATAACAAATGCTGTCTCTTATAGTCTGAGATCTAGGTGTTCATACCAACAGACGGGCATGGCTAGATCGTCTCGGCTCTTGATGCTGATCAAGAATATATGTATATTCTTTATAGGGTCGGAGATGCCTCCTTCCTGTTACATACATTTCCTGCCGGCACAAAGTTATAATACCCTTCTACCCTATGGGTAGCGGGTATAAAAATAGTAATAAATGAAATTGCATTGTTATAAAAACAGTTAAAAATGTCAAAAACACAGTCGAGTGTCAGAGATCGTTACCCTTTTTTTCAATAATTAAACATTTTTAAATATAATAATAAAATAATAATACGCTTGCTCGTTATTATTTTTTTAGATTCGCGAGGGCGGAAGTGTATAAAACAAACGTGAACTGCGTGAAACAGTGACAATTATAGTTCGATCTATTATAGTCTCTAAGATAAAGTGCATCATACGGACATGGCTATTGACGACTTTCAAGTTCTTCTTCTGCCACATTTCTAGCAGTCATAATACTCATCTACCTCACGAGTATCGGGTATAATAAATTAAATTAAAGTTAACCTGTTTAACCAGGACTAGCCTATTGTTGATGTTTAGGTCGTTTAGGATGACATGACACTAATTTAGACGATATATAAAGTTGTTCAGATATAGTCACAGTCTTTATATATGTATACCCGCGGTATATGCATAAGATCGTCCATATTAAAGATATTCACTGACAGCATCTTATTTTTGAAAAAAAAAATAAATAAGAATCATAAAGTACTCTTCGAGAAAAGTTTGGTTAGGATACCATTTTCGTTCTGTCCGTCTTCTGTATATTTAAAATATGTTCTTAGCTAGGCCCGTTCAAATACTGGTGCTAAATTTGTTAAAAACACTTGAGTAGATCCTACGCCGATCAATGGATCGTTCAAAAATTGTTTTGTTTGTTTTGACAATGGTTAATTGATATTTTACACTCGAGCATAGTTTTCTTATCTGAAAAAGTAATTTTGTATATTTGTATATGCTGATAAAGCACTCATAGACACACCAGTGACTTATTTAAGCTTAACGGTGACTGTTTTATTTGACAGTCGAGTGGAAAAGGACAAAAGTTGTTAATTTGTTTATTGGGTTGAGTAATGTATACAATTCGTCTGCTCAACAGCGCTCCAGAATTACAAAAAAAAAAAAAAATAATAGCTACATCCCAACAAAGACGTCAACATTCAGCAGCACAAAAAGACGACTATTGTTCATTTTTAATCCACATTGCCCCTCATCCCCTTGACGCTTTCAATAACCATGGACAAGACAAGGATGTATTATGCCACCCGGTGGAAACTACGTAATTCACTCAGCTGTAAAAGCAGTTTCCAATTGCAATTTAATGTTTTCTTATTTATTGTAATATTGTGCCATTATTCTGCTTTAAAACTGTAAAACTGGGTTTATCATTTTTGTTAAATTGCAAAATTAAAGTTAACTAGTTTTTGATTTACAACAGAGTGATTCCCAATAAAACATTTCTCTTTTACAACCAAGAGTAACCGTTTATATGTAGAGTATAGGGCAATGTATACATGTAAGTCAATTAATATAGGTATTTACAATACATATATATATGCTACATATGATGGTAAAGCGCATGCGCCAACCACATTAATGAAAACCAACCCAAATATTTGTATCTGCGGATTAAATAGCACTGCATTACCGACGGTGGTCAATTTTCATTTCCAATTATTCCTGCCAGCCTGAACAGCTATGAATTAGTAGCGGATGTACCAAGCGAATTTATTTATCAGTAATCAATGTTTATATAAACACACTGTGAAAAAATAATGTCATGCCAAATAAAAAAAAAATAATCATATTACTATATCTTTTTTAACATTTATCGAATAACTTACTGTTTAATGGAATGGCGTTAAACATTGTAAATTAGTTGAGCTGCTCTTCAGCATACTAATCAGCATTACTAAAGATTTTGTGAAATAACGAGAAAAAATGGCTTCAAACGATGAGAAAAATATATAAGTGAAAAAAACAAATATATAAAATTATGTTTACATGGAAAATAAAAAATAATTTATTATAATCTCCGTATATTACAGCTTGGAGCTGCTATATTTGGTATATCGACACTTTTATCTGGTCGCAACTAAATTTACAAGAGTCATAAAGACTGTAGTAACAAAAACCTAAAGCAAACGTGATCTGCGGGCAATAATTTTAAGTGCTGCCGAAAAAATGATCTATTACAGTCTTTGCCATCCACTGTTTCATACGGACAGATTGACAGACATATGTACATGACTTCATAGTATATCGTCACGGTTGTTGTCGCTGATCAAGAAGGTGAATGAACACCTACTATAGATCTCAGAGACTTTAAGAGATAGATATATAATTTTCTTCCTTAGCACTAGTTATGTTTGTACGTAGATCAAAACATACATATAATAATAATTATAGTCTTTGTGATTCCTGAAAATTTGGTTGAGATCAGATAAAAATTGTCGAAGTTATTAAAGAAATACTTTTGTGTGCGAAAAAACACTAGTGGTAGCACTAGCACTCTATGGTATATTTTGAATGTAGTTGTTGGAATATCGCCATTTCTAGGCAAAAGGTTATACCATATCCTTTAGACTTACTACCATTGTCCCTCTCTGGTAAGAAGAAGCGTTCTCTCTCCACATATACAAGCTGGTATATTTTCAGTTTCTCGTGGTATATTTGGTATATTTTAAGAATACTGAATAAGCAAGACAGCGCTTGCTTATGTTCAAAATGGGATGTGGGTATCTCACAGTCGAGCACACTCGACTGTATTTTTCTTACTTGTTCTTCTTTAATTTATTATTTTCCCAATTTCTTAAATAATTAGAAACAAAAAAAAACTGTCAATTGTTAAACTCACAATGAAATTTTAAAAATTACAAAGGTAAATGCACAAATTAACAAGTGAGAAAGCTACAGTCGAGAGTACTCGACTATGAGATACCCGCTACCCATTTTGAATAAAAGAAATATATTTTGCGGTATTTTTCTCAAAATATATAATATAATATATATATATATACCGAATATACTAAAAAATATACCAAATGGTATGTTTGAAATCTCGATATAGTACCGCATTCAAAATATACCATAGACAGCACAATATACCAGACTGTCGGCCAAAGCTACTAAGAGCCCTAGTAAATAGGCGTGTTTGCCCATACAAAAGTATTTCTTTAATAACTGCGACAGTTTTTATCTGATCGCAACCAAATTTTCAGGAATCATAACTACTATAGTAATTATTAATAATAATTAAATAATTAATAATTTATTATCTATACCAAAATTCGCAACTCTAGCTTTGAAATTACGCTTGTTATTCGATTTTTTTGATTTGCGGGGGCGGAAGTGGGCGTGGCAAAATTTTGAAACAAACTTGATCTGCGTGCAAACATAACAAATGCTGTCGGAAAAAAATTATTGCTCTATCTCTTATAGTCTCTGAGATCCAGTGTTTCATACGGACAGACGGACAGACACACAGACCGACAGACGGACATGGCTAGATCGTCTCGGCTGTTAACGCTGATCAAGAATATATATACTTTATAGGGTCAGAAATGCCTCCTTCTACCTGTTACATACATTTCCTGCCGGCACAAAGTTATAATACCCTTCTACCCTATGGGTAGCGGGTATAAAAATAAAAAGAATGAAATCTAAAATGTAAGAGTGTATTGGTTGACAATTTTAAGGATATGACTTTATTGAAAATAGTAACCGGATATCTCTCAGTTCTTGATAGACTAAATGAATTATCATGCGCAGAGATATATAAATTTCACAAACTTGACAAATTGTGACCGTTTTTATCAACCTTTATGTGCTCTGTTATCTTGTGCGAACAAATATTATATTATTTCTATAACCAAAATTAAGACAAAAGCACAGCGCATTAGAATACATCTGCGCTCTTCATTCTCTTTCTTTATATATTTAATCAGAGGTGTTGAAACTATCATACATAGATAAATCCGTCTGTTTTTTGCAATATAATGTATGTAGGAATAAACATTTTTAATTAAAATTTTAAAACTGATGAGGGACTGCCGCGTTGAAGAGCCTCCGATCTCCCATTTAACTTCCATTACAGTTTGATGACTCCGAAAATCAAGGTAAGCCACGACGTACTTAGAATTATTATTGGATAACATTTTGTGTACTATAATGTGTACAAATATCCAAGACAAATGTTATATAATACTTTGAGCCACAATAAATTCGTTATGCTGGCCGGTGCGACCATTGTCTTAAGCACTTAAATGAAAATATTATAGAGCACTATTCTTGTGTTTCAAAAGCCCTTTCAATTCCTGATGCTCCATATAGTTCCATACATTTAACGAAATCCACAATCGGAATCGTATTACAGATTATCAGGTATGGAATAATGAATATCACGATAGTTAACTAATTCATGGTTCCATATGATGAGGCAGTTGTACGCTCTTTACCAGGTTTTAAAATATCGTTATGATGATTGACTTTTTTATCATTCTGGTAGGTAAGTATTATTTAGTTGGCAGCTTGAACAAAGGAGAAGGAAAGTTCGTTATATATTTTTGATGTTGTTATTTCGCAGCATGGAGATTTACAAGTTATGAAAAAGTCCTTCAAAATTTTAGCTCTATCACTTTTTTTTTTTTTTTTTTTTTTTTTCTTTTAGATTTTGAGACTAACAATAAGTTTACAAATCTTAACATTAAAATTTAGCTAACAGTGTGTTAAAACTGCATTCTGGTTGCGCGCCCCTCATCCATCATTACGACGAAGACGTGATTGGTTGCTCAACCTTGTTAGACCTCTCGCCAGGTGGTTAGGGTGCAACAGTAGCTTGGTAAAGTACTTTTCCTTCTGTTCTGCGATCACTTCTTTGACTGGTAGGATGTTTAAGTCGCGTTGTATGTTTTCGTTGCGAACGTACCACGGTGCCCCGGTGATGGTTCTCAAGATCTTCGACTGAGCTCGCTGGACTATATCAATATTACTATTCCTGGCATTCCCCCATAATTGGGAGCCGTACATATAGGTTTTAGTACCGAGTTATACAGCAGGACTTTATATTCAAGGTTAAGGGGAGACCGAGCGTTGATAAACCAATGAAGGCTGCTGGCTTTTAGCTTTAGGTGTGTTCTTTTGGCTTCAATGTGCCGGCGCCATGTGAGTCTTCTGTCGAGGTGTACTCCTAGATATGTCACTTCGTTTGCTTGCGGGAGTGGAGTGTTGTTTAATGTTAGCGGCGGACAGTTTTGCCTGTTCAGGGTGAATGTAACGTGCTTGCATTTTTGTTCGTTCACTCTAATTCGCCAATCTGATAGCCATTTTTCAACATCGATTATATGAAGAGCTAGCTGCGCAGTTGCCTCGGGCATTTTGAGCGGCTAAGAATAGCTCTATCACTTAGCATAAAAATAATGGCTTCGTACGCATAATGTTTGTTATATGTTGGAGGTGGTGTTACTGCGTGCACAGTTTACCTGAAGTTGTCCTTATTGGTATTGCATATTCAATTAGTGAGTCTAATGATGAATGGGATCTTGAAAGCAGAAATTTTTAATTTTACGGGCATGGTACCCTTACGGGTAGGACATTTTTGTCGGTATTTTGACTCATCCCATAACGAGCTGTTCGATTTTTAAATTCGAGTCTCTTTGATTGTGAGTTGCATGTCGCATTTTTGGTGCTGCAAACAAAGCAGATAATTGTAAAGGTGTGCTTACTGTGTAGTCACAAATTGTATATGTTCTTGAGATGTGTTTCTGCAAGAAGCATAAACAATTGTGATAATAATTTCATTCATTCGACGACAGTTCTCGCAGTTGTTTCACGGCTCCTGTTTTGAAGTATTATAAAGGACAGACTTTTCAAACCAGATATTTCAAATATCAGGGTTTCTATTGCTTGCCTCGGGCATTTTGAGCGGCTAAGAATAGCTGTATCATCAGCAAACGTAGATGTTGTTATTCGTGTGCTTGTCGGGATGTCTGCTGTGTAGAGGACGTATAGTGTTGGCCCTAGCACACTACCTTGAGGAACTCCAGCTCCAACAGTGAAATCATCAGATATAGCAGAGTTGCATCTCACAACAAATTTTCTGTCGTAAAGGTAAGACTCGTAGAGCTTATGGGTGTTGCTGGGGAGCATTGTCTTGATCTTGTACATTAGACCTTCTAGCCAGACTCTGTCAAATGCTTGAGAGACATCTAAAAATATGGCAGTACAGTACTCTCGTTTTTCGAACGCGTTCCGAATTTCTGATGTTATCCGGATTCCTTCCTGGAGTCTTAGGTATGTGTTTATCGATTGGCTCACGTTGAAGCTGAGGATCGTTTGGTAAAGTCGGCAGAGTAAACGCACTCGTGGCAGGATTTGGTTGGAATACATTTTTAAGGTGGTTGGCAAACGTTCTGGCTCTGTCTACATCGCTACGCGCCCAGCCTCCTGTGGGATTTCTAATAGGCATCACGGTTTCTTTCGGTGAGCTCAGAGTAGGGTGAGCTCTCCATAGTGAGTTTTTCGTACTAGAAGTACACAATTGCTCTATGTAGTGGCGTTGGACATATGCTTCTTCTTGCTGTAGAGCTTTAGTAAGTTCACGTGAGGCATGTCTTAAACGTTGCTTAGCAGATGGCGATCTGTGGAATTGCCATTCTCGACGTAGGCGTCGCTTTTCGAGGACGAGCTGCTCGATTTGTAGATTTGTCTTCTTTCGATTGCTTTGTGTATTTATGGTTTGAGGTGTTGAAGCTTGGGCTGCAGAGACAAGTACAGACTCCAGTGAATTAACAAAGCTGTCTACGTCGGCTTCATTGTTGAGATGGGGACTTAGCTCAATGTGTGAGCTAATATACTTTCTGTACTTAATCCAATTGGTTTTCTGTGAGGTCAATTTTAGTGATTGTTCCAATGTTCCTGGATGCCGGTGTAGAATAAACAGTATAGGCGAGTGGTCAGATGAAAGATCCGAAAGACATTCGGCGCTTATCAATTTTTTTGGAATGTTTTTGGTAATCGCAAAGTCTATTAAATCGGGCAGTTTCTTTGGGTCTGCCGGCCAGTATGTTGGTGTGCCAGGAGAAACATAGTCGAGCTTGTTCTTGGCGTTGATAATGGCATTGTAGAGCTGCTTTCCTTTTGGAGTCACGGGACGAGATCCCAGTGTGTGTGCTTGGCATTGTAGTCTCCTGCTGCTATGAAGTGGTCTCCTAGTGAGTTGAAAAACTGCATAAACTCATCTTCAGCTATAGTGAAGCGAGGGGGCAGTATACGGCGGCTAGTGTAAATTCGTTGCCGGTATTTAGTTTTATATTTATAGATGTGGCCTGTAGGTAGTTTTTAGCAAATTTGTTATGATAGTAGTGCTTAATACAACTTATGATTAGAATTCCAGTCCCACCATTTGCTTTACCGTCTGGATGATTTGTTTCGTAGAAAGTATATCCTCGTAGATGAAAATTGTATTTGTTTGTAAGGTGTGTTTCTGAAAGCAGCATTACGTCGATTTGATTGTCGAGTAGGAATTGAGCTAACTCAAGTTTATGCTGTGAAACGCCGTTAGCGTTCCACGTAGAGATCCGTAGGGAAGTCATTATTTGGATTGTTCTGAAACCAGCATTTGAATCAATAGATTTTGGTTTCGCATTAAATCTTGCATAGTTGTACGCATGAATGACATAAATTCTGTAAGGCTTTGTTGTAAGCTTCATATCATAGCTTCGAAGTTGCTTTTTGGCTGCTCCGGCGATTGATGTTGCTAAGCCATGTTCGGTTCTTGGTATGCTGATTGCAGAAATGAACTTTTTGAGGCAGGCATAGCCGGTCCTGGATTTAAAGCGCTTGCGTATGTCACACTTTTGTCAGAGTGAGGATCTGGCTGCAGTCGAGAAGAAGACTTCAGGATTTGATCTGGAGACTTTCAACGTTTTATTTTGGGTGCGGGCGGTAATTCCTTTTTGATGAATGCGGCTTTGCAGATCCTTATAAACTGGGCAACCTCTATAGTTAGCAGTGTGATTGCCACCGCAGTTGCCGCACTTTTTCGAGTTGCAGTCATCTTTTCTCGCTGGGCAGTGTGCGGAGTCATGAAGCTCTCCACAAACTACACACACCGGGCGCAGTTTACAGTATGACCTTGTATGACCATATTCTTGGCAGTTCGCACATTGTACCGGACCATTGCGTTTGTGCGGTTCCTCAACTGTAATTCGGCGGTGCAGCAGGAACTGAAGATTGTATATAGGGTGCATTTCGTATTTCTTCAGGGGCTTGTTTTCTGGGTCGAGCTCAACCTTAAAGAGTGGCTGCGGCTTTCTATCCCTGTTAAGGATTTTGAAGACTGTCTTTGCGCTAAATCCCTTCTCTTGTAGTGCCTTTGTTATCTTTGCAGGCGTTACTTCAGATTCTATATCCTTAAGTACGACTTGCAAGCCTTTGCTGCTTTTAAGCTGATACGTGTAAAAGTTCTTTTTATTATCGGTAAGATATTTCGATAATACTCTGTAATTGTCTTCAGACTTCATTGCAACTTTCGTTTCGTGAATGTTGCCCTTTACAAGGGGTATTATGTGGAAGTATATAAATAGGCGGAGGCTTTGGCTTCCTTTTCTCGACTTCAGTAGATTCGGCCGCCTCAACCTCATCGGCGTCTGCCAAGATTTTGAATCGGTTCGAGTTCATGTCCGTTTCTATTGCAGCTAGGCTAGCATTGCCACGGGTTATTTTGCGTTGGGAATTTAGAGGGCTCATCTTTCTTTTAATTTGAATGTAGCGATCCATACCAGTCTGCACAGCCGGCTTAATAGGTTCATTGTTTTTGTTCTTTTTTCGGGCAGCGCAGCGACAGAAGTAGTAATGTTTGCGCTGCTAGCATATGATGTCGTTAAACGCGCTGTCGATACAGTTGCGGTTGTTGTTGTTGTTACGGTTGACGTTGTCAGCGAAATTGCGGTGCTGGTTACTGCGCTCTTACATGTGTATGTGTATTTTTCTCAAGTGCACTAGAAGTCATAAAAACAAGTGAAGTTTCTCTTTAAATCAAGTCGTTCTTATTCGTTTTCGACGCCATCCCCACAAACAAGTATTTAGCGCACGAGCTCATGAACAGAAGACTTCGGCTGAAGTTTTAGGGAAAAAAATTGTGTTTCTTGAGATCGAGTCTTGAAGCTCCCCACAAGCTACGTACATTGGGCCATGATACAATAACACAAGGTAGTCCCGTCCATGATACAATTATAGAAGGTAGTCTCGTCGGCCAAAGTTGTCCCTCTATAATCATAGCAATGAGTGCGAGTGAAAGGGTCTCAGAGTAGTAGTGTAAACGAGATGACAATGAAATGTGCAGACGTTGTGTGTAGACGATGCAATCAATATTTACATATTTTGAAGCTGATATTAATGTTAGCTACCCGGTACCCGTAGAAGAGCCGGCAGGAAATGTATGTAACAGGTAGAAGGAAGCATCTCCGACCCTATAAAGTATATATATTCTTGATCAGCATCAACTGCCGAGACGATCTAGCCATGTCCGTCTGTGTGTTTATTCATCTGTCCGTATGAAACACTTGATCTCTCTTGAGATCATCTTAATAAACTCAATTTTTAATGAGGACACATGCCATTGCGCATGCTTCTCTGTTGCATTCGAGCATGCTGTTGCAATTTGACAAATTAGTATTAATCAATTCGAAAATCTACTCAAGCTTAGCTTTTGATGCTTCACAGCATTATTTTGAATGTTGTTTCTCCAAACATCCACACATCAAGCAACGATGAATTACACTTTACGTAAATGCAAATGCAACAACAGTATTGCCGTAAATCGGTCAAAAATCTTACCCACTATTTAATTGTTAACAGTTTAGTTTTTTCTACGAAGTGTGCTGAAAAAACTGGACACGGCTGGCGTGGTGGGCACCGATGCTCGTAGCCCTGGAGCACTTGCCCGCCACAGTGGAGAATAGGGGAGAATAGAGTCCGCACAGGCCTGCTGCGATGGACAATGGTGATGGCCACGACTCTGAGATCGAGCTCACGCATGTGTAGCAGAGTATGGTTGTCCTCTCCACAGTGCCTAGATCTTTGATTACTCCCGGAATGCTGGTGACCAAGGCAATTGTTACAAATTTTTTTTAATACACTATTATAGTGCTTTTCTGGAGTTAACTGGGTAACACTTACTCATCGCGTGAATGCTGCGGCACATTCGACAGCGGTTCGAGCCTATGCACTGTGGTTCCGTCAGAGGCCAAAAATCAAAAAATGTGATGACATATTTTTTAAGCAAAATGTATCAAAATTGTCTCTTAAAATTCCAAACTTCTCTTTGGCATACCGGATTTAACTGAAAATCTAACGGTACTTTCTAAAAATAGATTTGCAATCGTGAACACGTGTTCATTTTGGCAACGCAGCTGCGCTTTGGAAGTTCTTTCTCTCTTTCAATTCGCCCTTTAAAGTGATCAGACGTATGCTGCAGTGCTCCGATTTGAATAATTTTAACATAAATTATGAAATTTTTTTTTTTTTTTGAGGATTTTGCTTTTATTTATTGAATCTTCTCTAGATTTTGAGACTAACAATAAGTTTACGAATCTTAACATTAAAATTTAGCTAACAATGTGTTAAAAAAACTGCATTCTGGTTGCGCGTCCCTCAAGTCGGTCGCTGGGTAGGTAAGTCATTACGACGAAGACGTGATTGGTTGCTCAACCTTGTTAGACCTCTCGCCAGGTGGTTAGGGTGCAACAGTAGCTTGGTAAAGTACTTTTCCTTCTGTTCTGCGATCACTTCTTTGACTGGTAGGATGTTTAAGTCGCGTTGTATGTTTTCGTTGCGAACGTACCACGGTGCCCCGGTGATGGTTCTCAAGATCTTCGACTGAGCTCTCTGGACTATGTCAATATTACTATTGCTGGCATTCCCCCATAATTAGGAGCCGTACATCCATATAGGTTTTAGTACCGAGTTATACAGCAGGACTTTATATTCAAGGTTAAGGGGAGACCGAGCGTTGATAAACCAATAAAGGCTGCTGGCTTTTAGCTTTAGGTGTGTTCTTTTGGCTTCAATGTGCCGGCGCCATGTGAGTCTTTTGTCGAGGTGTACTCCTAGATATGTCACTTCGTTTGCTTGCAGGATTAGAGTGTTGTTTAATGTTAGCGGCGGACAGTTTTGCCTGTTCAGGGTGAATGTAACGTGCTTGCATTTTTGTTCGTTCACTCTAATTCGCCAATCTGATAGCCATTTTTCAACATCGATTATATGAAGAGCTAGCTGCGCAGTTGCTTGCCTCGGGCATTTTGAGCGGCTAAGAATAGCTGTATCATCAGCAAACGTAGATGTTGTTATTCGTGTGCTTGTCGGGATGTCTGCTGTGTAGAGGACGTATAGTGTTGGCCCTAGCACACTACCTTGAGGAACTCCAGCTCCAACAGTGAAATCATCAGATATAGCAGAGTTGCATCTCACAACAAATTTTCTGTCGTAAAGGTAAGACTCGTAGAGCTTATGGGTGTTGCTGGGGAGCATTGTCTTGATCTTGTACATTAGACCTTCTAGCCAGACTCTGTCAAATGCTTGAGAGACATCTAAAAATATGGCAGTACAGTTCTCTCGTTTTTCGAACGCGTTTCGAATTTCTGATGTTATCCGGTTGACCTGCTCAATTGTTCCGTGCTTTTCACGAAACCCAAATTGATGTGACGGGATTCCTTCCTGGAGTCTTAGGTATGTGTTTATCCGAATCAAAACGCATTTTTCAAAGAGTTTTGATAAGCATGAAAGTAGGCTTATAGGTCTATACGACGTGGGGACTGTGAGGTCTTTTCCCGTTTTTGCTATCATTATTATAATTGACTTTTTCCATCTCACTGGATAGTAGCCAAGTTTATCGATGGTATTGAAAAGCTGGGTGATAATGCAAACGGCGGAATATGGGAGCTCGATGATCATTTTGGGAGTTATGAGGTCGCAGCCCGGGGATTTTTTCGGATTCAGTTGATTTTTGATGATGCTAACGATTTCATTTGGGCGAAATTCGATTGGCTCACGTTGAAGCTGAGGATCGTTTGGTAAAGTCGGCAGAGTAAACGCACTCGTGGCAGGATTTGGTTGGAATACATTTTTAAGGTGGTTGGCAAACGTGCTGGCTCTGTCTGCATTGCTACGCGCCCAGCCTCCTGTGGGATTTCTAATAGGCATCACGGTTTCTTTCGGTGAGCTCAGAGTAGGGTGAGCTCTCCATAGTGAGTTTTTCGTACTAGAAGTACACAATTGCTCTATGTAGTGGCGTTGGACACATGCTTCTTCTTGCTGTAGAGCTTTAGTAAGTTCACGTGAGGCATGTCTTAAACGTTGCTTAGCAGATGGCGATCTGTGGAATTGCCACTCTCGAATTAAGCGTCGCTTTTCGAGGAAGAGCTGCTCGATTTGTAGATTTGTCTTCTTTCGATTGCTTTGTGTATTTATGGTTTGAGGTGTTGAAGCTTGGGCTGCAGAGACAAGTACAGACTCCAGTGAATGAACAAAGCTGTCTACGTCGGCTTCATTGTTGAGATGGGGACTTAGCTCAATGTGTGAGCTAATATACTTTCTATACTTAATCCAATTGGTTTTCTGTGAGGTCAATTTTAGTGATTGTTCCAATGTTCCTGGATGCCGGTGTAGAATAAACAGTATAGGCGAGTGGTCAGATGAAAGATCCGAAAGGCATTCGGCGCTTATCAGATTTTTTGGAATGTTTTTGGTAATCGCAAAGTCTATTAAATCGGGCAGTTTCTTTGTGTCTGCCGGCCAGTATGTTGGTGTGCCAGGAGAAACATAGTCGAGCTTGTTCTTGGCGTTGATGATGGCATTGTAGAGCTGCTTTCCTTTTGGAGTCACGGGACGAGATCCCCAGTGTGTGTGCTTGGCATTGTAGTCTCCTGCTGCTATGAAGTGGTCTCCTAGTGAGTTGAAAAACTGCATAAACTCATCTTCAGCTATAGTGAAGCGAGGGGGGCAGTATACGGCGGCTAGTGTAAATTCGTTGCCGGTATTTAGTTTTATATTTATAGATGTGGCCTGTAGGTAGTTTTTAGCAAATTTGTTATGATAGTAGTGCTTTATACGGCTACTGATTAGAATTCCAGTCCCACCATGTGCTTTACCGTCTGGATGATTTGTTCCGTAGAAAGTATATCCTCGTAGATGAAAATTGTATTTGTTTGTAAGGTGTGTTTCTGAAAGCAGCATTACGTCGATTTGATTGTCGAGTAGGAATTGAGCTAACTCAAGTTTATGCTGTGAAACGCCGTTAGCGTTCCACGTAGAGATCCGTAGCTAAGTCATTATTTGGATTGTTGTGAAACCAGCATTTGAATCAATAGATTTTGGTTTCGCATTAAATCTTGCATAGTTGTACGCATAAATGACATAAATTCTGTAAGGCTTTGTTGTAAGCTGCATATCATAGCTTCGAAGTTGCTTTTTGGCTGCTCCGGCGATTGATATTGCTGAGCCATGTTCGGTTCTTGGTATGCTGATTGCAGAAATGAACTTTTTAAGGCAGGGATAGTCGGTCCTGATTTTAAAGCGCTCGCGTATGTCATTTTTTTTGTCAGAGTTAATAGGTCCTAGTGAGGATCTGGCTGCAGTCGAGAAGAAGACTTCAGGATTTCATCTGGAGACTTTCAACGTTTTATTTTGGGTGCGGACGGTAATTCCTTTTTGATGAATGCGGCTTTGCAGATCCTTATAAACTGGGCAACCTCTATAGTTAGCAGTGTGATTGCCACGCAGTTGCCGCACTTTTTCGAGTTGCAGTCATCTTTTCTCGCTGGGCAGTGTGCGGAGTCATGAAGCTCTCCACAAACTACACACACCGGGCGCAGTTTACAGTATGACCTTGTATGACCATATTCTTGGCAGTTCGCACATTGTACCGGACCATTGCGTTTGTGCGGTTCCTCAACTGTAATTCGGCGGTGCAGCAGGAACTGAAGATTGTATATAGGGTGCATTTCGTATTTCTTCAGGGGCTTGTTTTCTGGCTCGAGCTCAACCTTAAAGAGTGGCTGCGGCTTTCTATCCCTGTTAAGGATATTGAAGACTGTCTTTGCGCTAAATCCCTTCTCTTGTAGTGCCTTTGTTATCTCTGCAGGCGTTACTTCAGATTCTATACCCTTAAGTACGACTTGCAAGCCTTTGCTGCTTTTAAGCTGATACGTGTAAAAGTTCTTTTTATTATCGGTAAGATATTTCGATAATACTCTGTAATTGTCTTCAGACTTCATTGCAACTTTCGTTTCGTGAATGTTGCCCTTTACAAGGGGTATTATGTGGAAGTTATTCTTGCCAATAAGCTCAATAATTTTGTTAACGAGAACATTGGAATTTTTTTCTCGTATATAAATAGGCGGAGGCTTTGGCTTCCTTTTCTCGACTTCAGTAGATTCGGCCGCCTCAACCTCATCGGCGTCTGCCAAGATTTTGAATCGGTTCGAGTTCATGTCCGTTTCTATTGCAGCTAGGCTAGCATTGCCACGGGTTATTTTGCATTGAGAATTTAGAGGGCTCATCTTTCTTTTAATTTGAATGTAGCGATCCATACCAGTCTGCACAGCCGGCTTAATAGGTTCATTGTTTTTGTTCTTTTTTTTGGGCAGCGCAGCGACAGACGTAGTAATGTTTGCGCTGCTAGCTGATGATGTCGTTAAACGCGCTGTCGATACAGTTGTGGTTGTTGTTGTTGTTACGGTTGACGTTGTCAGCGAAATTGCGGTGCTGGTTACTGCGGCTGCAGAGACATCGATGGAAGCGAGGGAGAGCATGAGCGCGCTCTATTGCTCTCTACGTTTAAAAATTCGTTCGAGTTGGGGGTAATTGACCGCACTTGATCAGAGCTTGCATTATTTTCGGTCGCTTTAAAAGAGAAGTACGCGTTGTTTCTTTGTTGTGAGAGCCGTCTCTCATCTTGCTCACGGTAACGTTGTGCTCGAATGTCGTTTTGACTTATTGTAGTCGAGATTGATTAGTTATAGTTTTAATTGTTATGATTTATATTAATTAATTAATCAATCAATATAAACATTAGCGATTTCATCGCAAAGAGCGTCTTTTCGCGTTATTGTAGATTTTTTAAACCAGTCACTGCACTTATGTGATTTTATTGAATTTTTTTCCGGAGCACAATAAATACACGTCTGCATGCGACGACGGTTCGCGAAATTATGAAATTGAAGGTATTTACTTTGAGTTGAGATATTAATAATTGACTTTCCTGAAAAAGTTTTTTCGTAAAACTAATTTGATCGAATAACCCTTTTTTGTGTATTTTTTGAAAGTATATTTTATGTTTAGTTAGACTTTTAGTTATGTTCCAAGAAAACCCAGATCTTGGTATGTATGTTTTTGTGATCGTCTTATTTTAGGTTACTAAATATTTTAAAATTAGCTGCAGAAACTTGCCGATGTGTGTTTACTACTAAAATTACTAAAGCAGTTAAAGGTGAGTCTTTCCTTATTGTGCTGTTGCGCTTTTACGCTGTTGCTTTGTCTTCGACTTTAGTGGTTTGTGTTTTTGCAAAAATATTAATTTGTAAATTATTATTTAAATTTTGATTTTGGATTTTGATAGGTGCATCGCAAAAATGTGGTTTTCCACGTCTGTATATTTTTAATATGTGGTGCACAAGTAATGGAACCAACGCCAAAAAAATGAGGAAATTGATTTCCGATGTGCAAGCGGAAGTTGAAAACAACGGCTACATTATTCCAGAGTTGAGCGAAGTATCCAATAAAATTGAGAACCTCTGCAAAACAATTGTAACTTTTTGGAAAAATTACAAACGGACAAAATCTGCAGTTATTAAATATCAATATGGATGGCTTAATAAAAAAGAATCAATTTCAATAAAACGCCCCTATTGCAAATCAAATCAAATAGAGGAAAATGCTCATCGGGGCCGTCTTAAGCTTGATTTTGAGGAGGTTTCAAAAAGAACAAAGCGACGACGTGTAGGTCAACTCATTAAAATAGATGAATATGCTGTTTCTTCTCTACGCAATGATGATCGAAATCAAAATTTCCTGCCGGCAGATCCCATGGAAGTTATTTCGCTTTTAATGGAGACCTCCATGACGAAGCGCCAATATTTGCTGATAAGAAACTTTGTAAATAGCAAAATATCCTTTGAATTTTTTCCCAGTTACCAAAGAGTACTAAGTCTTAAAAAAATAAGATACCCTGATGGTATTTATATAGACGAATCTCGTGCGGAAGTCGAACTACAAAGCTTACTAGACAATACGGCATCTAGTATAATAGAGCTTCAAAACAACATCATTGAAAATATGCCTGAAAATATAGTTACGAATTTAACTTTAATTGGAAAATGGAGCTTCGACGGAAGTACAGGGCATAGCGAGTATAAGCCAAAGTTTTCAAACGGTGATTTGGACGACAGAAGCTTATTTGTAACATCCTACGTACCTCTCCAACAGGTTACTCAAATAGATAACACAACAATTTGGAAAAAACCCCGGCCATCATCGACTCGTTACTGTCGACCAATAAGATTTCAATTTAAGAAAGAGACCGCGAAAGTGTCAAAAGACGAAGCAGAATATTTTGACGCAAAAATCAAACAATTAAAGCCAAAGGAATTAAGCGTCTCTAATAAAAAAGTTGTTATTACCCATAGCTTGCATCTTACAATGGTTGATAGAAAGGTGAGCAACGCAATCAGCGAATCATCCTCAGCAACGTGTTCTATATGTGGATCAAAGCCAACAGAAATGAACAATATACAAAAATGTTTGTGTAAAGAAGTTCGCCCAAGATTTTACGAATTTGGCTTATCTCCACTACATTTTTATATACGCTTCTTTGAATACTTTTTACATATTTTATATAAGCTAGAGGTCAAAATGTGGCAAGTACGCGATGAAGAAAAGAAGATGCCAGTATTGAACAGGAAGAAACACATTCAGGAGGAATTTCGCGAAAAAATGGGAATACTAGTGGACAAACCTAGAGATGGAGGTAGAGGATCTTCAAACGACGGAAATATCGCAAGGAAATTCTTTTATAATGCAGATTTGAGCTCCAAAATAACATGAATCGATGCATCTTTGATTCACAGATGTGCAACATTATTGCAAGCCATGGCATCGGGATTCAAAATTAATGTGGAGAAATTTGAAAATTACGCGCTGGATACAGCCAAATTTCTAATAGCTGCATTTCCATGGTTCATAGTTAATTCATGATTCAGCTGTAATAGAGTATACATTAGTGTCGATAGAAGAGCTTTCAGAGGAAGCAGCAGAGTCCAATAACAAGGAACTAAAAAAATGTAGACTTCAACACAGTCGGAAAGTATCTCGTACTTTAACAAACACAGATGTTAGGAACTATTTATTATTGCATTCAGATCCATTTTTAACAGGACAGAGACAACTTCGTAAAAAAGATAGGTCGAGTTTGCTTACATCTGTTTACGAATTACTTGATGATGCTTTATAATTTTTGTTTCATTAATATTTTGTTTGTTGATTTTTATTTTAGTTTTTTAAGAATATGTAACATATAACTACGAAAAATATCTTCCATACCAAAATCGTAATAAATTAGATTTAACAAATATGTTTTTATAATTCGGTATCGATTGTTCCTATGGGAGCTATAGGATATAGCCGATCGATATGTCCGATTTTTGTTGCTATATGTTTAGACAAATTTGCTAAATTATTGTTATAAATTTCAGCACGTTATGACCATTATTAGTATTTTTGGCCGCTCTTCCATACAAGCGGATCCACTGTGTCCTGCCGAGTCACGGAAACTTCACGCGGAATGACCGTCTCGTTGGACATCGAAACGAAAGAGATAAAAAGAAATAGAAGAGAAAAAATAAAATGCAACTTGGATAAGAATAAACCAACATAAGTTGAAGTCCCCAAAAGATAGTGGTTACAAGAAAAGACGACGGGAGAAGTCGGTCTTAGACAGCTGTCGCTTTAGCACAGAGGCGAAATGCCATAGCAAGCTAAATCGACTGGGTTATACTTGACCACCCTGTGTATGCGGAATTCTTACAAAAAGAAAGAATCCGTGCCACTACTCTACGGGATACGTTGGATGGCAATCATCTCAATCGAGTTATTGCTCCCAGATTTTCTGCATGCAAATCTTGGCCCAATCTTGGCGAAATTCTTTGGGTTAGTGGACCACTTTTGCTAGACAAGCCCGGCGCTACCAAGCGTTGCACGGAGCTCTTCTTTAGCGGACCACGCGCATATCTTAGAGTGAGCTACCGCGATTACATCTTCAATATGCATATAATTAGTGATAATGTACAAAAGAAACTGTACATCTTTGATGATCTTGGCATTAAAAATGAATTGAATGAACCTCCATTTCAAAATCTCGATAGTAAGATTTGATTAGAGCTAATCGACTCAGAGCGAAGAATGTCAGCTAGACTATTCCCGTTTAAAGTTGAGTGGAGTCTTTGAACACAACGCAAAACTTTTGTGATCGTGCTATCGGGCTTAATGACAAAATTGCCTAAGCTAGAAAGAGCGAATGACGTCGTGTAACCCAATTCAAGAATAAAGGAGTTATACTGCACTTTTAGAAGGTCATTTCGTTATATGTTTTTCGTTCCTCAGAAATTTTGCTAGAGCGGTTGCTCTGGCCCAGATTAGTATAATCAGGATCAAGAAATGGTTGTGTGACCATATGTCGAACGGTCCTCTCGTTAAAATTTGCTTCACAGACAATTTTTAACTTTCAATGGATTTACCGGAAGGTACTTCACATGCCAAGTCAGGATCCAACCGAAAAGCCGCCCAAAAAATGTACGGGAGGATATCCACACCAAATGCACGTCACCTAGATGAATATTCCAAAAATTCAAAACTAACTTGACAAACGTATATAAATAACAAGACCAAACGGGAAAAAATATGTATATCTATATCTTATAGTTTCTAAAACCTAAGTGTTTATATGGAAAATTGTAGAAGTTATTAACGAACTATTTTTTTTTTTTTTTTTGGCAAAAAACGTTTTATGAAATTGGGTTTTAGTTTGCTTTAGCTGACAATCTGGTATATTTTGTACTCTACGTTATATTTAGAATGTTAAACAATAACAGCTTATTTGTATATCGGTGTGGGGCAGCACTATTCGCCATAATCTGGCACCAATTGGTTAAATTAAATCAAGACAACTAATGTGCATTGACTATATGTCTTTGTTTTGGCATAAATTCAAGTAATATGTTTTTTTTTTTTTGCGTTGAATGATGCATTTCCCTTAAGGTGCCTTTTTATAAGGCATAAAGTACATACATTAAAAACGAATGAAATTAAAGTAACATATTCTTCAAAGAAGTGTAATAGCTCTAACCATACAATACATAGATGCGTCATTTCATAAAACCAAAATGTATCTTGAAAAACAGTATTATTGAGACACCAGACGAGCCGAGCCCTCTGCAATGGTAGTGCGAGGTTTTAGTTAGGTCAACCTGATAAAGTCATCAATTTTTTTTTGATATGGATTGCAGCGAGCTGAAAAATGCTGTTTTCTGTACGACGTCGCCCATAAGTCTAAGGTTGGTACAATGGAAAAGTGTTTGAGTTCCGAGGAGGTACAAAATTGTATGTCATCAAAAATCGATGTGCGATTAGATCTTACTTCTGTCAGTAAACTTTAAGGGGAATAAAAAAATGTAAATCATATTAAAAAAAAAAATATGCATATACTTTCGATCGGTATTTGAACCCGGACACCACAACATGTTGGTCGTGCAAACCATCAGCAGAGCCAACGCAGTCCTTGTGCAGGCGCCATTTAACACGAGCAATTGTTGTTGCCTTCATCTTCGAGACTTTCGTCACGGCAAATCAAAATTGACGTGCGCTAGCTGCTCGTCAGCGAGGCAACTGCACGTTGCAAAACTTCATATGCATACACATACTATGTGTATATAATATACTAAATGGCAAACAAGATTTTTCTTAAAATCTAACGGAACTTTCTAAAAATAAAATGCTTAGCGTGAAAACCTATTGGAGTGGGGTGGTGGGAGGGGGTATCAATAGGCCTTCGAGTAATAACCAGTGTTGCCAACTTAGCTATTTTCTAGCGAGATTTGGCTATTTTGCATGACTTAAAACTGGAAATCACACTGCAGGAACCTGTTATCTTGGCTATTTCACAAAAATAATTTGTATTTTTTCAGCTATTTTACAAAATTTGTAATATTTGATTATATTTATTTATTCAAAGTCGACCAAAAACCGTCGACTTTAATATGTAATGCAATTTGTGTGCAATCGTATATTGCCAATAGAGACATTGTGTGTGGCTATCGATACATACACACCACGTTTACCGCCCAGCGTGACCGAACTGTGTATTTTAAATACTAATATATTATTTACCCCTTTGCAGCGTTTGGGTACTTACTATCTCTACATTCAAATTCATTGATTTTCATACCCTCTACCCAGAGAGTAGAAGGGTATTATAGCTTTGTGCCGGCAGGAAATGTATGAAACGTAAGAATACTTTAATGTAACAGGTAGAAGAAGGCATCTCCGACCCAAGTATATATATTCTTGATCAGCGTCAACAGCCGAGACGATCTAGCCATGTCTGTCTTTCCGTATGAACACCTAGATCTCAGAGACTATAAGAGATAGAGCTATAATTTTTTCGACAGCATTTGTTATGTTTGCACGCAGATCAAGATTGTTTCAAATTTTTGACACGCCCCCTTCCGCCCCTGCAAATCGAATAACAAGCGTAATTTTAAAGCTAGAGCTTGGTACATACAGTAATAACTATATATATATTTGGTTGCAATCAGATAAAAATTGTCGAAGTTATTAAAGAAATATTTTTGTATGGGCAAAAACCCCTTCTTAGGATACTAGGTATCTTAGTTGCTTTGGCTGACAATCTGGTATATTGTGCCGTATGGTATATGGTATATTTTAATTGCGGTACTATATTGATACACCACATATACCATTTGGTATATTTTTAGTATTTTGCAGTACATTAGGTATATTTTGAATATAATACCGCAAAATATATTGCTTTTATTCAAAATGGGTAGCGGGTATCTCACAGTCGAGTACACTTGACTGTAGCTTTCTTACTTGTTGTGTTTGTGCGGTCGTTTTCGAAAAATTCTTAAAAAAGTTATCGATGCTTGGTTGGAGGATAACCACTTTAGGGACGTAAAATGAATGCAGTTACATTCTAATTAATTAATTTTCTTTTTTACATCAGACTTCCAGATAATTTTGAAATCTTGGGAAAATACATTGGTTTGGAGTAGATAATATTTTAAAACCAGTTATTGAATATTTTGAAAAAATCTATTTTTTTTCAGATATGGATTGCAGCGAGCTGAAAAATGCTGTTTTCAGTACGACGTCCCCCATAATTGTCTTTCACAGATTGGTACAATGAAAAAGTATTTGAGTTCCGAGGGGGTAGAAATTGGGCAAATTTTAAACATTTTGCTTAACGAAGAAGTATCATAAAATAATCAACACTCAATGTGGAAAAATATAAGATTTTATTTTTAAAAATCTACGGCTATTTTAATTTACTTTTTTTGATGAAATCTAGCTATTTTTTGCTATTTTTGTTGGCCTTGACTGCTACAAAGACCACTAAGTGTTGGCAATACTGATGATAACTATTTGTAGGTTTATTTAGATAATTGAGTTGGTATGTTATAACATTTTAAATTATAATATTCTCCGGCAACGTGCTGTTTGGCCGAGTGCGTGCTTCATACTACTCGTGGTTGAATATCGATACTTAAATATTTTAGTAAATATCGCGATACCAATACTGTGCATGCAGTATCGATACCGGTAACTAAGAGCTTATGGCTAATTTATCCGTTGTTCACAGTCGGCCTCTCTTGATTAATCGACACGTCCTCGCAAGATTCGGAGGGTGGTTCATAATCCAAATCCTCATCTTCATCTGGCTCATCCGATGGCAACTCGGACCAGCGCTTCATCTTGTCGGACGAATAGACAGATTTGTAATGTTTCTGCTTTCGTTGAGCATGTGGCAGATCTTCGACTAGATATCTGTCGTTAGGCAACACCTTGCTGATAATAAAAGGGCCTTTATAGCGAGGCTCCAATTTGCGGGAGGTACCCGTGCTAAACGGCTCATTCTCGTCCAAAATAATATCATCTAGTTTGTATACTGTTGGTTTGGAATGTCTGGCATCGTAACGTTTCTTCGCAGCAGCTCGATGATCGTTGACTGTAGTCACAGCATCTCTTCTTAGTTTGTTTAACTCTGCATCTGATAACATCGTTTGGTCATGACCTTAGATTACTTTCGTCAATGTATTTTTGAGGATATCTCGAGGCTCATAACCATAAAGGAGTTCAAATGGGGAACATTTACTTGTACCATTTACATTTGTACTAATGCTTCACTGAATTGATCGCATGTTCTCATCCCATCGATTCTCATTTTCATTAGAAGGCAATAACATAGACAATATAATTCGGTTTATTCGTTCTGCATGACCATTGGCTCGTGGTGTCCTAACAGCATTAAGTATGTGCTTTGACTTGCAGTACTTTTCAAAATCTTACGATGTAAAAGCTATTCCACGATCTGTTATGATTCGCTCTGGCATTCCCAAATAGCTGGTTACATATTGCAGTATATCCAGGACATTTTTAGTTGTGGTACTCTTCACCGCTCGTACTATGGTGAATTTTGTGAAAACATCGACGATTACAAGAATATGCTCATTTCGTTTAGAACAATTAAGAAAAGGTCCATTCGTGTAAAATATGAAATCTTAACAGCTTTGGCACAACCCACAACAACTTGTCTTTGTACTTTCGGAAGAGGCGGTCATTCTCTATAATGCATTTGTCGGTCTCTATTTCTTCTCTGATTTCATATCGGCAACAATTTTTTTGATCCTGCAGTTGTATAGAAAATAACCAATTAGTTTCGTAAATTATGGTTTTTTAAATCTTTAAGCATGCTGTATCCATCACATTATGATCTTCGAATGGTGCTCGACTTAGTGCATCCACATGACTTATCTGTGTTCCAGCGCGATGAACCATCTAGCAATCCGGGGTATAAGCTCTCGTTTCTCCATTGACATTTTCAGTGCATTACAATCTGTAACAACTTTCAGTACGTAGTACTTGAATCGCTCCAATGATTCCACGACAGCTAAAGCTTCAAGCTCGTAACTGTGGAAGTTCTTCTCTGGTTTGGAAGTAGCTCGGCTAAAATAGGCAATTGGTTTCAACTGGTTCTCTTCATGTTGTAGCAATACTCCGGCCAAACCAATAGCATTGGCATCTGTATGAAGTTCTTAATCAGCATCTAAACGGTAATTAGTGATTCCTGGGTTTGATATCAGGCGTCTCTTCAACTCGACAAATGCATCTTGTTGTGCCGGCTTCAACATGAGTTTCTATTCCTTGCGCAATAGGAAACGTAATGGCTCTGATATACTACCAGCTACGAATTTGCGAAAATAACCAGTGAGACCTAGGAACTTTCTCACATCGGTTACATTGGTGGGCTTCGGAAACATTCTAATGACATTCGTCTTAATAAACTCAGGACTAATGGCGTCTGCGTGTATTTGATAACCAAGGAATGTGATTGACTGCTTGCAAAACTTTAAGGACTCGCTCTAGCTTCTCATACATTTCGCTAAAAGTATGGCTACCAATAAGGATGTCTTCCATGCAAAATATCATATCGCCTTTGTACACTCACATCTGTAATTCTGCCATAAGTCGATTAAAAACAACAGGTGCGTTTTTCAATCCAAATGGAAGTCGCTTGAATTCATATAATCCATCGGTGGTGAGAAATGCTGTGAACTTCCTGCTCTCTGGTGCTACTTCAATCTGGTAATAGCCACTGTTAAGGTCCAGGGATGAAAAGTATTTATGTATATATGTATATCGTTTTGCCTCCTGCAGGCGCTCTTCAATGTTCGGTACTGGGAAATTTTCCTTCTTGATCAACTTGTTCAGACGTCTGTAAGCGACACATATTAGATCTCTACCATTCGGCTTTTTGATGAGCGTACTCTGATGTGGATAACATTATAATATCCCGCACCAACAACTCGTTGACCATTTTGCGAACAACTTCCTTCTTTGGCTCGGAAACTCGATAAGGCGCTTGAGAAACTGTCTGACCGCTCTCAACAATTATATGGACTTGGACTAAATTTGTTTTTCCTATGTCTTGCAATCCTGTAGAGAAAACGTTGGGGAATCTTTCCAGCAAATTACGTATTTGGCCTCTTTCCTGATCATTCTGAAAATTGATCAAAAGTTTGTATAGCATTGTCGATTGGATTAACTACTAATGAACTGCTCGTTTAACTTTTGTGACATATGGCTCAAAACTTAGCGTGAGATGAGCGCTAATGATAACATCTTGACCCAATAAAAATCCTCTTGTAACAGGTCGTCGTCTGCTACATATACTTTGGCTGAGACCACTTTTCCTTCGATGTCCACAGTGATCGCTTCTGTGAGGATACATGAACCCCCGCAAATGCCTCTTATTTGCATAGAACACTTGTGGCGTTCAGCGTCGATTTTCCTAGCAACAGATTGGCGCATGATACTAGCCTGGCTACCTGTATCAATTTATTTATAAAGATTTTTCTGATGAAAAGTTTATCATGGTTGGTAGCTCCTAAACGCATTGTATTCGCGGATTGACAAGCTCCATTTGGCTCATGAAATTTGTTGCATTTATTACAGCGCAGCTTTTTCTTTTCCTTTGTGCACAAATTAGCAAAGTGTCCCAACTCTCCCCAGTTGTAACTTCTGGTTTCCTTTGACGTTGATGACTTCACATTGCTGCCCTGCTTTTGCTCGATGAATTATTTTTTATTTGTGCTGGGTCGACCTCTATTTACAAAATAAGATTCAGCTGCATCACGAAGTTGCTTCATTGACGAGAACTAAATCGCTGCAATACTGTTTTGCAGTTCTCGGTGCTGTAGTCTTGATCTCACATATCTTATAATAGCGGCTTCGCTGGTACCGCACCCCATGGGTGGACATCCTGAAACATTACTCCTGTCCCTTTCCTTTGATCGTTTTGTTGCATTTGCCATATTAAAATGCACTTCTGCTTCGTCTGGGTTTGCTCTGAACTCATCCTATATAGCTTTAGCAAAACTATTCCATGTCGTGTGGGGAATAGGTTAGGAATCGAGCCACATCTTGGCTAGTCCCTTTAGGCGTGTGTATATTGCGAGCAATACAAATTTCTCGTCCCATTGATAAGCATCAAACACTTTGTTGACTCGATCAATGAACTGGTTTACGGAAATGGCGTTCTCATCACTTGGATCAAGCTTCGGCAATGTGTTTGCAATTTCTTTCACCGATGCTTGCCTCATGACCTGTCTAATATGTCTGTTTTCATTGTTGATATTTTCGGGTTCCACCTCAATGATTTGCTGTTGATTGTTTGCCATTGATGCTTCTGCATTTTGCCTTTGCATTGCGACTAGCTGACCCGTCATATGCTTCAATACTTTCATTTCATTTTGCAATTGTGAAATTGCCACTGATTGTGACGTCATCGCTTCTTCATGCTGCGTAGAAAGCCCAGCCGTTACTGGCATCTCTACTTCCTCCGATTGCTCAAACTCTATTAATCTTAGAATTAATTCAGCTCGGGTGCCTGAGCGTGACAAACTTCTAGCTCGTAGCATAACTATTTGTAGGTTTATTTAGATAATTGAGTGGATATGTTTTAACATTTTAAATTATAATATTCTCCGGTAACGGGCTTCTTCTTACTACTCGTGGTTGAATATCGCGATACCAATACTGAGCATGCAGTATCGATACCGGTAACTAAGAGCTTATGAGCACTGGTTAATTTGTGCGTTGTTCACACTATTCAATTTTGCAGCGCAGCTGCGTTAAGTTTGCTTTTTGTCAAAACAAAATTGCATTTTAAAGGGGTCTAACGTTCGAAAGAGATGTCCAAATTCGATAATTTAAAAAGAACTTTAAAGTTTTAGGTATTAACTTCAATAAATTTTTCTGGTGAAATTAATCTGATTGATTTATTATTTGTTGTGTATGTTTGTTTATGAGTCTTATCAATGTATTTCTTAATGTTTAAGGGTAACAAAAACTTTGCAGATTTGTGTGTAATCATCAGAGCTCGCAAATAACTGTCGACCTTTTCTCATGGTCTGTAAATAAGTGTCTTTTCCTGACTTCAGAGAGCAACCGATTTATGGGTTCTTGAATGAGACCGCTCGCGCTCAGAGCGAAACCCTTTTTTCTATTATGTTTTGTTCTGACCGTTTTGTCGTATGTATTCACACGCATAGGCAAGCAAATCGTGTAGCGTCTGTTTTGCAGACGAAATATATTAATTGCAACAACAACGAAAGTAAATGTGAAGACCGTTTGCGTTGAGCTTTTCGGATAATCGGTCTTTTGCTGTCTCTCATTGTGCGAGCGTTTCTCGTTCCGATCTTTACGCAGTGCTCATTGAAAGAGCGATATATAAAGAGCTCAACGAAAAGCGCTCAACAGAAACATAAATGAAGACAGCAAGAGTCTCTTGCTCAGAGCGAGAGCGAGAGAGTATGAACTTTTTCGGTTGTGCTCACAACGAAAGCACAAGAAGAAAAACGGTCGTCAGTTATTTGCGAGCTATGGTAATCATAAATAAACTTAAGCTATCTTACTGTTTTCGAGGTCAAATTTGCGACGCAATCTTTGCTTTTGTGATTTTTGTTGGGTTTGTGGACCATTTTACATATTCTTTTTTCGCTTATTTTTATGTTATCATTTTTTATAGACGCTTCTTATAACTGCGAGTTTTAACGCATGTACTTCTTGATTGTTGGTGCACAGAAGAGGGCACGAATGCAGAAAAAAACTCGAAAGTAACTAGTTTGGCAGAAAAAAACGGAAAGATAATTTAAATACTCTTATACATAGCTTGGATGCTAATAATCAAATTTTAGCACTGTAACTCCACCGGAAGTATTTTGGCGCAGCATCGGCATATAATCCATACTAAGGTTGTATGGAAGGAATAGGATATAGTCTACCGATGTATGCAATTTTTTTACTATATGTATATTATTATTAAATGGCCATGACAACCCTTTTGTCGGGTCTCAGCCTGAAGCGCAATGTGCCTCCACGCGTCCCTGTCCTGAGCGCGCTTTTGCCAGTTGGTAACACCAAGTGTGGACAGGGTTTCCATCACCTGGTCTTGCCAACGCGTTCGGGGTCGTCCTCTCCTTCGTGTCCCAACAATCACCGCATCAAACACCTTACGAGCCGGAGCGTCTTCATCCATACGGGCAACGTGGCCCAGCCAGCGAAGTCTTTGAGATTTCACTCGACTGGCCACATCAACATCACAGTACAGCTCATACAGCTCGTGGTTATATCTGATGCGATAAACATCGTCCACGCAGATTGGACCAAAGATTTTACGAAGAATTTTCCTCTCGAACACTCCAAGAGCAGCTGCATCTGACTGCGTCACTGTCCAGCACTCCGCACCATAGAGGAGTACTGGAAGAATGAGCGTCTTGTAGAGTGTGGTTTTTGTGCGTCGAGAGAGCTCTACTATTGAACTGCCTACTGAGCCCAAAGTAACACCTGTTGGCAAGTGTTATTCTCCGCTTAATCTCCAGACTGACATCATTTGTACTTGTTATAGCAGTGCCTAGGTAAATAAACTCCTTGACGGACCCAAAGCTATAGTTTTCTGCAGTCAGCTGAGAATCAAGACGCCGCGATTCTCTGCTAGAGCACACCATAAACATTGTTTTCTCCATATTCACCGCTAGTCCTACTTTCGCTGATTCCTTTTTAATAGCCCCGAAGGTTCCCGGCCAATGATATCAATATCATCAGCGTAACCAAGGAGCTGGACACATCTGTTGGTTAATATCGTGCCCGTCCGATGTACACCAGCCTTTCTTATAATACTCTCCATTAAAATATTGAAGAGTATACAAGACAGCGAGTCACCTTGTCTGAGGCCACACTTGGTAGTAAAGGTTTCGGATTGGCCACATCCTACCTTGACAGAGCTGATGGTGTTGCTCAATGTCATTCTGCAAAGTCTAGTCAGCTTTGCTGGTATACCAAGCTCAGACATGGCGGCATCTAGGCGATCTCGCCGGGGGCTATCAAATGCGGCTTTTTAGTCGACGAAGAGATGGTACGTGTCGATCTGGTTTTCGTAAGACTTCTCCAGGATTTGGCGCAAGGTGAAAATCTGGTCAACAGTGGACTTGCCAGGCCTGAACCCGCACTGATAAGGTCCAATCAGTGCTTCAGCATGGGGTTTCAGTCTTTCACACAATACGTTCGTTAGGACCTTGTATGCAACTGGAAGAAGACTAATTCCGCGGAAGTTGGTGCGCAACGTGGCATCATCCTTCTTCAGGATGGGACAGATCATGCTGAGGTTACAATCTTCGGGCATGCTCTCCGTGAGCCATATCTTACTGATTAGTTGGTGCATGCTCCCTTTCTTCTTGCGACCGAAAAGACGTTTTTCGTCTCTTCTTCTCGACCTGTAGACATCCACAATAGCTCGTGTCGCCCCAGCCTGCAGTGTTCTTCTGTAGGCGGCGTCCTTTGCAGCTGTTGCGTCATGACACTCCTGATCGTACCATGGATTCCTTGTTAGAGGACGCTGGAATCCAAGCACTTCTTCTGCCGAAGCTCGCAGAGAGTGAGATATGAGCGCCCACATATCGCTTATGTCTTCAGGTATTGAAGGTGCTCGGCTTCTTCGCCTGTTGTGATTGCAGCTTTCCGATGTCCAGCCTTCTTAACGCACTTCGACGTGCATTCTTCGCCACACATAGCCGTGTGCGAATCTTAGCTGCAACAAGATAATGGTCGGTGTCGATGTTGGGACCCCGACAGGATCGCACGTCGAGTATGTTAGATGCATGCCTTGCATCGATCACAACATGATCGATCTGATTTCTGGTCAGTCGATCGGGAGAGAGCCAAGATGCCTTATGGATGTCCAAATGACGGAATCCGGTACTACGAACTACCATATTATGCGCAGCTGCAAAGCCTATTAATCTGAGACCATTGCTCGAGGTGGTCTCATGTAGACTAAATCGCCCGACGGTGGCACCAAAGATGTCTTCTCGTCCTACCTTGGCATTAAAATCCCCGAGGAGAATTTTAATGTCATGGGAAGGACAGCGGCCATAAGCTCGGTCGAGCTCCGCATAGAAAGCGTCCTTGGTGGCATCGTCCTTTTCCTCCGTTGGGGCATGTGCGCATATCAGGCTTATGTTAAAGAATTTGGCAGTAATTCGGATCGTTGCAATTCTCTCGTTTGTTGGCCGAAAGTGAGAGACTCGGCGCCGCAGCCTGGCACCTACGACGAAACCACAACCAAATTCATGCCGTTCTGGGTGGCAGCTGTAGTATATGTCACAGTTCTTCTTCTTTATGCAGCCTTGTCCTATCCATCGCATCTCCTGGATAGCAGTGATGTCAGCCCTGCATTTGTTGAGGGTATCTGCTAGTTGTTGAGCAGCACCAGGTCTGTACAATGTTCGTACGTTCCAGGTGCATACTCTTAAATCATTGTCCTTTTTACGCTTGCTATGGTCGTCAACGTTAGATCGGTTCCTTTCCGAGGCTTCTCTTGCTTCCTTCACTGTAATTGTGTTTTACATGGGTGGATTCCAAGTCCTACGCCAAAACCTAGTTTGTAGAGTTAGGACTCTCGTCGCGCGCTTTAGTTTGCCACTCAACGGCTGTCGAGTGACAATCCAGGGAGAACCACGTGGAGGTAGTGCGTCGGCAGTGACAGGAATCATGCTGGCATTCACCAAGTTGAATGCAATCAGACACTTTGACCTGTATGCTTTCCCCCATTCTCCCCTATATGTATATCCAAATTATTTTTTAAGATGTTTGGGGAAAATTTCATAGCGATATCTCTACGGGAAATATTTATGGCCGCGGCTCCATATAAGACCAAACACTTTGCATTGCAATTGACCATTAGGAGCATGATAGAAAATGAAGCCAAATCGATAAAAGGATTGTTTCCTTCGGCGTCTTTTTACAAATTAACTTCGGTCAAAAATAATGAGTTGTCTCCACTATTTACCCACTAAATTTAATGAATATTAGCATACCGTTTCAGTATAGGATCGATTCGGCAGGCGTGTTAAAGAATTTCAAAATACTCAATAAATCTGCCTTAACTGGCTTTAAAACATTTTCTACTCCAAACAAATGTATTTTTTCCAGGTTTTCAAAATTATCTGGTAGTCTGATGTAAAAAAGAAAATTAATTAATTAGAATGTAACTGCATTGATTATACGTCCTTAAATTTGGCATCCTCCAACCAAACATCGCGAACTTTTTGTTTATACATTTTAAGAATTTGTCTTAAACGACCGCACAAGCACAAAAATCAGTTAATTTGAATGTAGAGATGGAAGCATTGCAAGCGCGAAACGATGTTGAGAAAATACCAATACCCAAAAGCTACAAAAGGGTAAATAATATTTTAGTATTTAAAATACACAATTCGGTCACGCTGGGCAGTAAACGTGGTGTGTATGTATCAATAGCCACAAACAATGTCTCTATTGTAGAGCATTAAATTTTGAAGTCGACTTTAAATAAATAAATATAATCAAATATTACAAATTATTTAAAATAGAAAATTATTTTAGCTAACATACCAGGCTTCTCCAAAATTGAGTGGTTTCCAGTTTTAGGTCAAGCAAAATCGCCAAATCTGGCTAGAAAATAGCTAAGTTGGCAACACTGGTTGGAATCGCATCGCTCGGCTCGTCTGGGGTGGCAACAATACTGTTTTTATGATACGTTTTGGTTGTATGAAATGACGCATCTATGTATGTATTGTATGGATAGTGCTGTTATATTATTTATTTATCTATTTATTGTCATATTTAATTTATGTTATTTAGCTTGTTTAGTTTTAGAAAATTTTTTGGTGCCTTTAAGTCAAGCCCAAATTGAACAAGCAATTGCTTTTTTGAGTAGGATTAAATGTTAAAAGATTTGCGAAAAGAGGGTTTTGTTTTTATTCTTGCAAGAGTGATGTTGGCAGGTTATGTGTTACACCTGTAGTGTTAAAGTGAAAAAATTAAAGAGGACAAAATTAATAAATTAAGTGTGTTGATGCCAGATGATGGCAGGTGTGACCACTTAGACCAGCTGACAGTGTGGTCGCGATCGATTGTTACACGCGCAGTTACACTGATCTAGTCAGACTAGAGTGAGAGATTTCAGACCCAAATGATAGGGGACCTGCCCAAGGAAAGGGCGTCCTACTCGACACCGTTCACGCACACTGGAGTTGACTTTGCTGGCCCTTTTGAAGTCAAAAACTACACTGGCCGAGCCTGCCACATCACCAAGGGATATGTCTGCGTCTTCGTGTGCTTCAGCACGAAGGCGATCCACTTGGAGGTGACATCAGATCTCACGACGGAGAAATTCCCGCGGGTGCCCACAGACTTTCGTTGGAGCTGACAAGGTGATCTCCACCGACTTTTTGAAAGCGACGAGTGAGTGCATCATCGCAAAGCATACTCACAAAAGCCTTTCCTGGCACTTCAACCCGCCGGGCGCCCCACATATGGGTGGATTTGGGAAGCCGGCGTAAAGAGTTTTAAGGCACTCTTTTACAAGGCGACCTCCACCACAAAATATACGTTTGAAGAGTTATCCACTCTTCTGTCTAAGATCGAAGCCTGCCTGAATTCGAGGCCGATCTCTTCGATGTCCGAAGACCCTACGGACCTAATAGCCTTAACTCCTGGCCATTTACTTATTAGCAAGTACTGCTCTAACTGTCCGGGCAATCCTTCCGCAGCGCGGGAAGCTGCAGAGTGTGTCAGAAGGACCACCACACGCTCCTGCACTTTAAGGAGGCACGCAGCGCTCGCCCCTGTCGTCAGCGACGACCAACTGGAACCGGCTCGGTCTTTGACTCCACCATGGCCCCATCGACCGGCCTCACCTCCGCCCAAGGGGGCTTTTCCGACGTCGCTCACATCCTTGTTGCAGGATAAGACACCGGATGTAAAACGTTCGAGATGCGAGCACTGATCGACCCGTGCACTGCGACCAGCCGTATCAGCGCATCATTGGCAACGGCCTATCGGCTATCCGTCACCCGCGTTGGTACGGAGGTCTGCTCGGCGATCATCCGCTTGCAGATATCCGACTTCCGTCGAAAGGTGCTGCTGCAGGTTGATTCCCAACTCTGCCGCCGCACTCCCTTCAGACAAGTCGATGGCGAGAACTTGGAGCAGTTCCGCAGCATTACGCTCGCCGACGAACGCTGGTTCTAACCATCGATGGTGTCCCAGGTGCTCGGCACTGATGTGTATCCTCGCAGCATTCAACCTGGCATCCTGCCGAGCACCAACTGTTTGCCAATGGCCCAGAACTCCACATTGGGTTGGATTCCGTCTGGTCCATGTTGACCGTTTTCAACTCATTGCCACTCAGACCAATGAAAGTGTGGTCGCGATCACTTGTTACACGTGCTGTCACACTGATCTAGGTTTCCTCTCATGATGGTCACCCTGCCCACTTTTAGTGTTTTTTTCTTATTTTTATATGTTCTACTTTCATTGTGCGCACTACAAGTGTTTTTGTCAAGTGACAAATAAAATGTGTTTCAAAGTTCAAATTTCCATCCAAAAGAGCAAGTGATTATTTATTTGAAGCGCCCCCTGCATTCAAAGTGAAAAAAATCTCAGTGAACTGGTTTGTCTAGTTAGTATCTTATCTTTATGCCGTTTGAATTTAAAAGAATTAAATTTCCGTTACGTCTTGCATTTGCCATGACTATTAACAAATCACAAGGCCAATCGTTAAAAGTTTTGTGATTTAAATCTAGAACATTCATGTTTTAGCCATGGCCAATTATATGTGGCATGTTCACGGGTCGGAAGACCATCTGCGTTGTTTGTTTTTGCGCCTGACAATAAATAAATAATAAATGCCGTCTACCACAAGGTACTTAGGTGAAAAGTAACCCATGTACTAAAATACAGAATGAAATAATAAAAATAAATAAAAATCTGCTTATTTATTGTCATAAGGGACGAACAAAGTTCGCTGGCCAGATGATCTGGCGTAAACGACAATTGCCTCGATGGTCGGATGGGTGTGATAAAAAAATCCTTTCCGCTACGTGCTTCCACAGAATAATTACATTATTAATATATTCGCGTAGTACGCGATCAAACTTGCATGCGCTTTCGTTGTAGATTTTTAATCCACTCCAATCCCACTTCTTCCCCCACAAATTGGCAAAACTCGAATAACAAGAGTAATTTTATCGCGAATTTTTATACCCGCTACCCATAGGGTAGAAGGGTATTATAACTTTGTGCCGGCAGGAAATGTATGTAACAGGTAGAAGGAGGCATCTCCGACCCTATAAAGTATATATATTCTTGATCAGCGTCAACAGCCGAGACGATATAGCCATGTCCGTCTGTGTGTCTGTGTGTCTGTCCGTCTGTCCGTATGAAACACTGGATCTCAGAGACTATAAGAGATAGATCTATAATTTTTTTTCGACAGCATTTGTTGTGTTTGCACGCAGATCAAGTTTGTTTCAAATTTTTGCCACGCCCACTTCCGCCCCCGCAAATCAAAATAATCGAATAACAAGCGTAATTTTAAAGCTACAGAATTTTGGTATATATAATAACTACTATAGTTGTTATGATTTCTGAAAATTTGGTGGCGATCAGATAAAAGTTGTGGAAGTTATTAAAGAAATACTTTTGTATGGGCAAAAACGCCTACTTACTAGGGGTCTGAGTTGCTTTGGCCGACAATCTGGCACATTGTGCCGTTTAT
This sequence comes from Drosophila kohkoa, assembly GCA_019972355.1. Classification (NCBI taxonomy): domain Eukaryota; kingdom Metazoa; phylum Arthropoda; class Insecta; order Diptera; family Drosophilidae; genus Drosophila; species Drosophila kohkoa. Next base: position 248,348 of record BJEL01000084.1, on the reverse strand, counting down.
GGTATATTTTGAATGGTGTACTATATCGATATACCAAACATACCATTTGGTATATTTGTAGTATTTTTGCAGTATATTTGGTATATTTTCAAAATAATACCGCAAAATATATTGATTTTATTTAAAATGGGTAGCGGGTATCTCACAGTCGAGTGTACTCGACTGTAGCTTTCTTACTTGTTGTATATAAGTTAAAGTTATGTTTTAAAAATTTTTTTTTTCGAGCTCTTGAGAGCTCGAGCTTCTAATACCATCTACTTAAGCATAACTAAAGCTAATCCCCACGAAGCTCTGTACTCTCAGCCTTCAAGCTCTAGATCGGCAATTTATTACATTAAGGCCGCCGTCGACGCTCGCCAAAGCCTGACTGTTTGTGACGTCATTATTGTTCGGCACATTAACTTATACAATAATAACTATAATAATTGTGATTCATGAAAATTTGGTTGCGATCAGGTAAAAATTGTCGAAGTTATTAGTTACTTTGGCTGACAATCTAGTATATTTCGCCGTCTATGGTATATTTTGAATGTGTTACTATATCGATATACCAAATATACCAGTTGGTATACCTTTAGTATTTTTGGTATATTCTGAGAATACCGCAATATTTTGTTTTTATTTAAAATGTTTAGCGGGTATCTCACAGTCGACACTCGACTTTCTTGTTGTTAATCATATTAGGGTGCAAAAATAAAAATTTAAGCGAAACATCAACGAAATTTGATTTAAAAATACTTTAAAAGTAGTTATCTTCCTTTGATATTGAGAAAATCATGCACTGCTACCGAACTTCAGAAAATGAAATACACAGAATTCGCATACAACTCGAATGATTTGAATGATTTTTTCATTAATACCCTGTCAATCCACTAAATTTCGAATGGTTTGAGCCGTGTATTCCTTCCTATTCAATTCGAATACATTCATTTTAGCGAATGTTTTGAACGAACCTAAAGCGAATATTGTAGGAATATTATAAGAAAGATCTTACATTACTAATAGTTTTTAATAAGTTTTTTGATCATTAAGCTGATGACTCACAAGAAAACATTGTATAAAATACTATCATTGAGGCTACCACATATTTAACAAGACAGTTCATTTAATTCAAATATGCTTAACTTACTCGTCCATAAGATTAAGACAGAGTACATATGTATGTATATAGTGTATGCGTTTATTTATAACAGATTTATTGCCACATTCAATAGTATTCTGCATTTCAATTTATATTCATTATAATTAACTGCTTTTAAAATATCCAAATGTTGTGTTTAAGGGTATTTCTGGGTTATGGTCCATCAACATAATCGCGACTTCCCACATTAATACGACCTTCAGCGGCAGTTACAGAGAATCCGAGAATACGTGCATCCATTTTTGTCATCTTACTTTTCTTTATCTTCTTCTGTTTGTTCTATTTGTTGCAATAAAGAAATAATATAATTGAAATTAAAACGAGTTTAATTTATTCATTCAAAAAGGTTTTACCTTGTTATCGCTATTGTCATTGCTTGGAGTTATAGCCGGTGCCGGTTTACACATATCATCATTATGTGCATTTTGTGCACGCTGCAAGCTCTTATACTTGCTACGTCGCTCCAAAAACTGTTTCACAAAATCACTGGAATCCTTGCCTTCACCTGAATCAAATAAGAATACAATTTATATAATATATAATTTTTTGATTATATAATTTTAGTTGTAAATATAAAACTAAGAATATTTTTTAGCAAGTCTCTTCTTACATGCCATAATGCGCGCTATTGCAATGAAAAACATGTGTGTATTCTTCCCAAAATATACCTAAATAATTATTTCTTCGTGCAACCAACAAAAAAATTGCTATCTGTTTTAGTATCGTATGATTATATATATATTATTATTATATATAGAATATACATATTCACTTTATGGTTTCAGAGATGTCTCCTTTTGTTACATAAATTTCCTGTAGACACATGGGTAGTGGTATAGCATTGAGGTTGATTTAACACAAATAATTGAAATTGCGTGAGTTAACTTTTGTCTCTAGGTTTATCACAATTTTATTTTAAGCAAGATTTTGCGAAAAATTGCCATACTGTTCGCTGACGCAAGTGCTGACTAACCAAGACTTCTAACTGTCAAAAAGTATTTGGACACATTTCCATTTGCAAACATTCCGCGAATATATAGATTTCGAAATTAACCAAAACGTTTGATTTTTGCCGGAATTGCTGGAAAAGGTTGATTATTGTGATTATTATTCAATTTATATAAAGTTATAATTAATTAATTCGAACAGAATTTGTGGAGGAATCAACTCCGCTAGCGATTTACTGAGCCATCCCAAAATATAACCTTAATATGTCCTTGCATTTATTCCGCATTTTATAATACCATTCAATAATTTTTCCCACTTATTTGCGTTTTCAAAATATTAAAAATAAATGAATTAAATAAAAATTAGCCAATTTGGTTTTTTCCACGGGGTTTTTTCCCGGCAAACATATTTTTCTGTCTCTCTCCATTGTCATTTTTTCAAGTAGTTGCAAGACCAGTAAAATATATATATATATACGAGTATATATATTTTTTTAATTTGTAACTTTAATAATCCCCTGTGAAACGCGTAAAATCAAGCTAAATTAATTTCCAGTTTGGTGCTGAATGCGAAGTAGAACTCTTAAGTTCTCCGATAATAAGCGCCAAGTGACAAAATAAAATGTCGGGTACATACCTAGATAAATACGAACATAATCCTTGACTTCATATGGTGCTTCAAGGTCTTGCAAAAATGTTACAAATGTAGGTACTGAAAGTTCAATTATGTTTATTTTATAAATCGCATATCACGAATGTCAAGACAACTTACCATCCACTTTGGCGGACATATTGTCCAAACTCTTCATGCACCAAATAGTGAACTCGTTTTCGTAATCACTGATTATTGATTTGTTTAGAGATAAACCGCTATCACTGCTACTATGCTGTTGACTTTTGGAATTCAACTTTTTATCCTCATTTCCAGATGACGATGCTTTATTTGTTGGTTTATTTTGAATGAACTTAGTTTTTTCCATCTGATGTACCTGGGCCTTAATATTCTTTGATATTACATTATGAGGCTGCATGGCTGGCAACGTTTGACTTTTGCGTAAATTACGAGGCGTGCTTGGTAAGACAGCCGAATTCTTTGACTGCGATTGGATATGCTGCGGCTTGTGGGTTGTTTGATGAGCAGTGCCGAGCGCAGAAGTGCCAGATGTACTCAAGGTCACACTTTTCGATGGGATTGAAGAAACTGTTATATCGTCCCACAAGGCAACGTTGCTAGTTGCAGTTGAGCTTGAGTTAGTTATTACCGACCCACCGCTCCATGCTTTATTAGCACTGCCCCAGATATTAGACAAAGCTCCAGGCACACCTATGTTGTTTGTTGATAGGCCAGCCCCATGGTGATGTTGTTCGTGCTCTCGATGGCGTCGTTGCTGCTCAACTAATTCATTGGCGAGACGCTTGGCTTCCTCAGCTTGAATATCAACGAAGTTCATGACTTGTGCAGGTGCCGGTGAGGCTTGCCACTTAAGAAGTGCATCATTCGCTTCAGCTGCTGCAGCAGCGTTAGCTCGAATTTGCTTATCTAGCTGTTCTTGTTGACGCTGAAGATCAGCACGACGCTCACGCCTTTCTGCCTTTTGAATCTCGGCCAATCCTGGGGCAACCGTGTTTATACTTGACGATTGCAAAGACCAAGGAGCCATTGAACTAGTTTGTGGACGTGATGCTGAGTGATCTGTTCTAGCGCCACTGCTCGATTTCTGTCCTGAGCCAGTTGTATATGTGGCTGAAAGTTAAGTAATAGATACATTATTGTGAATTTTTCGATATTTTATCAGTAGAGATGTGACTTCTAGTAAAAATACTGAAATATGTAATTTGCATGGGCCCGGCTATGAGATGCTCACTAGCCATTTTGAATAAAATCAAAATAGTTCTTAATATATATAAAATTAATATACCTAAAAAATAATATATATATTAGCTTGCTATTCGATTTGCGCAAGCGGAAGTGGGCGCATCAAAAATCCATAACAAATGTGATTGGCGTGCAAGTGCTGCAGAGAAATTTTTTGTTTTATATCTTATAGTCTCTGAGATCCATACGATCATACGACCAGACTGACAGAATATATGTATATACTTTATAGTGTGTGAGTAGTTGCCTCATTCTGCCTGTAACATACATTTTATGTTGTCATCTTCTACCATATAAGCAAAGGATATATGAACACAAAAATATGGAAAATAATTTTAGAATTTCATCAATTGTAAAAAGAAACTGAACTCGTTTTTCCTCCATTAGCACTTAGCACAAAGAGGAGTTCAAAAACTTCTTGCAGCTGCAACTTATGTACGTCATCAAAAGCAACAGCAAAGCAAAAAAAAAAAAAAAAAAAAAAAAAAAAAAAAAAACCCGACAGTTGATGATTTTTGATTTTGGACTTCTGATTTTTTTTAGAAGCAATGGCTTTTTTTTTTAATATCACTCGCAGTTGAGAAATATATTGAATACTGCTAATTCGACTTCAATTTTTTAAACACAGAATTAAATTATGACAGTTGGCAACTAATGCTAAAAATACAAGAACAAGTAAGAAAGTTACCCGCTACCCATTTTGAATAAATATAAATATTACAATATACTAAAAAAAAATACCAAATTGTATACAAATATACCAAAGTATGTCGATATAATACCACATTCAAAATATACCATAGACGGTACAAATTACCAAATTGTCGGCCAAAGCAACTAAGATCCCTAGTAAGTAGGCGTTTTTGCCCATACAAAAGTATTTCTTTAATAACTTCCACAATTTTTATCTTATCGCAACCAAACTTTCAGGAATCACAACTACTATTGTTATTATTATATATAACAAATTTGCACAAAGTTATAATACCCTTCTACTCTATGGGTAGCGGGTATAAAAATGGTTTGTTATCAAAGCTTCGATTGACTATAGCCGAAGTGTCAAAAGGCTGCCCAGTATATATATTTCGTTGTTCCGATTCAATTCTACAAAATTGTAAAGATGGCTCATATTTTTAACACCGAAGACTGATCACTAGATGTAGCGAGGGTTTTGACGACTACCAGGAGAAACCTTTGGATAAGTCCAGTAAATTTGTGATTCCAAATATTTACAAATTTATTTAACTGTAGTGCTTGGTATTGTTGACTACATCTTAGAGCCTTTGTTCATCTAAAGGCTATCTGATCTCATGTTCAGATGTAATTTTATTAGTTATTGTTATTCAATCCACTGAAACTAAACTAATAGAGGCAGCTCTTAACATTAAACCTACGGTGGATTAGGCCTCAGCCGACCACTGTTCAACGGAGCTCTTCGATTTGACGAATTCGCACCCCGCCCATAGTGTAACGTTGGAACCGCATTACCGATTCCTTTCATAGCCGCACGCAATGTCAAGAGCCCTACAGATTTTTTTGCCAGTAATTTTGGCACTCCAGGCTCGAACCGGTTCCCTAACACAAACCTATACATAATACTCGGCACGGAGCCATTCTTAAGAACATAGTTTTTGACACTTAACATTTAAGATCAAATTCATATCTCAAATATGAATTTCAACACATACAATTTATATCATCGGTATGTTATGAAAAAGTCTCATAGCGGCATCTAGATTTGTTCGTCTGTTTCTAATTATTCATTTTCTATATTTTTCCTTTGTTTTACAAATAAGCATTTATTCTATTCGCAAGGTATTTATTCGAAACGTCTATTAACAAGGTTTTACTAAAAATTTGATATTATCAAGATAAATTTCCAAAGAACGATCAAAGATTTAATTTTTATTTCATTTAATAGCAAATAATTTCGTTCTTACCTGGCACAATAGCTGCTGTAGCTTGAGAATTTCCAAGTAAAGCCTTGCGACGTTGAGCTTGTATTTGTTGCTGACGTTCCTTTTCTTCCTGTTGTTGTCGAATTTTCTCTTCTTCCGCTAGGATGGCACGTCGTTTGTCATCTTCTTGTTGTTGGCGCTTCCGCTCTTCCTTAAGACGTTTCTTTTCTTCGGTCTGTTCCCTACGGCGATCATCTTCGTTTATCTTAACATCTGAAAGTTTTCCCTCCAGTTGTGATTTACTAACTGCCTGTTCCTGTTTACTGGAGGATTGTTTGAAATTTGATTCATTTAGCTGAAGTTGTCTTGTAGTTTCTTGATCCTTTCGATTTGGAATGTTTTCCTCTGATATGAGAGACACTGTTCTCTGTTGTGTTCGTTTTTCATTTTGATTGACAGTAACCTCAAGCTCTGCATCCAATTTTAACTGATGATTGACATGATGAGGTGGTGCTTGAAATTCTAAATTAACAGTAGTGTTTACACTGCAATCGGAAGCAGCATTTAGTTGTTGCTGTTGAAGCAATTGTTGATTTTGCTCCTCCTCTAAAGTGGCAACATCCCACAAAGTGACTTTTGTATTTTTATGCATAGCAGGCCATTGTTGATTCTGCTGTGGCCACATAGGCATTATGATGTTTTGCGATGCCAGCAATTGTGATTCATTGGACATGAAATCAACACCTGTATTTGGTTTCGCAACTGAAGAAAGTGTCTGCTGACTATTTGTAGTGCTTGCTGGACCACGTAATAGCATTCGTAAATTATATTCGTTCAACAAGTCGATATCGGCACTGGGTAATTCATTTACCTTATTTGTGGTCTCCTGTTGATCGGATGTGACTTTTTGTTGTTCTTGAGTTTGTTGCTGATGCATTAATTGAGCATTCAATATAAAATCATTGGCATCCAGAAACGGACGTTGATCAACATTATTTGAGAAAATTATTTGTTGATGCTGCTGTTGATCCTTCTTGGCTTGTTGGGCAATTGCATCATACAATTGATTGCCAGCTATAGGATTCAGAGCAGCCAGCGAATTACTTAAGCCACTGAAACTACTTAAGTACTCAGGTAGCACCAACATCTGTACCTTGCTCCGTACAATAGCTTCGCGTTGTCCAGCATCAAGGTTTTGGAAGCATTCATTTTTCGATAGCTCCGAGAGGATTTGATATTCCTGATGTTGCAAATACTGATCCTGAAGCATTTGAAATCGCATAGTCAGCATGTGCGATGTATCCACACTATGTGCATTGGGGCTTACGTTGATGTTAAGACCTTTTATAGCAGCACTTAACGAGTTAGCAGCTGCTGTTACATTAGCCTTTAATTCGAGTTCATCACCACGGTGATGTTGCTGTTCGCCTAATGAAAAAGATGGCAGATTTAAAGCCGTTGCCGGCTTTCGTGACGTCAATGCAATTTGTAGATTATCCAAGTCAATTGGAGTTGGCAGCAGATGGCTATGCGTAAAAGGCATGTTGCCTTGACATAGCTTGATAAGGTCACCCAAAGCCCTGAAACGGCTGTCTGCAAAACGACGTACAAAAAGATTTTCGTTGAAATAACCGGCGCGATACCATTCCGTCATCTCTATCGCACTAAAAGGACCCTGAACATTTGATTGGGGATCTCGGTAAAACCATAAATCATTTGGATTTACATTAATTAGATGTGGTGGTAGTACTGACGATAGATGATGATGTTGAAGATGATGTTGCATCGCCAACTGTTCTACAAAAGGCAAAGGTTTATGTGATGACAAGCATTCATTAAGCATTGCTTTCGTTGCAGCTTCCGGGTGCAATTGATGCTGCAATTGTTGATGTCCCTCATCAACTACAACATTTATCTGGTTTGGCATTTCGTATCTGGTATTAGTACTGATGCCACTGCTCGGCGTAGTCGATGGCTTTAATACGATTGAAGCAGCCTCACCACCATCATCATTGATAAGTTTCTCCACCTCGTTGGCCACTTCCTGAAAGCGTTCGGAAATATCGGCAAGATTGGAAGATACAGTTTTATGCGTTGATGTTGATTCTCGTGGTATTTCCCGTTTTGCTTCTTCTTTGTTAAAGTTGTTGGTTTTTTGTTGGATTGTAATATCACCAGTAAGAGATACTATCCTTATGCTTTCTGCTTGTACAATTGGATTTGACTCGCTGTTTGTAGCTTTGTTTTTTGATGTTAGTATTTGGCAGTTGTTTTTCGAATTGATTGCTTCATCATTCGCACCTCGCAAATTATCAGACTCCCTTGGCAACGTTGATATTGTATCAGAATCGGTTTGTTTACTTGGAACTGCATTTTTTTTTATTTGTTCATAAAATTCTGTACTCTCGCCGTGAAAAGCACCACTAGCATCGAAAGTTCCCCCTATTTCAGATGGATTCTCCATTGCCCATTCCGGCAAGTTGTCATCGCCATCAACATTACTTTTTAGATTGTTCCCTGACCACTGGGACTGACAAGCCTTAGATGAGCCGACTTGACGATTTACAGCTACTAGCATTGCACCAGCAACATTAGATGTAAATCCTGGCATCTTCGTATTGTTGGTTGCACGGTCAGTGCCTATAGTTCCGATTGTTGAAATAGATCGTTGAATATTAGAGGCTGTGCTCCCGACAAAACTAGACCCATCCATATTGCCACTTTGTATTGCGTCTTCTTCACGCCAACTGGTCGAACGTCCTGCAAAATTAAATAATAATAGTAAATAAACTGAATAAACTTGCAAACAACTTTGTTCTGTAATTTTAGGTATTCAGGTAGGTGTCGCAGAAATTTTACCTTTTGTAAAAGTTGAAAATACGTTGTATTAAAAAATTGCTTGTGGATTTGCGTCTTAATTGGTTGACTTTTCAGGAACTTCCGTTTAAAATGTTAAATTACCCAAAATCAATCAGTGCTCCCATTACTACCTTTTTTTTATGCGTACGAAAGTACTGTGCTTGATTTTAGAAATGCCCATACATTAACTTGTTGAGTCACAATGCATTTTTTTATTGGATTAAATATAAAAATGGGTGATTCATAATGTCTTTTAACACTCTTTCCCATTACCAAGATAATTTAAAAAAAATAAGTGTCTTTAATGCAAATAATATCAAAAATGTTGTAAAAAGTTGATAACTTTGTAGAAACTATATCAGGATGTCAAGTTCTCGGATACTCTAACTACCTGTCAAAATACTCGTAATAATGCTATAGATTTGTAAAACATCTGAATCAAAAGTGATTGTTTATGTTTATTAAACGCATACATTTACAATGGATAAGCAATTTTGGTCTGTTGAAATTAATGCATACTTGGTATATCGAAATAGAATTCAAAATATACCTGATTGTCAAGCAAAGCAATTAAGTAGCAGTCGGTTTTTGCGTATAAAATTATTTCTTGAATAACTTATAAAATGTGTAGCTGATCGATCACAGGAATCATCATTTTCTGTAAGCCCAAAGTTATAATACCCTTATAAAAAATTTCTTCAGATGGGTCAAAGATGATTGACGTGAATTTTTATAAAGGGAAATTGTAAAATTGTAAATCTGTTATATTTCGTTCAGAAATAAGAATAATCAAGGACGATGTCCTGCTAGGCCATTGCTGGCGTTCCAATATCTCAAACGGTCCCTGGTAGACTGAAAAATATAGACCTTTCCGTATAGCCCGGAAAGTTTCATAACTTTCATATTTGAATTTGAAGCCGACAGTTGCCAAAATTCATTTGAAATGAGCTGAACTAGAGGACGTTTAAAAGATAAATATTTGGAGCAATGCAAAAAAAAAAAAATAAAAATAATAAGAGTTTGGCAACGACTTCGGACGATATTTACAAAGAAAAAAAGCAAGGAATTTCAGACTTGATACTCGTACACAAAGACGACAGACACAGAGCTGATTCCATAATTGTTTGGGATCTTTTAATCCTCAAAGCTGGTCAAGATCTGATTTATAGAGGACGAGGTAAAGCTCAAGATTTGATATTTTAAACCCCGAATTGGCACGAATGTTTCCAAACGCTGAAGAATTGTGGAAATAAAGTATGCGGAGTGAATTACGAACAAAAACTTGATTCAAGGCTAACCAACTTAAACTTATAATATATTTGTTTAAAATAATATTTGCGATCATGGCAGCTTCACTTCCTTAGATTTTGGATACTTTTGTGCACAGACCCCTAAATTCTTTTTTAGAAAGCCCTCTTTCGATTGCAGGTGCATTAGTATAAAGAAACTTGAAGTCATTTTTCAAGATAATTAACGATCTGAAACTATTGTGCATAGTCTAAGAATCTTGTTTTGTCCTTTCGTTTTTTCAACTTATTGGAAACGTTTTACATTTTGTTGCTCTTTGTCAAAAATATAATTGATTTTTACATTCATAATGACAGCGAGAGCAATGACTTTCATTATAAAATTGTAATTTAAAATTATTATTATTCGGTTAAACTTACCCCAACGTTGTTGGTTGGCACCACTACGCCATCCTACAACTTCCATGCCAACTAAGTTGCCAGAAGTCGGTGCATCTCCTGAGCCATCTTCATTACGATTTCGTCGCCAATTTTCCATATTACGATTATGGCTTGAAAATTCTTTTCGTGGACTTGAAGAGGGTGTTCCGTTCCACTCTATGCCAGTCACGCCACTAGATGAATTCCCAACAGCGGATGAATCTCCAATACCGTTTCGTTCACTCCAATTGCGATCCGCCTAGAGATTAACCAATGTTTAAAATGCGAATCTCGGAATTTCATAATTGTTCATACCTTTATTGCTGTAGTTGACAAGCTGTTATCATCGTATAGTGCGCTTGGCCTCTGATATATCGAATGATAGCTAGATTTACCACGCATTCGACCTCGATCGCCGATTGTGGCTCCCACCCTTATAGAAGATCCACGCGATGATATGCCGAAACCACTGGCTGAGCGCTGAAGCCAGGCAGGTCGAGTCTGTAGCATAGTGCCAATAGATGCATAATTTAAGATATATTTAAGAGTAAGTGCACTTACGCTGCTATTGGGCGAGTTTTGGCTATTCATCATTTCCTCTTCGGAGCTGGGAGTTAGTGCCAACGGGTATTGCACTTTCTCAACGAATAGCTTCTTAAAAGATGGCAATATTTGCGGTAACAAACAATTTCGATCGAAAAGTGATAGCATTTCTTCACGACCATATCGATATTCAGGAAACAAATTACGAGACGCAGCAGTCGTATGACTTTGATTTCCTCCGCCACTGCCAGTACTATGTAATGATATTCCTGATGTGCTGTTCATACCTCCGACATTGTTGCCTCCAGAGTTGTTACCTACCACAGCAGACATACTGTTGCTGCTACCAACGACAACTGATGGTTCCGCTGACATATTGCGTAACCATTCCGGTCCAAATTTCATCGAATCTGTCATCTTGATCAACTCTTAAAATGTTTCCTTAATGTTTTCACGCTGAAAGCAATCAAGAACAATACACAGTTTTGGTTATTAATCAAGTGTCAGCAAATAGCAGTTTTCACTGCGATTTTAAAATTGAGTTTACTAAGTCAAAATAGTACATTTAAAAAATCACTACTTATATTCATTTAAAAGGTGATGAGAATTTATATGTATGTACATTGAATATAAGCGTTTTACAAAAATTGGAAAACCAAAAGTGAGCAAAAAGCAATTATACATAACCTATAAAAAGGCACTACGAAATGAAGTACACACAAGATTGGGCAGATTACCCAAAACTATTAATTACATTTGATAAATATGTGTTGTAAATTTATACATAGATGTACCGACACTAATTAAAAAAAAAATCAGTTTATCGAAAAATGCATCTGTACGAAGTACATACGAATTTTTGTATCGTAATACTGGACATATATAGCACTTTACTGCTTTTTATGTCATTTTGAAGGTTTACTAATTTTCAAAATAGGTTGGCAGCTCATTCGAAAATATAAAGTTGATACTACACGATGCTGCACTCGCCTAAGCGTAGACTAATAACTAAATTTTTAATTGTACAATAAAGTCGCAATTCGCATAACTTTAATTACCACATGGACTTAGCAACACCAATTACCATAAACTTAGCAACAGAAAAATACTTATTGTTTTTTTTTTCTTTTTAAGGTAAATAGCCATTAGCAGCGTTGGCACTCACATATAAGGGACGTATGTATTCCAGTAACTCGAGTTTAACTTTGCGATGAATGTTACTTATGCGTTACTCTTGTGATGCACCAAAATGTTAGAAATTATCGATATATTTCATGCTTACCTTCATGATTATGCATGCATGCATACATGTATTTTGGTATATTCATTAAAAAAAAAACATAATTTAATGATTGAATTGGAAGAAAATACATGTTCGTATCATCATAAATATTAAATATTACACTTACCTCATGTTAAATCCCAAACAAAAAAAAATCGGTTTATTTATGAGATATGTGAAAAAATATCGGACACCATTTTTCGGTTCAATTTTTCAGTTACGCGATATTTTATCGAGGTTAAAACGAAAAGAGATCATTGGAAAATATGATTACTGTAATGCGTGCAAAGCTATACAAAATGCACTAGTAATTTTTATAAATCCTCCTGATTAAATTTTTCGATTGATGATGCGGCCACAATTAAAATACCAAAGGCAATACACAGTCAAAACATTCAATGATTTGGGTTAGGTTTTTGTAATTGATATCTAAAAATTTAGAAAACAATTTTTTTTATCTTTTATTATTGTAGCTTGGGTGCAAAATTATAAAACCTTCCAATGAACTCCACTTTTGTTATATATATTTATATATTTATATGTATATATATAAATATATAAAAATTTTAATCGTAATGTTCACTGTTTAGACACGGATGCATATTAGAACTTTCCGTTAAGTAGAACATTTCGCCGCATCATTCCACAAACGGTTGATTGTAAGAGACGGCTAATAGTTTATGCATAATCGATCATGCGGCAGTGATTCTGAAAAGGTGACCGTATTTTGCTAATATTTTGGAATATTTGGCAAAAAAGTGCAATATCGATAGAAATCAGCTGTTTATTTCACTTTTGACGCCTTAAGCATCTCTCAAGCCAGAGCGAGTAAATCGCGTCTTATGAACGTATGTACGCCAAAGCGGAGCGAATTCGTTTTGACGGCGTTTTTGCAGTGTTTTTTTCCACAACCACAAGATTGCGAGGAATTTTCTCATGCTCTGCGCTGATGACGTCACATGTGATGCATGTGTTCAATTTTTGCCTTGTTTACATGTTAAATTACTATATTTTGGCTTTTGATACAATATATAGTAATTATAATAATATAATACGAGAAGCAGTTTTTAACTTATAATCATTCACTTTTATTGAACAAATATTTATTAAAAATTGTCACATGTGATGTTTATGCGTTTAGCTGTTTTACGGAATGTCTATTTTCATGGCTCTCGTTTGTTGTCATTCACACGTGCGAATAAAAAAAACGCGTTAAATTCGCCGCGGTGTGAACACAATTTTCATTTTGGCGCGAAAAACATCACGCCGTTTATTTGCGCCGCTGTCACTGCGATTTTTTCGCTCTTATATGAGTGATGCTTTATACTCTATTTAGTCCAAGTGGTTAGGAGTGACGTGGTTAGATATACAATATATACTTTATGGGGTCTGAGATGCCTGTTACACACATTTTCCTGCCGGCACAAAGTTATAATATCATTCTACCCTAGTAGCGGGTATAAAAATATAAAACAAAACAATATCACACGCAGCAGCGACCCAATTAATATTCTTCGACTTAGACGATGATGCTCGTGCCAACGTTGCCATCCATTGGTGTGCATATTGGTGCCAACATAGACAAAATAGACTAATTTTAATTCCATGCGAGCATTTTGGCGATCACGAAATTTGACGACGAACACTACCATCGAGAAAAATTTCGTCGAGCACAACATGTTCGCCAACATGCTCGCCTGTGGATGGTCTGCTTTAGTCACACAAGATTCACACAACAACACTTCTATAACCTTAACAACATGGAGTATGTCCTGCCCTAACTGCGATTCGATAAACGATCTTACCATCCCACATATCCTTGCAGACTGCACCGCAATCCCTCATCTTCAAAATCAATTCTTCCAAAACCTTCACCCCAATCCAACCTCCAAAACCCAAACCAAGAAAACTGAATACAAATTTCTTAAAAAAAACTAATATATCAGCTTCTCTAAAAATAATAATAATAAAACAAGCAAACAAATGTAAATATCTAAATACTAAGCAAAAGGCCTATGCAGCCATTGCATTAACAATAGTGTTAATAGTATTAATTTTAATTATACGGGCATGGTCTGGTTTTCACTTTCAGTTTTCGTTTTCGTTTTGAAAACGAACGAGTCGATCGATACCCGATGCCAGACACTCAATGTCAGGCAAAGTTTTTCACAACCCTTGATTTAATGTCAGAGGTTTAAATGTATCGTTGCAGATCTGTCTTAAGGAGGACAACCAATTAGAAAGGATTTCGCGAACGCTAAAGCAACGGAAAACATATATGCCACAAACGAAAGGAAGTTCTTAGCTATTGTCTGGGTTTTGTGTAAATTGCAAAATTATATATATATATATATATAGATCGAAAGAAAAATAACATATTTACAGACCATTAACCCCTCACGTTTGCTGTTTCTGATTTAAAAGTTTTTTACAAACCGTGCAAATTAAATGTAGCGGATGCCTTATCCAGACAACAATTAAAAATAAAGTGCAGTCAGATGCTGCGATAATTCGCAGCGAATTATTTTTGTTGGTGTTTCAAAAACCAATTTGTTCTCCAAGAACCCAGAAACCCGTTAAATAGAGACACCATTATTTTTAGTAGGAAGTCCGCCACCTAATAAATTTTACATATTCAATTTAATCAAATCGCTCATTAATACCAACTTAGTAAACGTGATTCACTGTGATCTGCCAACGTTAGCTACTTTGCAACATGATTTGGTGTTAAATAGTGTTATTTAATCGCTCTCATAGAGCTGCTCAGTAAAACGATAATGATCATTATTTTCCGAATTTCACAAATTTAGCCAACGAAAAGGTAATTAAATGCCATGCGTGCACAAATGCGAAACACGTTAGGCATGCAAAGAAACATTTGCTTGTGGTAACACTAATCCCATCGTATGCTGAAGAAATTCTCTACATTTACATTTTTTCAACAGAAACAATTCCTTATTTGCGTTGATAAGTTCTCAAAACTTTCTATAGTATAACTCACGCAATAATGGATGTGAAAGTCCCCATTATTAAAGTTCTATATTTGTTTCCTCAAGCAAAAATTATTAATTGCGATAATGAAGTCTCTTCCAATTCGAAGACAATTACATATGTAGATTACATCTGAAAAATGGATAATGAACCACCACTTCACAAATGGACAAGTGGAACGCTTCCATGGAACTCTTAAGCAGGCCATCCACGGACGAGCATGTTCGCGAATATGTTGTGCTCGACGAAATTTTTCTTGTGGATGGTAGCGTTCGTCGTCAAATTTCGTGTTCGTCAAAATGTTCGCATGAGATTAAAATTATTCTATTTTGTCTGTGTTTGCACGAACATGTTCGCCAATGGATGGCAACGTTTGCACGAACATCATTTGCGTAATCGTTTTGTAGAGAGAGCACGTATTTGCGCAGCGCAAAATGAGCAAAAAATGTATGAAAGAATTCATTTTTTGTCTGCAAAATCAATTATTATATTATTATATTTCAATTATTATGCGCCCAAGGCTCTGGGGATAAAATTCCTGTTAAGAGTTTCAGGTCTTCATAACTTTGGCCATTACTAAATTTAACAGTTTTTCATATATGTCGTTATCCGTTGACATGTTGACTGCTTGAAAATTTGCGACCAATGATGTTCGCGAAAATGTTGGCCCTAGTTGGTGGGCAAATGAAATACAAATTTGCGAACATATTCGCGAACATGTTCGCCCGTAGATGGCCTGCTTTACTGTGTTTTTTAAAATAGTTTATTTGTGTAAAAGAGAAAAGGCTTTATGTATGTATGTTGTTTCCGCATAATGCATCTATGCGGCATGAAATAATCTTTATGTAAGTTTTATCCACGTAGTCAATTGAAAATAAAAAAGGAATATATATATTCTCGATTTTTTTATCTTACCAAAACACAAGTCAGCTGTTTCAGTAGTAAGAAATGAGACGCTCCGATAACAAAATTATGACCAAAAAGTTGTGGATGCCGGAGTACCTAAAAACGAAAACGTTCATTTTGATCCCAAAACGAAAACGAAATTAGAATTTGATTTTTTGAAGATTTTAGAACTTGGTTAGTATAAGATCCAGCATTTGTAATTTTTTGGCTTTTTGCACGTTGCCAGAATATCAATATATTTGCAAACTCCACAAATTTTATAGTATCCGTTTTTGGCAACCTATAACCCTAAATTTGGCACAGAAATGGTAAAAACAAAATTATTAAATAATGAAATAATTATTAAACAATAAAATAGATGAAATCGCAATCATTACCTATACTCTTGCGACTCGACATAATTATTTACTGCTATTTATCTTCACAAGAAAAACGTGAGACGCTTTCTTTTCATTTTTAATTAATTTTTTAATTATCCACTTTGATGCCGCCTTTTACTTTGGCCATATGAGTGCGAAATAAGTGGTTGTCAATTTTTTTGTGCTGGGAACTGCGAAACGAAAAGTCGCCGCAAAAATTGTACAAAACCGGCAACATATATTCTTGGTCAGCATCAACAGCCGAGAGGATCTAGCCATGTCCGTCTGTCCGTATGAAACACTGGATCTCAGAGACTATAAGAGATGGAGCTTAATAATTTTTTGTTTCACATTTTTGCCACGCTCACGTCTGCCAAAGCTAACAAAACTTGAATAACAAGCGTAATTTTAAAGCTAGAGTCGAATTTTGGTGTAAATATTAATTAAGATTTATAAGGTTTGCTTTTTATTCCTTATTGAGAGCGACTGCTCTGGTTATGGGTTCGGTATAAACTATAACTTGACAAACTTCAGATTCGCTTATATTACCCATTTTGAATAAAAGAAATATATTTTGCGATATTCTTTCAAAATATACCGAATATAGTGCAAAAATACTAAAAATATACCAAATAATATATTTGGTATATTGATATAGTACCGCATTCAAAATATACCATAGACGGCACAATATACCAGATTGTCATCTAAAGCAACTAAGACCCCTAGTAAGTAGGCGTGTTGCCCATACAAAAGTATTTCTTTAATAACTTCGACAATTTTCATCTGATCGCAACCAAATTTCAAAATCAGGAATCATAACTACTATAGTTATTATTATATATTCCAAAATTCGTAACTCTAGATTTAAAATTACGCTTGTTATTCGATTTTTTTGATTTGCGGGGGCGGAAGGGGGCGTGGCAAAAATTTGAAACAAACTTGATCTGCGTGCAAACATAACAAATGCTGTCGAAAAAAATTATAGCTCTATCTCGGAAAAATGTCGCCAAGTCCAGAAGCGCCGTACTTGTTGGTAGATACATTTTATGACGGTGACTGATAATCATACTACAACCTAAAGGGTAGCACATATAAAGTTCATTCCTCCACAATAAATTAAAGTTAATTGCATAACTAAGAAGCAATTTTTCATAATATGATCCGCAAGTTAACTCAATTAATATTTGGGCCTAAAAACTTTCATTTAGTTCACTTGTGGATCATCTTATGTCGTTAACTTAATAAAGAAACATCTAAATCGAATCAATTTAGATTTTATACTTACTTAGTCTTTCTTCTGTATAGTCTATTGTATACATAAGTTATCACAATGTTGACACATCACAATGTGGCTAAGTTCATCAACACCCGAAATGAACTCAGCCAATTCTGCAAGCTCTGCAAAGTCTGCAGATCATACGCCACATGTCCTGGGTCAGCATAACATCGATCGTGGGACACTTGCGCAACCAGCACCAACGTGGGATCGTCAGCAGCGACGGCAGCAGCAGTAGCGGCAGCGAGTTTTCATTTTAAGACAGAATTGTTATAAGTTGGTTCCATTTTGTAGTTGAATAAAAGCAAATCGCTTTTTTTTATAAAACAAACTTAACGTTTTTTTAATTCATATTCAAATTAAAATTGAAATTGAAAATTCAGCCTTGTTCGATTATGAATTAATATCCATTTTGAATTTATTGTATTATTTTCGCAATAAAAACAGGTATTTATAGTTCTGAAAAGTTGGTGCTTTTTATGCTATCTCTTCCAATCTGCATTTGGCAAAACGGTTCAGTAGACATTTGGTCTACAGCAAATGTTTGTAAGGAGTATCTCTGACGCCATAAAGTATAACGTAAGACCAGACATTTCAAAAACCATATGTAGGTCTGTGCGTGGCCAGTGCAACGCCGGCAGCAACGACAACGGCAACGGCGACAACTTAACTTAGTCTAAATTGTTTAAGAATTCTAAGTGGATTCAGTAAATAAAGAGACGTATTCTATAATTTATATATATTGTTAATTTATATATATTCTTCATCAGCGTAACAGCCGAGACGCTCCAATATGTCACTCACGAGCAGGAAGGTCATCTTCAAATCGGATCCACAGTTCGAAACATTGACGCCCTCCACTTCATCGTAATCAAGCGGTTATATTTAAACCAAGAAATTCCTGCCAATCCTGACAAGTTTAAAAATAAGATAACACATGGATTCTATCACAAATGCAGCATAACATGGCTGCATCTCATCCCTTCTAAAATTAATATTCACAGGAGCTTAAGTATTATTAAATATATTTAACAAATTGTTGGGACATAAATTATATTTATACAATTAGTTATTTACAAAATTAGAAATATGTGCAAATAATCTTAGTATCAGAAAAATAGTATACAAATGAATGAATGTTTTAAAGATTGAGGTTTACAAAATGTTTACATGTTTATTTTGTTAGAGAGATTTGCTTGTGTGAGATTTTTGCCTTACAATCGATATTTGGATTGAGCTATTTATATAACCAAGAATGATAAATAATATCATTATGCACAGATTATATTTAGATGTATGTTTTTATTTATGTATTTCAAGTTTAATAAACTATTTGTATGTGAATGTTTTAAATATTGGTGATAATATGAATACCCTTGTATTTCATTTGGGTTTCGCTTTTGGATTGCATTGACATACGAATGCTTATGTGCCCATTGTGGGCTCTTGTCGAATTTCAGATTTAAGTTTAACAAATTCCTTGGCCACTTCATCATTATTGCGTTGTGATAATATTCTTAATATTGTCCAACCAGTTTCATCCATTTCAATGCGTCTTTGTAAGGGCAACCAACAAGCCACTGATCCCTAAATAAAAGAGAATACATATTTATGAAATGCAAATTAATTTATGCTATAGTATAAAACCTTTTCAGAAATATCCTTTAAAGGTATCACAGCAACTCCCACAAGCCGATCTTCACGCGCAAAACAATAGTCCTTAACACAAATGTGAAGTTCGAAGAAATCAAGCTGCTCTTCATTGCCAATAGCACTAAATTAAAATTACTCTATAAATTGTCCATATCTATAATATAAGATCACAATATACTTACAAGCTAAATGATTCGTTATACTTAGGAGACCAGTTGTTTGACTTTGATTTGGTTGCAAATTTTCTCTTTTTATCTTGAAGGTGCGGTCCAATGAGATTTATTTCCACAAATGGTCTAAACATTCCGGACGGTATTTGCCACTTTAAGTCATTAGCAGCCACAACTAAAATAAATTTGAGTAAAAATTAAAATAGAGAACATTAGTGTTATGTAATTTTTGTTTTTGTTTATTTACTAAAGCCACCAATATTAAATAGTAAATATAGGTAACATAAATGGGCGGTTACGTCCTCGTTTTCTTCCGAAATTTTGACTTATTTAATTTATGATTTATTTAAAATTGTATGCGGCTTGCTTATCTGTCTGTTCAGTCTAACATTACACCATAACAAAAAATCTATAAATCAATATGAATCTATCAAAACTAAATTATTTATACGCGACTGTACCTGGGCATACCGTTTCCTCATTTTTTTGTTAGTACCATGCAAAAATAGCGGGTGATCAAGCATAAACATGAAGATGATACAGTGTTAGCCTAAAAATATATCTTTTCAAATTTGGGGACTTTAATATTTCATTAAATCCACTCAAATATAGAATCACAAAATGCTTAACCCATAAGTATTATATACTTTTGAGGGATTCAGTGACGCAGCAGAGATTTACCAATCATCGGGAAACATAGACAACGGAAAGGAGAGTATCAGGAATTACCCAGAAGAAACTGATGAGTATGGCTGGCAAAAATCCTCTACTGAACCCTTTCCGAGGGTGCTGGCTGGGTAGGGTCTGCATAACCCTATTGTCATCGGGTAGCAAATCTCTATTAGCTGAGGGTTCTGCTCGTTGTCTTTCGGGCACTTGTCTGTCTGAGGATAAGAAGCAGAATCCATAGTACGAGGTGTCTGGCGGTCAGACTGAAAATGCTATGGGGGGCTCCCATGAATAAAATCAGCCTTAGAATGGAGCACATAAAAAATTCAACTAGGGCTGGGATGTCAGCTCGAACGTCGGTGGAACGCGTGACTGCTAACACCGGCGGGCACGGGGGAGAGAAATCCTCCCTGCGTGTCGCCAGCGATCACACCTCTGATACGGTGGGTGCCGTTGTCTTAACCTACTCGGACCAAGAGAGCGCTGCGTCAATCTCTACGGTGGAGGAGGAACGTCGACTTCTTCCGTCACTTCGGCCTATCGCCAGCACCAATAAGGCGATAAGGTGCAGGCCGGTTCTACCGGCCTTGCCAACAAGAAGGTGGAGTCCACGGCAAGCAAACGCCGAGTGTACCAAGCAAGGGGCCCCAGTGAGCAATAGGATGCGAGCATCTGACTCCAGTCAAACGACAGCCAGGTGCTCGCTTCCAGTCCCTGTCTGTCCCTGTCCAAGTCGGGCTATGGAGTGTGGACGGAGAGCAGCGCTAAAACTCTTGAAACACTGCTCTTACCTCATTTCCCGGGATGTATTGGAACAGAGAACAATGACTGGCAGCTCTTTCCTAGTCTCCCAGTTATGAGAGCCCCTGCCGGTCTAATCACTACAAGCAAAATTATTTGGGCTATCGACTCCTTTGTAAAGGTAAAGGTCGCCCGGTTTCGATGGACTTTCACCAGCGATGCTGCCAGCCAGTAAATTTCCGATTGTTCCATGGTTATCGGAGATTTACACGGCGTGCCTCGCATGATGTCATATCCCCACTTCTTGGGGGACTTCTAAAGTCATTTTCCTGCCTATGGCGGGCAAATTCAGTCACGTGGTCCCAAAAGACTTTCGGCCAATCAGCCTAACCTCTTATCCACTTCACAAAGAGGTATAAGGTACCTAATTGGTTCCCTCTCCAAATAGGCTGCACTTTGCTAAAGCTGAGCCAAGCAGTTAAATACCTAGGTGTGGTCCTGGATAGCAAACTGACATGGAAGCTCAACTTGTTAAAAATAGTGAAGAAGGCCACCGGAGCCTTGTACATGACGAAAAAGATGCTAAGCTGCACTTGGGGCCTCTCCTAATCTTAGGCGGTGGATATACATCTCCCTATCCTCACCTATGGTATTCTAGTGTGGTGGCAGCCCACGGAAAAAAGGACGTACCTATCCACCATGGAAAGGACACAGCGTCAAACGCTACTCGCTATGGTCACAGCGCCATAGGTAGGGAGACTAGTACAGACTTGGACTATACTTTCCCCCTTGCCAGTAGTGACCAAATAAACACAATATACATGGAACCGGACTGCTGGCGAGAAGGGTTATGCATTCCCGAAGCTCTCAACCTTTTCACCGGGTCGAAGATGGATGAAGGAGTCGGTGCGGCCGTATACTGCCCAGACCCGGTCTCCAAACACACCTATAAACGCCCTGACCATTGCAGCATCTTCCAGGCGGAAGTCATTGCCATTGGCAAAGCTGCAGAAGTGGCTCGAGGTTTACATTACAATTACAATTCGATTAATATCTTTGTTGACACCCAGGCTGCAATAAGATCAATGCACTCTGATGTGGTCAAGTCCAAAGTTGTCCTGGACAGCAGAAGAGCAAAAGAGTCGCTGAACGCATCTGCGGTCGTGCGTATCTATTGGATCCAAGGCCACCAGGGCATCGATGGCATGAAGATCGCAGACACTCTCGCCAACGAGGGGGTTGGGCTCGATGTCGGTAACGTGTGCAATGTTCCGATATCCCTGCGAACGCTACACTATGGGCAAAAAGTCCCGAATTGCGGCATTTTTACCATTTTTGAAGATAGAAACATGAAACTTTGTACATATACCTAAAAAATAAAGATCGAATTTCGAATTTTTTCTTTTTTCAATAGGACCACGCCTTCCTTTCCGTCCACCTTACCATGAAGTTATAATTTTCGATTTTTTTTCTAAAAATTTGTTTTAAAATATTTTAATGTAATATATTTAATAAAATTAAACTAAATTTATTAAATTAATATATTTTTAGCAAATTCGTATTTTAAATTTGATTTGGATCCATGCAAAATTAAATCAAAAATTAAATAGAGCCCAATATTATGTTTTGTGACTCCATACCTTGATGCCCACTTAATAATTTATTCTTCACAAAGCTCTTCCTCCAACTCCAGGGAACTTTGCCCGAAAATTTCGAGTTCATTATCTCCGCCTTCTTCTACCTGATTATCATTATTGTCCACACATGCCCATGTTATTGAAGGCTCAATATCAGAAGATTCCAAAAGAGCTATAACATCTCTTGGTAGGCTTTTTTATAGTTTAATCCTTGGCGTAGATTTATAGTTTAAAGCAGTGGGACAGAGGAATCTAATGCTCTATTAAACACATCTGATATAGTATTCAGGCGGCTGTTTTTCCTTGCATGAGAAAACATATCGAGTTTTTACAATTTTTTGCGCTCCTCTGACGCATTTTCACGGAGAGCCCCTAGAAGAAGTACGGAGGTTTCCATAATTTGGGGCCAATGTACCAGTACTTTATGCAAAATTTGAGACATTGGATACCACTTATAAGTATTAACGTATATGTACATCAAGTACCTACTCTAAGTTTTGATGGGCATACCTCAAAACTCATATTATGTAGCAATTAAAATTATATAAGCACTTTTCAAAACGGCATGCAACAATAGCATTGAATTTTCTGTTTCATAGACTAGTTCAAATGCTAATTTTCACTTTAACCTTGGTCCTGCCTCAGTATACATACGTCAAGCGTTTACGACCAGGCTTCACAGTAGTTTGTTGGCGGTTGTTGTTGCTCAAAAAATCAAGCAACGTTGAAAAACAAGACGTAAATACAGCTGCTACATTAAGTTTTGCCGTAAATCGGGCAAAAATGTTAACCACTATTTGATTGTTAACAGATTAGTTAATAACATTCAGCTTAGAAATTGCCTCGACTCGCCTAGACTCACAAGTTACACTCCACAGAAATAAATACACATACATTTGTTAGCAGGGACCTAAAAACATACCAACAACACATTGCACGATTGGACAATATATCACATGTACTAAAAATTTAGTGCCAATAATTAATATGACACACCTTAACGATTAAATTCCATATTAAGGCTTTTTGTTTGATTTAATATTTGAATATATATTTGTGAAAAAATCACAAATTTTCCCGACAATTTTTTTTTTTCAGAGTGTCCAGATCATAGTCTTTAAATATGGGCGAATAACAAATTACCAACGAAGTCTACAATTTTTTAAAAATATGTTTCAGTATTCTTGAAGTATTTTAATTCAAAAAATAAAGTCAATTTAATGATACCGAACACAAAAAAAAAAAATGTAAAAATGCCGCACTTTGCGAATTTTTGACCATAGCGCGCTAGGCCGTGAAATTTAAGTGCTCTCTAGACTTCAGAGGGGTGCTTCAATAAAGAATAACGTAACCAAATTTGTCATGCAGCTTTCAAGGATTGACTGCTCGCTAATGCTAGGCATTTTAACTGGTCACTGTCTGTCGGCTGTCTATGCTGTAAAGCTGGGTATCACGAACAGTGATCAGTGCAGGAAATGAGTTAAGGCAACACTTGAGCATCTTCTCTGTAGATGCCCAGCGTTATCCCGATTCCAGCTTAAATACCTCAATTTGCCGTGCCACAACGATCTTCATGACGTTTCGCGGCTACCACCTAGGATGCTGCTGGTTTTTGCCAAAAATGCATCCATAAATCCGACTTCTGAGACGAAGATACGATACACTTGTACAGCTAGAGACCTCCACTGGTCTATGCTTTGTCCCGAACAGGGGCATCTGGTCCTACCTATACCTATACCTATAATTGATGAGTATGTAAATGGTTCATCCGGACCACAGTTCCCTTTTTTTTATTTTTATTTTTTGCAGCATGGCGTTCTAACGTTCAGCACCATCAAATGGCCCAACGACACCAAACAAAGACATGTTCCGCGCGGAAGTGTAGCGAATTAATAAAGGGATCAAAAGAAGGAGAATTATAAGAACAGGGTATAATATAATAATACTAGCACTCACTAATAATTTATGGAAGCAAAATTGTCACTCACACAATCCGTGTAGTTCTGCCAGAGAGAACACTATTAGGTATATAACTTAATTAGTGCGGTTTTTTTTATTTAATTTTTAACGTCTGGGCTATAAGGCGGGGTGTAACAATTCCCATCAATTGTTTCCAAATGGTTTTTACCCGGAATGGCAACATGGGGCCGCGCTTTGTCATGATGGAAAATAATTGAATCGTACCTTGTCGCATATTCCGGGCGTTTTTCGGCTATTGCTCTTTTCAAATGGATTCGCTGTGTTTGGTAGCGTTCTCCATTGATAGTTTCACCCGACTTGAGCAGTTCATAATACAGCACACCCTTCTAATCCCAACAAATGGCTGCCCAGGACGTTCTGCGCCTTCCAAGTCAAAATCGCCACTTTTAAATCCTGCGAATCACTTTTGGCACGCTCGCTCAGCTAGAGCATGCTCATCATAAACTTCCACCAAAATGAGATGACTTTCGGGAGCAGTTTTCTTCCTATTGAAGAAATGAAGAACTCCCCGCAAAAACACTTCTCCAGGCCAAAACTTTCGACATATTTGAGTGTATCAAAAATAATGTTGTTTACGCTTCAAATGAATGAAATATATTGAAACAGATGGATAATAACATTAGTTTGCCAACGCATGTCTGGAATATTGAAACGATGGTAGAATAGTCATGCGGCGCCATCTCTTAGCAAACCGCACGAATTAAGTTATCGACCCAATAAATACATTACCTAGAGAAAACGTGCCCAGTCCCTTACTACAGGTACTTCTCTTGTTTTCATAATTTCAAGTTCACAGTACAACAATAAAAGATCTGCAACACTACGACTTCAAAATTTTGATATTCAGCGGCGAATATCTACAGAACGAAGACGACTCCAAATGCTCAAGTCATAGATTTTTGCAATTTAGTGTCCAAGGACTACGTTGGTTCTGTTGATAGTTTGTTAGTTTGGTATTTTGTAAGTACGAGTTTATGTAAGCCGCATGTAAACACATAAATATATTCCCATTATCGAAATATATTTGTGTGTTTACATGCGGCTTACATTTATTTAATACTTTTCTGCTTAATTAGGATTGTTATGGCTTG
This sequence comes from Drosophila kohkoa, assembly GCA_019972355.1. NCBI lineage: Eukaryota > Metazoa > Arthropoda > Insecta > Diptera > Drosophilidae > Drosophila > Drosophila kohkoa. The sequence continues at coordinate 222,659 of BJEL01000084.1, read as the reverse complement.
GGTGGAAATAATTCAGTTTTCAGAGAAACCAATATTGTGGCTGTTTGGCATATCTATGTATTCTTGGGTTAGTGGTATTATATGGTTAGTCCTTGTACGTGACAGTGTTAGATATGTATAAAACTTATTGGAATATGAAAAAAGACTGCTTACTTTAGGGTAGAAGGGTATTATACCTTTGTGGTGGTAGGAAATGTACATATGTAACTGGCAGAATGAGCCATCTTCGACCCCATAAAGTATGTATAAGTTAGCATGGAACTCAAAAAAAACCGGATGCAATTCTTCAAATCAGTAGTCGCCGAGTGTTTGGGGAATGCACCAGGCACGAGGCGCTAAATCAGCGTTCCCACGCTAGTGCCGTTGACCAAAATTAATTAATTCCAAAAATAATTTATACAGGCATGCTCCGGTTTTCACTTTCGGTTTTCGTTTTCGTTTTGAAAACGAAAACGAAAAAATTGGTGCTCCCGTTTTCACTTTCACAAGATTTTTTCGAATTGCAAAACGAAAAAATTTGACTTGCCGAAATGAAAAGTAAATGCCTTTTTCTATATTAAATCGGATCTTATTTGCAAAAGGAAAAAAAGTAGTTGACTCATTGGTTTATTGTCGTTCTTTTAAGACAGCAGATCAATTAGGCGATCTTAAAAGAATGACAATAAACCAACGAGTCAACTACTTTTTTCCTTTTGCAAATAAGATCCGATTTAATATAGAACAAGTAAGAAAGCTACAGTCGAGTGTACTCGACTGTGAGATACCCGCTACCCATTTTGAATAAAAGCAATATATTTTGCAATATTATTCTCAAAATATACCAAATATATTACAAAAATACTAAAAATATACCACATGGTATATGTGGTATATCGATATAGTACCGCATTCAAAATATACCATAGACGGCACAATATACCAGATTGTCATCTAAAGCAACTAAGACCCCTAGTAAGTAGGCGTGTTGCCCATACAAAAGTATTTCTTTAATAACTTCGACATGTTTTATCTGGTCGTAACCAAATTTTCAGGAATCAAAATTCGTAACTCTAGCTTTAAAATTACGCTTGTTATTCGATTTTTTTGATTTACGGGGGCGGAAGTCGGCGTGGCAGAAATTTGAAACAAACTTGATCTGCGTGCAAACATAACAAATGATGTCGAAAAAAAATTATAGCTCTATCTCTTATAGTCTCTGAGATCTAGGTGTTCATACGAACAGACGGACAGACACACAGACTCACAGACGGACAAACGGACATGGCTAGATCGTCTCGGCTGTTGACGCTGATCAAGAATATATATACTTTATAGAGTCGGAGATGCCTCCTTCTACCTGTTACATACACACAGGCACAAAGTTATAATACCCTTCTACCCTATGGGTAGCGGGTATAAAAAGGCATTTACTTTTTATTTCGACAAGACAAATTTTCTCGTTTTGCAATTCGAAAGAATCTTGTGAAAGTGAAAACGGGAGCACCAATTTTTTCGTTTTCGTTTTCAAAACGAAAACCGAAAGTGAAAACCGAAGCATGCCCGACTATATTTATTTAGATTTTTAAAACTGATTTATATATAGCAATTTGATAGTGTTTTATGAAGATTAAAGCGTTATGGTACATCTAATTAAAGTATAATTTAGCCTTTACACTTATTTCAGACTATTAGCTCTAATAAAATTTCAGTACTCGAGTGTTCGCAGCAATGAAGGTTTTCTACACTTAAATAATTATCGAGCTTCTCACAACGTTTGCTGTTTTTTCTGTTTTACAGTGAATTAGCCAAACAAACAAATCGCTTTTGTAAAAAAATTTGTAAGTCTAAAAAAATTGTCTATTATATTTGTTTGAATTTCTAAATTTCTTCAAGCTCTCAGGACTAGGGTTTATTCATTAATTTTGCGTTTGAGTTGGCCTCTTGCTACGTAACCAAATCCAGCAGACAGGGACCATCTCTTATCAGGGTTTCTTTATTGGTTAGCTTAGTTGATATAGAAATATTCAAATTTGTAAATATACCTTTAACGTTCACTTTATGTTCGCCGGTGCCAGGATGAGAAAATAGGTCGATTTGTACTGAAATTTCACCAACACTTTCATCTGCGTTTTCAGGATCAACTATATTTTTGATATAAAAAGTATACCTTAGCTGTGAAGATTGCAGTTGATACAGTTATTATTTTTCATTGTGCTTACCTTCATTCACCTGGCTTGAAATGAATGTTTTAATTAACGTATCTGTCATTTGAGTATACAAGCTAAGTGCATATCGTAAGCTTTGCAGCTCTGATGATTTTTCAAGAAACGTCTTTTTCAGTCCATTGCCCCCAGCATGAAAGTATTGTTTTATGGTGTCTAAAGCAACATCAAGAACAGCACACTGTTTTGGAGATAAATTCTTTTCAACTTCTTTTGAAATATCCATAACACCACTGAGTGCACTCTTTACGTCTGGTTTTCCAGCCATATGCGATTTAAATAGTCGGCCCATATCTTCAATTTTCGCATTTGATGCCAAATTTTTTGCATTGTCGGTTAAGTGTTTGAACATCATCTATTAGATAATTATAAATATTAAATATTAATAGAAATAAATAAGAATACTTTAGTGGCTGGTACTCAACTAAATAAAAATTGAAAATTTTTAAATGTTTTGGTATTATTATAATCCTCTTATGTCTACATAGATTTTTGACACGCCCACTTACGCTCACTTAAGTCGAAAAAATGGGAATAAAAGTGGTTACTACCCCTCAGTAAAATCTTATTCTAAATAATGAAAATAATGGTGATCGGCAATTAGTGACTTTTAGCTCTATGATGAACAGAACGTAATGGGTTTGGCCAAAACTGGTTGTGTTCATTCGGATTGAACACATTATCAATCTACAAAGATTGGTTGAAGACAAAGGAAGACACGGGGGCGGGTAACTACTTCAGTGACCCAGTTGTCCGTCATTAATGCGTTTTGATGCTTACAGCTGGCTGTAAGTCTGAAAAACCTTATATAATACTATCTCGCGCTTCTCAGTAGCAGAAATCAATTCATTGGAAGCCCTCTCTTAGGAGACATTACCCTCCCCGAATGGCATCTGGGTTTTCCAGTCAATTATACTGTAGGATTATTAAGTATCGTTCACACATAAATTTCCTCGTTTTAGGTCTTTATTTTTTAAATGATTACAACTTACAGTTTTGTCAGTCATTGGGGGTAGTACAATTGTCTTTTCCAAAATTCGCATAACTATCTTCCATAGTTCTTTCAGTAAACGTTTAAGCACTGTCTTTTCACAGGACTGGGCATACAATGTTAACGATCCATCAAGAAGATCCATTAGTGGTCGAAGCACATCATCTGCCTCGACGGCAACAGCATTCCTTTGTGCCGCCTGATTTCCGGGAGCGATATTACCGCCACCACCCTTAATTGATAGCAACATGTCACCCAGTTCTCGAACCGACTGGGTTATGCGTGGCTCCAAGCTAAAAGTATATACGTTAATAGTGTTAGCGTTCTTATTAGAGACCTTAAGTTTGTTTTCAATTTCTCCCACTTCCAGAAAATTACAGAAATATGCCAATATGACAATTGTAGAAGTTTATTTAAAAAATACTTTTGTATGGCAAAAAAATGCAAAAATTTAATATAGTCTCAGCTGCTTTAGGTAGGTCTAGTACTCTATGGTATATTTTGAATGTAGTGCTCTATTAATCAACCAAATAAAGTTAAGTTAAGTTATTAAATTATGTATTCAATTTAATAAATATTGGTGTTAAAAATAACGCAGCGTTTCCACTAGATTGCCCTTTATCTGTATTTTCAATTTATTTTTGGAACATTTATATTGCTTTATATGCTAGTATGGGATATATTATACTCTTTATGTAATCGTTATTAGGAAATATTTAAAATTTGTGTTTTTCAAATATGTTCACTTATAATTTAATATAAATAAAGTTTAGCTATGCGACTAAGCTCAAATTTCAATTAAAAATTATCGGCCTAATATTTTTAATATTTTTTTTTGAATGCGAATGACCTCAACAACTTCCAAAAGTAATTGTTTTTATCGAATTAATAAATATTAACCATAATTTTTATTTTGTAATTAAAATATAATTTTGTATAATATGGGTTATTATTATTGAGATCCTTTATTATTTTTATTTTATATGCTAGTGAAAAATAAAATGCTGAAAAATAAGAAATGTCTTACCTTATTGCAAATTGCGAAGCTAATTCGTCAAGTGCCAAATTTAAGTTCTGTTGCAGTTCTTTAAGAATGTTGGCGGCATCTTCTTCTAACTTATCACCGCCCATTGACTCAAACATTTTTTCTAATTGAACTCTTAACTGTTGAATGTTGTTCATTAATATGCAGGCCTATTATAAATTATAAAAAGTTAAGTTAATTACTTAATCATATATAAAAATAATTAATTTAATCACTACATTATATTAAGTAAAACATTGTAGACCCGCTACCCATAGGGTATAAAGGTATTATAACATTGTCTCAAAAATAAATTTTTATGTAAGAATACATAAACGTCGTCAGCCAAAACGTTATAACCATGCTAGTCTCTCCATGCATATGAAAATCTAGATCTCGGACTGTAATAGAAAAAGCTACAATTTTTTAGGGAAGTCTTATAATCCGCCCACACAATCGTCGCATAGCAAGCACAATTTTTGGTACATTCAATAATAACAACAGCCTTTCTGAATATATGGTTGTGATAAATATCTGAGAATCTTTCCAAAAATAATTTTATAGGTTGCAGTGTCTTATCTTAATATCGAACAGTGTTCACTTATGGAAAGTGGTAGGCGGTATAGCTAGACCTTAACTTTCATACTTGCAAATATATAATTAATTTTTCTGAATAAAAAACTGTGTTCAGTTGGTGAGTTATAAGTAAATACAAAACATAAATGTTTTTGAGTGTCAGATCACGAACGGAGCGAATGCACTTATTCTAAAGGATCCATTCAATTGTCAATTATATTAACCAACCACGAACTAATCAGTTCATGGATAAGCTCTCATCTCCGATGTCCGGACTACGTCTAAAAATCCAAGAACAGTTCCATATTAATAATGGCGAACCGGTAAAGCAAACCTGCCTTCTGTCGACTTTAAATCCTAGAAAGGGATACCATAAAACAACTTAACGTCAAACAAGTTCGAATAAAATAGTTACCAGCATGATCCGTCAACAATATAATAATCCGGACAATCTTTGATTATGGCATAAATACCAATTTATATATATCCATACTCTAAAGGTACTGTAAATTGTTCGGCTTATCCGGATACTAACGAAGATTTATAAGCACTTACACTTCTTACAGGAAAATCTGGCAGAATATCGACAAAAGTATCAGATAGGGCAAAAATTCACGTAGATAATGGGACTATCGATATTACCGAAAAGACTCACATTTTAACTGGCTTATCGAAATTTTCGATGTACGCTCAAGTCAAAAATCTAAAATCCAGAGCTAAGATATAATTATCCCATTAAGAGAAATGGTAATTGCCTTCGGAGTACCCCAAATAGTTGTAATGGTGCCAAATATGTAGTTGTAATAGTTGTATAACCACTCTATTATTTCAATACATAGTAAATGAAAACCCAATACAATTTGTTTTAGAAGAAATATCCCCAACGATCCAGCGACATTAAAAAAAAGAGGAAATCTATATATATAAAAGCAATTCGTGTCATGTTAGACCACTTATAAATCAAGAACGGCAGAACAAATTTGAGTGAAAATTGGTAGGGAGGTAGCTTAGAGCCAGGAGAAGATCTTAGGATACTTTTTATCCCGTTTGACACCGCGAATTATACTCCACTGAAATGGCTGCACTTATTGTAATGAATAACAGTAAGTAGGCTGTGAGCGTAACGTATCATATATACGATATTATGTATTGCGGCGAGCAAGACTATCTAATCCCGACTAAGCCGTAATGCAAGAAGAATACGAGATAGTCGACTTCGTGCCTCACGAGATGCGAACAACAGAGATCAACAAATATATAATTTGCTACGCAGAACAAGATATTTATCAAGTGCTGATTTGAATCGAGCACTGTTTCGATACGATTGCAGCAAGGATTACTGCTTGCATCCTAGCGTTTGCATTGGGTAAATTGACGTTGTTTGTGAGTATTGTGGTGCATTAAAGTTTTCGGAGAAACGGCGGAACTATGCTGCCTTAATGGTAAAGTATTCATTGCTCTGTGGTGAAACACAATAATCTCGCCACTTTCTTGCAAACACTCAAAAATACAACAATGTATGTCGAAACGTTATTTTTAACTACAAAAATAATGAATGGTTGAGTGAGCGAGCAATTTTAGCGGCTAAGAATAAAGATGTAGATGACCATAATTCCATAATTCAAAATAAGTTCATTGGAACAATGCATTCATTAAAATCTATTACTGCGTCACAAATGAAGATGAAGCCACCAACTATCCAATTGTATTTTTAAACTCTTTGGATGTGCCTGGCTTACCACCGCACAATTTAAAGATTGGCACCGTAGTAATCATGCTTCGAAACATAAACCAGTCAAAACCCAAACTGTGCAACGGTACGCGTTTTCAAGGTGAGGAAGTTCTTATTTCGAGGATCCCGATAATCCCAACCGATATGCCGTTTGAATTTAAAAGAATTAAATTTCCGTTACGTCTTGCATTTGCCATGACTATTAACAAATCACAAGGCCAATCGTTAAAATTTGTGGTTTAAATCTAGAACATTCATGTTTTACCCATGGCCAATTATACGTGGCATGTTCACGGGTCGGAAGACCATCTGCGTTGTTTGTTTTTGCGCCTGATAATAAATAAATAATAAATGTCGTCTATCACAAGGTACTTAAGTGAAGAGCAACCTAACATATGTGCTAAAATACAGAAATAATAATGAATGAAATAATAAAAAAAAAAAACAATCTGTTTATTTATTGTCATATGAGCGGAACAAAGTTCGCCGGATCAACTAGTAAATAAGAAAATAAAGCAAATTACGGATCTAAATTACCATAACAAAAGCAAAAATACAACTTGAACTACGAAATATGAGTCTTTCAGTCGTAGTTTTGTTGACTTTTCGTTTTCAAAACGAATCAACAATTTTCGTTTTGGTAACCAACCGATGAATCCATCACCATGAGCTGTCGCCTAAGCTGCCATACTTTTAATGAAATGAAAAAGTCAAAAATACTTGTATAATGAAACGGATGGCATTCAATTTGTTAAAGGTGGGTAAAAAATGTTTTTTAAAAATTAATTTGCTTAAATTTAATTAAGCTAAAATTGCATAAAAAGTTGTTGAAATCACCGTAATGAAATCGGTTAAAAAGTTGGCATCCCCTTTTTTTGTGGAAAACAGCTGATTACAGTTCAACTGTTTTTTTAAATGTAAGTTTCGAATCTATATTTGCGAAGAAAACTAAAGGCAAATATATTGCTTTCAGTGGGAAGCATATCGTGTATATCGTTTATGCAATGTAAAATCATCTCTTTGTCAGTTCTATCCACGCAGGAAACTGGACATACGAAAGACATTTTTTCGCGTTGTTTACTTCTGACCAAAGCACAAATCAGTTGTTTCATCAGTAAGAAGTAAAACGTTCCGATAGCAAAACGATGACCAACTAAAAGACTACCGGCGCACGCTTGATAAACTAATTATCTAAGCTTCGCAATTGCAAACCGGATTTTTCTAGAAATCTAACGGCACTTTCTAAAAATAAAAATATCATTAATCTCATGAACACGTGATTATTTTTGCAACACTACAGAGCTCAGTAATTTTCTTCTCATATGGAAAATTTCCATTGGAAATCGCACTTCTAAGAGAAGGCTGCAGTGCTCCGAAATTAATTATATAAAATCAATTTTAAAGTTTAAAGTATTTACTCGATTATATCGATTTAAAATATTGTAATTTTTAACTTTAATGTAAACGTTTTTTTTTTTTTGTAAAAATGATTTTAGCGACCTAATCTATTTTATGTATTGATTAGATTTCCGGATGTGTGTATAGTATTAAATGTAAGAGTATTAACGTTGCCGAGGAGGAATCTTTGCTCATTCTGCTTTTGGTGGTGTTGTTTTGTGTTCGTCTTTCGTTTATGGATTTTGCAAAACTACATATGTATGTATGTATGTATTTGTATTTATAAGTTAATAATTTAAAATTGTTTATTTTTCTCTTTAAATCATATTTAATTTGGTGTGTGTTTGCACGCCTTATATTTTTAGTCTATGGTGCACAGCACCACAACAAACACAAACATATGTATTCAATACATTCCTTTTACGGTCGGCTCAATTATAAATTTTGGCAGTGGAAATATGAATCTAATAATGTATAATATGTGTCGGAGAGGGAGTAATGCAGCATCTAGTGTCGGCACATTGACACTGCGTAATTGCATATGCGTATCGTCACCTTGACACTGCGTAATTAAGAGTGTGCATATTAGATTGCATCATCCTTTATTTGCGCTATGATTGGTTGTCTACATTTTGTAGCTTTGACAAGTACAGATATTGCGGGGCGACAGCGTCTCTTCGCTGTCGCTGAGTGCGGATCGATGGCTATGGCGTAGGCAGTAAAAGGATCGAGCGAGCAGTGTGCTCATGCGATCCAGTGTTGCCATTTTAGCTAATTTATTGCTAAATCTAGCTATTTTGAAACTGCAAAAGCTATAAGATTTTGTGAAATGCTATTAGCTAGAAATCTAGCATTTTTTTTTAATGCTTCGGCTACTTTTGGCACTTTTTAAAAAGTTCCGATAGCTCTTTTACCGATATGATGTATTTTGAGGCTTACTCATAAAATTTGCATTATAGTTCGATTCTGTTTATAGTTCATGTGCGATCTTAGTTCGTTCACTCATTAGCTAAATACAAATGTGAAATTGTGAAACTGTGAAGCAGTGCTGCCAGTTTAGCAATTTAGTTGCTTTAGTTAATTTGCAACTTTTTTTTTAAAAAATGCTTTAGCTACAAATTTAGCCACTTTTTATTTCATTATTGGCAATTTTAGCTATTTTACTTAAGTCCTTTTTATTATGTATTCCTTTTGTCATTCACTGCAAAAATTGCGATTAATAGTTTGCAATAAAATCGGGGCTTGTATTTAACCAAGTGGTTCGATTATATGAGCTACTTGAGTTCACTGACTTGAAAAGTTAACTACATTTCAATCATAAAAAATCATAAAAATACGAAATCCTGTTTTTTTTTATTTTTAATTTCAAGATATTATTCTTAAATGAATTAAAAATGTACAAACTTGATGAATAATGTCATTTAAAATATTTAGCAATTTTGTTGGCAATTTTTGTGTATAAATTTAGCATTTTTTAGCAATTTTTTTTCTGAAATCCAGCAATTTTTGCTCCAGAGATTCTGGCAGCACTGATGCGATCGCCTGTGAAAGCATCGGAACGCTCTTCGCGATAATGAACGAACAGACTTCGGCAGAACAGACTCCGACATACATACGTATGTATGTGTATAACATCTTATCAGTCGGAATGCAATTGAGAACACATATGGCCAAATACAAAGTGAGATGGTTAAACGAAAGACAATTTTTTAATGTAGAGCAGCTTGACGAAGTCTCAACACTAAAAAATTGTGGCAAATTTCGACACTCAACTCACACCCATGCATTTTTAAGTGCCGGTGCTACCTAATACTAGCTAACCGTGTGTTTTTATACCCGCTACCAATAGGGTAGTTGGGAAATGTATGTAACAGGTAGAAGGAGGCATCTCCGACCCTATAAAGTATATATATTCTTGATCAGTATCAACAGCCGAGACGATCTAGCCACGTCCGTCTGTCTGTCTGTCCGTATGGACACCTTTATAGATCTCAGAGACTATAAGAGATAGAGCTATAATTTTTTTTCGACAGCATTTGTTATGTTTGCACGCAGATCAAGTTTGTTTTAAATTTTCGCCACGCCCCCTTCCGCTCATACAAATCGATAAAATCGAATAACAAGCGTAATTTTAAAGCTAGAGTTACGAGTTCTGTATATACAGTAATAACTATAGTAGTTATGATTCCTGAGAATTTGGTTGCGATCAGATAAAAATTATGGAAGTTATTAAAGAAATACTTTTGTATTGGCAAAAACGCCTACTTACTAGGGGTCTTAGTTGCTTTGGCTGACAATCTTGTATATTGTGCCGTCTATGGTATATTTTGAATGCGATACTTTATCTATATACTAAATATACCACTTGGTATATTTTCGGTATTTTGTAGTATATTTGGTATATTTCAAGAATAATACCGCAAAATATATTTCTTTTATTCAAAATGGGTAGCGGGTATCTCACAGTCGAGTACACTCGACTGTAGCTTTCTTACTTGTTTTTGTTCCTTACCAAAGTATAAAAATTCTTTAAAATGTAATTTTTATTAATTATATACATAAGTCATCAAATAAATACACTAGACAAAGCCAAAAAAAAGTTTTCGAATTTAAGTTTTATAGAAATAAAAAGATTGCAAGAGCGCACCAGCAATAACAAAAACAACACAAAAAGTCGACGGCAGTTCTTGCATCTCAACATACATACATACAAACATACATATGTATGAACATACATATGATCCTGCCCTGTCCGCTCATAATTTTTTACCGAGTGTTTTGGATACACAGTGTATATTACACACACCCATAACCACCGGCTTCACCCCAGTGCTAAGAATCACACATCGCAAATTGCCGAGTATGCCTCGGTACTTGCACAATAAGTGTCGGGCCTTCTTGATATCCATACTCATCAGTATAAGCCTTTCTTGACACTTATACTCATGAGTATGTGTATTTTTTGACACCGGTACTCATGAGTATGTGTATTTTATGATACTCTTACTCATGAGTACAAATGTATCGAAAAGGCACATGAATAACCGGTGAACCGGTTGAGTGTGTATACCCGTGCCGTTCTCTGGTGTAGAGACCAGACATCGTCAAGGGTGGCAAATTTCGACACTCGACTCACACCCGTACTTTTAAGAGTGCGAGTGCTACTTAGCACTCGCAAACCGAGTGAGAGATACACAATTATTCAAAATCATGCGAGTGCTGCGAGTATGAGTCATTGTCATACTCGAGCCTTTCTTGCACTTGCCTATTCGACACCCGATCATTTTAGGCACTCGGCTTGTACACACTTGTGTCTCGCGGGTGGTTGTTCTTCGTGCAACCGATCATTTTAGACACTCTTGACGAAATGCTCTGACACTCGAGTGTTTGATCAGACACTCGGGAGTGTCTGAGAAAATACTCGGGTGTTTTTCCCCCACCCCTATTGATGCTTGTGTGTCGTGGCTCGCGGGTAGATTTTATGACTTTTGACTTCATTGAATGATTTTTGGGTGTTTTTTTACTTTGACAAATGGTCAAATAAAATATCAGGTGGTTTTTCCTGAAATTTATGGAAATTGCACAAATTTGCAAAATACCCTTTTGTAATTATATAGGCATTTACAATAGTGTTATAAACAGGTAATAAGATTTCTGATTTTCCGGTTATTGATGAATATAAAAAACCCAAGAACTCATAAAACAGGTAAAATTTCACTTTATAAAACCCGGATTTTCCAAAACTGATTAGTTGTATTTTTACTTGTTTTGTTCCTTATCAATATATAAAAATTCTTTAAAATTAAAATTTAATTTTTATTTATTATATAAGACATCAAATAAATACACTACACAAAGCCAACAAATAGTTTTCGAATTTAAATTTTCAAGAAATAAAATGAGTGCAAGAACAGCGCACCAGCAATAACAAGAACAATACAAAAAGCCGACGGCATTTCTTGCATCTCAATATACATACACACAAACGTACATATGTATGTACATACATACAATCGTGCCGGTCCACTCATAATTTTCTACCAAGCGTATCGGATACACTTACCCATAACCACTGGCACCGGCTTTACCCGAGTGCATAGAATCTCCGATCGCAAATTGCCGAGTATGCCTCGGCACTCGCACTCGCGAGTGTAAGGCTCGCGCATGATACAATTATACAAGGTAGTCTCGTCGGAAAAAAGCTGGTACCCTGTCTATGTTAGCAATGAGTGCGAGTGAAAGAGGCACAGCGTGGTAGTGTGAACGAGACGACAATGAAATGCGCATTAACCCTTAGAAGATGATATTAATATTTACATATTTTGAAGCTAATGTTAATGTCTCCTTCACATATTTTTAAAATGTAAATTGTTTATGAACAATATTAATAATATATATGAGAATTCTCTAATTCTCTAAATGTTTTAATTCTATCGGTGTCTACGACATACATGGCAAAAAGTCATTTTGCATAAGGGTTAATTGCGCTAAAAATTTCGTCCGCAGACAACCTCTTGCGTCGAAATACGAATGCGCACAGACGAAAGCTATTTTCGGCACTCGCACTCGCGAGTGTAAGGCTCGCGATACACTTATTGCTCATGAGTATAAGGCTCTTGAGTGTGTGTATTTTTGGCCACTCGCACTTATAAGTGCAAGTATACCGAAAAGGCACATGAGTAACGGGTGCACCCGTTGAGTGTGTATACCCGTGCCGTTCTCTGGTAGAGACATAACCATGCCCGAAGTGGGGTTGAACTAACAACTGGATAGATGTTTGTGACACAGACAACCCCTCCATCGATTACACTATACAGTCGGCTATTTGATGGGAGAAACCTAACAAAAGAATAAGATTTAATTGCAATATAATAAAAACAAAAAAGTTGTTCATACAAAATGTTTAGTTTTAACCGATCGTTCCTATGGCGGCTATATGCTATAGTTGTCTGATTTTAACAAATCTTAGTAAGTATATATAAAATTACACTCAACTCATAATTTTTGAGTTTAGATAACGTATATTGAAAAATAAAATAGTTTTTTTAAATTGTTATTTCTTACCGATCGTACGATATCGACAATTTTTTTTTGTATAAGTATGTTTATAATTTTCATTTTTAATTTTGGTGAAAATTTTGTAACAATATAACAACTAGACGTATTTATGGCCGCGGCTCTATACAACTGACCCACTGTGCACAGCGAGTCTATCAACAGTCAACACATCGCAGATCACCAAAAATTTGCGATAGGCATGATACTACATAATAATTTCAAAGGAAAAATGTAAATCGAAAGAAGAAATGAAGCTAGAAGGAACTTATCTAATACAGTTTTACAATCAAAATTGACATTCTCAAATACGACGCAATTTTTTACTTAAAAAGTGAATAGAAAAAAATAAAAATTGTTCCCACTCTAAAGTAATTCTTGTTTAAGTTTTTTGCAATAGAAAATAACAAAATTATTAAGGATATGATATAGAGCACAGCCCATTGTGCTCAATTTTATTTAATATAATAAGACATGACGTATTTTAAAATAGCATTGTTAATTTATAGACCATAATGTACATTTAATTCGACCATATCCTGTTCTCCGCAATCAGTAGGTATTTCGGTTTGTGTATTTTCAACCATCTGCTTAATGATTTCATCGGTCACATTTTTTACGTGAAGAGGCATATCGAAGTACATTTTTTTTAATTCGAGGATTCGAGGCATATTAGCTTTCATCAGTATGTTATTCTGCAGCAACCCACTCAATCGCATTTCTGATATTTTTAGAAGGGTATCTTTTGTTTCGATGCCCTCAGCGGTAACCACATTCGCTTCTTTTAATTTTGTATTAATCACAGAAATCAGTGGAATCACTAAGCTTACGGTCACATATGAATCTCCTTACATTTTCAGTGGATATATCATCTCAAAAATATCAATATCGCCTATTTTTGCCCAAAAAATATCGCGATGATATTTTTTAAGAGAAAAATATCGATGTTTTGATGTATTTCCGACATCCCTAATATTACATGGAAGCTTATGTTTACCCAAAATTTCTAAAATTGGAACGAGTGTGCTCGACTGTGAGAGACCCGCTACCCATTTTGAATAAAATCAAAATATTGCGGTATTATTTTCAAAATATACCGAAAATACTACAAAAATACTAAACAAATACCAAACTGTATATTTGGTATATCGATATAGTACCACATTCAAAATATTCCATACCAGATTGTCGGATAAAGCAACTAAGACTCCTAGTAAGTATGCGTTTTTGCCCATACAAAAGCATTTCTTTAATAACTTCCACAAATTTTATATGATCGCAACCAAATCTTTAGGAATCATAAATACTATTATTATTACTGTACACACCAGAACTCGAAGCTCTAGTTTTAAAATGACGCTTGTTATTCGATTGTTTTTATTTGTTTTCGCAAGGGTGTCTGCGATCTCATTGCCGTTCGACGCCCTGGTGACTTGGGATCCAACAGATGCGGACGACTGCAGAAGCGTTCACCGACTCTATTGCTGTTCTGCTCTCCAGGACAATCTTGGACTTGACCACATCTGAGTTAATAGATCTTATTGCAACTTGGCTGTCAACAAACAATAAAAGTTCAACATTTTTTCTGAACAGATCGAAAAGAACTATATGTTTATAAAAGGCTGAAATTGTAGTAGTAGTAGCACATTTACCCTAAGTAGTACATTGAAATTTTTATTTATTGCAATGCTAGCGAGTTTAATCTATTATATTGGCACTACTACTAATTATTATTTTTCTAAGTATACACGTAAAACAGGCTTGGTTGCATGGTTATTAAAAAGTTAAGGTAAAATTATTTATTTCAATATATGAATTCTCGTCTATTTGATCAATACATTTTATACCAAAATGCGATTGAAACACATTTTTATACCCGTTACCCATAGGGTAGAAGGGTATTATAACTTTGTGCCGGCAGGAAATGTATGTAACAGGTAGAAGGAGGCATCTCCGACCCTATAAAGTATATATATTCTTGATCAGCGTCAACAGCCGAGACGATATAGCCATGTCCGTCTGTCCGTCTGTGTGTCTGTCCGTCCGTCCGTATGAAACACTGGATCTCAGAGACTTTAAGAGATAGAGCTTTAATTTTTTTTCGACAGCATTTGTTATGTTTGCACGCAGATCAAGTTTGTTTCAAATTTTTGCCACGCCCCCTTCCGCCCCCACAAATCAAAAAAATCGAATAACAAGCGTAATTTTAAAGCTAGAGTTATGAATTTTGGAATATAAAATAATTACTATAGTAGTTATGATTCCCGAAAATTTGGTTGCGATCAGATAAAAATTGTGGAAGTTATTAAAGAAAGACTTTTGTATGGGCAAAAACGCCTACTTACAAGGGGTCTGAGTTACTTTGGCCGACAATCTGGTACATTGTGCCGGTATATTTTGAATATCATTTGGTATATTTTTAGTATATTTTTTAGTATTTTCGGTATATTTTGAAAATGATACCGCAATTTTTTGCCTTTATTAAAAATGGGTAGCGGGTATCTCACAGTCGAGCACACTCGACTGTAACTTTCTTACTTGTTAAATAGGAAAAAAATGTATTTTATTTTAAGTCATTAAATTAAACATATTTCATTATAAAAATAGATATTATTAATTTTTGTTAATATAAGGATTTTTTAGCTTGCTTTTTCATTCCACTAAAAATACGGCAGCTAATTGACCTTCTAGCGGTTTGAAATTAAAGTCAATAAACCAATAAGTAAACTCTTATTTTCTTTTGAAAAAAAAAATCGTATTAGAAGTAGAAAGTCATTTGCTTTTAATTTTAAAAAGAGAAGCTTGCTCGATTTGCCAATCGAAAGAAACTATTGAAAGTGAAAACGGGAGCACCCTTTTTTCCTTTTCGTGAACGTGAATGTAAGAGCCAGAGCAGAGCAGTAGTGCTCATTAAATAATGTAACATTTATTTATTATCACGTGATTTAATAGATTAGGCGAATATGTACTTACAATTCGTTCGTCTCTCATATGCTCAGGAAACTCCATTTTTACTATATCAGCATAGGCAATTAGGACTTTTACAATGGTTTTGGCAAAACGTCTCATGTAACGTTTCCAAATTTCTGGATCTGGGCACTCCAGCTTACTAACAACGTCAAAACACTGAGTCAATTGAGTGAAAACGTCAACAACCGAATTTGAAAACAAAGCATGTTCGCTGCTTTTTTGAAACTGTGTTTAATAAAAAACGTAAAATTAAAAAAATTAAATAAAATGAGAAAATTGTATTTAATAAGTTGGGATCATATTGACGTTAATGTTAATCTTACCCCATCCTTTTTATCACGATTAAAAGCACCATGAAGGTATTCTAACGACACGTCATCATTTTCATTAAGCCATTGCATAACAAATGGTTCAAACCATGCTGGGTACTCTGGAACTGCTCCTTTATAGGGTGGTACTTCCTTAACATAGTTACTATATAGCCATTTGACGCGAAAATGTAAATTCATATACGCTGATGACTTGCAGAGCCGATGCTGTTCGTGCTCTTCAAGGGCATACTTCATATCAACTGCAAACAGACCCCACATGGTAGCAGCCGATAACTGAAGATAGAACAAGAAAACAAACAAATATAACAACAAAATTATTCATTCGGTCGAAACACAATAAGAATTCGTTTTACGAATACGATAACTTTGTACATGAAATATATGTATAATACAGTGTTGCCAGTTTAGCCTATTTCAGGCTAGATCTAGCCTATTTTTAAATGATCTAGCCTATAAAATTTGTAAATAGCCTATAGCAATAAATCTAGCCTATTTTTAAAAAAAATTTAGCATATTTTTTTTAATGTATTTGTGACCAACGAAAAATTTTATTTTTGGTGTTCATTGTTTTGCTGGCTCTTTTTTGCCGATTGTTACGTGAACTTTATTCATATGATCGTGCTTTCTGATCGATAGATTTTTTGGATCGTGCGATATGTTATCGCATTATGTTATGTGATCTCTAATAATTAATTGTGAAATAAAAGTGAATCGAAGCGTACGTGCCAAAATGGCGAAAGCCATTTACAAACAATTATTTCGCGATGCTTGGTTGGAAAACAGTGAGTTTAAGGACTGGCTCCGGAAAATGCCAGCTGATCCAGCCAAGGCATTTTGTTGCTATTGTAAAGGCTCAGTAGCAGCTAAGGTATACGACATACGGCAACATGCAGTGTCCAAAAAACATACTTCAACAATGGGCACAATTGGTCAAACACAAAAACTAAGTTTTCCTTCCAAATGCTGGAACAGAGGAGCAGGAAGCTGCACTATGTTTGTATGTGGCTGAGCACACGGCAATATCACCTGTGGACCACTTGTCGAAATTGTATGTGAAACAATTTAAAGCGTGCAGTGCAGCCGCACAAATATACCTTGGGCGGACGAAGTGCACGCAGATTATAAACAATGTGTTGGCAGTGCACTTCATAGAAGACTTATTGATGGATATTGGATAATCGAAATATAGTTATATAGTTTTTAAATTGTGTCAAACTTATTTATATTTTAATAATAATATATTTCAATTGTTGATGCGAGCGCATTGTAGGTGAGGGGCACACCTCCGTTCCGCCGACCGAAAAGCACTCAAAGCTTTTTCGCTCACCAGCAATGCGCTCAATGCGTAAGAATGCACTCAAGCTCCAGTGCTCTCAGCTTCTCTCTCCCACAACTCTCCACCGCAGAGCCGAGCTTTGCAAGGGCTCGGCGCTAGATCTGCAAAATGCCGTCGGCATTTTGCCTCTCCAGTATTGATCTACGTTTGTTTCATAGCGGTCACCCCCAATAACCCCCTCTGTACGTTTTGTTACTAACAACCCGACAAGTTTACAATATATATAATAGAAAATATAAACGCGAGTGTTTTTATTTAATTTCGGGAAAGGGAAATCTGGAACCTATCTGCACCACCACAACATCAATGTTACAGATATGGGTTACGAAGACACAATGAATGCTGTCATACCTATTCGTTGCCACAAAAGTATCTTGCCCAAATTAAAAAAAAAGACAAATATTTGAATGACGGGGAGAACGGCGATATTGAAAGTTTGTTAACGTGTTTAATATAATAAAAACATGAAAATTACTTTACTTTGGTAGATATTATTGGATTTTAATATATAGCTTATTTTTCAGCATATTTTTCTGAATTTTAGCCTATTCTAGCCTATTTTTACCCAAAATCTAGCCTATTTGCGAGCTCAATACCTGGCAACACTGGTATAATATGTAACAGGGAGAAGGAGGCATCTCCGATCTAATAAATATTCGTGATTAGCACCAACAGTCGAAACACATTAGGTAATTTGTTATTATAGCATCACATTAGTGTCATTAGTGTAAAATGTTTAAATTTAAAAGAATTTTGTGACTTGATAATAAGTATAGCAGTATAGAATTTTTCACATTACATAAACATTTACATTTATTTAACATTTGCATAATTTCATTGATCAATTTTTAATATTTGACGATTTTTAAAATGTTTACCGCGTTTTTCAATATACCCCAAGCCATTTGTGAACTATCCTTAATAAATTTGAACATATGTTTATTGAAATGTAAGTATGTTTATGTGTAAGTAAGTATGTTTATATACTATAGATAGATTGTAAATAAAGAATATAAAAAAAAGTTTAGGTTTTACTAATTAAAAAGTTATAACAATTTTAATATTTAATGTAATTGACGACATCCCAAAAATTGGACGAAATAACTGTGTACATTAAAGTACAATACTTTTGAATCACACAACATTTTCTGCAGAAGTTAACACAGTTAACAGTTTGCAGGTTTAATTACCTGTCCAATGTTTAGTTCTTGGGGAAATTGATTGAGTACAGTTCCATAACTGTTCTTGTCTTCATCAATAACTGAGACAATAAGTGCAATAAGTTTATGCCAAAAGTCCACGCTGTCTAATTTAGGTCCATGGTCATCGGTATCGCGCTTAGCTTCATTCGGGTCAACCTGCGCAAAGAATTCATACATAAGAATATATGTAAGTATGATATATATGTATATGATATGCATTACAAACAAACCTGAAACTCTCTATTGTAAAGCTCGTAGCAGTTTTCGAAGAGAAATTGATAAGTGGATCGGAGGCAAGCTTTCACACAATCCTTGACCACAGTACTTGCTCTTGGCGGACTGGACAGTTCCTGAACCTACAGATTTAAATAAAAAAAATATAAACATAAATCTTTATGTCATTTTTTGAAAGTAGTTCTCATTTCGAATCAAAATACACGGTTAAATATAATACATATTAAAAATATTATTATCTGTATTTAACTTAATAACAACAAGTGATAACAATAAAAAAGGTATTTTAGCAAAACCTCTAGTCTCTTTAAAAAACAAGTAAGAAAGCACACTCGGCTGCACGACTATGAGATACCTGTTACCCATTTTGAGTAAAAACAACATATTGCGGTAATATTCTTAAAATATACCAAAACAATAGACCGTAAAATACTACAAATGCATGTAAAATTGTATATTTGGTATATTCAAGATACACTATAGAGTTAAAAATATACCAGATTTATATATTTATATTTATATACCAGAACTTTCCCATACAAAAGTATTTCTTTAACAATTTGGACATTTTTTATACCCGCTACCCATAGGGTAGAAAGGTATTATAACTTTGTGCCGGCAGGAAATGTATGTAACAGGTAGAAGGAGGCATCTCCGTATATATATTCTTGATCAGCGTCAACAGCCGAGACGATATAGCCATGTCTGTCTGTCCATCCGTCTGATAAACACCTAGATCTCAGAGACTATAAGAGAGAGAGAGAGCTATAATTTTTTTCGACAGCATTTGTTATGTTTGCACGCAGATCAAGTTTGTTTCAAATTTTTGCCACGCCCACGTCCGCCCCCGCAAATCAAAAAAATCGAATAACAAGCCTAATTTAAAAGCTAGAGTTGCGAATTTCGGTATATATAATAATTACTGTAGTAGTTATGATTCCTGAATTCCTGAAATTGTAGAAGTTATTAAAGAAATACTTTTCTATGGACAAAAACGCCTACTTACTAGGGGTCTTAGTTGCTTTGGCCGACAATCTGGTACATTGTGCCGTATATGGTATATTTTGAATGGTGTACTATATCGATATACCAAACATACCATTTGGTATATTTTTAGTATTTTTTATTAGAATTTTCGGTATATTTTGAAAATTATACCGCAATATTTTGCCTTTATTAAAAATGGGTATCGGGTATCTCACAGTCGAGCACACTCGACTGTAACTTTCTTACTTGTTTTTATCTGATCGCAACTACATTTTCAGAAATCATAATTACTATAGTTATTATTGTTTATACAAAAATCCGTTCTATCCAAGCAGGAAATCCAAAATGCGAAAGGCAAAACGACAACTTTTTTGCAGCTTTTTTGTATAAATATACAAAATATACATTTCGGAATATATTAGTAGTACAAATACACATTTGATATATTCAAATGTTAATACTACAATGTTTTGCTTTATTGAGGACGAGGATCTTACAGTCGCCCATACTTGACTAGGGTTTGTAAATTGTCTATCATTGTAATGTTTGTAATAATGTACATGTCAGTACGTATACATGTTACTATGAATATATAAAATAAAATAAAAATAAATAAATAATAAATAAAATAAAATAAAATAATGAATGGTTGAGTGAGCGAGCAACAGAGGAAAAAATTGTAAAATCGGAACAATTTTAAAAATCGGAAAAATTTTGGAAAATGAAAAAAATGTAAAAATCGGCAAAAATTTCGAAAATTTAAAAATTTGTAAAATCGGCAACATTTTGAAAATTGAAAAAAAAATTTTGATAATTGAAAAAATGTAAAATTCCGCAAAATTTTGAAAATTAAAAAAAATAAAAATTGACAAAATCTTGGAAATTGAAAAAATGCAAAATTCGGAAAAATGTTGGGTCGACTAGTACTAAATAAAATATACAACATTGAGGCACTGTGTTGCAGTGCTTAAATAAAAAGTAAAGTTCAAAGGCATGTGAAGTATAACAACTCATTTGCATATGTTCGATAGGCTTTAAATTAACAAGTAAAAAAGCTACCTACTCCTTATTTCGAATAAAAGCTCAACAGCGCGCTATTATTCTTTAAATATACCCAAAAAATCAGTAAATTTGAAGATTCATAGTTAAAAAAGGCATGAGCTTTATTCATTCGTTTTAATTATAAATCAAAAAACCCTAAAAAATGCCAATGATTTACAAATATTGATAAAGACTATCTAAAACCCGATAGCAGTAGCCGTTTTTTGCCATACAAAAGATTGCCTAAAATAAATTCTACAATTTTTATCCGATCGCGAATAAATATTTAGCAATCATAAATTCTGTAGTTGCTATTGTATGCAACACTCGAGCTTGAATTTCCGTCAATTTTGCGGGGGCGGAAAATTACGTTATATTTGTGAGTGCCAAATATCGCGATCTTAGTCGTTAAAATACTTTTGCGAACTGTTCTGCGTGTGAAAATCTAAAACTTGATCTGCATGCAATAATAAAGTGTCGTCGAAGGTAATATTGTAACACAGCAATAAACGCCTATTGAATATGGACAACAGTTATACGGGCATGCTCCGGTTTTCACTTTCGGTTTTCGTTTTGAAAACGAAAAAATTGGTGCTCCCGTTTTCACTTTCACAAGATTTTTTCGTATTCCAAAACGAGAAAATCTGTCTTGTAGAAATGAAAAGTAACAGGCATGCTCCGGTTTTCACTTTTCGTTTTCGTTTTGAAATCGAAAACGACAAAATTGGTGCTCCCGTTTTCACTTTCACAAGATTTTTTCGAATTGCTAAACGAGAAAATTTGACTTGCCGAAATGAAAAGTAAATGCCTTTTTCTATATTAAATCGGATCTTATTTGCAAAAGGAAAAAAAGTAGTTGACTCATTGGTTTATTGTCGTTCTTTTAAGACCGCCAGCAGATCAATTAGGCTTGTAATTATTTTTAAAACGATTAATTTCTGACCCCACCTCAAATTTGGATATCAAATTTTGCCGTCGGCAACAACAATTTTCGTTTTGGTGAGCGACCGATAAGTCGGACACCATGAGTTATCGCCTAAGCTGCCATACATTTGATAGAATGAAAAAGCAAGTTAAAAATACTTGTATAATCAAACGGATGGCGATAAATTTGTTGAAGTTGGGTAAAATATGTTTTTTAAAAATTAATTTATTTAATTTAATTACTTATGCGTTAAAATTTTATAAAAAAAAATTGTTGGAATAACCGGAATGAAATGCATTAAAAAGGTGGCATCCCCATTTTTTGTGGAAAACAGCTGATTGCCGTTCAACTGATCTTTTTTAAAGAAAGTTTCAAATCTTTCTTTGCAAAAAAGACAAAAGGCCAATATATTTCATTCAGGGGAAGCATAAATAAACTATGCAGGATAAAAAAATCCTGAGTGAGTTCAATCCACGCACGAAATTGGACATACAAAAGACATTTTATCGCGTTGTTTACTTTAAACCAAAACACAAGTCAGCTGTTTTAGCAGTAAAAAATGAAACGTTCCGATAGCAAAACGATGACCAAAAACGTGTGAAAACCGAAGCACCTAAAAACGAAAATCTCGGTTTTGGTCCCAAAACGAAAACGAAAAGTGAAAACCGGAGCATGCCTGTAAATGCCTTTTTCTATATTAAATCGGATCTTATTTGCAAAAGGAAAAAAGTAGTTGACTCATTGGTTTATTGTCGTTCTTTTAAGACCGCCAGCAGATCAATTAGGCTTGTAATTATTTTTAAAACGACTAATTTCTGACCCCACCTCAAATTAGGATATCAAATTTTGCCGTCGGCAACAACAATTTTCGTTTTGTGAGCGACCGATAAGTCCGACACCATGAGTTATCGCCTAAGCTGCCATACTTTTGATAGAATGAAAAAGCAAGTTAAAAATACTTGTATATTCAAACGGATGGCGATAAATTTGTTTTAGTTGGGTAAAATATGTTTTTTAAAAATTAATTTATTTAATTTAATTACTTATGTGTTAAAATTTTATAAAAAAAAATTGTTGGAATAACGGGAATAAAATGCATTAAAAAGGTGGCATCCCCATTTTTTGTGGGAAACAGCTGATTGCCGTTCAACTGATTTTTTTAAAGAAAGTTTCAAATCTTTCTTTGCAAATAAGACAAAAGGCAAATATATTTCATTCAGGAGAAGCATAAATAAACTATGCAGGATAACAAAATCCTTATATGAGTTCAATCCACGCACGAAATTGGACATACAAAAGACATTTTTTCGCGTTGTTTACTTTTAACTAAAACACAAGTCAGCTGTTTTAGCAGTAAAAAATGAAACGTTCCGATAGCAAAACGATGACCAAAAACGTGTGAAAACCGAAGCACCTAAAACGAAAATCTCGGTTTTGGTCCCAAAACGAAAACGAAAAGTGAAAACCGGAGCATGCCAGTAAATGCCTTTTTCTATATTAAATCGGATCTTATTTGCAAAAGGAAAAAAGTAGTTGACTCATTGGTTTATTGTCGTTCTTTTAAGACCGCCAGCAGATCAATTAGGCTTGTAATTATTTTTAAAACGACTAATTTCTGACCCCACCTCAAATTAGGATATCAAATTTTGCCGTCGGCAACAACAATTTTCGTTTTGTGAGCGACCGATAAGTCCGACACCATGAGTTATCGCCTAAGCTGCCATACTTTTGATAGAATGAAAAAGCAAGTTAAAAATACTTGTATATTCAAACGGATGGCGATAAATTTGTTTTAGTTGGGTAAAATATGTTTTTTAAAAATTAATTTATTTAATTTAATTACTTATGTGTTAAAATTTTATAAAAAAAATTGTTGGAATAACGGGAATGAAATGCATTAAAAAGGTGGCATCCCCATTTTTTGTGGGAAACAGCTGATTGCCGTTCAACTGATTTTTTTAAAGAAAGTTTCAAATCTTTCTTTGCAAATAAGACAAAAGGCAAATATATTTCATTCAGGAGAAGCATAAATAAACTATGCAGGATAACAAAATCCTTATATGAGTTCAATCCACGCACGAAATTGGACATACAAAAGACATTTTTTCGCGTTGTTTACTTTTAACTAAAACACAAGTCAGCTGTTTTAGCAGTAAAAAATGAAACGTTCCGATAGCAAAACGATGATTAAAAACGTGTGAAAACCGGAGCACCTAAAAACGAAAATCTCGTCCCCAAACGAAAACGAAAACCAAAAGTGAAAACCGGAGCATGCCTGATAATTTTTTTTTTTTTACATATATGTATTTACAGTCTTAAGGAATATACAGGCATGCTCCGGTTTTCACTTTTCGTTTTCGTTTTGGGACCAAAACCGAGATTTTCGTTTTTAGGTGCTCCGGTTTTCACACGTTTTTGGTAATTGTTTTGCTATCGGAACGTTTCATTTTTTACTGCTAAAACAGCTGACTTGTGTTTTGGTTAAAAGTAAACAACGCGAAAAAATGTCTTTTGTATGTCCAATTTCGTGCGTGGATTGAACTCATATAAGGATTTTTTTATCCTGCATATAAATAATTATGCTTCCCCTGAATGAAATATATTTGCCTTTTGTCTTTTTTGCAAAGATTTGAAACTTTCTTTAAAAAAATTAGTTGAACGGCAATCAGCTGTTTCCCACAAAAAATGGGGATGCCACCTTTTTAATGCATTTCATTCCGGTTATTCCAACAATTTTTTTTATACACTTTTAGCACATAACTAATTAAATTAAATTAATTAATTTTTAAAAAACATATTTTACCCAACTTCAACAAATTTATCGCCATCCGTTTGATTATACAAGTATTTTTAACTTGCTTTTTCATTCTATCGAAAGTATGGCAGCTTAGGCGATAACTCATGGTGTCGGACTTATCGGTCGCTTACCAAAACGAAAATTGTTGTTGCCGACGGCAAAATTTGATATCCTAATTTGAGGTGGGGTCAGAAATTAGTCGTTTTAAAAATAATTACAAGCCTAATTGATCTGCTGGCGGTCTTAAAAGAACGACAATAAACCAATGAGTCAACTACTTTTTTCCTTTTGCAAATAAGATCCGATTTAATATAGAAAAAGGCATTTACTTTTCATTTCGGCAAGTCAAATTTTTTCGTTTTGCAATTCGAAAAAATCTTGTGAAAGTGAAAACGGGAGCACCAATTTCGTTTTCAAAACGAAAACGAAAACCGAAAGTGAAAACCGGAGAATCCCTGATAGATGCATTTTGCAAACTTATCTCATCCACATTTCTAACACTTTGTTCTAACTGGTCACTGGCTATTAAACTGCACGATAAAGTACATAGAAAGTTCATTCATTTAATAGAAAGTTTCATAATTTTAATCCCAATAAATTAAATTTGTTAATAAAAGTCTATCGAATAGAAACAAACGTATAAATATTTTTTAAAATTAGTTTTAAGAATTTATCTAAATGCAGCCGCTAA
Organism: Drosophila kohkoa; assembly: GCA_019972355.1. Classification (NCBI taxonomy): domain Eukaryota; kingdom Metazoa; phylum Arthropoda; class Insecta; order Diptera; family Drosophilidae; genus Drosophila; species Drosophila kohkoa. The sequence goes on along the minus strand of BJEL01000084.1, from coordinate 197,167 downwards.
GAAACCACAATAAAATAAATTTACATACTACATCTTTAAAATTAAAGTTGGCTAGTATAATAAAATTTATTTACATATCTCAAATACGTTTTATTGAGAAAACATTAAATTTGGAGTACAAATCGAAATCAAAAAATATGCATACATATTATGTAAAAATTCCCTGAAATTGAGAGTGCGCCTAAAATCTTACGCTCTATTTTGATTTTATTTTTGATAATCGGTTGACTTTTAAACATAGCTCGCAAATAACTGTCGACCGTTTTTCCGCTTATCATAAAAGTTTTAAGATAAGAGGGAAATAAAATTGCAAGTTGTGTGTAACCTCACTTACCTTCATTCGAAAAAATGTTATACTAGTCAATAGATCAACGGTAGATTTTAGGTCCATAAGTTTCTCTTGACTCGACGCTGGAAAATTATTCCTGTACATTGATAGATCTATTCTGAGAGAATTGTGCAGTTGGTCCAACAGTTTAACAAACTTTTCCTTCTGTAATTAAAAAAAAATTCCAAGTTTCAGAAAAAAAAGGCAAGCAACGCGGCATTAACGCGGCATCTTAAAATATACCAAAATAATATACCACGAAATACTAAAGATATGCCAAATGGTGTATTTGGTATATTGATATACACCAGCTTGTCAGCCAAAGCAACTAAGACCCCTAAGACGCCGACTTAGGCGTTTTTGCCATACAAAAGTATTTCTTTAATAACTTCGGCAATCTTTATCTGATCGCAACCAAATTTTAGGGAGTCACAGAAACTATAGGTTGTTATTGCATAGACCAAAACAGCTTTAAAATTGCTTGTTATCCGAGTTTTGACAATTTGCGGAGGTGAAAGTGGGAGTGGTAAAAATTGCTCTCGTTACGAGCACAACAGAAAAAGTTCATAGTCTCTCGCTCTTTTCGTTGAGCTCTTTGTATTTCGGTCGTTCAATGAGCAGAACGAGAAACGCTCGCACAAAGAGAGTCAGCAAAAGACCGATTGACTGAAAAACTCAACGCAAACGGTCTTCACACTTACTTTCGTTGTTGTTGCGTTCGTTTTGCAGACGAAATACAGTAGAATCCGGTTATAGCGACTTTCAAGGGACCGTCGTTATATCCGGAAGACCCACTAACCAAAAAGAACAAAATACAATTTTGTTTATTTTATAGTTGCCATAGATTTTTGAAATACAATTAATTAATGTTTTAATCAATTTAATTTGTATGGGGACCCACCAAGTCATCGAGTTTTCGTCACAATAACCGGACGGACGCTATAAGCGGCTTCGTTATAACCGGATTCTACTGTATTTCGTCTGCAAAACGAACGTTTCACGATTTGCTTGCCTGCTTGTGTGAATGTATACCAATACATACGCAAAAGACTTTTTTCTTCACTGAATACGACAAAACGGTCTTGGAACAACCGAAACAAAACAGAAAAGAAAAAAGGGTTTCGGTCTGAGCACGAGCGATCTCATTCAAGAACCCATAAAACGGTTGCTCTCTGAGTCTTTTCGAAAAGAGTCAGAGAGAGAGAGACACTTATTTGCGGACATCGAGAAACGATCGACAGTTATTTGCAAGCTCTGAAACTGATTAATATCGAAATCATTCCGCTCAAAATCTGTCAACGAAATGAGTTGTAGCATCGCGGAATTGAATTGAGCGGAAGCGATTTCAGTGGCACCTCTGACTGCCTGAGTCAGCTAATAAAAGATATTTATTGTAGTAAAAAATAAAGTAAAGATTGATTGTGACAAAGCTAATAGCTTATTTCCTCTGCACCCAAAACTTCGGTTTTCTTTGGTTTTTTTTTTTTGTTCAGGCCGAATGTTACGTTCGCCCCATGTAAAAACCCATAACAAAAAAAGTCTGTTTTTCTACGTTTGCGAGCTACGTAGAAATAGCGAACGCGCTTTTTGGGTAATTACGCGATATTTTGATCGATATGACAACGAAAAAGAGCTCACCACTAAACAAACAGCTGACATTTTAGTGCGCCAAGGTATGAAAATAGGAAAATAAAAATTTTATTTTGCTTTTTAAAGCAAATTTTTTATATTTTAGATGAGCCAAAAAACTGGAAAGCCGTCAATATCGTGGAGTGGCATCCACGAGGCTATGTTGTTCGAGTTATGGGAGGAGAAATGTAGTGCATTTTTTGGCCAATCTACAAAGGCGCTCCACAAGGGTGCCAAACTCCTCCCTATTAATTCGAAATATATCTTCAAAAAATGATTCGTTGTTTCCAGGAACATCGCGCTCCCAAAAACACCCATTCCGTTGCTAAAAAGTAAATATATTTATGAAAATATTACATTGCTGCCAGCAAATCTACTTATGTATGTACATAGCCCCAAACTGATGGCGATTTTTTTACTAGGCAATGGCCTATACTCTATAATCCGTTAATTTTCCCTCCACTTCGTCAAAATCCTCATAAAAATCCTGCAATTTAAGAAAATTTTCCATTTTTTAATGCGCGTACTGTATCGACCATATTGAGAATTTTACCGTTGCCCATACTTCTCGGTTCGTGCCAATGGAAACCCCGAAACGGGACTTTAAAAGACGTAAAAAAAACTGAGTGAAGTGGAAATAGGCTATAATTAATGCGCGCGGCAAGTGAATTTAAAATAGTTCATCCCTACAGTGCATAAATAAATCCATGTTGTGTGTGTGCAAATAACGCATGATGGTCGGTGTGATCTGCTTGTACTCTGTCTCCAGTGTAAGTAAATTTCGGCAAATTGTACATATAGTATGTACATACATACGTGCATAAACAGTTTGTTTTTACTCCAAGCCGGCAAGCTCACTTATGAACATATGTATGTACAAGTATGTATATGAACGAATATATTTTACAGTTAACGGTGTAAAACCGCGACCACCTACATTTTAATTGCGCGCAAACCAACTTGGATTTCTATATTTAATTTTTTTATTTTTATCCGACAGCAATAAAGACACTTGAAACCATTGTCGTTTTTTCCAGTACAATATACATTTGTTCCAGCTTCATTTTTTTTGGTATTTTTTTTTTGTACTCTTGTTTTTTTGTTTTCGTTTTTCGGCGAACGTTTTCATTTTCGTAACAGGAAAAATTCTCCCGCCCGTTTTTTTTGCGTTGTTCGATTTGAAATAAAAATTAATATATGTTCCTTGTCTTTGTCTGACTGTAATAGCGGCCAATCATTTCCCACCTTCTTTGTGTTGTATAGCTCGATTATCCGGGCCCTCAACTAGCACCACTAGAAGTGCCCCCTTTACTCAAGTCCAAGAAGGAGATGGCTATTCGTGCATGTAGCACATGGCTAATTCCTTCTCAATCTAAAAGGGAGGTTTCCGTACGGTTAGCTGCCACGCCCACTTCCGCCCCCGCAAATCAAAAAAATCGAATAACAAGCGTAATTTTAAAGCTAGAGTTACGAATTTTGGTATATATAATAACAACTACAGTAGTTATGATTCCTGGTGGTGGCGATCAGATAAAAATTGTCGAAGTTATTAAAGAAATACTTTTGTATTGGCAAAAACGCCTACTTACTAGGGGTCTTAGTTGCTTTGGCTGACAATCTGGTATATTGAGCCGTCTATGGTATATTTTGAATGCGGTACTATATCGATATACCAAATATACCATTTGTCACATTTTTAGTATTTTTGTAGTATATTTGGTATATTTTGAGAATAATACTGCAAAATATATTGCTTTTATTCAAAATGGGTAGCGGGTATCTCACATTCGAGTACACTCGAATGTAGCTTTCTTACTTGTTTCAAATTAAAATTGGGAGGGCAATTTTTGACAATTTAGTATACTCATATAACATAAAAGGAATAAATTGTTACATATGCAAAATTATAGTATCAGTTATACTTACTCCAAAGTTGCTTGCTGCAAAACGGTCGCTAGCCGAAACAGCGGAAGATGCCGTTGTATGTGCATAATACGCATTTATATTTGCTAGTAGTGTGCTCATCACAGCTGGAACTCCCGGACAAAGATATTTTGCGGAGAGACAATGAAAATGTGTCATTGCCTGATAAATATTTTCGATGCCATATCGCATTGAGAATTCATCCACGATTTCTTCAGGGATATCGTCAAAATAAAGTTTCCATGCGTCATCGCCTTTTTGGGTTGGTAATTTAACCTAATATTCCATTAAAGTACATAAAAATATACACAAAATGTTTGATTATCTATATTTTGCAATCCCTTAGTGTCTTAATATCAACGAACGTATCAAAGAATGTCTTCATAAGATTTTAAAAATAATACTTCTTATTTTGGCAGAATTTGTTTTAAAAAGAATAAACAATATTACTTTCGATTAATACAAATTGAAAAGACACCATTAAAGAAGATTTATTTAATTAAGTATATTGCTCTAAGATAAACTTTACATTTTCTTATTCTGTTGTGGAATAATTTCAAATTTCTAGCCTTATCGTTGTAATGCATCGCAAGTTTAGTTAAAATAAGTAACTTTACAATTATACATATATAATTTTTACAAATTATTGTTTTTAAAGGAATTTGTCATGAAAGCTTGCTACAGACGATTGCCTTATGAAAGACGGAAAAGTTTGTTATTCGTCATAATCTCATACTTTTTAAACCCACAGAGTCAGGTCACTTTTTTTTTTAATTTTTTCCATAAAATGTGACAAAATGGCAAATAATAATGCTATTCTCAATTAGTTGCACATTACACCGACGCAAAGGATCCAACTAATGAAACCCGCATTTTACATCCGTCAGTTTCATTTTATGACTGCATCTTAAAATTGTTGTGCCCACCACACGAAAATCTATTATCTGAAGCAAGCTTAACAGAACATCAATAACTTTGCAACAAATGTCATTTAATCTTTATGATAATGAATAGATATGATGCTACTAACTGAAAAGAGGACTTACCATGCCGCAATTTTCTTCACATAAATAGTGAAATAGATTTTCGTGTAAACAAGTGTATTGCACGTGGTAGGGCGCCACCTTTTCCTCGCCCTTAATTTCGACTGAGATATGCAGTCGAATGGCTCCAGATACAGCTGATTTATCCGTACGCTTCTCTAAATTATACCAAACATCCATTTCTCCGGATAGGGTTCGCACTTCGATTATAGTTTGTCCAAGAAAATCATCTGATTCTCGTGTCAGTTTTTGACGCAATTTTGATTTGAGATCGTTGTCCTCGTCCCATACGCGAACTTTGATACGATCTGATGAGTTGTGACACTCGCTACATATTCAAAAAAAAAAAAATATACAAATGTCTATAAACGCATACATATTTATAGATGTGCCAATTATTATTTTAGTGATCACAGATTTTTGGTGTAAAATAATCGGCAGATTAACTAATAAATTAATTTTGAGTCAAACATATTTCAGATTATTAATACGGTTAAGATACGACAACCCCTTAAAATAACCATTTAACTTTTATTGTTAAATATGTTTCTACTACTAACAGGTAAATTGTCATTTAACACGTGTGAAGGGATGGCTTTGTTTAGGCTGGTATTTGTAATTATGGATATTTATTTTAAATTCGATGAAATTATAATTAAGTACACTTTTTAAAAACAAAAAGATCTTGCTTTCGCGTGCTTCCCCTTCTTCGCTTCTTTTTTGAGTAACCGCATATCGTACGATATCGATAAACGATACTGTAGCACTCACTGCAGGGCTCATGTGGCACTGTAAAAGTTATATTGGTAACAGCTTCTGTTACCCGAGCGTTACAGTCGGCCTCTCCTAACAAATCGCAGCGTCCTCGCAAGAGTCGTTTGCTGTGATCTTGCCATTGTCTTCTTCTTCGCCTGATTCATCCGGCGGCAGCTGACACCAATGCTGTCGGAAGAATAGACCGATTTGTAGGCTCTGCTTTCGCTGTGCATGGGGGATATCTTCCACTAGATATCTATCCTTGGGCAGCACTTTGGTGACTATAAACGGTCCTTTATAACGTGGCTCCAATTTACGTGAGGTACCGGTACAGGAAGGCTCATTCTTGACCAAAACAATATCTCCGCTATTGTATGTAGTTTGCTTGGAATGCTTGGCGTCATAGCGTTTCTTAGCTGCGGCTCTATGGTCGTTGATACGCGTTGCAGCGTCTGCTCGAAGGTTTTCCAGCTCAGCATCCGTAAGCATCTGTGGATCTTCTCCTTGGATCACACTCGTAAGGGTGTTCTTAAGTACATCTCTGGGCTCATAACCATACAGCAGCTGGAAAGGAGAACATTTAGTAGTGGTGTTTGTCATAGTATTAACACTCCATTGGGTGGTGTTCATCTTCTCGTCCCGACACTTGTCAGTTTCTTTCGACGGGAGCAGCATTGACAGTATAGTCCTATTTGTTCGCTCTGCATGACCATTTGCTCTTGGAGTCCGTACGGCATTTAAAATATGCTTTACATGATTTGCTTTGCAAAACTTCTGAAAGTCTTTGCAAGTGAAAGCTGTTCCTCTGTCAGTAACAACGTAGCCTGTTATTTCCTGAAGAAGATCTATTACATGTTTCGTTGCAGTACTTTTAACAGCTCTCAGTACAGTAAATTTCGTGAATGCATCGACTATCACGAGAATATGCTCATTCCGCTGCGATCTTTTTGGAAATGGTCCCAGGTGGTCCATGTGAACTGTAAAGAACGGTATTGGTCTGATGTCATCGATGTGATATTGGCCCTCCTGGCGGCCTCCTGGTATCTTATAAAATGCGCAGCCCACACAGGACTGGACATATGTACGTTTTCACAAAATTACGCATGCGAGGAAACCAAAATAAGTTCAGAATCCGCGACAGAGTTTTATCAGTGCTCCAGCCTTGTCATGACATTCATGAAGAACATGGAACCTCAACTGTTTTGGGACACAGGAGCTTTTTATCGTGTTTGCGAAACAGTCTGTCTTGTTCGATCACATAGTCGTCGTTCTCAGATTTCTTGTCGTTTTTCATCTCGGTGACAATGCTCTTTATTTTATCATCTTGTAGTTGTATGGCAAATAGCCAATCGGTCTCGTCCAAAAGAGTCTTTGCTACCTTTAGGCTGGCTGTGTCCATATCATGCGCATCTTCAAACGGAGTACGGCTCAGTGCATCTACATGATCCATTTGACGTCCAGCTCGATATACAGTTTCGATATCGAACTCCTGGATACGTAACCACTATCATGCGAGGGATGAGATCTTTCTTCTCCATAGACGTCTTTAACGCATTACAGTCAGTCACAAGTCTGATCTGTTTACCATAAATGTAGTACTTAAATCTCTCTAACGACTCAACAACAGGGCTTCTAACTCGTAGCTGTGATAGTTTTTCTCGGCTTTTGAAGTTGCTCGACTATAGTACGCAATTGGCATCATCTGGTCAGCCTCTTTCTGCAGCAATACTCCAGCTAAACCGATTGCACTGGCATCTGTGTGCAGTTCGTGGTAGGCATCTAAACTGTAGCATGTGATCACGGGCTTCGTTGTGAGGCACTTCTTAAGTTCATCGAAGGCATCTTGCTGTGACTTTTCCCATTTGAACGGCTGATCTTTGCGTAATAACATACGTATTGGCTCTGATATAATGGCATATCCGGCGACGAATTTTCTGAAGTAACCGCTAAGTCCTAAAAACTTTCTAACATCAGTAAAATTCTTTGGCGACGGGAACATGGCAATAGCCTTTGTTTTAATTTCGCCCGGACTGATTCCATCTTCGTGTATTTTGTGACCTAGGAAGTTGATACTTTTCTCTCAAAACAAGCAGAATTCATTCAAGTTTCTCGTACATTTCTTCGAACGTCTGGCTGCCAATAAGGATGTCATCCATGTAGTATATAATATCGTCTTTTTGAACACGATTTTGCAGTTCTTCCATAAGCCAATTAAAGACGGCTGGAGCATTCTTTAGTCCAAACGGTAAACGTTTGAACTCGTACAACCCGTCTGTGGTGATGAATGCCGTGTACTTACGACTGCTTGGTGCTATCTCCACTTGATAATAACCACTGTTTAAGTCCAGTGAAGAAAACCATTTATGACGTTTTGCTTCCTGCAACTTCTCCTCGATGTGTGGCATAGGAAAGTTCTCCTTTTGTATAAGCTTGTTCAATCGCCGATTTGGCTTCTTGATAAGGACAACTGGACTAGCATACTCTGACGTAGACTGCGTGATTATATCGTGCTCCAAAAGCTCATTAACCATTTGGCTTACTATTTCTTTTTTCGGTTCTGGCACTCTGTATGGGGCTTGCGAAACTTTTTTGCCACTTTCGATAATGATGCCTGCCTGCACGACATTTGTTTTGCCAATACCATGTAATCCAACTGAGAAAACTATAGAATATTTTTCCAACAACGCACGCATTTTGTCCTTCTCTTCTTGTTTCTTGAAATTACCAAGAAGTAAGTCTGGAAAATTATCGCATGGAAGCTCTGATGACATCGGTACTGCTCGGTTGACACTAGACTGGATTTTCTCAAAATCGAATGACAGTTTAGCACTTACGATGACGTCTTGGCCCAACAGAAAATCTTCTGGGAGTATCTCATCTTCGACAATATAAACTTTGGCGGAAATACTTTTTCCATCGATGACTATTTCCAACTGTATAGCTTCGGTTGACATACATGTACCTCCACAAATGCCTCTGATTTGCATGGCACACTTGCTGTGAACGGCTTTAATTTCTTTGGCTACTGACCTGCGCACAATACTAGCCTCACTTCCGGAATCAATTAACGCGACGTAACTGTGCGGGCTGACAACAATATTCTTTAGAAGGGCACGTTTGGTTGCAAGGTGCCCACGCGCATTACAGTTGCAGACTGACAATTCTCATTCCGTGCATGAAACTTATTGCACTTGGAACATCTTGTTTTTGTTGGTGGCTTTGGACAAAAATTGGCAAAGTGTCCCGACTCTCCGCAATTATAGCATTTCAAAGCTTCCTTCTGCTTTGTTGACTTAGCATTGACCTCGCCTTTTTGATTGTCGCTGTAATCTTTTGGTGTCATACTCCTCTTATTCTCGCCAAAACGGCTTCAGTTCATGAAGATGTTTTCAGTTGCATCCCGTAGCTGCTTCATACTATAAAACTGAATCGCTGCAATGCTATTTTGGAACTCTCGATGCTGTAGACCGGCTCTGACGTACCTGATGACCGCTGCTTCACTAAGCTTATACCGAACACCAAGGTTCTTTAACAGTTTTGTCCGACTTTCACGTTGCGTTGGCCATAGTGAAGTGGATCTCTGCTTCGTCTGGTTCGATACCAAACTCGTCGTTTAAAGCTTCGGCAAAGTTACTCCATCGGGTATGCACCCTTGAGGCGAGTGTAGATGGTGAGCAGCAAAAATTTCTGATTCCAATTGTAGGCATCAACTACTTTGTTTACCCGATCAATGAATTGTTTGGCAGTGATGGCGTTTTTGTCACTGGGGTCAAACTCTAGCAAGGTATTCGCTATTTCTTTCACTGATGCTTGCCTCGCTGTGTTAATTACTTGCTGACCTTGACTGCTTACATTGTTTGAATCTGGTGATTGAATTTCACTATTCATTGCTAACGCTAATAAACTGGGGCATCATCTCCATTAGCTGTCTCATTTCGCCTTCTAGTTTCGAAATAGCTGTTGCCTGTGACGCAATTGCATCTTCTTGTTGACTGGCAAGACTAGCTGTTTGCGGCATCTCAATCTCTATCGAACCCTCATGCTCGATCAGTCTTTGGATTAATTCAGCACGCGTTCCTGATGTTGGCAAATCCACACCGCGAAAATGGAATTTCAACTGATCCACCTTAAGATCAGTTATTTTGTGCATATTTTTTCTGTTTAGTTCTCTTATTGCGTTTTAATAATTCTGCACACACTCACACATGTACACTGCTGCTAAGTATTTCGCAATGTCTTGTATTTCGCAAGTATACACACGCATGAACTTCTAGAATGTTCTCTAAGACTCCACCGTCTCTTGGTGTAACCACGACTTTGAATCCGTCTGCCACGAAGAAAAGGAACTAATCCGTTATTTGCAGTTTTCTTTGTCACACAGACCTTGAGAACACATCTCACTGCAAACTTTCAACGCCGACTATTCTTGCTGGTTTTCTCTGCCTCGATTTTGTTAACTGCGCAATGTCTTTTCCTATTTCATCATCCTCAATTTTCACGCTTTCAAATCCATACAACTTATTAGATCCCACTTCTGAACTGTAAAGGGATGGCTTTGTTTATGCTGGTATTTGTAATTATGGATATTTATTTGAAATTCGATTAAATTATAGTTAAGTACACTTTTTAAAAACAAAAAGATCTTGCCTTTGCGTGCTTCCTCTTCTTCGCTTCTTTTTTGAGTGACCGCATATCGTACGATATCGATAAACGATAGCGTAGAACTCACTGCAGGGCTCATGTGGCACTGTAAAAGTTATATTGGTAACAGCTTCTGTCCACGAGCGTTACACAGGTGTCTATCACTATTTTTCGGTAACTACATCAGCACAATTACTTTTCAATGAGTCAAACGTTTTCTCCGACTGAACGATGTAACAATCCAAACATGTAAGAAAGTTACAGTCGAGTATGCTCGACTGTGAGATACTCGGTACCCGATTTTAATAAAAGCAAATTAAATATATCAAAATAATATTAAAAACACACCAAATGGTATATTGATATAGTACTGCATACATTCATATACAAAGAGTGCAAAATATACCAGATTTTCAGCCAAAGCAACTAAGACCCCTCGTAATTTCCTAGTATTTCTTTAATAACATCGACAATTTTTGTCTGATCGCAACCAAACTTTCGAGAATCCTAAATACTATAGTTATTAATGTATGTAAATTCAAGACTGTAAATATAAAATTACACTTATTATTTGATTTTTGTTGGCATGGCATAAAATTGAAACAAACATGACCTGTCTGCAAACATAACAAATGCTTTCAAAAAAATTATATCTCTATCTTTTATAGTCTTATAGGTTTTCATACGGTCAGACGTATGATAAAGATCAAGAATATATATACTTTTTAGGGTCGAAGATGCCTTGTGCTGCCTGTTATATACATTTCCTGCCGGCAGGGGTATGACAAAAACAAGTAAGAAAGCTACAGTCGAGTGTGCTCGACTTTGAGATATCCTCTACCCATTTTGAATAAAAGCAAAATATTGCAGTACTATTATCAAAATATACCGAAAATACTACAAGAATGCTAAAAATATATCAAGTGGTATGTTTGGTATATCGATATAGTACCACATTCAAAATATACCGTAGACGATACAATATAAAAGATTGTCAGCCAAAGCAACTAAGACCCCTACTAAGTAGGCGTTTTATTTTATATACCAGAATTCGCGACTCTAGCTTTTAAAATACGCTTGTTATTCGATTTTTGTCGATTTGTGGGGGCGAAAGTCGGCGTGGCAATATTTTAAAACAAACTTGATCTGCGTGAAAATGCCTCTACATGCTTTGTTTTTATTCATACAAGTCCTAAAAAATGGGTTGTCTATTTTTTTCGATTTTGCTCATTTGGCATCAGCGCCTTAAGCAGAAAACTATTGTAATCGTTGTGCGTTGTTCTCTGCCTTTATGTTGTGTTCGTTTGCTGTATACATTTTAGTAATGAAACTTGCAATTCACAAAATAAAAAGAAAATTACAAAATGTTAAGGACCTTTTCCCCTATCTCTAAGAACAGATAAATCGAAGCCAAAATAAAATCGGTTTTCTCATCGTTAAATCTTAAGAATAGGTCTGCCTCTATTTATCAATTTACTTACAGCCGTCATCCATAGACAAACAACTATTATTTTCGACAAAGCACCGCAAAGAATTCATGTTTTTCTTCCATTTCACTGCACAGCTATTTTTACTACATATTTTAAATATGTTTCCATCATAGAAAACACATTGCTTCATTTTATGATACACATTTTCGCTTTTGTGTCTAACAGAATTCTATTAAAGCTTAACGCTTTGTTATGCTATGATACATTGAGAAACCAAAACGGAGTAAAAGAAAACAAACAAACTCAGTCAGAAAGAACATTAACAAAGGCAATAAAAGCAAATCAACAGCAAATGGTTTATTGAATAAATTATGTGACTCTGACTATCTTGAAACAAGATTTTTTGGTTGAAAACAATCTAAGACAAGATTTTAGTGCTAAATCTTGATTGTAAATCATGTTTAAGGAACGGTCTGAATCTTAAGCGAAATAAATGAAATGCCAAACAGCTATTTCAAAAGTTTCAGTGCTTTTAGCAACCTGTTAACAACCTTTGAGTGCCTAAACTTGGCACGAAAATAATAAAAATGAATAATACAGTACTACATTCAAAATATACCACAGAGTACAAAATAGATTGTCAGCCAAAAAAACTTAAACCTCTAGAAATAAAATACGTTTTTCCACCCATTTTTCTTTAATAACTTCGACAATTTTTATCTGATCGCAACCAAATATACAGGAACTACTATAGTTATTATTATATTAGAAAATTTGCTGGGGCGGAAGTGGGCGTGGTAAAAATTTGGTCTTATAGCTCTATCTCTTATAGTCTCTGAGATCTAGGTGTTCATACAGACAGACGGACATGGCTAGATCGTCTCGGCTGTTGACCCTGATCAAGAATATTTACTTTATAGGGTCGGAGATGCCTCCTTCTACCTGTTACATACATTTCCTGCCGGCACAAAGTTATAATACATAACGTTTTAAAAGCGACATATCTCCGCGCGGTATTATGTCGCTGTGAAACGTCAAATCTCCGCCGATTTATTATTTATTTATTCTTCCACTTGAATGAATTTAATGACATTTTAATTAATTTTATACTGAAAGTTAAATGGGAAATCTAAATAATTTATCGATATTATAATAAAAAAGCTTTTTTAGTAGCTTTTACGCGCCTCCGCCAAAAAAAAAACCACATAATTCCGATCGAAAATTGTAACGAGGGGAGATATGTCGCGCGGAGATACATACATATGTCGCTATGCCCCAGACAAGGCTATCCAGTTATTAGAGGTGGAGAACAATGGTATGAGAAGCCAGTTATTGATGGCACTATCGATGGTTGGGCACTATCGAGCCAACCACTATCTTACTGTTCTAAGAAAAAAGAAACGAAAAGTGAAAACCGGAGCATGCCTTTTTAAAAAGGATTCTGTCCTAAATAGGCGAAGTACTACAAAACAGGGTAAAATATTACATGTCTGGCAGTATTTGGAAAGGTCAGACGACACAACTATCTTGACTATTGCAAAGAATGGAATTTAGATGTATTAACAAAGCGATATTATTCGCGACAATCGATGGCACTATCGACACTTAAAATGGACAATCGTCGAATATCGATAGCGCCCACAGTCGATAGTTCTCTGCATCTACGCTCTATTAGATGGAATTATAAAATACGCCTTCATAATTAACTTTAAATTATTGTGAAAGAAATTCATTCTATGTAGATGTTTTTGTATAAGCGCGATTCCCAGCCGACGCAAAATAGGCGGCAAAGTTATCGATATTTGCCATATTGATGTGGACGTAAAGTCAGCAGGTTTATTAATGACTATCTAAAGCGATAGTTAATTAACGTTTGATTTCTCGGTTAAGCGCTGTTCTAAGATGATCGAAATCGCGATTCCACGCAACTCCACTTAAAAAAAGAACGCCGGCAGTTTTTTTCGCCGTTCCCAGCACAAAATAAAAAAAAGGTATCGATACATCCTATATTTCGAATATATGAGGATTACAAAATCGGCTGTTCGACAGACGCAAATATAGACACTGATACTGACAAAGTGCAAAAATATGATAAAATTAAAAACATTGTAAAGAAAATGTTTGGAGGCATTTTCTCGTCTAGAGAAAGAACAATAATTATAACAGCAGAGTCGGAGGAGTCTATGTTAAATTTAAATTTAAAAAATATTGCAAACAAGTCGCAATAAACTTTGCTTAAGATAGTTATTTATTATTCGGTTACAGCAATATCACTTTTGTCAAAATTTTTTTTTTTATCAAAATTTAGTAACACAGTTAAAGCAAAATATAACACTTTACTGGATATCCAACATTTCACACACACGCAAATATGTATGTATGTATGTACATATATACATATATGTTTACATTTTGGAAAGTTACTGATAATACTAGAATAACCTTAATGTTATCGAGAAAGATGAACGGGGTGTCACACACTAAAGTCGTTAATACAAATACACATAGACATTTATTGAAAAAACGTTGATTCAATACTCACAAGTGAAACTTCTCGTTCCACACAGGGTTTAGTTCCTGTGGCATTGTGCGCGTTCGTTTTTTCACCTTGCTAACCTGCACCGTCACATATGGATCACTGGTTCCGCTTTTATCCTTCGCTATCAGGCCTTGAGCACAAATCACTGCACAGTTTGATCCGATTGTTTGACATTTGGTAATTTATTCGTTTCAATACCAAAACCACAACAAATTGTCATGTAAGTTAAGCCCAATAGATGTTTTGGGTATATCGTATTGAGGATTTGATGATTTAATTTACAAATGTTGATATTGAATAATTAAAATGAATGCGTTGCGGCATTAAACCGATGTGCACGTGCATTTGATCAAAAAATCCAAGTGAATATAAATTATGATAAGTAATCGTAAATTTATTAAAAAATAAAATATTTTGTTTTTGTTGACATATTTAATGCAAAATAAAAATAATGAAAATTTTCGTTTTTGTTTAGGTTTGAAACGAAGGTAACCGTTATGAGATTTGTATGCGTATTTATTTTTCAATTAAATTCCAATTAGATTAGATTTAAATTCATTGTTGTTCAGTTCAGTTGTTTATCAAGGGAGAAAGAAGAATAGAAAAAAACGGAAGTTTTTTGTTTTATTAAATACCCTTTTAAATACCTGCAAATAAAAATGATCAGGGAGATACAGATTCTACTGTTTATGCACTCCCTAGATGCACTTTTACTACTTCACGTTTAATAAATGCAACGGTACAAATATCGTGTGATTATTATTATTTACAGACACATACTATATTTTCTTTATTTAGCTGGACAATAAAATTATTAAATTATAAATATAATACATACATATGTACAAAGATTAGGTCGGGAGAGTGGATTAAATTGTTTGTTTGTTGTGCAAGACATCAATCTAAGAATAGTGCATTATATTAAGACCCATTACACAGCGCTGAAAAGTTATGGCTTCGGAAAACCGAAGCATACAGCCATCACAACAAAATAAATTTAATAGTAGGATTTCCTACAGCTTCGAGATTTCATACAAAGTTCGACCTAGATTAAAAATTAATTTTTAGGAAAGCCACATTACCGGTGTGCAGTTATTCCATTAATTCAAAGTCTTTAATTCGTTACATTTAATTAATTGTCAGCTTCAGAAAGTCAGAATTTTCATCATCAGGATTTCGTGAATTTATTTAGGCAACAAAAAATATAAGAATAAATTTCAGAAATTTTTGTATTTTAAATGTGTTGCTCCCAATATTTAAAGCTCATAAAGTACTAGCACCTTCGGGTTGCTTATGAAATTTGCAAGTCTTCTGAAATCAATCTGAGTAAAATCGTAAAATGTAAAAAGTAACAAAAGCATTGTATTTCACTTAAAAATGTTTTAATTTCTGCTGTTTGTAGGCAAGAAATTGTAATACTTTAAATGAACCATAAAATATTTTAATTCTCTTTCTTCTTGTCCTACGAATGGTTTTCGCTTTACATTTCGGTGGTTTCCTTTTTTTATTAGCACCCCCTTATTTAGCAATGAAATTGTGTAAGGTAAGCCACCTTTCATTTGGTATCAGAAGCAACTATATGTATAGTACATATAAATACATACATAAATTGCTATTCCGGACTCATTTGAAATACTACTTGGTATTCATGTGCCTTTCGCTCACCAGAAAATCTCCAAACTGATTAAATGAAAATCATTACAACTACACCATCCCCAATATTTTTATTAACTTTTTTTTATAGAATTTTATTTTATTTGTGCTACAATACTTTCAAGAGATTTGCAAATTGCATACTTTGTCTTATCTGTCGTATTATTTGTTATCGGCTTTTTTTTAACTTAATGGTGAAACAGGGTAGTAGATGTGCCATTAAATATTGTGTATTTTAGGTGCTTTACGAAAACAAGTAAAGACGTGTTTAAGGAAAAAAATATTTCTTGACCATAATTGTAGGTGGAGAAATTACTTTTTTACTCTAACCTCGAACACACATTTTTTAAATCCTAAATATCTATTCCTATTTTTTATAAAATTCTTATAAAATATTATATGTTTTTCAGGCAAACCAAGGTTTTAAATAATTGCAACTACCGGACACTTTAGAAAATAGACTTCTCGATTATTTGTAATTGTAAGAAAAGTTCGCAAGTGTAATAACCAGCAATATTGCTTAATTTATTTCAAAATTTTAAACCCATAAAAACCATAGAAAGTTTGTCCTTGGTTTGAATTGATTTAATTTTTTTTCTGAAAACAGTTTTCTTTTTCTAACTGTAGATCCATAAATCAAACACACATAAAATATATTCGAACGGTTGAGCAATAGAATTTACAGTCAACTTATTAGTGTCAATGGTGTTTAACATGTGGAGGAGAGTAATACACATAAATTTCAAAACTTTGACCTAAAGTTTAATAAGCTTACTAGATAGATCTATTCATAAGTGCCCTATAATTAATATGCCAATTATAATTAAAAAAGGTTTTTTTTTGTTCATTTTTATATGTTAGTATTTAAATAATTTAATTTAAATTGATTAATTCAAACTGATGTTTCTCAATATATTTATGTTGTTATGTTAAACAGCCGAGTACCATGTAGATATGATGCATGTTAAGGCAACCCCCATTTTCGTTTTTAAATGCTCTCAACTTTTAGTGGGCTGTCAAATCGACACGTAACATTGGTGAGCCTTTCAATTTTTTTTAAAACTTAATTTAATATATTCGTTGGCAAACAATTGTAATTTTCTTTTCAGCTAATATATAGAAATTTTTAAAAGATATTGATGTAAAATAATTATCTTAGCTAAAGCTATAGGCTGAATAAAAATATAAATGACACGCTATTTAGTTGCAAAAGGACCGTTATAAAAAAAAACTTGTTGAAGTTAACATGATGTTCAGTGTCCCTCAACACATCCACCTTTAGTTCCTTATATTGTGAATAGTAATTGGGAATTTAGTTTAAAGAAACAATGGCGAAATTTGAAAATATTTAATACTTTACGTTTAATATTTTCTTTTTGAGACGAAAAATGAGAGTTCCCTTCATTAAATAAAAGTGTTACTTTCAAGTTTTTTAGTACTTTATATTAATTCGAAACTATTTAAGAAACATCTCAAAGGGATGCATTCAAATTTTTAATGTAAGTATTCGCTTTTATTAATAAGTATTTTCATCTTAAGTAACATTATTTATATTCGAAAAAGGTGTGCTAGAAGAGAACTAATTTGTTCTATGTAATGTTGAAAGCGAACCATTGAAAAGAATAAAATAATAGGGTTTGTATTATTCGAAATTATATACAGTGTTTTGTTTTATTGTATTGCTCAGTATATTGATTGGTAACATAAAATATTTACATTAACAAAACTGGTTTGCAAGAGTTAAAAAAATGTTTTCCATATACTACGTTTATCTGTGTAATTTGAAATTAAAAGAACTGTTTATGTACATATATATACATACGTATCCCCGAATATAAAAGAAAACTTATTTTTTTTTAATTGCTGACTTATTGATGTAATTTATAATAAGTAATAATACTATAGAAAAATTATTAATTTAAATAAATGAATCAAAATATGTATGACAATATACCCTAAAACAAAATATAAAAACAAGTTAAATCGAAAAATATTGCCAGTGTGTGTACCTGTTATTGTGAGTTTGCATGACCATTTAGATGTTCCCTCAACAGTTGCGTGCTCAGCCTGTTCTAATGAATCTATGTGTGTATCTGGATCCACACCGAATGTCATCCTTGAATGAATTGAATCAATTTTCAGTTTTCATACATACATTTCAACTCTTCAATAATAAAAGTCACCGCAATAATAAATAAATTTGTAATTTAATGTTTTCCTCTATTTATAATTTGGCTGGCTAGGCTGATAAATTTATCCGTAAAATACAACTAACATTAAATGTGCACCTTTTAGTTTTAGAATCAAATATAGTGCAAACAGAATTCATCATGTTGATATCAATAAACTAGAGGACGAAATGTTTCGCACCTTACAATAAAAAGACCTACAATCTATTTTTGTGTGCTTATTAACAATCGATAAACCATTTATTGATAATTAAAAAATTCAATAATACACACATAGAAGAGGTTTTAAAATGACATTCCACTCGCTGACAACGACCACTCTTCTATCACAATATTTCCATTCCTTTTCGATCGTGGAAAAAAGTGCACTGGTTTTCTCTATCAGATCAGATCAGACTTTCCCCGGTGCTAAAATTACCGAAAGCTATATTTGGTATATCAGTATACTATTAAGCTTAAAATATACCATAGAGTACAACATATGTATGTTAGGTTGTTAACAAAAGAATGTAAGAACAGCAGCTGTCGGAAGCTGTCGATCAAGATTAAACATTTACTTATATACTTTATGGTCGGATATGCCTGCCAGTTACATACATTTCTTGCAGGCACAAAGTTTAAAATTTTTGTAGGACTTGTAGAGAATAATGCGGAAAGATGCAAATATAGTAATGCAAGGCATTAGAAGGAGTGTTTATAAATAACTTTTTTATAATTTATTCCACCCGAACGATGATCTTAATTTAATGATTCGATTTGAGGAATCTTCAGAAAATGCATTTAAGTTAATACTGGCTGTATAAATCTGTCACTTTAAACATTTGATTAAAGTCCCTCGCAAAACTCTAGACCATTTGATCCAATCACTATTTTACAATCTTTGTTTTCCTCTTAATTTCTTACTCTCTGGTTTTGCACTTGTTTGCGGCGAAGTTTATATACTGAAAGATGAGATATTTTACATTATTTTACACTCAGATACGTTTAACAAGATTATTATTAAATATGTCGGAAGTATGGTGCATAATTGTCCTATACAATAACCTTCCAAAAGCATTTGCTGTTTTATTAGACAACTGGCAGTTGCTTATAACAATATCAATGAAGGGAATAAAAAATATGTCAGTTCTGCTATGGCTATCGCATAAGTGTGTTCACATTGGTAAATGTTTTTGAATTTATGAATGTATGTATTTTTACTTATGTATGCAATTACAAACATTCACACATGCTCACGTGTAATTAGTTCTACAAATACAACCGACATTCACATACATACCATACATACACACATACTTTTAAAATTCATTTGTGATAATTAAATACACCATATGCAAAATAAATTAGATGTCAAAACATATTTAGTACAACCAGAGCATATATTAATATAGTAGAGTAAACAATAATTGAAAATCACGATTTCACGATATCCTTTTTAGCTTTCCTTTTTACATGGGCAAATAACTTATTAATGTGCAAACCTGTGATTGCTATTTTCGCCGACCATTTACTGGTACCATCCAGAACGCTTTGCTTCACAGCTTTCATATGACCGGTGTGGCTTTTATCTTCAATGCTGAATACGGCTCTAAATCCATATACGAGTATAGTATATAATAGTATTATAGTAAAATTTACAAACTGAAACTTCAGTGCAGTACTGCACAAAAATATATTAAAAATAGTTGATTTAACGACGTATCGATATCGAACGTACGACTATGAAATTGTTGGGCATATTATGTACTTATCAGTATAGTATTAAATAAATTGTAGTTATTAAAAAATAATGTTTGTTATATTAATTATAAATAAGAACTTATTGATGGTCCTCACCAGCCAAAGAGCAGTGATTTAAATATAATTACACTACCTGATTAATTCAAAGATTTCGGGCTTTTCGCGTTCCCGATGCTTCATACGTTCTTTCATGGCAGTAATTATCGAATTGGCCTTATCCTCGGCTCCATGTTTCGAGCTTTTCTCAGCGGCACCTTAGTTAGAAAGGAAGCAAAATTAGCCCAACAAAATGTTAATAATTCAATAACTACTTACGCTGAAGACAATCAGCGTTTAATAGATCCTTGCACTTTTCGTGACATTTAACACCACATTCGGTACAGCGTACTCCTTGACGAGCAATACCCCAGAGTAGACCCTCACACTCGTAGCAATATGTCGGTGATGTAGCCGTCCACAGAACAAAGTTATGTGGCGTTGTTGATGAGATAGGGTAGATTAGGGCCTGTAGTGCTTTCTTATATACGTGCATTTTCTGAATTATCATTCGATGCAAATCGAATTGTCATTAAATTAAATTCTTGTCAGCATTTTTCCTAACGTGCTCTTACCAATTCTTCGTCATTGAGTGTGGCTCTCGGAACTGCGGATGTCAGGCCCGCATTTCGTTTAGTGGCTGCCATGGTCTAAACATAAATAAATAACGAATTGTTTAAATTTTATTTATTTGGGTGAAAATGTATTTATTAAACTTTGGACATTCCAGAAAAATTAAAGTTAAACATGTCAGTACGAGTTTTATATATACATAATATGTATGTATAAAATTACTGCAATATACTCTCAATATAGAAAAGGCAATGCAGGCAAAATTTATCAACGCATATCTGAACAAATTATTATAGAATATTAGCATTCTATGTTACGTTCACAAAATCTGAATTCATAATACAAATTCGTGAAAACAGAAAAGAATTGTTTTATCTAAATACTATAAAATGTGTGGATTTGTATTCTTAGCGCAATATAGCAAATTGATACTATAAAAATGTTGAACATAACAGCGAACATAATCTTTTCAGCCTCAGAAATATCCATAAAATACCAGAAACGTGAAAAGAATGCATAGGAAACTCATAAGTTGCTTTAAAAACAAATGTCGTTTAAGCGCTGTTCCCAGATGAACAAAGTTTTTAACGAAATTGTGGTAGTGACGGTTTTTATACCCGCTACCCATAGCGTAGAAGGGTATTATAACTTTGTGCCGTCAGGAAATGTATGTAGCAGGCAGCAGGAGGCATCTCCGACCCCATAAAGTATATATATTCTTGATCAGCGTCAATAGCCGAGACGATCTAGCCATGTCCGTCTGCCCGTATGAACACCTTAATCTCAGAGACTATAAGAGATAGAGCTATATTTTTTTTTCGACAGAATTTGTTATGTTTGCACGTAGATCAAGTTTGTTTCAAAATTTTGCCACGCCACTCCTGCCCCCGCAAGTCAACAAAAATCGAATAACAAGCGAAGTGTTAAAGCTAGAGCTTCAATTTTTGGTATATACAATTATAATGGTATATACAAATATAATGATTCCTGAAAAAATAGAAAAGTATTTCATTAATAATTTCGACAATTTTTATCTGATCGCAATAAGAAATCATGAAGACTACAGTCATTATTGTATATACCAAAACTCGCGACTCTAGCTTTAAATTATAGTCTCTGAGATCTATGTAGGTGTTCATAGTATGAGGTGGGCGCGGGCCTGTATTTTAAGGCCCGGGCCCGCACGAAAACAAACTCTTTTTTGAGAGGCCCGGCCCGGCCGAACACGAAACTTTTTCACTAAGGCCCGGCCCGGCACGAAACTTATTTACACATATAAGGAAATTCAAAAGACATGTAATTTATATATACATATACATATATATTTATTAAGGTATTTATATTGAATATTGTTATGTATTTAATGAAAAACAAATTAATTCATATTTTTATTTAAAAATAAAATTTTTTCCACATTTTTGCTTTGTAGCCTAATGCGTTTTTCATTTAAACCATGGCCCACAGATATGTTAATTTCACAATAGGACGCCAATTTTTAATTAGTGGTGTGCAAACAAGTAAAATATTGTATAACCAAATCGATAGTAGCATCGATAAGCAATTAAAATGCGACAAATGGCGGTTCTAATTCGATCAAATCAAAATTTTGTTCGGGCCTATTTCGGGTTTTTACGGGCCGGGCCTTTTTGCTAAGGCCCAGATCCGCACGAAGCCCGTACGAATCTTAATTTTAAGGCCCGGGCCCGCCCGAACCCGCTCCGGGCCTGTGTAAGCCCGCGGGCCACGAAAAAAAGCCAGGCCCGTGCCCACCTCTATTAGCTAGATCATCTCGGCTATTGACGCTGATCAAGAATATATATACTTTATGGTGTCGGAGATGCCTCCTTCTACTAGTTACATACATTTTCTGCTGCGCAGTTATACAAGTAATACCCTTCTACCCTATGGGTAGCGGGTATAAAAAGATTATAAGTACTATATATTGCAAACTTTACGATTTTCGTAGGCGAACAAAATAACGTTTGCTACGACTGTCCCTGTGAAAACATGCCAACAAAAGGCGGCATTGTGTTTGTATATTGTCACCCATTCATTCGACAAAAAACAGCTGCACATTGACGAAATCGACAAAAAATAAGTAAAATTAATGATAAATAACATTAAATATTGATTAATATTTTTTAGCTATTATCAAAATTTTCTGGGGGTTTTTAGCTTTTTCTATAAGTTACATAGGCATTATTATGACCTGAAGAGCTGGTCACACTGTTTCCGTGGCAAGTCTAAGCCTGTGCCTACATTTTAGGATGACATTTCTGTAAATGTCATCCTAAAATGTACGAAAGCAATGCGAAACATTATTTAACGTGTTCATCTGGGATCAGTGCTAAAATAAGTAAAATGATTGTACTGCATTTATAAATTCGTTTGGTATAATATATAATAACGTAATGAATAATTTCTTTTTTTTTTGTAAATTAATAATATTACTAAGTATAGATCGTACAAGTTTTTCAATTTGATATAGATGTGGAACATTAAAAAAATTGAGAAGTCTTAAGCAGTTTATACCTTGAGCACCTGTAGTCCATTAAATCATTTTCGATGATACAAAAGAGAATACATTTTTGAACATCGTAAAAAAATTTTTAGATTGGTTGTTTATAGTATAGTTATAGTTATAGTAATTGTAATAGTTTAAGGTTTTGGGAATAAATTAAAAATAACGATAATATAATTGAAACTTACCAATTCAGAGACAAGGGGAATAGATTTACGTCTTGGCCGAATGTCTGGCATACTGTCAATGTTGCTGTAAAATGGATTATCGCCTGGATGACCATTAGAACGTAGCCCCACATCGCCTGTCCCAGTGCCATTCTGCAAATATATGCATAATTACATTAAAGTTTAGGTAACTAGTAAAGATGAAAAAATGTTTTGACGTACTCGTCTAATCATCTTAGTTTTATGTAACACGCATATTTCGTATTTTATATATATAATATTTATATTTTTGTTTTAAAGCGTAAAATATACCTATTCCGAAGCAATAATAAAATCATTGGTTAAAAGTCTAAAAATGTGTGTTTATTGACTTTCGCCTTTAAAAAACGAAAGATAATTAAATTCAGATTAATTTGCCTAGCATTTATGATTTGACACCATTTCAATTGACTATTTCTAAAACTTTCCAGTGACGTTACAGAAAGGTGAAATGTAATAGCAATCTGTTACATGAACTTTAAAATATTCTAAAAAGTGTGTTAACAGTTGAAAATAATATTTTAAAGTCAAAATGCTTAACTGCATGTAGATGAATTATTTATTCATAATTACATATATGAAATTGAAAAAAACAGGATTTCGATTCAGTTAAAAGAAATGCAGAAATATAATAATTGCAAGTAACAAAGCTACAGTCGAGTGTGCGCGTTTTTGCCCATACAAAAGTATTTTTTTAATAACTTCGATAATTTTTTTCTGATCGCAACCAAATTTTCGGGAATCATAAAAACTATACCAACAAGTGAGAGAGATACCTGCTACCCATTTTAAATAAAAGCAATATATTTCGGTATTACTCTTAAAAATACCAAAAATACTAAAAATATACCAAACAGTATCTTTGGTATATCGATATTCAAAATATACCATAGACGGCACAATATTCCAGATTGTCGGCCAAAGCATCTAAGTAAGTAGGCGTTTGTGCCCATACAAATATATTTCTTTAATAACTTCGACAATTTATATCTGATCGCAAAATTTTCAGGAATAACAACTACTATAGTTATTATTGTATATACCAAAATTTGCGATTCTCTTTAAAATACGCTTGTTACTCGATTTTTTTGATATTCGGATTGCTTTAAAATTTCTTTTGTTAATTGAGTTTTGCCAATTTGTGGACAAAAACGCCTACTCACTAGGGGTCTGAGTTGCTTTGGCCGAAAATCTGGTATATTGTGCCATCTATGGTATATTGAATGTGGTTGTATATCGATGTAACAAATATACCGTTTGGTATATTTTTAGTATTTTCGGTGAATTTTGAAAATAATACCGGAATATTTTACTTTTATTCAAAATAGGTAGCGGATAACTCACAGTCGAGAACACTTGATTGTATCTTTCTTACTTGTTTTTAAATCGCGGATCAAGCTTATTAACTTGTATTAATATGTTATTCTGCAGCAAATCACTCAATCGCTTTCCTAATATTTTAAGAAGGGTATCTTTTGCTTCGATGCCCTAAGCGGTAACCACATTAGCTTCTTTTAATTTTGTATTAATCATAGAAATCATAGCTGATGGTGACATAAGAATCTTGTCTACATTTTCAGTGGAAATATCATCTCAATTTTTGCCCAAAAAAAATCACGATGATATTTTTTTAGGGAAAAATATCGATGAATCTTTTGATATATTTTCGATAACCCATACACATATATTAAAAGTAATATATGTATAAAATTGAATAACGAAAAGCTGTTATTATGTATGTATGTATTATGTTTGTTTTTTTTATATAAAAATCCTGTAGAGCAATTATTATTCACATTTATCTCGAATTATAAAACTCAATTAAAGCGTAAAGCAAATTACCTTTTCCTTATCTTTGGCCAACTCGTCTTCTTTAATCTTATCCTGAATATTTTTGTCTTCAATTTTACGCTCTTTAAGGGTTTTAAGTAATTTCCACTTACTACTGCCTAAAGTTGACCCTGCACAATTGATAGCGTTAATGGGCACTTGAACACTGTCAATATTATTGCTCGAATCGGTACTTTTTAATTTAACAGAAGTTTGCACCTTGTCATTGGTAATTGGAGCGGAATCATTTAAATTGTTTTGAATGACGTTTGATACGACATCCACGACATCAGAGGCCATGTTATTGAGCCCCTGATTCGCGTCACCATCATCACTAAGATCTGCTGGCGTATCGGGTCCTGAGGTGGCACTAGATGAACACTCCTGACTTCTAATGTTACTTTTGAATTCATTATTATAGCTGAAGTTGTGTGATTGTATATTCTCTAGATGTGATGAGTATGAAGAGCTTGAATCAGATGAAATATCCCCTGCACTTGTTTCCGTGTCCAGATCTTGAAAATTCTTCTTTTCTTTCTTATGTTTTCTGTTTTTTAACCCTTTGAGCTGTTCATTGTTGATGACGATCTTATCATTTAGGGCATGAAGTGGTGATTGAGATAACACATTGGATTTTTGATCCAAGGCTACTGGTAGCTGAAAGTCACTATTAGCATCCTGCCAAGCTCTATGCATATCACTGACTTTAGTCAATCTATCGCTGTCTCGCTGTGAATTTTGCTTTTCCTTCTTTCCAGTAGAACCATTAGTTTGAACATCAGGATGCAATCTAACTACACACTTCAGCTCCGCCAAGACCCGGGACATCTTTTCTTTAGCGCTTTCATCAGGCATCTCGGTATCAAATTGTGGAGAGGCATTACAACTTATTTGCCGTTCAGTATAATAAAGGTTATCGCAATCTACACTGCTAGTCGCCAATTGATCAATTTGTGAAAAAAGTACAGCATTATCAACGGCACTCCCCTCACAACTCTGTCCACCGTCATCGTCATACACATCAGAACTTGCCACTACTATAGATTCCTCAGTCTCAGTTGTGCGCTCAAGTTCCTCAAGTTGTCGCAGCTCATAACAAAAATATTCGTCATCTGTGTCAATACTGTCCTCTGTGCTCTGGCGACGTGATGACGAAAGTGTACGTCCAGAGTGTTGACTACGATTGTCATCGTCGTCTCTACAGCCATTTCCAAGACTGCCTGGAATGTCTAACGACTGTTGTTGTTGAGATGCGCTGTTTTTTGTCACAATTGTGGAGTTTGAAGTTGTAGTAGTTGCTGAAGTTTTCTCTATAAATGTTATTGCCACTAGAAGCGGTGGTTGAGGCAATGGCATTGATGTAGAGGTTTCACATTTTATAGTCGGGTCGAAAGTTTTTGTTATTACTAATTCAGAACAGTTTTCACTGTCATCATCGGGTCGAAATGAAGGTGGTGCGTTCTGCATCAAATGACAACTTGTCTTTAGGTCTTCACATATTGTTTTATTGATGGAATATACTTCGTTAAGATTTACTAAATTTTCAGGTTGTTGAATATTCGCATTGTCGTTTTGCTCTCCAATCGTATCAGAATCAGTTGGAAGTTGCGAGATAGTATTTGATGATCGTTTTAAGTCCCCCACAATGGCAAAAAGATTTGACTCTGCAATTGCAGAATTCGTAGGATAATAATGTTGTGGAGTTGTTTCGCCGTAACTTTTGTTTTTATTCTGAAATTCATCATACTTATAATCTACATAACAGTTATTTATTGAGCGTTCATTGTCTGAAGTATTTTTTTGTTGTTTAGCTTGATTAATGTTTAATTCCATTTCTATTTCGGAATTTAAATGGCTGAGGCTGTGTCGTTTATATGTTTTTGCCTTCCGCACGAGGCTGTTTATTTTAATCGACAAGGTCCGTTTTTTATTTTGTTTGTTATCTTCTCTAAGTGAATCTCCATATGTATATTGATCTGTGTTCTGATCACTTGTTGATATTGCACTTGTTGCTCTTTGAATAATGCGCATTGGTAATTTTTGAATGCGTTTTGAAAGCTGGGTATTCCTACGTCTACCAGTGCTGCGGCTACGATTATTTGTTATTAGTAAGGTTTCATTAGCTAATGTATTTGGAGCAGCTGGGCCATAATAAATTTGAGATTCTCCAGCCTCTCGATGTGTAGAATCATCACCGGGCAGTGAATGAGAGCGGGTGTATCTAACTGATCGTTTTAATTTTAAATTATCATGCAGTAAATGACTTATTTTGTTCCATACCTTAGGTGATTTTATCGAGGATAACTGTACGTTCTGCCCTTCATCAATTTTAATGCCCTTAGAATCAAGTTCGTCTACAAGTTCGAACGAATGAGATTGAATTATTAATGGTGTATCAGGACTTTTAATTGTTTTTATACATGATCGACTCTGAAAACGATCACATTCTTTGAGGTCAAGGTAATCCAAATTATTGGTGTCACTGTCGTCGATACCAACTGATGATGGGTAGTAAGCTAGTCGATCTGTTAAGTTCGGTTTTCGTATTTGTTCGTTTTTGATATCGCTTTCCTGATGACTTATAATTCCCCTTGAATAATTTTCAAAATCCTTAATAGGTTCTGCCATTTTGTTTAATACGTTGATCTTTTGACTTTGCATTTCATTCCTCAAAAGATCTGGTATCCGATTTGTTTCAGACATAGAGCTTATTTTTTTCGTTGCTGCTGTATTTTGAGATGTATTAGTAGCATTCTTTGATTTTGCAAAGTGACCGATTTGATGGTGACGGTAGCGTTCCCCTTCAAACATTTCATCTACTGTGCAACTGGATTTGTTCAGATTTGGTTTTGCATTAAAAATAGATTTATTTTCGTAAACCGAACAAATGGGTATATTTTTCGAAAGCTCATGAATATAATTAAGGTTTTCTTCTGAAAATATGTAGTCATTACCAAAAGTAGTCTCTTTCTGTTCTCGTTGTTGATAAGTATCTATGTTATCGGGATCGATATCTTTGGCTACATTAGTGATTAATTTGGTGGTTGATGCCGATTTGCTTTTACTGATGTCTGGCAAGTTTATCATCATCTGAATCATTTCTAGAGAGATATCTTTGTATTTATTATATGAAACGTTTCCATTATGTGTATTTCCTCCTATTACTGGGGAATTTGGTGACCAGCCGCTCATTGACGATAATCCTGAATCTGATTTTGCTTGTCGAGGTGAGTAGTTTATTGTTTGAATTGGCTTGTGGTGCTGCTGGTTTTGCTCGTCTGATTGTATTTCAACTAAGAAAGGATTTATAGAAATATTTTCATTAGTCATACTTAAAATATCCTCAAATATATCTGTGGGAGCTGGAGGAGGTGGGCTAGTTCCATTTGGTCCCAGTAACATATCATCCAGACTAGTTGAAATTTTGTGTTTTTCTGGATTTTGAAGATGTAGAAGGAATAGCATGCTATTGTGGCGATCCAAACTTTTTTTTAAAGAGCGAATATATTCATCTTGATTATAAATGTTTGTTGAACTTAAAGTTCCATCGGAGGAATTAACAGACTTGTTATGCTTATGTCTATTAAGCAACTCATGTTTTGTGCTGACATCCACCAAATTTTCATCATTTGTTTCATTATAGGTCGACTTTACTTGCTGTATATTTCTTTTGAAATTAATTTCAATCTCTTGAGTTTCAAGTAGTTTCAGTTGTTCATCCAGATCAGAATTGTTTCGTAATAAAAGAGCACTATAATCATTTGGACTTGTCGATTGGGATAATTGATTTAAATTTTGATACTCCAATGAATGACATTTATCTGATGCTTTAACTGCCGAAGCTGAAATTGGTTCAGAAATATGTTTTGATTTTTTTTTGTAGGTTTCAAAGGAATTACCAACGAGTTTCTTCAGCGTATCTATGTTTTTAGTAAACTTCTTTATTACCAGATCAAATTTTTTCTCAATATCCACAATTCGAAGGCGTTGAAGCTCCTCTGCCATAGTGACTGGATTTAATAATAAAAGAGTCAAATTCTTGTCAACTTGATTGAGCTTCTCAAAAAATATTTGTTCTGCTCGAATGGTCTGGCGCAGTTTGAAAATCTGATCACCAGATAACGATTGTAGATCTTTTATTTTATTTATCTCTCGAATCATCACGTCAGTGATGTAATCTAATATTGCAATATTTGCATCATGAAGATGTACATCATCATCTCGAGATAATATGGAAAATTTTGGTGGATAGAGATTTTCTGATACAAGTTCATCTTCGTCCTGAAGTAACGGCTTGAGATTGGGCAAATGATTACAATCAACATTTCTATCTATTGTAGTGGTTCTATTTGATGAGTCTATTGTTGCTTGAGATAGAACTGTTTTCAAGTTATTTATCATATCCATTTCATTTTTATAATGTTTTTTTTTCCTAGCCTTTCGTAGCTCTTTACTTTTGAAAGGGCTGCTCTCTGAATTCGGCACAGAATTAGTAGTTGTAGTAGATAAGGTGGAGGTGAAGGTTGTCAAGTCTGGTAAACGGTTTTTACCTATTTGGAGCATTTCATCTTCATTGCCCTCATAGATCATCATTAGAGAAGATGTAAGGCGATTTCCGCGTAAACAAGGTGACATAGAATGGTGTTCACTCGGAATATTTGTTGTCTGTAAAAGTTGCTCCATATTTGATATTTCCGAAGATAAATGGTTTTCCCGATATTCTTCGTTCAGATTTTTGTAAAAGTTTTCAGTCATTTCACTATTCCGCTGTTGTATTATTTTTAACTCGGAAAGTTGACTAATGGTTGTTCCACCGGTGTCTTCAATTGGCACTACTTCATTCCCACCTTGACCAGCTTTAACTGCTGTTAATCGAAAAAACTTAACCTCTTCAATGAGTTCATCCAGTTCATTAATATTAGTTGAATCTTTTGTATCATTAGACACAATATGGGAATGATCCAATTCCGGTTCCGGTAAATTGGTCAGGTTAAGGTCTAAGCTGGCTTGAGAAGCAGAAGCTGAAGCAGTTACGGATTCAACCTGCTCAAGAACCCGCTGTCCGTTAAGGAATTTCTTTAAAAGCTCCACACGGGCATTATTTGCCATTTTTCGCTGCTGCTCATACATTATAACACTAGAGTTGTTTGAGTATAATTGCGCTTGTTCTGTTGTATTTCCCTGTACTATACCAACTGGACTTGGAAATGAATATGACATCCATGGATCTATGTCAAGTTCCTGACAACCATTGATGCTAACCTCTTGTGGACTTTGCACTTGGTTTTCAAATAAATGAAAGAATTCATCGTTATCGTTGTCGCCAATGCGATGTCTGCCATCGAGATCATATTCAGTAGCAGTATCCGAAAACAACTCGTCTGCATAATTATTAAGAACATATTTATCGCTGGTAACTTCCATATTTAACTCATTCAAGGAGTTTAATTCGTTTTCGGTATTCTGTTGATTTACCTTTAATAATTCCATACGCCCCATACCAATGCTGGCATTTATATTTGATTCCATTGGAAGATTATTCATTGATAAAAATTTACCCAGCGAAGCAACGTCATCCATATCCAAACTCAAGTCTGTTTTATGTTGGCTTTGATTTGCCCCCGCGACCAATCCCATAAGATTGCCCACAACCGACTGTTGCTCCGCCGAAATATTTTCCAATTTTTCTAACCTTGTCCATATTTTACCGTACTCATTTGACAATAAATCTAGAGCACGCCAAGCAAATTTCAATTCCGTCTCCAGTAGACTAATGCGTGTTGCTATCTTATCCATATAGTCGGATATGATATAATCCGAGTGCTTTTGTGCGTTATACAATTGGCACAGATGTTGTTCGCTTCGAATGGATGACATGCTACCATTATAAGCATGTTTTGACTCCGTTACTGACATAGTTAAGGAATCACTAGGCAGATTTAATTGCGATTTATTTGTGCCTTTGTGTTGGCTGTTTACACCCGATGTAGAATTCAAAGCAACATCTAACAACGGCAGGGGAAACTGATGTTCTTGATTTTGTAATGCCTCATGAAATTGGTGCTCCTGTTGAAGCTGTTCCTTTAGTTGTTGTTTAATTTTAAGCTGGCTTTCAAGCGCATTGACGGCAGCACTGTAAGACTGCTGCTGATTTTGTGTTTGATGATGGCGTGATTGTTGTTCGATAAATTTGTTATCGACTTCGTTTGTGGTTAGATTCGAAATCAAAGGCATCGCGTTACTTGAATTTGTGTTACTGTTATCTTGTTTTCGAATTGTATAACCTTGTTCTAGTATCAATTTTGCGTGGTATTCATCTTTTCATGTACATGTTGAACCCAAAGAAAGTGGTTTAAATTAGTTTTATGGTGTTGGTTGCAGACTCTGATTACGCAGACAAGAGTCATCGTTTCATTAGTTGGTTTTTGATCTAAATGTATTTCAAATTAACAAATTAATTTCTAAGGCTATGCTAAATTGTATACATACTGTCTGCCGAACGAGATCACACACGTTAAGTAAATTTTGAACTAATCTTCTTATACACAGCTTCCATTAAACATTTCCATATATTCACTAAAAATTTGGATTCATAAACCCCGTTTCAAATATAAATCAACTGGAAAAATGTATACTCATTTAATAAATAAAAGCACAAAATAATTTTGCATATGCATACATATTGGGAGCACTCAAATATGGGTGAAAAATAATTAAACAAATTAAAACTTTAAATTAACTTTTTTTTTTATCCTTAATCAGAAATTTTAGAATTACAAAATTAAATTTCTGTTATTTATTAAACAATTATTTTTTTTGGAAGAACAGAAAATATTTTGATGTGAATTGACAAACGCTTAGAAGTATACTACTTTTGATAGTTCATGTCCCAATTGTATGTGCGCCTTATTTTTGTTCTCTTAAAATTGACTTTGTATAAGCAACATGTATGGGTATATATACACGCACATAAATACATGTGCGCTAAGGAGGTTCGCTCAGAACTTTGAGTTTGCAATATATGAGAACAGAAGAAAATCGCACAACTTCAGTGGATAGAAAGCTTTAGTATACAACAGAAATTGGGACAGTATGGTGGTTAGATAAAACTTGAGAGAGAGTTGATATGTTTCTGCGCATGCTGAATAAAAGAGAACGTAAAGCATATTGTTGCGCAGGAGTTGCCTCTTTAAAAAGCTCGACAAACTTGAAGAGCGATAAGTTATATTGGTGTGGTAAATTAACCTAACTCCTATAAATATAATATATGTATGTATATATATACAATTATTAGTACTTATTTATTCACTTAAAAATGTTTACACAGTTCAGTAACACTTGATCGTGGAATTAGAAATACATAGCTTTTAAATATATTTATTTATCTTATCTTGTTTTAACTAGGGGCGATGTTCCAAATAGCAATTGTTTTTCCCTGCTAAAACAGCCGTCGATAAATAGCAATAGGTATAAAATTAAACTCATTTTTATAATGCAATTGCAAAATATAGAATTATTAAGAGTTATTTGAATCCCTATCTTTGCATTGAGCTAACCGATAACATTTTTAAGTTTTCCTGCCCATTGCATTTTGTTGTTGTGTTATATTTAATATTGCAGAGACAAAATTGTTGTGAGCAGCAATCCAAAATGAAATTTTACTTTCTCATAGTTGAGTTAATTAATTTCCAGCAGTAACATCAATAATAGATGTTTCCCACGTCCACCTCCGCCCACGCAAATTGAAAACAAGTAAGAAAGCTACTGTCGAGTGTGCTCGACTGTGAGATACCCGCTACCCATTTTGAATAAAAGCAAAATATTGCAGTATTATTTTAAAAATATACTAAAAATACTACAAAATACTAAAAATGTACCAAAGGGTATATTTGGTATATCGATATAGTACCACATTCAAAATATACCATAGACGGCACAATATACCAGATTGTCAGCCAAAGCAACTAAGACCTCCAGTAAGTAGGCGTTTTTGGTCATACAAAAGTATTTTTTTAATTACTTCCACAATTTTTATCTGATCGCAGCCAAATTTTATCATAATTACTATTGTTATTATCGTATACACCAGCTATAGCTTTAAATTACGCTTGTTATTCGATTTTATTGATTTGCGGGGGCGGAAGCGGGCCTGTCAAAAGTTGAAACAAACTTGATCTTATAGCTTAATCTCTTATAGTCTCAGATCGAGTGTTTCATACGAACAGACGGACATAGCTAGATCGTCTCGGCTGTTGATGCTGATCATGAATATATATACTTTATAGGGTCGGAGATGCCTCCCTCTACCTGTTACATACATTTCCTGCCGACACAAAGTTATAATACCCTATGGGTAGGTAGCGGGTATAAAAATTGTAAGCTTAATTTTTGTAGTTATTGGTACACACAATAATTTCTACCATTATTATAACACTTAAACGGGAATGCTGAAGTGACACTGACATCTTTTAAAAGTTGAAATGTTTTAATTAACCTGTCGAAACCAAAAGGGTTGAAGGCAGAAGGAGGCATACATATATTCTCGATCAACAGCCGAGATTTCTATCTAGATATCAGATACGAAAGAGATGCAACCAACATTTTATTAAACACTTGTTAGATCAGTATTCAGTTCTTGTATGTATGTAAATTGTTTTGGTATATTTAAATAATTACCCCTCTTATTTGCTTTTATTCAGAACGATGATTAGATGATATCGAGCATACTCGATAGTAGCATTTACTTTCGCATATTTTGAATTTATAAGTACATATACCGAAATACCAAGTATATAGTCTTCGAAATATTGAAGTACTTTTCGGTAGTAGCGGGTAACGGTAATTTTATTACCTGTTTTTGTAGTGAAAATGCGGTGGAAACGCATACTTGGCAGAGTTAAGCAATTTTAAGCACCCCGGTAGATCGGTTTCCGGCCTTGTGTGTTTTTATTGTTATCTCTAAAAACATTACAGAATCGATACGCATAATTTGTATTGGGAACCGGGAATGAAATGACGTCCGAATCATTTTTAACGAACTTTTTTTGTATGGAATCATGTGGAGCAAACACAATTGACCTCAAATGGGAAAAGCGCTTAAAAAAATATATTTTCATTGCGTTCATTCGTAGCTAATGAGAATAAAACCTCTTGAGAAACTAAGGTTGTTCGTTGCTACCCCTTTAAAACTTTAGTACTACGACGGGAGCGCTTAACAGTAAGAGTGTAATTCAATCGTGCTTGTATCTATTCGGATAACGTGTATGTATGAAGGAGCATGGTTGAAGTGCTGGCATAAAGATGCAACTATTGCTATATTGTCGGTATGATCGGCTGCTTCTGCGACGAAGAATTTGTATAAAATGCGTAAATATTTACAATTATTTTAAAAGAAATCAAGTAAGAAAGCTACAGTCGAGTATGCTCCACTGTGAGATATTCTTACCCATTTGAAATACATTTGTGGTTTTTACTAAAATTAAGATTGTACAAGGTACAATCGGCAGCAGTTCGCACGCTGTCCCAGAAAAGACAACCGTTGCGACTCTGGTTGCGAGTTGTATGAAGAAAACCGCTCACCTGGAAGCACCGCTCAAAATGGTGCAGAATCAAACCATTTATGCCAATCAACCTATGCTTGAACGTGCAAAACAAGCAGTGCTTGTAAAATGTTGCTACCTAATTTATGCGCGCTATGGATATCATCGCCATCTTGTTTCATGACCGCCGTTAATTCGAGACATCATTATGGATTTGCACCATATCACAGCCTAAGAGAGACCTCTGTCACGACATCATCAACAATGGTTTTCGGATCTTCAGTGTCAGTGTGTACGCAAATTGCCGAGTTTGGAGGTAAGTCGGAGGATTGGCCAATATTCGTTCACGCGTTCACGGAAACTAAAGCGGCATATGATTGCACAAATGCCTATTTCTGAGGCACAGTAAACTCATTGCTAATCCACACGAGAAACTTGAAGGACGATCAGATACGGTTAAGATATGGACAACCTTAACAGCTCATACGAACTTAGTTGAAAAGCGTGTGAATTTTACAGCTATTCACAAACTTTTGGCACTTGGCAAATTACTAGCCACGTGAGTAATCATGCAATCGCTACTAAATGGAGAAATCTATTTAAGCAGCCCGACCCTAATATACACAAAGCTGCCTCCAAGCAGAAGAGTTTAGTGGGCATGGTATGCACACAGGCTGCATCCTTATCCGATCGTCACACATTTCAGTAAATGGCTCTCTAAATTTGCAAATGTTTTATGGACAATAACAGACGCCGAGATAAAATACACGAAGCGTCGGTAGCTACAAACAGGAGCAACCTTGAACCAAGCAGGGGCCTAAGGATAGTCCAAATAAAAATCAATAAGACAGACAGTTACAGTCAAGTTTTCTCGACTGTGAGATACCCGCTACCCATTTTGAATAAAATGAAAACAGTGCGCAATTATTATTAACATATACTAAAATATTATACCTCAAAAATACTGAAAACACACCAAATGGATTATTCGGTATATTTATATTCCGGATTGTTAGCCAAAGCAATTAAGACCCCTAAAAAGTAGGAGTTTTTCCCCATACAAAAGTAGTTTTTTTAATAACTTCAACACTTTGTATCTAATCGCAACCAAATTTTCGGGAATCGAAAAGACGAAAATTATTATTGTATAACTATAAAACTATGTTTGTTATTCGAGTTTTGTCAATTTGCGGAGACGGAAAAAATTTTGAACAAAATTTATGTGCGTTCAAACGAGTGCTATCGAAAAAAATTCATTCTTTATCTCTTATAACATAGTCTCTGAGATCAAAGGATTCAGAAGGACGGACAGAAGAAGATGGTGTATACTTTCAGAGACTATAAGAGATAGAGATATAATTTTTTTGATAGTACTTCGGCAGATCAAGTTTGTTTCAACTTTTTGAACGGCTACTTTCTAGGGGGTTAGTTGTTTTAGCTGATAGTCTGATATATTTTGCTATATATGGTATATTTTACATATAGTACTATATCAATATACCAAATATACCATTCGATATACCATTAATATTTTTGCGGTATATATTATTTTGGTATGTTTTAAGAAAAGTTCCGCACTGTTTTTCTTTTCATGAAAATGTGTAGTGGCTATCACATATTCGAGCAAACTTTACTGTAACTTTCATATTTGTTTTTATACCCGCTACCCATAGGGTAGAAGGGTATTATAACTTTGTGCCGGCAGGAAATGTATGTAACAGGTAGAAGGAGGCATCTCCGACCTTATAAAGTATATATATTCTTGATCAGCGTCAACAGCCGAGACGGTCTATGCTCGCCTATACTAATATCTGTATGAATAAAAGGTTCATAAGCAATGCGATAGCTCTGGTGGTAGGGTGCAAGCCGAGCATGTTGTGGTGCTCGGGTTCGAGCCCGCTCGGGGTACAAACTTTTTTTTTTAACCACCCGGTCGGTGGTGCTCGAGCTCACATCCCGATCGAGAGTACATGCTTTTTTTTTAATATTTTGAGATTATTACCGCAATATTTTGCTTTTATAATAACTCTTAAATTTGTACAACTTGCGAAATCTATTGCTTTTCGGCACGTTCAAAAATATGCTCATCTCAACGTTATAATATATATAGATATTGCCAAAGCACGTATTCTTTAGTCTGACTGGCGATTTTGTATATATTGTACAATATATATCATATTGTCAACTACAGCCATTAAGCCATTGCAGTTTCTTACGGTTTTTAGCATACAAAATTAGCTCGTCATGAATTTATAGATTTTCCAAAAATACAACAAGTAAGAAAGTTACAGCCGAGTGTGCTCGACTGTGAGATACCCGCTACCCATTTTGAATAAAAGCAAAATATTGCAGTATTTTTTCCAAAATATACCAAAAATACTAAAAAATTATGTCAAATTGTATATTTGGTATATCGATATAGTACCACATTCAAAATATACTAAAGACGGCACAATGTACCAGATTGTCGGCCAAAGCAACTCAGACCCCTAGTAAGTAGGCGTTTTTGCCCAAACAAAAGTATTTTCAGGAATCATAATCATAATCATTTTCGCGAACCGTCGTCGCATGCAGACGGGTATTTATTGTGCTCCGGGAAAAAATATTCAATAAGATCACATAAGTGCAGTGACTGGTTTAAAAAAATTTACAATAACGCGAAAAGACGCGTGGTTTCACAACAATCCAAATAATGACTCCCCTACGGATCTCTACGTGGAACGCTAACGGCGTTTCACAGCATAAACTTGAGTTAGCTCAATTCCTACTCGACAATCAAATCGACGTAATGCTGCTTTCAGAAACACACCTTACAAACAAATACAATTTTCATCTACGAGGATATACTTTCTACGGAACAAATCATCCAGACGGTAAAGCACATGGTGGGACTGGAATTCTAATCAGAAGCCGTATTAAGCACTACTATCATAACAAATTTGCTAAAAACTACCTACAGGCCACATCTATAAATATAAAACTAAATACCGGCAACGAACTTACACTAGCCGCCGTATACTGCCCCCCTCGCTTCACTATAGCTGAAGATGAGTTTATGCAGTTTTTCAACTCACTAGGAGACCACTTCATAGCAGCAGGAGACTACTATGCCAAGCACACACACTGGGGATCTCGTCTCGTGACTCCAAAAGGAAAGCAGCTCTACAATGCCATTATCAACGCCAAGAACAAGCTCGACTATGTTTCTCCTGGCACACCAACATACTGGCCGGCAGACCCAAAGAAACTGCCCGATTTAATAGACTTTGCGATTACCAAAAACATTCCAAAAAATCTGATAAGCGCCGAATGCCTTTCGGATCTTTCATCTGATCACTCGCCTATATTGTTTATTCTACTCCGGCATCCAGGAACATTGGAACAATCACTAAAATTGATCTCACAGAAAAGCAATTGGATTAAGTACAGAAAGTATATTAGCTCACACATTGAGCTAAGTCCCCATCTCAATAATGAAGCCGACGTAGACAGCTTTGTTAATTCACTGGAGTCTGTACTTGTCTCTGCAGCCCAAGCTTCAACACCTCAAACCATAAATACACAAAGCAATCGAAAGAAGACAAATCTACAAATCGAGCAGCTCGTCCTCGAAAAGCGACGCTTACGTCGAGAGTGGCAATTCCACAGATCGCCATCTTCTAAGCAACGTTTAAGACATGCCTCACGTAAACTTACTAAAGCTCTACAGCAAGAAGAAGCATATGTCCAACGCCACTACATAGAGCAATTGTGTACTTCTAGTACGAAAAACTCACTATGGAAAGCGCACCCAACTCTGAGCTCACCGAAAGAAACCGTGATGCCTATTAGAAATCCCACAGGAGGCTGGGTGCGTAACGATGCAGACAGAGCCAGCACGTTTGCCAACCACCTTAAAAATGTATTTCAACCAAATCCTGCCACGAGTGCTTTTACCAAACGAGCCTCAGCTTCAACGTGAGTCAATCGAATTTCGCCCAAATGAAATCGTTAGCATCATCAAAAATTAACTGAATCCGAAAAAATCCCCGGGATGCGACCTCATAACTCCCAAAATGATCATCGAGCTCCCATACTGCGCCGTTTGCACTATCACCCAGCTTTTCAACACCATCGCAAAACTTGGCTACTATCCAGTGAGATGGAAGAAGTCAATTATAATAATGATAGCAAAGCCGGGAAAAGACCATACAGTCCCCACGTCGTATAGACCTATAAGCCTACTTTCATGCTTATCTAAACTCTTTGAAAAATGCGTTTTGATTCGGATAAACACATACCTAAGACTCCAGGAAGGAATCCCGTCACATCAATTTGGGTTTCGTTAAAAGCACGGAATAATTGAGCAGGTCAACCGGATAACATCAGAAATTCGGAACGCGTTCGAAAAACGAGAGTACTGTACTGCCATATTTTTAGATGTCTCTCAAGCATTTGACAGAGTCTGGCTAGAAGGTCTAATGTACAAGATCAAGACAATGCTCCCCAGCAACACCCATAAGCTTTTAGAGTCTTACCTTTACGACAGAAAATTTGTTGTGAGATGCAACTCTGCTATATCTGATGATTTCACTGTTGGAGCTGGAGTTCCTCAAGGTAGTGTGCTAGGGCCAACACTGAACGTCCTCTACACAGCAGACATCCCGACAAGCACACGAATAACAACATCTACGTTTGCTGATGATACAGCTATTCTTAGCCGCTCAAAATGCCCGAGGCAAGCAACTGCGCAGCTAGCTCTTCATATAATCGATGTTGAAAAATGGCTATCAGATTGGCAAATTAGAGTGAACGAACAAAAATGCAAGCACGTTACATTCACCCTGAACAGGCAAAACTGTCCGCCGCTAACACTAAACAACACTCTACTCCCGCAAGCAAACGAAGTGAGATATCTAGGAGTACACCTCGACAGAAGACTCACATGGCGCCGGCACATTGAAGACAAAAGAACACACCTAAAGCTAAAAGCCAGCAGCCTTCATTGGCTTATCAACGCTCGGTCTCCCCTCAGCCTTGAATATAAAGTCCTGCTGTATAACTCAGTACTAAAAACCTATATGGATGTACGGCTCCCAATTATGAGGGAGTGCCAGCAATAGTAATATTGACATAGTCCAGCGAGCTCAGTCGAAGATCTTGAGAACCATCACCGGGGCACCGTGGTACGTTCGCAACGAAAACATATAACGCGACTTAAGCATCCTACCAGTCAAAGAAGTGATCGCAGAACAGAAGGAAAAGTACTTTACTAAGCTACTGTTGCACGCTAACCACCTGGCGAGAGGTCTAACAAGGTTGAGCAGCCAATCACGTCTTCGTCGTAATGACTTACCTACCCAGCGACCGACTTGAGGGACGCGCAACCAGAATGCAGTTTTAACACACTGTTAGCTAAATTTTAATGTTAAGATTCGTAAACTTATTTTTAGTCTCAAAATCTAGAGAAGATTCAATAAATAAAAGCAAAGTCCTCAAAAAAGGAATCATAACAACTATGGATATTATTATACACCAAAATTCGCAGCTCTAGCTTTAAAATTACGCTTGTTATAGCTCTATCTCTTCTCTAAGTCTGTTCTCTGAGATCCAGGATCCAGGAGTTATAATACCCTTCTACCCTATGGGAAGTGGGTATAAAAATAAGGGCAAAATCTAATACAAACATGATATGCCTGCAACAAAAACAAGTGTTAAATTAAAATATTGTTTTTCAATTTCTATTCTCTCTTAGAAGTTGTTCATATGAAAAACGGACATGGTTTAGTTTATTAGATAATTGATGCAGACTCTAGAATTTCAATTTCCTCATATATTTTCTTTTTATTATTAGTGTCGGATATAAAAGAAAGCAAAGACATGAAATAATCTTATAAAATGGCAATTGATATTTACAATTTGTTGATATTATATATTCTATAGGTAAGTTTCAATATTAAACATACACAACAAACAATACTTCCACAGTGGTGCTTGAGAAGGCAGCTCAGCTTACGAGTGCGCTCTGCTACAGTTGGAGGAGAAGCCAATATGATTGGTATTTTAGAATTTAGCTTTAGATTGCCAAGTTCTATCATTTTACCAATTTGTATGTTGATCAAGTTTGTAGCACTACAACCAAGAACCGACTGTTGTGGTCGCTGAATGTGGAAGACTTGTGCT
Source organism: Drosophila kohkoa (assembly GCA_019972355.1). Lineage (NCBI taxonomy): Eukaryota > Metazoa > Arthropoda > Insecta > Diptera > Drosophilidae > Drosophila > Drosophila kohkoa. The sequence continues at coordinate 156,429 of BJEL01000084.1, read as the reverse complement.
TTGAAGATATAAATGAAAAACAAGTAAAAAAAAACTTTAGTCGAAGTGCTCAACTATGAGATACCCGCAGAACAATGTAGTATTTTTCTTGAAATATACCAAATTAATATACCTAAAAATTCTAAAACATATCAAAAGATATATTTGGTATCTTGATATACAATATCAATATATACTACATTCAAAATGTACTATCACGTACAAAATACATATATCAGATCGTCAACCAAAGCAGCTAAGCTCGATTGCATACGGAGTTTTTTTTTCATACAAAACTTTAAATAACTTCTACAATTATTATTTGGATGCAAATAAAATATCCAAATTTTCAGGAATCAATAATACTGTAGTTATTATTGTAAATCGCTTAAAAATTACTGGGTTTTTGGTTCCATTTCCGTAGGCGGAGGTGGACGTGGCAAAAATTAGAGATCTGTGTGTTCATACGGAGATGGCTATATCGTTTTGGCTGTTGACGCTAATCAATAATACATATTCTATATGGGGTCGGAGATGACTCCTTCTGCATGTTACATACATTTCGTGCCGTCACATAATTATAATACCCTCATAGTCTATAGGTACCAGGTATACAAAATTCATGCATATCGATTTATGTGCATACACATAGAGAAAAATTTGAATTTAATATCTAATATAAACATCTTCAGATGGAAAGCTCTTTGATTAACTAAATTTGCAATGCTATAGAAAACTTGTATAAAATTATTGTGCATGCTTTGATAATAATTTCGATTCAGGCAAACGGTTATTTTGAAAATAGTAAGTAATATTTTAAAATATTATTTCTTGAGCTCAAGTAAATATAAAATTATAAGAATAATATATTTTAATATTATTTTAATTAAATATTTAACATTTTGTATTAAACATTTGGGTAAAATATTGCCAATTTTCCTTTTATTCTTTTCATAAATATTTCATTTTCAAGAATTTGTGAATTTAATTTTAGCATGGGTTCGTCTTGATTACAGCTTTTATTTTTAATTTAAAGGGTAACACCACTGTTATAGTTTTTTTTTTTTGCTTAAAAGATAGTTTATCTAACCTAGAATACATTAAACAAAAATGGGGTGAAAAAAACTTTTTTTGACTCGCAATTTCAAAACTTTGAACGCATTTTACTCGAAATATGGTTTTTGAATTTCGAACATCTTTAAACCGCGAATATGCAGAGAATGTCGTACGATTTTTAATTGACAAAATTTAGTTTTAGTGAAATTGTGACCTTTGTTCAAACGATCACGAAAATCACAACATATACTGATTTTTGATACTGATGTGATTGCCCGGCAAGTACAAATTTACACCACATGTGCTGCGTGCCGCGGAGGTCTTCCAGCGAAACACCTTTAAGTGTGGGGACCATATCGCCGCCATTTTCATTTCCTTTAAATATACATATGCATGTTTCACAACATATACAAAATTCCACTTATTTTTTCTCGTTGAAAAAAATTGCAATAACAAAGGTTACAGTGATTTTGCCCCTAAAGAAGTTTTTTTCTGTGTATATAAGGGAGCTTACCGACAATATTTATATAAGTGTGTCAGCTTATCAGTTTACCAAGGAATACTAATTCATTGATATACATGTTTGTACATACTCATAAAAGCGCAACAATTAAACACCTAACAAAAAAATTGTCTGTAATAGACATTCACTTACATATATGCTGAGTCCACTTTTAATCAATATTTAGAATTTTTCAACGCCAGCTTAAAAAAGTGTGACATATTTGAACAGTAGTTTTCGATTATCTACATAGACCAACTACATACATTGCAATTGTTGTAGTATATTGCTTTGGTGCATATAACCGCATCATCGTATATGTATAAAAATCACTCCAAAAACTTTCTATTATGGGAGTACAGTTGGAAGCCGATTTTCATTGACTATAACACAGTTCGGGGTATGCGTTTTCTACAGAAGGTTATTGATTGGAGGAAAACAAGTAACAAGTCAGAAATCTACAGGAGAGTGAGCTCGACTGTAAGATACCCGCTACCTATTTTGGTATATACATTAATAACTATAGTCTTTGTGATTCCTGAAAATTTGGTTGCGATCAGATAAAAATTGTCGAAGTTATTAAAGAAATACTTTTGTATGGGGTCTTAGTTGCTAGGGGTCTTAACATAGTTGCTTTGGCTGACAATGTGGTATATTTTGTACTCTATAGTATCTTGAATGTAGTACCATATCAATACACCAAATATACCATTTGGCATATTCTTTTTAGTATTTTGGGGTATGTTGCTTTCGTATATTTTGGGAATTTTGAAAACGAAAAAATTTGTGCTCCCGTTTTCACTTGCACAAAATTCTTTCGAATTGCAAAACAAGAAATTTTGTTTTGCCGAAATGAAAAGTAAAGGTCTTTTTCTATATTAATTCGGATCTTATTTGCAAAAGGAAAAAAATTGACTCATTGGTTTATTGCCGTTCTTTTAAGACCGCCAGAAGATCAATAGAGCTTGTAATTATTTTTAAAACGAGTAATTTCTGACGTCACCTCAAATTTGCAAATAAAATTTTGCGGGCGGCAACAACCATTTTTTTTCGATAAGTCCGACACCATGAGTTATCGCCTAAGCTGCCATACTTTTGGTGGAATGAAAAAGCATGTTTAAAATACTTGTATAATGAAACGGATGGCATTAAATTTGTTAAAGGTGGGTAAAATATGTCTTATACAAATTAATTTATTTACTTAAGTGTTAAAATTTTATAAAAAAAAATGTTGAAATCACCGGAATGAAATCCATTAAAAAGGTAGCCATCCCCTTTTTTTGTGGGTAACAGCTGATAATAACTGATTTTTCTTAAAGAAAGTTTCAAATCTTTCTTTGCAAAAAAGACAAAAGGCAAATATTTTTCATTCAGGGGAAGCATAAATCAACTCTGCACGATAAAGATATCCTTATGTGAGTTCTATTCACGTAGGAAATTGGACATACGAAAGGCATTTTTTCGCGTTGTTGTTGTCAAAATGAAACGTTCCGATAGCAAAACGATGACCATAAACTTGTGAAAACCGGAGCACCTAAAGCGAAAATCTGGGTTTTGGTCCCAAAACGAAAACGAAAACTGAATACGGGAGCATGGTGTCTCACTTTCGAGTACACTCGACTGTAGCTTTCTTACTCGTTTATGATCAGAGAAACTAATGAATATTTAAAAATACACCACTAAATTTAGGTCTAAATTTATCAATTTTTTATTTTTAAAATCTTTCACATATGGAAAAAATTGTATTATTTTGAGGCCCGGGCCCGCACGAAAACAAACTCTTTTTTGAAAGGCCCGGCCCGGCCGAACACGAAACTTTTTTACCAAGGCCCGGGCCTGGCCGGCCCGGCACGAAACTTATTTGCACATATAAGGAAATTTAAAAATCATGCATTTAATGAATATATATGAATGGTTTGTCGCGATATATTTTATATTTCAAAGATTTATCAATTTCACAATAGGACGCCAATTTTGCAAACAAATAAAATATTGTATAAGCAAATCGATAGTATTATATATAAAATGCGATAAGTGGCGGTTCTAATTCGAGAATAAAAAAAATAGCGCGAACAAATTAAAATTGTTTTCACGCCTATTTCGGGCTTTTACGGGCCTATTTCGGGTTTTTACGGACCGAGCCTTTTTGCTAAGACACAGGCCCGCACGAATCTTAATTTTAAGACCCGTCCCGTCTCCGGGCATGTGTAAGCCCGTGGACCACGAAAAAAAGCCCAGCCCGTGCCCACCTCTAGTCCAAACAACAAAAAAAAAACCCATAAAAAAATCGTATGTAGTTCAGGAGTTAGTAATAAGTGTCAACATGGTGTGTCCCGACTCCAAGCTGGCTGTTTTGGACGTGTAAGAAACGGTTGCTTTACTGAGTAGGGAATGTCGCGAAGCGAATTTAATTAATTTGAAATTCGATTCAGTGTTTTAGTATTTTGTAATTGATATTTATAAGGTGGATATGTTCGATATTTAAATAACCAATGTGATTTTAATTCTCTATTTAGACCAAGTGCATTTGCTTCAATGATGCGGTTTTATGATGCAAGTATTTACATCAAAACTGAATCACGCAAAAAGGCAGAACAAAAAAGAATACCAAAGGCAATAGAATATTAGCAATTCAATAAATTTTGCACCACTTAAGGTATTCAAAAAGTATAGGAATATATTATATTTTCTTTATTATGATTAGTTATTTCCGTTTTACATCATAATAAGTAGTCTACAATGATCATATTTCTATACAAAACGGCCAAATTGATGGTATTGGCGATTTTCTTTAAACATTTTCTCACGCTTCCTTTCATGGTGTTTTTAAAGAGTTGCTAAGCAATTTGAAATAATTTTATTTATTTTTTTTTTATATATTCTTTATTTATTTACAATCTATCTATCTAAAGATAATAAGTAAATTCTATGTCGTAGAGAATGACAGAAAGAAATAATTTTATGGCAAGTGGACCACGTCCGACCTCGCAAATCGACAAAAATCGAGTAGCAAGCGTTTTAAAGCGAAAGTCACGAATTATGTTACAATAATAAATATAGTAATTGTAATTCCTGAAAATTTGATTACGATCAGGTAAAAATTGTCGAAGTTATTAAAGAAATACTTTTTTGTATGAGCAATAACGCACATTTACTAAGGGTCTTATATGCTTTGACTGACAATCTGGTATATTTTGCACTCAATAGTATACTTTGATTGTAGTATTAAATAAATATACCAAAATATACAATTTGACATGTTTTTACTATTTTGTAATATTTTTGAGAATATTACGGCAATATTTTGAGTTTCAAAATTAATATCGTGCTATTTTGCTTTTATCCAAAACAAGTAGCGGATATCTCACAGTCTAATTTGCCCGACTTGTTTTTTATGTTGTTTTTTAATATTTGCATTTATTTAATAGGGTCTTAGGTTTTTAGAGTCATAAAGATTGCCAAAACCGGTGACTCTAAAATTTGTGGAACTTACAAAATATTATACATTGGTTTTCGGCACAATCAAAATAACTCAATATAACGGTTAATCTTGATAAATTACTAAATGCGAAGGAATTGGGTTTTTCTGAAGAAAAAAGTGTAGTCGATTGAAGTGATTATTAAGTGAAAGCTAAGCAGCGACCGATATTACAATATTGGCTTGAAAAAATAACGATTTCATCGCCGCTATTTATATGTCAAAAATGGGCGGAAGCTCATGAAAATTCAAAATTTCGCATATAATCCAAGGTAGGATTGATTTGATTGTGGTGAAGCAATAATAATTGACGTTGACTTCACAATCTCAGTAGGTATAGGAACTTTCGATGTATTACTGTTGCCTATAGGCAACATTGACTTTACATTTAACATTTTCATTTTACGTATGTACTTATTTATATATATGGATGGACAAATGTTGCCTACAAGGCAACATTGCAGCAAGGACATACCAAAGGACTTAGAGTATCGAAAATCGGAATGAAAAATACTTAGGGCTCCAATTAATCATTTATGACGTTAAATATTTTCTATGTGTCCCCAGTTTATTTTAGGCATGAAAGGGTTAATAACCAATCACTCACCAGAAATCATAAAGAAAACTATTCATACATATATTTAGATAAAGTTGCGGCTTTAAGACTTTTAATATAGTACATATACATATGTATATGGTTTTGCAAGCGAAGGATGCTTAGTCAATGTAAATACTTATGTAGATAATATCAAACTTAATTAAAATGGTACTCACATTTAACTGCATAATAATTTTGTTGTAAGCCCAGTGCCATCTTTGTTTCGCGGATATTTCTGGTTTTCGGAGTATTTGCATGTGACCGCTAACGACTTCTTCAGTTTCGCCCCGCATGAGAATCTTTTTGTTTTGCGACTTGGTTCTTGTCGGCATCAGATCAGCTAATTTATCATCGTCGTCGATATCCACCTCGTGATTATAATCATGAGATGCGTTTGAGGCTACTTGACGGTCGTCAACTAAATCCATCAGTAAAGAATTACCTTCTTCAATAACAATACTGTCCTGCTTTTTGATTTGATGATGAGATGGTGTTAGCAATTGCGGAGGAATGTTTGTAACCGCTGTAATGGTGTGAATACTCCCTAAAGCAGTTGGCTCGGCAGTACTGATACTGGCGTTAGTCGTTGGTATAGAATGATTGTTATTACCATGAATGAACTTTCGTGCACCTATAATACCACCAACACTGCCGCTGGAGGTCTCATCTAAATAATTTGCGCAATCTTCATCACTCGGATAGTTTTCGTCCAAGAAGTCATCGTTATCGTTATCGTTCTCATCGTCGTCTGGTTGATGATTGTCTACGTAATCTAATGACTGTTTTTGGTTTTTTATTTGTTGCAGCTCCTGTTGTTCTTGATGCTGATGAAATTGCTCTTGCTTTAACAGCCTTTGATGTTCAAGATACTTATATTCATCCTCTTCGTTAAAGAAGTCTTCTCGATAATTATAACTTGTGTTGACATGGTCATAATAATCGCTTGCTCTTCGACTAGACGGTGTCGTCAGTTGAGAATCCAAAAAGTAATCATCCTGCTCACTATCGATCATGCAATATTTTTCCTTATGGTTCATCTCAGATTGTCGATTGCCTATCATAAAATCATTAATGATATCGTCGTCTTCGGATTCATCATCAAAAATTTCAGTTGGCTGTTGTTTAATCAATAGTCCTGATTTACCATTAAGGGTGGGCAGTTTTTTGCCGGTGGATCCCACTGACGGCACCGTAGGTAATATTTTTTGGCCTGTTGGTGCTACAACACCATTTTGCTGATTATTTTCATCTGAATAGTGAATATTGTCATTTTTAGAGACCACTGGCTGAGCCATTGTCATTGGCATTGACATATTATACCCGAGTATACCCGGAGTATTACTATTCGTGTAGTCATCACCAGTATTCGAATATTGAGTGGACGGTGTTTCTTCCTTTAGCAACATTTTATTATACTCATGATATTCACTTTCGTCAATTATTGAGGAAGTAGTATTCGAGCTTGAAGCTATAGTAGCGGTTGTATTATTCGAATACAATATTGTTGATACACTTGCCACTGGAATGGATTTGCTATTTGCTAACGTATTTGATGTCTTTTGAGCTACAGCTGAAGCCACGGAGGAAGCACTCTGGTTGACTGCCTGAGTAGCGGATTGAACAGCTGCTGCCGCTTTACCAAAAAGGCTTCCAAACACTCCTCCACCACTAGTATTGTTAGATCCACTTTTCTTATTAATTTCATTTGTTGTTTTAGTTACCGTTACTGTTTCTTGATTTTTATTTAAAGTAATTACATCATTCAAGCCAATTCTAATATTTGTTGGTGTTGACTTAAAAAAATCATTCTGTTGCAAGCAATCGTTCTCTCCATTATCATTGTTCCTTGTTTGATATTCTAAAATATCATAATTGGCATAATCATTATCAAGAACTTGCATTTCCAAATTATCTGAGTTTATTAAATCAGTCGAGGAGAAAATAAGTTCATCCGTGCGGTTGATGTCAAAGTCTGTATTGGAATTGATATTGCTTCTTAAAATTCCCAAAATAGGAGTCCCATTGTTGTTGCGGCTTAAGTCGGATTTGTCAAGAAGCGATGCTGTATACATTTGCTTTGAATTAAGTATTTCGACCGAATTGTCTGCTAACGATATTGAAGTATTATATGTAGTTGAAGATAATTTTTCTTCCTCGTTCTGTCTGTTCGAGCTGGAAAGTAATCCACTAACACTCGGCACAAGTTTTGAGGCTAAGTTGAAACCAAAACTTTTCTTGCTATTATTGTTAAACGTATTTAGTTTCGTTGAATCCACTGTTGAGCTAACACCGCTAATTACTCCATCCAATCCACCTTTGATGCCTTTGGAAAGGCCACCCAAAACACTTGTAGCTGTATGTGTATCTGCAACTTTTCTTGTTGAATATGGATCAAGTACATTCATGGCATCAAATGGCTGAAGAGGCTTATAATCGTCTTTCTCTTCCAGATCGGACATTTTATTCAAATCGACATCTGTCAATATTGTATTGACATTAATTTGGTTGGTTTTATCACTTTTTGTCAACTGAACAGGTGGAATACATGTTTCTTTCTCAATTTGTGCAATGGTGGCTAATAGATCCACATTAAAACTATCATAGAAACTGTCATCGAAGCCTGAAGCACAGGCAGTTGACTCAACTTTTGGGCTTAATAAAAAATTATTAGTTAGCGAATGAGGATGAGACGATTCATTACAGAATCCTGACATCAATCCAAGGCATGAATTCGTTGAGGTTATTTCCAAACATGGCAACACCGGAACTTCCATATTATCATTCACAATATTTGAATAATCCAGTTTATGGGATTCAAAGGAAGACTCGGAAATTGTGTTTGAAGTTGGCGCTGAGATCTTTGTATCATAATTTATTGGCGGGGTTGGTATTGTTTTGATATTACAATATGCTGTATTGGATTGAAAAATAACGGTTTCATCACTGCTATTGATTTCTATGTCAAGAATAGGCGGAAGCTCTGGAAGATCAAATTTTCGCATATAATCAACGTAGGATTGTTGTGATTCTGGTGAAGCATTAATAATTGACTTTGATTTCACAATCTCAGCAGGTATTGAATCTGAATTAACTATATTTGTTGTGAGCATGGTTTCAAAGGTATTAAGAACGGGAGGTGTATTTGAAGAAATAGTTGACGATATTGCATCAATATTACACTGAAGAGAATTTAAATTGTCAGCATTAAACGTCTGCTTACATAATAAATACGATAAACTTGATGAAGAATCACTTAATGGTGTTATGATCATTTCAGATTTTGAAGCCGTTGGACTTTGTTGTGGCGATGATATAGACAAGTCGATAACTGTAGGTGGGGTTGATAATGACGGATCTGCAATGTTGATTGGGCTGCTTGACCACTTAGTAATTGTATGGGTTTCCAGTGGTGGCAGTGAAAATTTTGATGAAGTAAATAAGTCATCTCGGTCGTTATCATGTAAGGAAACGTGTGCACTAATTGTATTTGCAATTTCAGTAGAAGGGTGATCATTTTTATTTTCAGTACGATATTCAATTGATTCAAATGTATAAGGCTTTAGATATTGAGATATGTCAAATGATGACGCCTGTGGCTCAGATACCTTTTCTATTGAATTGATTACTTGATGATCTATAATTGGCAATCCTAGGCTAAGTGATCTTGAATCTAGTTCTATCGATGATTTTTTAGGAGATGTCGAAGCAATCGAATTCTTATCGTCCTCATATTTAACAACCTCATTTGAATCTAATAATAGGAGAGATGAAGAATCTTTAATTTTTTCAGATGTATTAAGGGTTTTGCTGACTAACTCGTTTTGAGTATCGATGTTATTTTGGCATATTTTATTCTCGGTACAATCTGCATTTGAGCTTATTAAAGATCTTGATTCAAGAGTATTGGTAGCACTGAAGATTAGATGATCGGATGAAATTGGCGATGCATTTTCGGATGGCAAAACTATCGAATTATGGTGATAAATTGGTCTATGATTAGTAATACATGAATTGATAAGATCTGTGTTTGCATTCCCTACTGTGATATTAGCCTTTGATATTGGCAACTTGGGCAACTGCTTTGGGCGATAATTTTTTGTCTCTGACTGTGGCAAACTTAAGGCATCTGTGAACTCAGGTAGTGGAACTTGCAACGATGAATCTTCAGTAACAGAAAGGCTAGAAGTATTTAGTAATGTCTTGTACTGAGGCGACGGGAGTCGTTTTGGCAATTTTCGAGTTGTAGTTGCAGTTGTAGTTGCAGTTGTAGTTGTATGAGTAGTTGGTGCATCTATTAGGTCGGGTTTTTTCATTCCAATGGAAAAAACATCTGTTGTTGAAGCAGTGGATCTGTAACCAATTTGACTATTTAAGTCTGTCGAAGAATAATTATTGACACGTTGCTGTGAATGTTGCTGCTGCTCTTGCATATGAACAGCTATTCTTGTTTCGCCAGATGCTATCACAGATGCAGTTGTCATTGCCATCATAAGCGAGATTTTGCGCTGTTGTTGAAGCTTGTGTTGAACAGCACTAATTGTCACTGGTGGTGTGTCACTGTATGTTGACAAATTATCCGAATGGCCGTAGTCGGAGTAGTAATCTTTATAGTCAAGTGGCAGCATTGAGGTGTAAGGTCGAGCATTTTGACAAAATGCTTCATCAATATTGCTGGTCTCTGCTCCTGTAGCAAAATCGGGTGTAGCCCCCCTCCAATACGATTCTGTTTGACCATCTTGAATATTTTGGATACTGGAGGCATCTGACTCGATGTTGTTGCCATCTTTAAAGAGCGGTTGTGAGGAACATTGTTGTTGTTGAAAATTTGGTAACATCCGCAAAGGCGCCGCTGCTGGCAAACTTATGAAACTGCCAATTCGTTCATCAATCAAACCACCGTTGGGTGCATATCCAGTATGTCCATTTATATTGTATTGAGCGTTATGAACATTCTGATACGCAACCGATTGCGGCAACAATCTATATTTTGAGTTTGAGTTATTGGTAACATCTGACGATGACGAAGCTACTGCTCCTGGTGCAGCGGGCAACCGGGCACCAAAACGGTCGTCTCCCCTTTTTCCATACGTACCTTCACGATCTCGCATGTCAAAGTTACACGTTCCATTATGTGTCAAAACGTGGGGCAAAACTTTTGGCGTTGTTGTTATTGTTGTAGTTTCGTACCCAAATACGTCGTATTCATATCCGCAATTATATTCGATTGGCGCGGATATGCTCGAGTCCCAATAATCACCATGCGTATTTAATGCCACTCCGCCCGCATTGACATCAAGAGCTTCGCTGATCGCTATGTGCTCATCTGAATTGTTCTGATTTAAACATTGACTGCCCAAAATTTCGCATTGGGTCCAATCCACATCCCCTGCATACTCTACTCCTGAAGCTAAAGTACTCGACACTACCACTGCTCTCTTGTATTCGTCTTTAGTAAATGACTCCATGTTGTGTATATTATTATCATAATTGTAAACGGTATTGTTAGTAGTAATTGGTCGATCGACTGTGGATAAGGCATTGCTTTTATATACATTATGAAGACTCTCATTCCGTCCATAGTGCTGCAAGAAACATAAATGAAACAAGTACGAGTGATGAAAGATAATTAAATAGTTTGATATACATATTACAAAACTAACTAGTTATCAATGTAGTATTAATGACTATATTGTCGTTTTACTCGTATTTACATATATGTACATATGTATATGCATATATAGTAGTAGTTTACAAGGGTATAAAAATCTATATCGTCTTTATTTACCGTCATATTTTTTCCGATAGCTTCACTATTATACGCTGTAGGTTGTAGCTGATGCAGATATTTGAGGTTTCGATCGCATTGAAATCGCGCGATTTATCTTCTGGTTTTGTCCTTAGACCTCGATTTATACTAAGGTCGGGGAAAGGATATAGCATTTTATTGCCTAGCCTTTGTCATCAGAATATATTCTCTGCAAATATAATTTAGCTGTAAAATATTATTTTTAGTTGTTCAGCATTTGTTAAATAAATATTCATATTATAATATTCTTGGAATACACCGTAGACTCAGATGGTGATGGATGTGTCCACGGTTGCCATTCAAAAAAAAATGTTTTGTACCAAAATTTGGAGCAAAAATGTACCAAACATTATCCACGAAGATTTTTGTATTTCACAAATTGTAATTCACAAATTGTGACTTACAAATTGTGATTTACAATATATAACTGTTTACGTAGTGATGGACCTTACATTGGCGCATACATACATATTTTCTCAATTGAGATGATACCTCGCAAATCGACTGTATGCGATAATTTCCAGTGCTATTTTCTAACTGAAACAAAATTTGTGTATGGTGGAACTGAGCCATTTGTTAAAATAATATGTGTGAACATAAAATTTTATGAAAAATTTTAATACTAGAACAGGCTTATTAAAATGTACCAAAACGTAAAAAAGTGATCCAATGTACCAACGCATAAAAAATATACCCGTTTTGGTACATTTGTACCAAAAGTGGCAATCGTGGATGTGTCCTACACAGAATTTGTAAGAAAACTAAAGTCGAATATACCAAAAACTACTCCAATATATATTGGAGGCTACATTTGATATATCGATAAGCTGTAACATTCGAAATATACCATTAAGTATAAAATATACCAAGATCTCAAGGATTCATATACATATACATATACATATACATATACATATACATATACATATACATATACATATACATATACATATACATATACATATACATATACATATACATATACATATACATATACATATACATATACATATACATATACATATACATATACATATACATATACATATACATATACATATACATATACATATACATATACATATACATATACATATACATATACATATACATATACATATACATATACATATACATATACATATATACATATACATATACAATACATATACATATACATATACATATACATATACATATACATATACATATACATATACATATACATATACATATACATATACATATACATATACATATACATATACATATACATATACATATACATATACATATACATACAATACATATACATATACATATACAATACATATACATATACATATACATATACATATACATAGACATATACATATACATATACATATACATATACATATACATATACATATACATATACATATACATATACATATACATATACATATACATATACATATACATATACATATACATATACATATACATATACATATACATATACATATACATATACATATACATATACATATACATATACATATACATATACATATACATATACATATACATATACATATACATATACATATACATATACATATACATATACATATACATATACATATACATATACATATACATATGTGTGAACACAAACAATGCAATCAACAAAAACAATCAAATTTTGTTGATGTGACAAAAATCACAAATATATTTTAATCATTAAATTTATGTATATACTTTCATTATAAATGTATTGTTACATATATAAGAATATATGACACAGCTTCAAATAAACAAAACACAAATACTAATATGTTGATATACTTATACCTACATACGTATTTTGAAATTGAATTTTTTATGCATAACTTACAACTATAAGTTTAATGTTTTATACATAATGAGAAAGCTGGATAATTTTTAAAAACCTCTTGATCACTTTGAATTTAACCATTTGCAAAATAAGCTAAATTACTTGGTTTCCACTTTATATGTGTAGGATAATAAAAGGTAATTTTGTATTGTATAATTCCTGATGTGTGAATGTAAAACATTGAGCATGCGCAGATTATCAAACCAATAAACCTGGTAATTGAAAGTTTCTAAGAGTTGCCAGACTGTTACATACAAATGACACACGAATACTTTCGTTTGGCGGATTCCACTGTTTTAAAAAAATAACAACCCATTCTAAGAAAGAATATATTATATTTGTTGAGCATGAACCTATGGAGTTGAGCCCTCAATTTAATTGTATTCCGTTTTTCAAAAGAGCTTTAAACTTGGCGTATTGCTTGGGTTTTTTATGGCATTGCACAGTTGCCCCAATGCGTGTGGAGTTATTGTCACTTGCTGCTATCAACTAATCCCCTAGGGAGTTAAAATAGTCTATTAATTAGGGTTTTAATATTGGAAATCGAATAGGAAAGTATATGGCGGCGATAATTTTAGAACATTTTGTAGAACAAGTAGTCACAAGTTTGGAAGTTACACTCCTGCAACTCATCTACACATATATACAAATATGATCATATACATCAATATGTGCTTATTGGTAGTTTTGTTATTTATTATATGACTTATATTATAAATTAATTTATAACCTAGCGTAAATTTACCAGCGTTGGCTCTTTGGCCTTTGGCTGGGTAGTTTTGTTACTAATAAGATTTATGTCAACTTATTCCAAGCTGCGAAAAACGTCAAATGAAAATTAGAACCTGGTTAATCATAAATAGGCATTGTGAATTGTGAAAATTCAACTGATGTTCTTGAGTACATAGATGATGATAGCGTAGCTGTCTTAATTTTAACTAACAAGTGGCGATTTAATAGCAGTGCTGGTCATTCCCGAAACAATTCGATTATGTCTTACTTAATTTATCTTAAATTTGTAAACCCAGTGATAATCATGTACTTTTGCGTTAGCAAATAAATTACATGCTTTATTAAAATTATCTATTTATTTAGAAATTTCGATTAAAATAACAAACAATATCTTAAGCCAAAGCAAATTTCGTTTTTAGTTATTTTTTTTCAAGCTTCTCCGCCGCGTTCGGATTACACTGTGTTTCGTTAAACGCGCCTTCGTGTTGTAGACGGCTTTGCAGACATACTTAGGCATTTTTTGATGATTTTAAATATTTTTTTGGTTTTTTTTTTTTTACATTTGGTTTAAAAAAGATTCAATACTTATATTAATTTTAGTGGTTGATAATTTCAATTAAGCTTCCAGATTATTATTATTTAGACGATTTCTATAATTATTTTTTTTTTAATTTTAAGGTTGAAAAAGCGCTTTTACAAATATACATAAGTGCTTCCAAACATCGAATACATCATTAGAATTTTATTCCGAAGAAACGTGTATTTTTTTGCACCTTCCGATTTCCAGAAATCGCGTCCTTTCAAATTGCATGACTTTAATTCAAATTCACTTTGAAGAAGAAGAAGAATCAAAATCAGTAAACCTTTTTTCAAAATTTTGTTTCAAAGAATTAATTTACAGCTTAAATTCAGTGAAATCATATGTATTAATTTTAAAATAATCGAAAACATTTTTTAAAGAAGGAAAATGAAAATGTTTTTCAAGTTGCAAATCAAATAAAAATATCCACTTTTTGCATAAATCCTTCTATGAAACTCATTAAATCAAAAATATGGTTGTTTTGGCCTTGTAGAGATATGTATGTTCAGATTATTAAGGTGTGTTGTTATATCTGTCAAGAATCCCAGATTTATGTTGAAATCTTGAGTCTTAATTTCACTTAAATATTCAAACGCTCACATCTTTTGTTCTATGAATTCAACGACCTCCTTTCTAAGTTGAAAAAATCGCTCAAGGCACTTTCCGCGACTGAGCCACCTCACCTCCGTGAAACTCACCTCCGTGAACATACCCTGCAGTTCTGAGCGCTAGTTCGTTGCTGGTGAAATAAGCACTTACCAGGAGCCAGCCACTACTTACAAAGTGACGTCTAGCCATGCGATTTTTAATTTCCGTTTTTGTATGAAATGTCCGCAAATAGGGTCAATCGCCACCGCCTCGATTACCCACGAACTAGTGAAATAGTGCAACATGTTAGGGTCTTTAAAGAGACTACTTACATTAGACCCCATGGAACGGCCGGTGAAATAAGTGCTTACATCGGACCCCATGGAGGGGTCGGCCATTATAAATTAAAAAAAATTTACAATTACAATTACAGTTTTAATTTAATTTTAATTTTTATTTATTTTAATAAGTCGGATACTTTTATTACTTTAAGGCAACTTAAGTTTTAAAATATCGTTTTTTTTTGGAGCTGCAAGGCCTTTCTCAACTGGTCCCCAGTTATTGAATCTGGAAATAAAGGATTAAAAAGTAAATAATTATCTTTTAAAATACTCACCGATCATAACACCAAAGAAATTGTTTTCTTTTTTTGGGCCGCATTCCCCTGTCATTATTTCCATAACGTAGATTTTCTGTCATAATTTCCACTTCCTCTTCTTTAGGCACATTGTCGCTTTCCACTGTAGAACTATGCATTATACTAACTGCTTGATATTCTTTTATTATCTGTTTATTTAATATTTTACACATTAAACATATAATGCATACATAAATTATTTTTTAAGTAACTCACCTAATAATTGATCGCGGATCCGCTTTGCACTTCTCAACTCAAATGCTTGCAATAATTTCATCATTCATAGGAAACACAGCTGCGTTTGAGTAAAAGAGTAGCACAAAATAAAACAAAGACGCGTAAACAAACAGCGATGTAAAGCGTAATCGAAATTATGTCTTTAATCTTGTGTATGCCCTTTCCACAAAATAAAAAAAACAAAAGCGATGCTTGCCGTTATTTTGTACTTATGCTTTAAAACGCATACATTTATTAACTAGGTGGTTCGACGTTCGATTACTATTGGGTTAATCTAGTAAGTACCCATGTAGTGATCGACGAGGTAAGCACTTACCCAGGGCCAATCGCAAACTCGAGTCGACTCGGTGGTTCGACGTTCGTTTACTATAGGGTCACTTTAGTAAGTACCCATGTAGTGATCGGCGAGGTAAGCACTTACTCATGGCCAATCGACACCTCCAGCTCTGCAGGGTAGTTAGGTCCTTGTATCAATTTTCGCACTCCTCGAGAAATAATTTCAGTTTGCGATGGGTTAACGAGTTATGCCCACCTCGTATTTTCTTTTTTATGACAATTGTCATTGTGTTAGTGTTACCCATTCATTTCGAGCACAAGGACTCTTGATGACACAATTGTCCAATAAAACCATTTTTTTCCTAGCTTAGCAGGAGCACCATCTGTGCATACGGCGGATACCTTCTTTACTTCTTTTTTAACTCCAACCGTTCGCAAACCGCATTAAATACATATATCTATTCCCCTTGTATTTTCAAGAAGTGGAATAAGTGCGAAAATTTCTTCGGTGATATTGAAGTCAAAATCAACCATTCGTGTTGCTAACATTAATTGACTGATATCACAATTATCGTATGACTCATCAAGGGCTATGGAAAAGTAAGAACAATGTTTTACTTTATCTTCTAAAATTGTATCCAAATAGATTTTAAGCTTTTCAAACATAAGGGTCACAATACATCTTGACAAGGAAATTTTATCAATTATTTCAGCTGACTGAATTCCAACAGGACCAAAGCAGTTCAACATGTCTTGGCATACCATTTTAATAAAGGGGCCATCGGAAAACGGTTTGCACTGCTTGGCAATAGTTAAGCTGGCTACATATGACGCTTTAATTACCGCTTTCTCATATATTTTTGAATTTAATTTAATTTTTGTTTCTTGCTCATTTAATTCTTTTTGATTAAATTGTATAAATTTTAGAATTTCCGTTGTATCAAATATATAAAACTGTTTAAGAAGGTTTTTATAGTCCGGAACTAGACCTTCAAATAAATCTCTTTTATGGGCGGTTTGAAAATGCCTATTACGATTGTATTTTGTGTTTACCTCCAAAACTACGAAGCATATTACGCATTGCATTTAAAGTTTTTGCTAAAAAAAAAGTGCTCTCTAATTCTCCACTCACTTTTTGCCAAAAAAAAAAGTGCTCTCTAATTCTTCACTCATTTTTCTGACGCGCCAAAAAATTTAACATTAACACTTACGATGGTTCACCACGAAATAAATCAAAAGCCAACGCAGACAGAAGAATAAGTTCCAGTGCATGTGCTCGAGGAAAAAACAAAAACAAAATACATTGCGGTCAGCGAAGCGTGACGACGAAAAGAGATGTAATGGAGAAACTAGCAAAATTGTTTTTGTTTCGCATCGAAGCCCATATGCACGGTGCTTATGGGCGCATTACCCATAAGCACAGAGCATCTACAAAAACAAAAGTGCACTCAGTGTACAGGGCCTATAAGCCTTAAAGGAACTCTCGCCACCACGGTTGCCACTTTTGGTACAAATGTACCAAAACTGGTACATTTTTATGCATTTTCAATATGCCTGGTTTTAAATTTTTCATAAAATTTTATGTTCACACATACCATATTATTTTAACAAATGGCTCTGTTCCACCAGACACAAATATTGTATCAATGGTGATCCCGATTATGTAATATCCCAATGGAACCAACTCCAACTCTCTTTAAGTAAGGGAAAGAAAAAGATTTTTGTAAATTTTTGGCAGACATTAAGAGTAAAAAAAAACGGTATTTACCATCCGCTGTTCAGGAGCTTAATAGAATTTGATGTCGTTGCCACACAACTGCTGCTGCAGAGCGAAAGTTTTTTGAAATTTCGTTAATGAAAACTAAATTACGAAATAAATTAGAATTTAATACACTAAATAACATAATGTATTGCAATGACTTAATTGATTGTAAAGACTGTCACTATGTTTGGTCTCCAAAAGACTGTTCATTTTTAAAAATTAACTAAGATATTTTAAAATTTGATGTATTATTGTTTAAGTGAAAGTTTTGTTTGTGTTTTCTTTATGTTTGAAATGTATAATTGATTAAATAAAAGTTCTGTTTTTGTTTTCTTTTATATACTATATACTATACTATAATTTGAAGAAAAAAATGAATTATGAAATAATAAAAGATGATTATAAAAAAACGTTAACAAAATATAGTATTAGAAAATATAGAAAAATTTTGGTACATTTTTTTTTGGATGGCAACCGTGCCTGTAGTGGTCGCTTGAGCCGCACAAATTTCTTTAATGGGCCTAAAAGTGGGTAAGTTGTTGTTTTTTCCTAGTGAAAAAAAAGCGCCAGCGCCCAGACTCTATCCCAGCCAGCAAAGTTAGGAGGGCTCTAAATTTTAAGAGTGTTTTCTGAGTAGGCACATAAGTAAGAGCATTTTCTGAGCAAATTGGGGGGTTACTCCACATAGGCTCAAAAAGAGCTCATATGTGTGAGCATATTCGGAGCTGCCGTAGGTAAAGTAAAAAAAGTAAAAACACAGCTTAAAATAACGGTGTGCATGTCGCTTATCGCAAAATGTTCGAAAATTGACAATTTTAGTTAGTTTGAACATTGAAGACGTCTAAGTCTGACGTGCTTAGAAATGTGTAACAGAGTGCTTAAAATTAATTAATAGAAAGTGTTTCAATTGAAATTTAAAAAAAAAAGTGCTTAAAAAAAGTGTAACGAAGTGTTTAAAATTTAAAGCCAAAATTAGTGTCCAGAGATCAAGCCAGTCTGAGTGTAAACGAATAATAAATGCCCTGAAGGCAAAGAATCGACGCTGTAAGGAGCCTCTGCCAACAGAGCTGGACGTCATCAATAATGAATTCAGGACCTATTTTGGAGCAAAATTTTATTGAAAATGATGGATACTCGAGTGATAGTAGTCACCTGTCTGAACCTTCAGAAGACCTAGAGATCATAAATGAGCTTCATAAGATCTTGCGCAATATATCACCTTAATTGCCGTGGGATTCCAGAACTTCAAACTTTAAACACCTAAAGATGGTTTTTGAGTCCCAATGAATGGCGGCGAATATATGCATAATGGAATCGCTGATTGTTTGACTGATTTTTTTGAAAACTTTTCTTTTAATGAAAAGGCATTGTATATTAATATAAATATTGATGGGCTACCACTCTTTAAAAGTTCCAAACTACAGGCATAGCCGATTTTAATAAATGTTGACAGAACTTCCCCTGTATTGCTAGCAGGCGTCTATTGTGGAGAGAGCAAGCCAAAGATATTAATGAATACCTTAATTTATTTATTTATGAACTTCTCTTATTTCTTATGGTTTTGTATACAAATCATATAATTACGAAGTAAAGGTTAGAGCCTTTATTTGCGACTCGCCCGCTTCCAAAGAAGAATAATATATCAACTTCAAGAAAGTTTACCAAGAACAGACGACCAATTTAAAAATAGAACACAAGTCGAACACCATAACATTCTGGTTCCACTTAAAATTGAAGAGCTTCTAATAGACATAGTGCGCCAATTCCCATTCGGTTATATGCATACAGTTTGCCTCGGGGTTATGAAAAGTATGTTGAATAGATGGATAAAAATTATAGGCCAGAACTACTCCTTAAATAAAGAAAAAATAGATCATTTAAATAACCTGTTCATGTCTTTAAAGACAGATATATGTAAGGAATTTTCCAGAAAACCCAGAAGTGTGGATAGGTGGAAAGCCGTTGAGTTTAGGCAATTCCTACTATATACTGGACCAGTAGTTTTAAAAGAAGTTTTTAACTGAAAGCAGATATGAACATTTTATGCAATTAAGCATTGCTATAAGAATTCTGCTTAGTGATGAATATTGCTTAAGTAAAAATGTGTGCGCTGGAGAATTGATTCGAAGTTTTATAAGCAAATTGCAAGAGCTATATGATGCAACTTTTCTTAAATATAATTTTAATTGTTTATCGCAGATGGCAGATGAATGTATTTTTTACCAATCCAATTTACATTCTTTTAGTGCATTCAAATATGAAAGTTATTTATGCAATGTAAAGAAAATGGTTAGAAAGGGAACAAAAAGTTGCTACGCAGATATATAATCGCCTTGTAGAGCAGAGTATGAATAGCACGTTAAGAAGAAATTCCAAATCAAAAGTTTTAAAAAGATGTGCGGATGGAAATATTTCGTCAATTCAAAATAAAAGCATATATGTATATGTTCATAAATGCTGCAGACCACGTATACATTGTAGATTCTAGGGTTTTTAAAATTAATAATTTTGTGGAAGAAAACAACGAGGTATTTGTAAAGCCAAATTAAATTTTACTTAATGAAGATCTTAGGCTGGCAAAAATCCTTTACTGAACCCTCCCCGAGGGTGCCGGCTGGGTAGGATCTGTATTACTTCATTGTCAACGGGTAGCAGATCTCTACTTTACGTCGACGATTCAGGTACTGCAGCTGTTTGGAGATAAGAAGCAGAATCCATGGTACGAGGTGTCTGGCGGTCAGACTGAAAATGCTATGGGGGGCTCCTATGAATAAAATTAGCCAATATGTCTCGGAATGGAGCACATAAACAACTCAACCCGAGCTGGGATGTCATTTCATCGGCGGGCACGGGGGAGAGATCCTCTCCGCAAGCAAGAGGCTGCGAGCACCTGGCTCCACCCAAACGGACTCGAACAGATCGAGACACAGAGCAACGGTTGCTGAAACTGCCAGGCGACATCTCGCCGATGCTCTTATAGACAGAGAAGACCCTAATGGGAAAATGTCTGCAGAGCGGTGGCGGTTGACCCATAGTAAGCTAGTCGACGCACTGTTTGTCAGGATGGAGAATGTCCCAGAAAGTCCAATGCCGACTTTCGAAGGCACTGCCTGGATGAATGGTGTGAAGATCCTAACATGCAAGGACGACCCAACATTGCTGTGGCTGCAAGCGACCGTACCCAAACTGGACGGATTGTGGGAGGGGGCCAAGCTGGACGTGGTGGACAGGAATAATATTCCGTCCATGCCGAAGACGAATGTCCTATTTCACATAGTTGTGCAGGGCGAGCGGGCACTTCAGCTGCTTAAAAAGCAGAACCCGGCCATTTCGACGAGTGATTGGTCCGTGCTGAAGGTTGATGAACCTTTACCCAGTGGTGGGCAGCACGTGATCATTCAGAATAAGGAGGCCGAGGATCTGCTATATAAGCGCAATGGAAAGATGGCGTGGGGCGTGGGGAGCGTGTACCTTCGCCTCAAAAAACGTCATCCTAACGACCAGGACACACACATGCTGAGATCAGGGGAGGTTGATGCGGATCATTCAATTTACCATTCAATTCATTCAATTTACCATTCCTTTAAACAGGGTACCTGCGGCTCAGCCGTTCAAAAATCCCCGTAATACGAACTGGGCTAAATTCTTTAGCCTTGTTTTCAAGTCTCTTGGTCCGCCGTGTAACATCAACTCGGTACAGGACCTAGAAACAGCTGTCAATGTCCTCTCAGCAGGACTACTTTCCGCGTTTCACCAATCCTGTAGACTCTCAAGACCGACGAGAAGATCGAAGCCACCCTGGTGGAACCCAGATCTCTCATCGCTACGTGGGGAGCTTACTAGCATGTTTCAACTTGCTAAGAAGGCGGACAACGAATATGTCTGGAACGAGTACAGGTCTCTCCTGAAGTCCTACAAGAAGATGATCCGATCATCTAAAAGGTCTTCATGGAGAACCTTTTGCTCAAACCTGGACAATATTAAAGACACCTCCAGTCTGAGGAAGCTGCTGTCCAAGCAGGCTTCCAGTCCTAGTCTGCTCAAGTCGGGCGATGAAGTGTGGACGGAAATGAGTTGAGAGCAGTGCTTCTTGAGTTTCAGCGCTGCTCTCAACTCATTTCCCGGGATGTATTGGAATAGAGAACAGTGACTGGCAGCTCTTTCCTAGTCTCCCAGTTATGAGACCCCCTACCGGTCTAATTACAGACAATAAAATAATTTGGGCTATCGACTCCTTTGCGAAGGTCAAGTCGCCCGGTCTCGATGGACTTTCGCCAGCAATGCTACAAGCCAGCAAGCCCACGATTGTTCCATGGCTATCGGGAATCTTTTCGGCGTGCTTCGCGTGGGGTCAAATCCCCATTTTTTGGAGGAGCTCGAAAGTCATTTTCCTGCCCAAGGCGGGAAAATGCAGTCATGTGGTTCCAAATGACTTCCGGCCTATCAGCCTAACCTCTTTCCTGCTAAAAACATTGGAAAAGCTACTTGATTTGTACATCAGAAGCAACTCAATGCATCTGTTGTCCCCAAATCAGCATGCGCATACTAAGGGCAAGTCCATTGAGACGGCTCTAGCAGCCTCCATCGAAAAAGCAGACCATTATAAAGAATATGCCTTGGGTGCATTTCTAGATATTTCAGGCGACTTCAATAACGTCACTACTGACGCTATTATGAAGGGCCTTACCTCAGTAAACACGGCTCCAGGGATCCACAGGTCGGTCACCGCCTTCTTTGCGACAGGCGGGTGGTGGCTACGTGGGGTGATGCGGCCATTACAAAGAAAGTGCGAGGTGGCACACCCCAGGGTGGGGTTCTCTCGACTCTCCTTTGGAATTTGGTCGTAAATAGCCTACTTCAAAAATTCACTAGACGGGCCCCCAAGTTAATTGCCTATGCCGATGACATAAGTATTAACTGGGAAATGCCCAACCACCCTTAGTTCCTTAATGGAACTTACTTTAAGGGAAGTTAAAGCATGGGCCGAGTCAGCCGGGCTCAGTATTAACGCGGACAAAACGGACCTTATCCTTTTCACGAGGAAGGTAAAAATAGACTACACTATGCTAAAGCCGAGCCAGGCAGTAAAATACCTAGGTGTGGTATTGGACAGCAAGCTGTCATGGAAGCTCAACGTGTTAGAAAGGGTGAAGAAGGCCACCGGAGCCTTGTACATGGCGAAAAAGATGCTTAGTTGCACTTGGGGCCTCTCTCCTAATCTAATGCGGTGGATATATATCTCAGTTGTTCGCCCTATCCTCACCTATGGTATTCTAGTGTGGTGGCAGGCCACGGAAAAAAGGACGTACCTATCCATCATTGAAAGGGTACAGCGTCAAGCGCTACTGTGTATCACAGGCGCTATCAGGTCGACGCCTACTAAAGCCCTCGAGGTAATAGCTGGTGTCGAATCGTTGAACCTATACGCGCAATCCATAGCCGCAAAATCGTTCCTTAGGATTGGCGCGACGGGCAATCTTGGTCTGCTAGACTATGGTCACAGCCCCATTGGTAGGGAGACTAGTAGAGACTTGGACTATACTATCCCCCTTACCAGTACTGAACATATAAAAACGATATTCATGGAACCGGACTGCTGGCGGAAAGGGTTATGCATTCCCGAAGCCCTCAACCTCTTCACCGACAGGTAGAAAATGGATGATGGTGTCAGAGCGGCCATATACTGTCCAGACCCGGTCTCCAAACACTCCTATAAACTCCCAGACCATTGGAGCATCTTCCACGCGGAAGTTTTTGCCATTGGCAAGGCTGCAGAATTGGCTCGGGGTTTACAGCGTAATCACAACTCAATTAACATCTTTGTTGACAGCCAGGCTGCAATAAGATCAATGCACTCTGATGTGGTCAAGTCCAAAGTTGTCCTGGACAGCAGAAGAGCAATAGAGTCGCTGAACGCATCTGCGGTCGTGCGAATCTATTGGATCCCAAGCCACCAGGGCATCGATGGCAAAGAGATCGCAGACACTCTCGCCAAAGAGGGAGTTGGGCTCGATGTCGGTAACATGTGCAATGTTCCGATATCCCTGCGAACTCTAGGCAAGGAAATTAAGGTACGCTCTAGACTTCAGTGGGACGCGTGCAAAACTGCAAGGCTGATGTGTGCCTCTACTAACAAAAACTTAGCCAAATTCGTCATGCAGCTTTCAAGGAAAGACTGCAGGGTAATGCTAGGCATTTTAACTGGTCACTGTCTGTTATCCCGACTCCGGCTTAAATACCTCAATTCGCCGTGCCACAAGGATCTTCATGACGTTTCACGGCTACCATACATACATTGTATGCCATTAGGCATACAATTATCCCAATCATTAGTAATTAGTGACATACCAATAGTTCACAAAGTAGCAGACGTTACACGAAAAGCTATTATTTTTAATCTTTCGCCACCAGCCTGCATAATTGTTATACCATTAATACATAAAGAATGATTTCACTTAACAATTTTTGAGCAGTGGCACGCATTCAGCTGTATCAACTTTGGCGAATGAAGTTGCCTATACCCAGCTAACTTCTAGCTATGCGAATCCATCCACATCAAGTAAGTATAGTTATGAAAATCGATCTTCAAAAAAAACTAAGTAATTTTGCCCTTTTTAGATATATTGCAGCAGATTTACGACCAACTGCAAAAATTAAACAAAAATGTGAAAGGTATAGAATAATGACTGTTAAATTTACAGACTAAACCAAAATATATTTTTATAGATCTTAATGAACGCTTTATTAAATTAGAAGCTGATAACACTACCATTCAAACTCGCATTTTAATGGAAGTGATAGCACAAGGAAACAAGCGTATAAGAAAATAAGCCTCGTATGTTGCTACCACCAAAATCATTCAATAAAATTTGAAGAGGATTTAAATAATTCAGCAGAATTGTGTGAACAGCTGGTAAGAAAAAATAAAAATGCTCTGTAATTTTTAATAAAACGCAGTCGTTTTCTTTTTTATATTTATATTTTGTATAGGATGCTGAAATCAAAAATTACAACATTTCTGATCCTGCCAAATTTTTGCGCACAATGTGGAAGGGGAGTCACACTGAAAAGTGTGTTCTGAGCATGGCGATAACGACAGCCGTGAGAAGTAATAATTTTTGCACTTCAAATATTTTCCCAAATGCATTTTCTATGTTTTAAAACATCGTTTTTTTTCCAGCAAATGATTTCAAACTGCAAATGACAGAATTAAATATTATAACAAAGCTAAAAAACATTTGACTAAGGAAAATTAATAGTTTATATATAAGTTAAAATTTAAGATATAGTTTGTGTTAAAAATATCAATGTACGCATATGAATATCGATAACTAAAAGTAGCAGTGCATTAACATTAACATCTGCACTGGACATAACTATGTAAACTAACATTTAATATACACAGTTGCGAATAAATACTTAAAGCAGAACGACGTGTTTTATTTTACGCTTCAGCCAAGACTTTCTTGCCGAACCAACTCGGTTCAACAGGTTATGGGCCCAGGCACGGCTTGGTAGTGAAGTGCGCAGTTACGAACTGTGGTGAAATTATAAAGACATTCGCAAGGAATTGTGGTGTGACGCAAATACCAAAATGAGTGCGATGTATCAAATAGAAAAGTTGGAGGACAACAATTATGATGCTTGGAGCATCCAAATGAAGAGTGTGCTGATACATGCAGAGCTGTGGGATGTTGTGTCCGAGGATCCACAAGGAGGCGCAAGCGAAGGCGCCAATAGGACGGCAATGGATAAGAAAGCATTGGCCATGATCATGTTGAGTGTGAAGACATCACAATTGAGTGCTATCAAAAGTTGTATAGCGGCACGTGAAGCATGGAATAAGCTGAAAGAGATCCATCAGCCAAGTGGACCTGTACGTAAGGTTGCGCTTTACAAAAGGTTGCTCTACTTACGCATGACGGATGGTCAAAGCATGACAAGTTTCATAAATGTGTTTTGTGAAATTGTCGATCAACTCGCTGCGGTTGATATACAGTTAAATAATGAGCTACAGGCCATTATATTGCTTTCAAGTCTACCAGAAGAGTTTGACAATTTTGTAGTCGCCATAGAGACGCGCGACATTCTGCCTTCTATTGAAATTCTGTGCATCAAGCTGAAGGAAGAAGGAGAACGGTGAAAAAGTGTAGAGACGCAAAGCAACACGGCGGTCGCTTTTTCTGCGACGCACAACCAAAGGCGCCAGACAGACGCCAAGAAGAAGAAGTGGCGTAAAAGCGCACTTTAAAGCGAATTGTCAAAAGAGATCGGTAAAGCAGGACGCAAAAGCGAAAGACGAAAACAAGCAGTGCAGCTTGTTAAATGCATTGGATGCAAGCAGTTTTTCCAAATCAAACTGGTGTTTGGACAGTGGCGCAACGAGCCACATGTGTTGCGATCGGCAGATGTTCACGAAGTTCGCAGAACATAGCGAAATGATTAGATTGGCAGACTCAGGTTCCTTGGAAGCCAAGGGCAAAGGTGAAGTTTTGCTAAAAAGCAAAAAGTATACATTAACATTGCTGAATGTTTTGTATGTGCCAAAGCTGACGAGTAATTTTATATCCGTGAGCACAGCAGTGGCAAATAATTGCGTCGTACATTTCGGGCCGAAAAATGCAAAGATTTCACAACGTGGTGAAATAATTCTGGAAGTTAACAGAACTGGTAGCCTGTATAGTCCGAGCCTAACAGATGTTACGCTGCCGTTAAGGCTGATGCTAAACTGTGGCACAACAGATACGGACATGTTAATTACACAAGTTTGCTGGAGATGTCAAAGAAAGGATTGGTACGTGGGATGGAGAAATTGGATATGCCATCAGTTGCCTCATGCAAGACGTGCATGGTGGGCAAAGTCCATGTGCAACCTTTTCAAAAGGCCAGTGAAAGTCGTGCACAATTGTTGCTGGAACTAGTTCATACAGACGTATGTGGACCATTTGAAGCGAAGTCTCTTGCAGGATCCAGATATTTCTTGACGTTTATTGATGACTGCTCGCGGCGTATCTTCGTGTATTTCCTGAAAAGCAAAGACGAGGTCTTTGACAAGTTCGTAGAATTCAAGAATTTGGTAAAACGGCAAACCGGAAAGAAGATTAAATGTATTCGGAGCGACAGACCCGGTCTCCAAACACTCCTATAAACTCCCAGACCATTGGAGCATCTTCCACGCGGAAGTTTTTGCCATTGGCAAGGCTGCAGAATTGGCTCGGGGTTTACAGCGTAATCACAACTCAATTAACATCTTTGTTGACAGCCAGGCTGCAATAAGATCAATGCACTCTGATGTGGTCAAGTCCAAAGTTGTCCTGGACAGCAGAAGAGCAATAGAGTCGCTGAACGCATCTGCGGTCGTGCGAATCTATTGGATCCCAAGCCACCAGGGCATCGATGGCAAAGAGATCGCAGACACTCTCGCCAAAGAGGGAGTTGGGCTCGATGTCGGTAACATGTGCAATGTTCCGATATCCCTGCGAACTCTAGGCAAGGAAATTAAGGTACGCTCTAGACTTCAGTGGGACGCGTGCAAAACTGCAAGGCTGATGTGTGCCTCTACTAACAAAAACTTAGCCAAATTCGTCATGCAGCTTTCAAGGAAAGACTGCAGGGTAATGCTAGGCATTTTAACTGGTCACTGTCTGTTATCCCGACTCCGGCTTAAATACCTCAATTCGCCGTGCCACAAGGATCTTCATGACGTTTCACGGCTACCATACATACATTGTATGCCATTAGGCATACAATTATCCCAATCATTAGTAATTAGTGACATACCAATAGTTCACAAAGTAGCAGACGTTACACGAAAAGCTATTATTTTTAATCTTTCGCCACCAGCCTGCATAATTGTTATACCATTAATACATAAAGAATGATTTCACTTAACAATTTTTGAGCAGTGGCACGCATTCAGCTGTATCAACTTTGGCGAATGAAGTTGCCTATACCCAGCTAACTTCTAGCTATGCGAATCCATCCACATCAAGTAAGTATAGTTATGAAAATCGATCTTCAAAAAAAACTAAGTAATTTTGCCCTTTTTAGATATATTGCAGCAGATTTACGACCAACTGCAAAAATTAAACAAAAATGTGAAAGGTATAGAATAATGACTGTTAAATTTACAGACTAAACCAAAATATATTTTTATAGATCTTAATGAACGCTTTATTAAATTAGAAGCTGATAACACTACCATTCAAACTCGCATTTTAATGGAAGTGATAGCACAAGGAAACAAGCGTATAAGAAAATAAGCCTCGTATGTTGCTACCACCAAAATCATTCAATAAAATTTGAAGAGGATTTAAATAATTCAGCAGAATTGTGTGAACAGCTGGTAAGAAAAAATAAAAATGCTCTGTAATTTTTAATAAAACGCAGTCGTTTTCTTTTTTATATTTATATTTTGTATAGGATGCTGAAATCAAAAATTACAACATTTCTGATCCTGCCAAATTTTTGCGCACAATATGGAAGGGGAGTCACACTGAAAAGTGTGTTCTGAGCATGGCGATAACGACAGCCGTGAGAAGTAATAATTTTTGCACTTCAAATATTTTCCCAAATGCATTTTCTATGTTTTAAAACATCGTTTTTTTTTCCAGCAAATGATTTCAAACTGCAAATGACAGAATTAAATATTATAACAAAGCTAAAAAACATTTGACTAAGGAAAATTAATAGTTTATATATAAGTTAAAATTTAAGATATAGTTTGTGTTAAAAATATCAATGTACGCATATGAATATCGATAACTAAAAGTAGCAGTGCATTAACATTAACATCTGCACTGGACATAACTATGTAAACTAACATTTAATATACACAGTTGCGAATAAATACTTAAAGCAGAACGACGTGTTTTATTTTACGCTTCAGCCAAGACTTTCTTGCCGAACCAACTCGGTTCAACAGGTTATGGGCCCAGGCACGGCTTGGTAGTGAAGTGCGCAGTTACGAACTGTGGTGAAATTATAAAGACATTCGCAAGGAATTGTGGTGTGACGCAAATACCAAAATGAGTGCGATGTATCAAATAGAAAAGTTGGAGGACAACAATTATGATGCTTGGAGCATCCAAATGAAGAGTGTGCTGATACATGCAGAGCTGTGGGATGTTGTGTCCGAGGATCCACAAGGAGGCGCAAGCGAAGGCGCCAATAGGACGGCAATGGATAAGAAAGCATTGGCCATGATCATGTTGAGTGTGAAGACATCACAATTGAGTGCTATCAAAAGTTGTATAGCGGCACGTGAAGCATGGAATAAGCTGAAAGAGATCCATCAGCCAAGTGGACCTGTACGTAAGGTTGCGCTTTACAAAAGGTTGCTCTACTTACGCATGACGGATGGTCAAAGCATGACAAGTTTCATAAATGTGTTTTGTGAAATTGTCGATCAACTCGCTGCGGTTGATATACAGTTAAATAATGAGCTACAGGCCATTATATTGCTTTCAAGTCTACCAGAAGAGTTTGACAATTTTGTAGTCGCCATAGAGACGCGCGACATTCTGCCTTCTATTGAAATTCTGTGCATCAAGCTGAAGGAAGAAGGAGAACGGTGAAAAAGTGTAGAGACGCAAAGCAACACGGCGGTCGCTTTTTCTGCGACGCACAACCAAAGGCGCCAGACAGACGCCAAGAAGAAGAAGTGGCGTAAAAGCGCACTTTAAAGCGAATTGTCAAAAGAGATCGGTAAAGCAGGACGCAAAAGCGAAAGACGAAAACAAGCAGTGCAGCTTGTTAAATGCATTGGATGCAAGCAGTTTTTCCAAATCAAACTGGTGTTTGGACAGTGGCGCAACGAGCCACATGTGTTGCGATCGGCAGATGTTCACGAAGTTCGCAGAACATAGCGAAATGATTAGATTGGCAGACTCAGGTTCCTTGGAAGCCAAGGGCAAAGGTGAAGTTTTGCTAAAAAGCAAAAAGTATACATTAACATTGCTGAATGTTTTGTATGTGCCAAAGCTGACGAGTAATTTTATATCCGTGAGCACAGCAGTGGCAATAATTGCGTCGTACATTTCGGGCCGAAAAATGCAAAGATTTCACAACGTGGTGAAATAATTCTGGAAGTTAACAGAACTGGTAGCCTGTATAGTCCGAGCCTAACAGATGTTACGCTGCCGTTAAGGCTGATGCTAAACTGTGGCACAACAGATACGGACATGTTAATTACACAAGTTTGCTGGAGATGTCAAAGAAAGGATTGGTACGTGGGATGGAGAAATTGGATATGCCATCAGTTGCCTCATGCAAGACGTGCATGGTGGGCAAAGTCCATGTGCAACCTTTTCAAAAGGCCAGTGAAAGTCGTGCACAATTGTTGCTGGAACTAGTTCATACAGACGTATGTGGACCATTTGAAGCGAAGTCTCTTGCAGGATCCAGATATTTCTTGACGTTTATTGATGACTGCTCGCGGCGTATCTTCGTGTATTTCCTGAAAAGCAAAGACGAGGTCTTTGACAAGTTCGTAGAATTCAAGAATTTGGTAAAACGGCAAACCGGAAAGAAGATTAAATGTATTCGGAGCGACAACGGTCGGGAATATGTTAACAACAAGTTCAATAACTTTTTGAAGAGCAATGGTATTGATCGGCAGCTGACAGTGCCATATACCCCACAACAGAATGAAGTTGCCGAAAGGGCAAATCGCACGTTGGTGGAAATGGCAAGATGTCTATTGGTGCAGTCAGGACTAAGTCAGACATTATGGGCAGAAGCAGTAAATACGGCTGTGTATTTACGTAATCGTGCGGCTACACGAGCGTTGCCCAATATGACGCCTATGGAAGCGTGGACTGGTAAGGTACCAAGTATAAGTTACTTAAAAGTTTTTGGTTCCGTTGCAGTTGCACTTGACAAGGGGCATCATAAGAGCAAGTTCGCAGCGAAGGGCAAAGAGTATCGCATGGTCGGATATTCTATGCAGGCGAAGGGCTATAGATTATATGATGCGGAGTCAAACCTGGTGATCGAGAAACGAGATGTCGTATTCGATGAGCTCAGTGGCCTAGAGCAGACAAGTGACAGCGACGTAGTACTTGACATGCAACCGGCAAGTCAATGGCAATCTTCAAATTCAGACGATGAAGATGATAACCAGCTGGGATCGGGTGATGACCACGACGAAAGCGACCCAGAACTTGAAGCTACAAACGACAGTAGCAGCAATGAATCTTTTGAAAGTGCAAAAGACATGGAGATAGTGGAAGCTAATCCGACAGTACGAATTGGTCCTGGCAGACCAAAGATCATGAGAACGGGCAAGCCTGGATGCCCAAAGAAGATCTACAATATACTGGGAGCGATGGTTACAGACGAGGTAACTATTCCGTCATCGTACGACGAGGCGATCAACAGCAAACACGCAGCGCATTGGCGCGAAGCAATGCAGAAGGAGCACAAGGCTTTGATGACAAATAAAACATGGCAGCTTGCAGAATTGCCAAAGAACCAGCTGTAAATGGGTTTTTAGTCTAAAGCGAGATGCGTGCGGCCAGATTCAACGTTTTAAGGCAAGATTGGTAGCGAAAGGATGTTCGCAGCAATGTGGTGTCAACTACAGCGAAACGTTTTCACCGGTATGCAGACTAGAGAGTATGCGTTTGGTCTTAGCGTTGGCAGCGGAGTTGCAATTGTATTTGCATCAAAGGGATGTATGCAAGGCATATTTGAACAGCGATTTAAGAGACACGGTCTATATGAAGCAACCACAAGGGTTTGAAGAAGACAACCAGACAGGAAAGGTTTTACTGCTCAAGAAGGCGCTATATGGATTGAAGCAATCAGGAAGAGAATGGAACTCGATGCTGGATGGAGTTTTGCGTAAACTTAATTTCGTTCCATGCGACAATGAGCCCTACTTGTACAAACAAGAGACAGGAGGTAATCTTTCACTAATACTTGTATATGTCGATGATATATTTATAGCCTGCAAGTCAAAGGAGGATTTGAACAACATTAAGGCAGCCATATCTAACGCATTTGAGTGTGTTGATAAGGGCCCATTGGAGCTTTTCCTAGGTATGGAAATCAAACGTGATGGCGAGCTCGGCGAGATAACTTTGGGTCATACACAGTACATCAAGGATCTACTACGAAGACATGGTATGGAGAACTGCAGAGCGGCTGCGACGCCGTTAGTAGCAGGACATCAAGTGGCATGCGGTAATGACCAATGTCAGCAAGTTGATTTGAGGTCATATCAGTCAACAATTGGAGAGTTAATGTGGTTAGCTCTTACGAC
Organism: Drosophila kohkoa; assembly: GCA_019972355.1. NCBI lineage: Eukaryota > Metazoa > Arthropoda > Insecta > Diptera > Drosophilidae > Drosophila > Drosophila kohkoa. The sequence goes on along the minus strand of BJEL01000084.1, from coordinate 124,053 downwards.
CAGACCTGATATTTTGCATTCAGTTGCAAAATTGGCTCAGCGGAATAAGGATCCGCATGTGGAGCATCTAGCAGGAGTGAAGCATGTTTTGCGATATTTAGCTTCAACGTCGGAGTTTCAGCTACACTACAGCAAGTGTGGAAATGCGCCTGAAGGCTATGTCGATTCGGATTGGGGCGGCGACCAGAGTGACCGGAAGTCATATACGGGATATGTATATTTTCCTGGAGGTGGTCCGATATCCTGGAAATCGCAGAAGCAATGGAGCGTAGCGCTTAGCAGCACAGAAGCTGAGTATATGGCGTTATCAACAGCATGCAAAGAGGCGATTGTTATGCGCAGACTTATAGTCGAAATTGGTTGCGGCGTAGAGTACACCCCAACAGTAGTTCACACTGACAATTTAAGTGCGCAACAACTGGCAAAGAATCCTGTGCATCACTCAAGAGCAAAACATATTGATATAAGATATCATTTTGCACGAAAAGTAGTAAGTGAGGGACAAATAGTTTTGAAGTATGTTTCAACAAATGATATGGTCGCAGACATATTAACGAAGAATTTGTCGAAGCAGAAACATATGCATTTCATAAATTTGTTAAAATTGAAATAGTATTTGTAAATATGCTTACATTGAGGAAGAGTGTTAAAAATATCAATGTACGCATATATGAATATCGATAACTAAAAGTAGCAGTGCATTAACATTAACATCTGCACTGCACATAACTATGTAAACTAACATTTAATATACACAGTTGCGAATAAATACTTAAAGCAGAACGACGTGTTTTATTTTACGCTTCAGCCAAGACTTTCTTGCCGAACCAACTCGGTTCAACAGTTTGTAAGATTTCCATATTTTTTATATAATAATACACATATGTATAGAATTTAAGAATTAGTTGTAAGATTTCCATATTTGTTATATAATAATACACATACATAGAATTTAAGAATTAATTTTTAATTTTAATTTTAATTTTTTTTTTTTTTTTTGATTGAAATTACTCCAAAAAAATGTTTCAATTAAGTGTCTGATATGAACCTTTTTCGTGGAGATTTAAGTGCCTAAAAATGATACTTTTATGAGTATTTTCTGAGCGTTTTCAATGCTTGATTGGGAGGGTGAAAGCACTTATTTCTGTGTCAAAAAAGAGTCATATTAGACTCAGAAATTGCCCTCTTAAAGTAACATACGACCGTTTTCACGGAAAAAAAACACTCTTTCCGGACTCTTTTTTGGGCACTTTATGATGTAAAATGCTCAAAAAAAACTATCAGAAAACTGTCAGAAAACGCTCAAATTGCTTGCTGGGATGGTGTGTTATTAAAAAAGTAGTTAATGTAATTTATTTAATAATGTTATGTTTATATATGTTAAAAATACAATTTTCGTTAAATAAATGCTAGATGTAGTATAATTGTTTAGGGTTAGTATAAACTTTTAGGGAATTTTGTATTTTGTTAGCCAAATATTTGTCAGTGCCATCTGCGTGTGGAGCTTTGCAACATCGCTTAAAGATTTTTAGCGATAGAGGTAGTGAGAATGAGAAGACGAGAATGCAGCGTTTGGATAAGGAGCGTTGAAAGACGAGGAACTTCTCTGAGGGATCCTGCGTTTTTTAATTGATTTTAACGTTGGCTTTGCAGGATCAGACAACAGCCGTAGCGATCGCGTACGCCTTTCGTAGCGTTACACTTACACCAGCTTCGTTTAGCGAACAAGCTTCATTACACATTACAATTTAATTATTTTATTTGGCACCCAACGTGGGGTTAGCTTAATCGTCTTCGGAAAAAATAAAAACAATATTTGAAATTATGTCAATAAGCACCACAAGCAAGGTACATAAGTACATGCATTGGCTAAAGACTTTAATACCTTACACCTATCCTTTTCCATTCATTTCTATTCCTGTTTCCTTGTTGTGAATATTTTGAGCTTGGATGCCTGATGATTGCAATCGAACTTTAGGCAAAGTGTCCAGAATTTTCATGATAAAAGTTGCAGTATAACTTGTTTTTAGAGATAAATACTAGTTTCAATCCGGCTGTATTGCCGAAAACAAACGAGAGAACATTGTCATCGAATCAAAGTGCATTGGTGCCTATGTGGAGTCTTAGCTGGAGCCAAATTTCCTTGCGGATAAAACTGCAACTTGCCGCTAGACAGAAACATAGCAGTCAATACAACGTAAACAATGGAGTCCTTCCGCTTTTATACCCGCTACCCATAGGGTAGAAGGGTATTATAACTTTGTGCCGGCAGGAAATGTATGTAACAGGTAGAACGAGGCATCTCCGACCCTATAAAGTATATATATTCTTGATTAGAGTCAACAGCCGAGACGATCTAGCCATGTCCGTCTGTCCGTCTGTGTGTCTGTCCGTCTGAAACACTGGATCTCAGAGACTATAAGAGATAGAGCTATAATTTTTTTCGACAGCATTTGTTATGTTTGCACGCAGATCAAGTTTGTTTAAAAATAAATCATTTGAGCAGCTGTTTGGAGTCTCTAACAGAGAGAGTGTGGAAAGACGAAATCCAGTGCCGGAGATGGTGTCGCGTCGTCCAGAAACGCAGGCAATGCACAACTTGCGGCATGATAGAATTAGTCAGATCATTTACGTTTTTCTGGTAGAGGATTTTCTTTATTGCGTCGAAGCGCTAACTAATCAGATCGATATGCAAGCAATATTTTTGAAGGTAGTACAAGCGAGTGGTTTTCGAGGTATCACCGTAGTGTATCGCGTGTGCGGTGGATTGATTTGAGTATAGCGATCAGAACACAGTTTTCAGACGGACACACAGCCTCCTCGTGGCACCTCCTGGGTAGCTATCTTAGCATCTGCTAGATAGCGAGCTAATGTATGCAGCGAGTCATCCGGACGGTAAATGGTTGAGCGCAGGGTTTGGAACCCGCCTCAGAAAAAAAGAAGACCAAGGAAAACCAAAGCGAAAGCCTCGGATAGGATTCCCCCTTATGTTGGCGACCACCGCAAACTGAAAAAGGACTACGATTTAAGGATATGCACCTGGAATGTCCGAACCCTTAATGGGGAAGGTGCCTCTATCCAACTGGCGGATGCCCTCGAAAAATTAAAGGCTGACATTACCGCCATCCAGGAAATGAGATGGACAGGACAAGGTTGCTCCAAGCGAGCAAACTGCGATATCTACTACAGCTGCCATGCGGAGAGGCGCGAATTGGATGCGGATTTGTAGTAAGCCGGAGACTTCGCCACCACGTCTCCAATTTCACCCCAGTGAGTGAACGGCTGGCTACAATTCGTGTCAAATCTAGATTTTTCAATCTTAGCATAATTTGCGCGCACGCCCCGACGGAGGAGAAGGACGATGCTGCTAAGGATGCATTCTATGCGAGACTTGAGGACACATACGACCGCTGCCCAAACCACGACGTGAAGATCATCCTCGGGGACTTCAACGCAAAGGTTGGGCGTGAACGCATCTTTGACCGCACCGTCGGTCAATTCAGCCTCCATGAGATCACCTCGAACAACGGTTTCAGGCTGATTGTCTTCGCCGCGGCGCGAAACATGGTAGTGAGTAGCACCAGATTTCGGCACCTCGACATCCACAAGGCCACATGGCTGTCCCCTGATCAAAAAACGCGCAACCAGATTGATCATGTTGTGATAGACGGAAGGCATGCCTCAAGCGTGATGGACGTGCGTACGTTTCGTGGAGTCAACATAGACTCGGACCACTATCTTGTCGCAGCCAAGATATGCCGAGCGAAAAACGTACGCCCCATCACGCAACGAAAGCTTGACGTCACTAGGCTGCGATCACAACGGACAGCAATAGCCTACTCCACTCACCTCTCGGAACTGCTCGACCAACCTACCCCTCTTCCTGTTGACGCCGGCGGACTCTGGGCGCACATATCCCACTCCATGCGAGCTGCCGCTGAAACAGCCATTGGGTTCAAGCGCCCACCCACACGGAACCAATGGTATGACGAGGAGTGTCGCCTCGCAGCTGCGGCAAAAAACGCCGCATACAGAAGAACGCTGCAGTCTGGCGCAACGCGAGCTACGTGTGAACGTTACAGGGAGAAAAGGAAGGAAGAGAAGCGGCTTTTCAGACGGAAAAAACGGGAGAAAGAAAAGCGAGAGTGCGAGGAACTCGAGGTGTTGCAGGACAGAAATGATGCTCGAAAATTTTACCAACAAGTGAACCGTCTGACACAAGGTTACAAGATCGGAGCATCTAACTGTCGAGATGAAAACGGGAATCTGGTTACAGATACGCAGTGCACGCTGAGGTTATGGAGGGCGCATTTCTCCAAGCTGCTAGCAGGCGATGACGGCACCAATCCCGCCATTGGAGGAAGCAGCCCGATACCACTAATCGACGACAATGTGGATATACCACTACCTAGCAATGACGAGGTCCGAGTTGCTATTATGCGACTCAAAAACAACAAAGCAGCCGGTGCTGATGGACTGCCTGCAGAGTTGTTCAAGGCCGGCGGCGAAGAGCTGATAAGGTGCATGCATCAGCTGTTCTGCAAAATATGGTCAGAAGAAAGCATGCCCAACGATTAGAATCTTAGCGTCCTTTGTCCTGTGCTGAAGAAAGGCGACCCGACGATATGCACCAACTACCGGGGAATTAGCCTGTTTGCCATCTCATATAAGGTCCTATCGAGCGTAATATGTGAACGACTGAAGCCGTATACCAGCACACTGATCGGACCTTATCAGTGCGGCTTCAGACCAGTGCGGCTTCAGACCGGTATTCCAGCAAAGCTGATACGTCTTTGCAGGATGACATTGAGCAGCACCATCAGCTCTGTCAAGGTAGGAACGAACCTCTCCGAACCTTTTAATACCGTTCGAGGTTTCAGACAAGGCGACCCCCTGTCGTGCAACCTCTTCAACTTCGTGATGGAAGGGGTCTTGCGGAAAGCCGGTGTACATCGAGCTGGCACTATTTTTTATAAAACTGTCCAGCTCCTTGCTTACGCTGATGATATTGACATCATTGGCCGCAGCAAGCGTGATGTCACTGCTGCATTTTCAGCAAAAGTGGGTTTGGCGGTAAACGAGGGCAAGACGAAGTATATGCTGTCGACAAGCAGGGAAACGCGGCGCCTAGACTCCCATGTGGTAGCAGACAGCTATACGTTCGAAGTGGTCAAGGAGTTCACGTACCTTGGCACTGCCATTAACACCAAAAACGACGTCAGCCTGGAGATCAAGCGAAGAATCACACTTGCCAATAGGTGCTACTTTGGTCTGAGTAGGTAATGTGCGAGAGAGGTCTCTCGCCGAACAAAATTAGCACTCTACAAGACACTCATCCTACCCGTGCTCTTATGGGGACGACTTTCGCATTCGGATGAACCACGAGCTGTATGAGTTGTACGACGACGTGGACGTGGTCCGGCGCATCACGATACAACGTTTGCGCTGGCTCGGCCACGTTGTGCGAATGGATGAAGAATCTCCAGCTCAGAAGGTATTCGAAGCGAGAGTTGACTACGGGTGACGAAGAAGGGGACGACCAAATCTTCGATGGAAGGACCAAGTAGAGCAGGACCCTAATCTACTGGGTATTTCTAATTGGAGGAGGCGCGCGAGGAGCAGAGGCGCCTGGAGGGAGACGCTGAGGTCGGCCAAAACCCGAAATGGGTTGTAGTGCCACCTAATAAAATAAATAAAGATTGTTAATCTGGCTGATAGGCTCGAACAGCCCATGACTGAACAGTTATTTTTAGATAAATCCAGCACGAGTTATTATATGTCCCAATAAATAATGTTGTTCAATTGCGGCTATTCGTACTGAAACGAGGGAGATTCTTGCTGAGTGCGCCAAGATCAATACCAGCTACACGACGTTTTTCTCCACGTCCTCAGATCAATGAAGTCTCAGTTCAGGCGGAATTGACTACTGGTTTTGATAATGAAGTGGATGAATCGTTCGCTGTTGAGGCGGTGAATATATCCTACTGGAATTGTCGAAAGCCAGGTCAGCATTACCAAGACTGCAAAGCCGAGCGCACTGTATTTTTCTACGGTTGTGGTGATGCTGAAAAGTATTGGCCATCTTGCAGAAAATGTACAAGTATTGCGTCAAAAAACGGGTGGTCTCGTGCACAGTTGACAGGTGCACGCAAACTAGTATCGAAAGCGACTAATACAGAGTAGTTGATCATGCAACGACATCTAAAAAAATATCCCAGACTTATTCCACATTCCAGCTATTCCCCTGCATAAACGTGAGCACTCCGTCGAAAGCTAACGAACATGTAAAAGCACAGTCACGCGACCACAAGCGTAGAAATACCTTTAGAAAGCTAGATAAACATACTCGCAGAGCACTATTGTCATCTGTGGTAAATAGTTGTAATGATTTGCGGCCATTACTGAGATCATCATATTTGACAGAATCATGAGTGGTTTAATAGACACTGGTGCATTGGTGGCAGATTTGCACAAGAATTGGCAGTAACGCACTGTGGTTTTAAGCCAAAACGTGCAACGGTACGAACGCAGATGGCCAAAGCCAAAACATAGTGGGTCAAATTCATACGTCAATCTGTTTTCGTGGTGAATCAAAACGAATATGTATGTATATCGTACCGTCATTAACTCAAGAGTTGTATTTAGGCATCGGATTTCCTATCCACTATTAAAGAATTTCCGTCATTTGCTGAAAAAGGTTTAGGCAAAACGAACTGACATAGAGGTGATCGAGTCGCGACCAATTAAACAGCGCCATTATGCAGTATCACCAGTCATCGAAAAACTGATTTTCGATGAGCTTGACAGAATGTTAGCACTTGGTGTTATAGAGGAATCCAAAAGTGCATGGTCCTCTCCAGTTGTTATTGTATTCGCCTTTGCTTTGATAGCCGCAAGGTGAATGACATAACAGTCAAAAATGCGTATCCTATGCTTCTCATTGACGGCATCTTAAGTTGGTTGCCAAAGGCGAAATTTATCTCATGTATTCACTTGAAGGATGCGTATTGGCAGATTCCGCTAACTCAACAAGAGCGCGCGAGAAAACCGCATTTACAGTGGCAGGAAGACCACTGTACCACTTTATTGTTATGCCGTTTGGGTTATCCAATGCTCCACAGACGATGTCGAAATTGATGGACAAAGTTATTCCACCAGATCTGAGAAATTAAATATTCATTTATCTAAACGATTTGGTGGTAATTTCAGAGTCATTTGGTAGGTTAACACAAGCCGGACTCACCATAAATGTGGAGAAAACCAAATTTTGCTTCAAAAAGGTTAAATATTTGGGACTTCTTATTGGTATTGGTACAATACAGACAGATCCCGATAAAGTGGCAAATTCATAAAAAAATGATGCACAAATTGCTGCCCCAATTTCATATACCCTTAAAAAGCGAAAATCATTTACTAGGTCAGACGAAGCGCAAAAGGCGCTTTTAAGATACAAGTGTTGGTGGAGTTTTGATATAGAAAGATAAGGATGGTAATGACGTTCCAATTGCATTTATGTCTCGTAAATTGACTCGATGCCAGAGAATCTATTCAATCACTGAGAAGAAGTGTTTGGCAACGATCATGTGCGTAAAAAAATTTCGAGCATATGTGGAAGGCCATGAATTTGCCATTCATGCCGATCATGTTTCATTGAAGTGGCTCATGTCTCAAACAGACTTCAGCTCCAGATTGGCTCGATGGGAACTCAAGCTGCAAGGTTTTGCTTTTAAGATCTTCCATCGCAAAGGCAGCCAGAACATTGTCACCGATGCTTTATCACGTGTGCACACTGAAGATTTGTCATCATTAGGTGTATCCACACCTTGATATATTTACGGTCTGAGTATTTCGAATCAAAAGAGTATCAAGAGCTTAAGGACAAAATAAAAGCAAACCCGACTCAGCTATCTGATGTTAAAGTTATCGATAAATATATTTATCGTCGTGCAGAGCACGCGTGCGGTGATCAAGTCTCTGTTCAAATACCCATTTTTAAAACCCGTAAAGAAATTCACCACTGATGGTATTTTTCGCTTCATGGAAAAGATAACGGTGTGCAATTTAAGTCACATAAGTTTAAGGCATTACTCACTAAAAATAATGTGCACCATTTTTATACTGCTGTTCTCGCTCAGCAAGCTAATGCATCTGAGCGCGTAAATCGATTAATTAAGGCTTACGTTAGACCTGATCAAACAAATTGGGATGAGCAGCTTAGTCATATCAGTTGTGCTTTACGGTCCAGCAGACATTCAGCAATCAATGACAGTCCCTATCGTGTTGCATTAGGACAACACATGATAGTTAATGGCAATACCCATACTCTTCTATGAAATTTAAAACTTCTAGAAGATCGTAATTTTTTGGCGTAATTTTCAGCAAAGTAATTTTGCAAAAGACTTTAATGCAAAACTGGCTCTAACATTTGTGAAATCTCGTAGTAAGCTTGGCAATAGTAGTTACGAGTTAGAAGATATCCAAGATATCATTGGATAATATCTTGCTAAAGATATAAAACAATAAATCGGATAGCAAGCAATTCGTCCAAGCGAATATCACTCTTTGGCGTGATGACCCCAAAGTGTGATATTGGGGGGGGGGGGGGGTGTGGTTGTAGTGGTGGCTTGGGCCGCACAAATTTCTTTGTTGGGTCTGAAAGTTTATTATTTACAAAATTATGCTTAATGTAAAATATAATGTAAAAACAGAATCCAAAATTAACGAGTACTAGCCTTCGACTCGAGTTGCTAATTAAAGTAATTTCTATATTAAATTTATTTATTTACAGTGGTTTATATTTTATGGGAGAAACTCGTGACAAACTTTTAAAATGTTATAATGTTGTTAAGGGAACAATCAGATAGGGAGTAGTTGAGTAGTTTGTAGTTTGTGGTGGGTTTACATTCGTTTAGGATATGGTTGATGGTGAAAGGTTTGTTACAGAGATGACACGTCGGTGGTGGTTGATCTGAGAGGAGGTGCTAGTGGGTCTGTTGTCTATGTCCATATCGGGTATGAGATACGGTTGCATTCGGGGGTTTGGCTTATTGTAAATTGAAGGCGTTATTCGAGTACGAGCATGGTAAAATTAAGCTCAAGTAATTTAGCTGTACGAGACAGAGTACGTGCATCTAGGTTTCGGACCAGGTATTTATATTTTTGTGCGCGTTCTGAATTTAGTACATTGTTTCCGTGATGTAAGTATTCCAGCGGAGTCGGCGGAACACCGGTAATCCTTTTTATATCGGCCCAAATTTTTTTGGTAAAGGATGATGGGGATATGCGGGAGGTGAAATTTCCAAGTGAGCATCTCTTAGAAGCAAGCACCGATTTTTTGAAAACTGCATTTGATTTCTTGTAGGCTAGTAGGTTTTCGATTGACGTGCAGCTCTTATAGGTGTGCCAATAATTTTGTTTTTTTTGCGGAGTTTTTGGAGATCGGGATTCCACCAGGGAACTGACGATCTATGAGGTACGATTTTGGTTTGAGGAATGCTACAGTTGGCAGCGTTGCGTATGAATTTGGTTAGCCGATCGACTGCATGGTTCAAACTTTCGAATGTGTGGGCTCCTAGCAATAATTCGCATTTTGATGCAAAGAGGGGCCAGTTTTCGACGTCCATTTTTTATTTTGGAACAGGTTTGGTTTTGGAAATAATAAAAATAACCAACATAAGTCTTAGGGCAGATAAATTTGTATGGCAAGTGTGTCTCTTGTAAACATATAATGTCAGGAGATTCTTCTTTAATTAGGAGAATTAGTTCGTTGTAATTGTTGAAAAGTCCGTTTATATTACATTGTATTATTATTATTAGATAAAAATTGTCGAAGTTATTAAAGAAATACTTTTGTATGGGCAAAAACGCCTACCTACTAGGGCTCTTAGTTGCTTGGACCGACAATCTGGTGCATTGTGCCGTCTATGGTATATTTTGAATGGATATAGTATATTGATATACCAAACATACCATTTAATATATTTTTAGTATTTTTTTAGTATACTCTGTATATTTTGAGAATAATACTGCAAAATATATTGCTTTTATTCAAAATGGGTAGCGGGTATCTCACAGTCGAGTACACTCGACTGTAGCTTTCTTACTTGTTTTTGTTCCTTACCAACATATAAAAATTCTTTAACATGTAATTTTTATTAATTATATAAGTCATCAAATAAATACACTAGAAAAAGCAAAAAAAAAATAGTTTTCTAATATAATTGTTAGAGAAATAAAACAAGTAAGAAAGCTACAGTCGAGTGTACTCGACTGTGAGATACCCGCTACCCATTTTTAATAAAAGAAATATATTTTGCGGTATTTTCTCAAAATATACCAAATAAACTGCAAAATACTAAAAATATACCGAATGGTATATTTGGTATATCGACATAGTACCGTATCCAAAATATACCATAGACGGCACAATATACCAGATTGTCAGCCAAAGCAACTGAGACCCCTAGTAAGTAGGCGCTTTTGCCCATACAAAAGTATTTCTTTAATAACTTCGACAATTTTTATCTGATCGCAACCAAACTTTAAGAAGTTATAAGTACTATAATTATTATTGTATTTACCAAAATTCGGAACTCTAGCTTCAAAATTACGCTTGTTATTCGATTTTTTTGATTTGCGGGGGCGGAAGTGGGCGTGGCAAAAATTTGAAACAAACTTGATCTGCGTGCAAACATAACAAATGCTGTCGAAAAAAAATTATAGCTCTATCTCTTATAGTCTCTGAGATCTAGGTGTTCATACGGACAGACGGACAGACACACAGACGGACAGACACACAGACGGACAGACGGACATGGCTATATCGTCTCGGCTGTTGACGCTGATCAAGAATATATATACTTTATAGGGTCGGAGATGCCTCCTTCTACCTGTTACATACATTTCCTGCCGGCACAAAGTTATAATACCCTTCTACCCTATGGGTAGCGGGTATAAAGATTGCAAGAGCGTACCAGCAATAATAAGAACAACTCAATAAGCCGACAGCATTTCTTGCATCTCAATACACATACATACATATGATCGTGCCGGTCCACTCATAATACACACACTCATAACCACCGGCTTTACCCGAGTGCGTGTGCCTTTTTTGACACCCATACTCATGAGTATAAGTGATTTTAGACACTCATACTCATGAGTACAAATGTATCGAAAAGGCACATGAGTAACCGGTGCACCGGTTGAGTGTGTATTAGAGGTCTGCATGAATACAGTCAAAGCAGCATTTGGTACTCTCACTCAAAGATCTGACTGACTGAGTGAGACATTGAGTAAAACGGATTTGGCAAATGTGGTAAAGGCATGAGTAGAAAATTTACTCTATCCAAACGGCGACACAATACACGAATGAGTTTCGCGACCGAGTACTCGGTTAGTTGTGCGTCGCATTGGAGACGTCACATTTATTGCGTGTTTGTTTTTGTTATTTTTGTATTGCTTTTCAATACAAGACATATGTTACATAGAAAAATAGGAAGACATGAATTAATTATTATATATGTATAATTTATTTATTTTATTTTTCAATGACTAAATGCAGAAACATAATTTTGTTTATTGTATCTGAATTGATAGCAATAATACATTGTTTTTCTGAAATTAAATTTATATTCTTTTATATTTACATATATAAATTTATATATATACATATATATATATATGTTATTCTATTTACACATATATTATGTATATTCATGTATCATATACTACATACGCAAAACACTAAGTTCTTGCGCTTTCGTCCAAGCTCTGCATTCTTATCGCTAAATTTTTGCTCCTGCTCTGCCTCCTATGAACGACGAGAATGCCAAAATTTCATTCGAATACTCGAAACATTTACTCTGCATTCACTCATTCAAACCGGTTTGGCATGCCGAATTGCGACTTAAGCTTATTGTACTCAAATAACCGAAAATTTTGAGTGCATTCATGCAGACCTCTAGTGTGTATACCCGTGCCGTTCTCTGGTTGGGACCTTACTTTGACGGTGTGCCAAGATATGTCCAGCTTGCTTGGAAGCTTGTATAAATCGAACGGTATCAAAATTACTCCACTAGGCTTTGAGATTCCATCAATAGTCTTCGTATATTTGTAAATGCCTTGAACGTTTTGTGATTTTAATTCCTCAATTATTTCATTGTCTGGAATGTTTATTAAGTATGGTGCATAAATAGTACCTTTTACCGAATTAAGAGTAGTGTGGAATTTGCATTGGACAAATTTATCAGCAACTGCGTTGCTCTTGACTAGCATAAGTAGATTACTATATCGTAATATTGATATTGATGCTAACGATTAACTGCAAAACAAGAGAAGTCGGCAATTGCTCTCCCTGTTTCAGGATGAGATAATGACGAATTTTGGGTTTTGCTGCGTTGATTCAGGGTGAATGAATGATTCATCACTGAATTTGAGGAAAGTTGTCTTTTTTTTTGTTTTGGGGCTAACGCTTAGCGAAGCAAAGCGGGTATCCCCGAGGTTGGGGGCCCAGGGGCTATGGTAAGTAGGTTATAGTCACGCGTCATGTGGTTGGTGCACTTGGGCGCGCGAGAAAAATAGAATTAGATAAGAAAAGGAATGACCAAAAATTACTCGAGAACTTTAAGAACTGACGTCTGCACTCGAAGAGAGGTAGTCGGCGACTGAGGCAAATTTTTTTATTATTAAAAAAATACTTTTGTATGGACAAAAACGCCTGCTATGTATGTATTGTATGTATGCGTATACGTATATACATGCTCGCCTATATTAATATCTGTATGCATAGAGGGTTTATAATAGAGGTCTGCATGAATGCACTCAAAATTTTCGGTTATTTGAGTACAATAAGCTTAAGTCGCAATTCGGCGTGCCAAACCGGTTTCAACAAAGTGAATTGCGCATTGGTAAGGGTTGTTTTCTTTAAATGCAGAATGAGTGATATTCAAACCAATGCGTAATGGATAGAATGAGTGAATGCAGAGTAAATGTTTCGAGTATTCGAATGAAATTTTGGCATTCTCGTCGTTCATGGCAGAGCTTGGACGAAAGCGTAAGAACTTAGTGTTTTGTGTATGTAGTACATAATATATGAATATACATAATATATGTGGAAATAGAATAACACATTAATAATTATATATATATGTATATATATAAATTTATATATGTAAATAGAATATAAAATTAATTTCAGAAAAACAATGTATTATTGCTATCAATTCAGATACAATAAACAAAATTATGTTTCTGCATTTAGTCATTGTAAAATAAAATAAATAAATTATACATATATAATAATTAGTTCATGTCTTTCTATTTTTCTATGTATGCTTGTATTGAAAAGCAATTCAAAAACAACAAAAACAAACACGCAATAAATTTGACGTCTCCAATGCGACGCACAACTAACCGAGTACTCGGTCGCGAAACTCATTCGTGTATTGTGTCGCCGTTTGGATAGAGTAAATTTTCTACTCATGCCTTTACCACATTTGCCAAATCCGTTTTACTCAATGTCTCACTCAGTCAGTCAGAACTTTGAGTGAGAGTACCAAATGCTGCTTTGACTGTATTCATGCAGACCTCTAGTTTATAAGTAATGCGATAGCTCTGATGGTTGAGTGCAAGCCGAACATGTTGTGGTGCTCGAGTTCGAGCCCGCTCGGAGTACAAACTTTTTTTTTTTAGCCACCCGGTCGGTGGTGCGCGAGCCCAAATCCCGATGGAGAATACCGCAATATTTTGGTTTTATTCAAAATGGTAGCGGGTAGCTTCCTTACTTATTATATAATATTATTATATTATCCCACTTGTCTAGCTAATAATCTTTAGAATTTTATTAATTTTGTTTTATATACATATGTATCTCGCGATATGCATACATAGTATGTACATGTATGTATGTATGTAAAGCACTTACTAAAAATATTTCAATTACACATCGTGATCAATAGTTGATGGTAAAGTCTGTAGTGCTCTAACATAAGTGAAAAATCTACTTAAAATGATATTTATATGACAAAAAACCGAAATGAACGTTTGGAAGAATTCCCAACAAAAAAGTCATAAACAAAAAGTTAAAGTTATAAGATATACAAATCATAATACATTAAATTTCTGTTGTTTATTCTATTGTGGGCAAATTTTTAAACAACGCTTAAAAGGGATGTCAAATATTAAAAAGAAATCTGGAAAAAAAATTGTTTATTAAAAGTTAAGTTTTCTCATCTATTTGTATGGGACCTATAAGTTTTAGATGGCCATTTTTTTACAGTTAAATATCGCCTGCTGATAGTTTGAAAGCGTATTGAGGTGTCCTAGTTCGATTCCCGATATTTTTATTCTCTTTTTCTAGCTTATTGATAGAAGTAATAACTAATTGCGCCTTGATTTTTTATGATTTAAAAAATTTAAAATTCAATATTAAGATGAGAAGTATTTCATAAATAAATTCTACAATTCGTATCTGATCGCCGTGCATCTCGTCTCTCGCGTACAGCGCAATTTCTTCCCGTTAGATGTAGTAGCGTGATAACAAACTACTGCAGTCGATTAATAATATAATGAGAGTGCGTGTGTGCCAAAAATATACGCCTGCGTAACGTATTATCCAAACGGTGAATACGTCTCGTTCTTTCGCGCAATACACATTTTAATTTTTTCTAAATAATAGTATGTACAGTAAAATTCTGCCAGTGTGACTACACATTTTTGCCCTTACCTGCAGTCGAGTCCACAATAGCAAGTGCAGCGTCTCATCATTCCCCCCTGTTGCGCTACACTCAGGCAGACAGTAAGAAAGCTACACAGCACAGCGCAACGAAATACACTCATGCTCATCATAAGCTGCGCGCTGCGTTCGAACTACGAATTTCGTAATGAGCCGAAGGGCTCTGGGATTCTAATCGATATACCAAACATACCATTTGGTATATTTTTTAATATTTTCGGAATATTTTGAATATATGACCACAATATTTTGCCTTTATTAAAAATGGCTAGCGGGTATCTAACAGTCGAGCACACTCGACTGTAACTTTCTTACTTGTTTGTCACTGTAATGCTGGTCGCACGTCCCTCAGAGAATTACCCATATATTCACACATACAATTAAGATATTTTATCGCAATTTGGTTGCAATACTTTTTTAATTTTAAACTCCATATACACTCCTGTGACTTTGGCTGTGGCTTTTATTAAAGTTTAAGACAAAATGTCTTAATACGATTTCTTTTGAATGTTTTTAAATTATTCATATTTTTGTTTGAGCTCGCTTTGCCGTATGTGGAGGAGTTAACATGAGATTCACATACATTTCAGTATCGGAGTACCGATACGCTGGGACTGTAAACTGTCGCCGACAGATTAAAAAAACCGTAACTTGGGAGGATTTTATTCGGTCTGAAATTTCGTTATAATAAACTAAAACTGGTTCGTCCTAACCTTGAGTATGGATCTCTTGTCTGGAACCCCCAGTATATGGTTTATTAAAATAGGATTGAGTCGGTGCAGAACAAATGTTTAATATTTGCTCTTCGTAGTTTAAATTGGAACCCTAATATTAGATTACACCCTTACCACAGTAGACTTTTATCTTTATCCTTCTCTTACTGACCGTAGAACCATTCAGAGAATTAATGGTGAAATAGACTCTTTGGAGCTATTTTAGTTTGTAAGGAATACTTTATTCAAAAGTGAAGAAACAATACAACAGAAAATATACCTTAACGCAAGGAAGAAAATTTGTATAAAGGCCAAGCCCTGTATATCCCTAGAAGGAATATGGAGAAGTGACTATTCACTGACGTGCGAAAGTCTTGGCAAATCCTTGTCGTTTAAGTCGTCCTGGCGGACGGGCACGAAGTAGAAGCCATGCGAGTCGGGTCTAATCGCTCAGCAGTCTATCGCTGTATCGGCTGGTGTGACAAATGATCTGCTCCTCAATCGTATATACTTTCAAGTATCTGTGTATTGAGGAACCACGCACATACCAGGGGCAGTTTGTTATCTGTCTTAGTACTTGGTTTTTCAGAGTTCGGATGCGCTTATGGTTAGATTTAGCCACAATCTCCCAAATCTGTATGCCGTATAGCCATATTGGGGCTATGCATTGGATATACACATTTGGAGCTATTAACTCAAATTAGTTTTGCGGTTCCGGTCAGGATCACTAGGAATTTTCTTCCTCTTCTCATTCCACGTAGAACTACTAACTTTGCTTGCCATAATCCCTTCCGTATTCTGTGTGTGAATTATAATAATCTCTATAACGTAGTTCTCTCCAGTAAATCTATTCCTCTGCTTAAAACCTTATTATTAGCTTATTTATCGAGTATTTAATGGTTTTTTATACATATATACTAACATATTTTACGTCCCTATTAATTTTTCTGCACCGACTAGTGTTACTAGTGTATTTCACTAGCTGTCTTTTTAATATTAATTCGCGGTTTTCGATTAATGCAGGCTGTTTACAAATCTATTTTGTTTTGTTAGCAACTCCAGGGGAAGGAGGGAATTTCAATCTGCTCCTTCTGTTAAAGATGAGAGTAAAGGAGAACGTCAATTTTTTCATTGTATGTGGATTTTTTTCGATCGAGGAGTTGAATTTAGAGCGAGGTTGGAGACGGTCGCCATGAAGATCGTGCTGGACGATCTTGGCTGGTTTTTTAGTTGTGTCATCGAGAAGAGAAATTGAAAGGCAAGGTTGAAGACGGACCACATAAAGAATAATGAAAGTGGTGTCGCATATTGCGGAGCCAAAAATAATAAATAAAAATTAACGACGCGAGTGCAGACAGCCGTCGCACAAAAGCCACGAGCCATGAGGAACGAACACCATTCACCATCAGCCGGAGCAACACCAACGGCGTGGGACAGCGAGCGTCAGACGACGCCGTCTTTCTCGTTCTGCTTAATCACTTTATCGTTAGTTTATTATTTATTAGCAACCAAAATAAATAAAAAAAACAAATAAAATAAATTAAAGTAAATCTACATGTTTTGTAAAAAAATGGCAGAGTAGGGACGATTAAACACATTCATTGAATACAAATATACTTAAAAATTTACTCGCGGTGAGATTTATATTATATATTTATATGTATTTACTAATTTGCATATATGCATTATATCACTTCACCCATATCGTTCCTTAATCAACCCCAAGAGCTCTTAGATAAATATATATTCATGCATACAAACATTCGTTTATAAATTAATAAATAAATATATAAATAATCTCCCAAATGCATGACATACGCCGTTGTGGCTACAATGTTTCGCATCATCCTACTTCGTGATATTTGTATCTTTTTCCTTTGCCGTGCCGAAATATCAGTTAATATAAGTAAACCAATTAAATGTTAGCTAATAAAAACGATTTTTGAATAATATAATAGTAATTACGATGAGCGACATGGCTGTGTGAATTTTCTCATCATGGAGGGGAGGGGAAATCCACAGCACTACACCGGATGAGGAGCAGCCAATGATGAGCACCAACGAAAGGAAAATGGCGCCGATGTGGCCAGGGTGGGTACGCCGGGGTCCAGATGTGGCCCTATTTAAACATAAGAAGGTTCAGTAAGTTGTATATTAACGTCGGTTTCTTTGTACTTACCGTCATCAATAGTTTGTTTTATATTTCCTTTCGTTTAGCGCAACTTCACAATTGCGCGGCAGCTGTTTTGTATTGTTAGTGATGAGTTTTTTCTGTTTTAAAGCAGCTGTTTAGTATCGATTATGTGGACTGCGGGCCAGGGATGGAACTCCACCAGCGGTGTCACTTCCGCTTTTTCCCCGTCAGATTTGGACCTTTTGGAGTGTGATTGCGGGAAAATATAAAACAGCGGGCAGCGGATGATGCCGATAATATTGACGATATATATATACTATAATTCTTAACTTTTGTATATTAATGTATATTATATATTTTATGATAAGCATTGAACTGAGGGTTTATTAATGAAAAACATTTATTGTTTTTTCTTAATTTTTTTTCTCTGGTATTCCGCTTTTTTAGTTTTTTATTTTCCTTGCTCCAGATTTTTTGGTTAAGAAAAAAATGACACCACTGAACTCCATCTGAGTACCGATGAGCCAGCCGGCGCGGCCCCAGGGAAGACAACCAGTCCGTAACAGTTATGTCCGCGCGTCAACAAATCCGTGCTTGGTATCGCTGGGTCTCTTGATGGTACTCCTGTTATACGTCAACGTCCAAATAAATAAATATATTTTACACCTATGACTTATTTCTTACCACAGTGACTTCCTAAAATTCTGTACAACAACGCGCACTTTCTATCATCTGTTTAAATACTATAGGATATGACCGACAGTAGTCATTAGTATACCACATATTCCTTGAACTATCACTAACAAATACTTAAAACTACTAATAGAAATTCAAACTTATGACCCGTTTCCACTGCCACTTTCACGTTCGTCCAGTCCCGCTTTGACGTTTCCACCGCCACGAACCGAAAAGAATGAGCAACGGCAAATTTCTTAATATGGCCGTTCTGAAATGCCAGCTGTTCCAATGTAAGCGAACAATTTAAAAAACTACACGAATTTGTAAAATGGAAAACTATTTTAAATTTTATAAGAAATTCGGAGGGAGATCATATTTAAGATAGGCCATTTGTACGAAGAATTACTGGCGGCTATGTAATATTTACATAAATACATTAACTTTTGACTTCTCACACATTGATATGTGCATATTTTATGCGCAGACCTCAATCCCGTCAAATTTGCTAGAGATTTGTTCTAAAAAGCAAAACAAATTTTTTATATCTATTTTCATACCTTGGCGCACTTAATTGCCTATTTCTACTGCACCCAAAACCTCGGTTTTGGTTAATTTTTTTTTTCCGTTCAGGCCGAATCTTACGTTCGCTCCATGTAAAAACCAATAAGAAAAAAGTCGGTTTTTCTAAGTTCGCGAGATACGTAGAAATAGCGAACACACTTTTTGGGTTATTACGCGATATTTTATCGACATGACAACAAAAAAGAGCTCATCACTAAACAAACAGCTGACATTTAAGTGCGCCAAGGTATGAAAATAGAAAAATAAACATTTTATTTTGCTTTTTAAAGCAAATTTTTTATATATAGATATAAATATATAGATGAGCCAAAAAAACTCGCAAGCCGTCAATATCATGGAGTGGCATCCACGAGGCTTTGTTGTTCGAGTTATGGGAGGAGAAGTAGAATCTTTTTTGGCCAATCCACGAAGGCGCTCCACAAGGATGCCAAACTCCTCCCTATTAATTTGAAAATTATCTTAAAAAAAAAATTCGCTGTTTTCAGGAATATCGCGCTCCCAAAAACACTTATACCCATACCCATAAAAAGTAAATGTATTTATGTAAATATTACATTACTGCCAGCAATTCTACTTACATAGGCCCAAATTGATGGTATTTCTTTACTATTGGCAATGACCTATAATTCCTCCACTTCGTTAAAATCCTCATATAAACCTTGCAATTTCAGAAATTTTTCCTTTTTAAAAATGCGCTTGCTGTTCTTTTAATTGTTTGGCAACTCGTGTTTACATTTGAACATCTGGCATTTCAGAGCGGCCATATTGAGAAATTTACCGTTGCCCATATTTTTCGGTTTGTGCCAATGGAAACCCCAAAACGGGACTTTGAAAAACCTAAAAAAAACTGAGTGCGGTGGAAATAGTCTATAATTGTCTGCTGTTTATTGAGTGATGAGTTCTTTTTCGTTACATCGATAAAATATCGCGTGATTATCCAAAAAGTGTGTTCGATATTTATATATTTCGATACTTTCATGTAACTCGCGAAAGTAGAAATATCGAGTTTTTTTCTTATGTGTTTTTACATGGTGCATGGATTATCCAAAAAGTGTGTTCGATATTTCTACGTTCCTTATCGATACTTTTATGTAACTCGCGAAAGTAGAATTATCGAGTTTTTTTCTTTTGTGTTTTTACATGGTGCGAACTTAACAATGGAATTGACCGGAAAAGAACCGAGTTTTTGGTGCGTTGGAAACGGGGCATAAAAAACGCGATTTAGTTTATCTGGGATAAACGCAAATGTTTTCACTTTCGATGCTGACGCTAAAGTTGCGATGCTATCTTGCCGTACAACTTTACCTATACACAAAATATCGCTTCAGTATCACCAACGATGATTATTTACTTTTGGTCACCTCTAGTGTCGATGACAAACATTTTTGTAAGATTAACCAAACGGGGAAATTGCCAACTTTCAGAAAAGAATTTCTTAAAACTACAATATGATTATAACTGTAAAAACGTTACAACAACAAACATTCACAATTGATTTTGATCCTGAAAGAACTGTAAGTATCAAGGCAATTGTTTTGTTCGCATCGATGCATTTACTCGACACAAAAACAAAATTTTCATTTTATCAACCCCTTAGGTTTTGGAATTAAAAAATCAGATTTTTAACGAACGAGGTGTTGACTACATCGTAGAAAAACAAAAACTAATTTATGCTGGTATGTACATACCTTAAACACGATATTTCAATCATTTCCTTTATACAATTTCATCATCTATTATAAAGGGGTCATATTAACAGACGAACGAACTATAAGTTCGTACAAGGTCGATGAGAGGAAATTTATAGTTGTAATGTTAACACGCGATTTAAGTGGAAGCGGCAACTGTGGAAATAGTTCAACTACAACTACGGTTGTCGTGCAGCAACATAAGCAGCAGAGAAGCTCAAATGAAACCACAAATGGGAAAGCATCATCCACGGCAGATCTTAAAAGTGAGGCAGAATATAAAGCGAATGATAGTGATGAATTAGAAGCACGTACTAGTAAAGGAAACCTGGGAGGTGGAAACAGTGAGGAACAAAAGACGTCAACATCTGCAGACTCCGGTGTAGCGCCAGTTTCATTTTCAAGCATCGATTTAGTTGGAGGCTTAGCTAATGCTTCATTGCAAAATCGTGCGGAGTCCAATTTAATTATGGGTGAAGAATACAATACTGCTGTTGCATCCATTGTTGAAATGGGCTATGATCGAGATCAAGTTGAACGCGCAATGGCAGCCAGTTATAATAATCCTGAGCGGGCTGTGGAATATCTGATAACTGGAATTCCACTGGAGACTAATGATTTGAATACTAATACTAATAGTAATGATGATGCTGAAAATACTGAAGAGTCATTACATCAAGAGTCTTTGAGTGATTTGCAAAGACAATCAATATCTGGTAAAAATATTACAGTAAGATAAATTAAGCTTCGTTTATGTAATTAAATCCTCTTTTAGATCCATTTGAGTTCTTGCGTACTCAACCACAATTCTTACAAATGCGCGCATTGATCTATCAAAATCCGCACCTGCTTCATGCTGTTCTGCAGCAGGTAAGTATTAACCTTCTAGTTTTTACGGACGCTGAGATTTTTAAATATATTGCTTACAACTTTACAAAGTCTTCAAAATTGTAAAAAAGAAAAAAATATTGTAAGCTGTAAGAAAATAGGATACAGCTTTGTGGATTTTAAAAGTCATAAAAATATACACAAAAATTGTATTTTATTTCAATTTTAAAGGATTTCATTTAGATACGCAGAAAAAAGTAATTAATAACACATTCATTTAATGTAATATATGTAAATTAGTAAGCACTTCAGACACAAATAACACGTAAGAAAAAAACAGTCGAGTGCGCTCCACTGTGAGATGCCTGCTACTCATTTTGAATAAAAGCAAAATATTGCAGTATTATTTTCAAAATATACCATATAAATACTACAAATATGTCAAATGGTATAATAGGTATATTGTAGTGTGCGTAGCAGTGTGCGTGCGATGCATTTTGTGACTGACAATCTGGTGAGTCTGACAGTCTGGTGTATTTTCAATTCTATGGTATATTTTAAATGTATTATTATATTAATATACCTAAAGTATCCTTTGGTATTTATCATCAGTACTTTTCGGTATATTAATTTGGCATAATTTAAAATAATATCGCAATATTTTGCTTTTGTTCAAAATGAGTAACGAATATCTTACAGTCGAGCATACTCGACTGTAGCTTTCTTAATTGTTTTAATATTGTGCAAAGCGGTTTTGCAACTCCGAGCGCAGCGATTGATAAGGTTGAACCTTAGCCAGGAGCTTAAGACCTTTCAACAGCTTTATCTCTTTATAAACATTTCTTTTTAATGTATGAACATTTCCAGATAAAATTATTTATTTGTCAATGTGAAAGTCCGCGAATTGCGGTTAGTAATATCTAAAACAATGCTTTTAAATCATAATAAAATGTAGTTTTCAATTATTATTTATTGTTTGTTATTATTTTCTTTATTTTACAAATTTTATAAACGAACTTTACAATTTTACCAATTTTTACCATATACATTGTGGGTAAAGGATTAAGGGAGGAGGATACAGATTATTTTTTTTTGTTTAAATTTAGTAATGGTAGACCTTTTTCTGGAAATGTCCATATTTGATTGAAAACGAATCAACAATTAAATCTCAACATACTTTTTATCATTTTGATTACACAAATCTTGTAATTAAAATTTGTTTTTGGTTTCGCGCTGGATTCTTAAAAATATGCAAGAAATTTTGTGTAAATAGTAGTGTAAATATAAACACAAGAGGCTTAAATTGAAGTAGTTAAATAAAATTTATTCTTTTGTAGATTGGTCAAACAAATCCAGCACTTTTGCAACTCATTTCGGAAAATCAAGATGCTTTTCTACAAATGCTTAACCAACCGCTTGAAGGAGAAATAGGGGACAATGCCCAAAGAATTGGTCTAACACAGACCTCAACGAATCTAAGGCATCAAGCCGGAAACTCAGGTTCAGCAATTCTGCAGGAGTCTACAGGGGATAATAGCCAACGGTCCGTTGCTAGAGCAGAGAACGCACCGGAAAATGATCCTAGTATAATGGCTCCAGAATATAATTTACCGGAAAGTTTAACGACAATTCGCCTGACACCCCAAGATCAAGACGCCATAGAACGAGTATGATCATTTTAATTCAATCTTTTTTGGTGTCATTTTACATTCTACAAATTTGATTTTTAGCTGAAAGCTCTTGGATTTCCAGAAGCCCTTGTTCT
The DNA here is from genome assembly GCA_019972355.1 of Drosophila kohkoa. Classification (NCBI taxonomy): domain Eukaryota; kingdom Metazoa; phylum Arthropoda; class Insecta; order Diptera; family Drosophilidae; genus Drosophila; species Drosophila kohkoa. The sequence goes on along the minus strand of BJEL01000084.1, from coordinate 100,931 downwards.
GCAAGCCTATTTTGCCTGTGAAAAAAATGAACAATTAGCCGCAAATTTTCTCCTTTCATCATCTTTCGACGATTAAAAAAATAGTCAAATGCTGGCATGTCTGCATATATGTATTTATGTATACCCACATAAAAGAAAATGTTACGAATAAAGTAAGAGATAATTGATTAACTCGAATCAACAAAGCATTTGTAATTTTCTATATATCGTTATGGGCATAATGTTTTTTATACACGCTACCCATAGCGTAGAAGAGAGTAATTTAACTTTGTGCTGGCAGGAAATGTATGCAACAGTCATAAGGAGGCATCTACGACTCTATAAAGTATAAAAATATATTCTTGATCAGCGTCAACAGCCAAGAGGATATAGCCATGTCCGTCTCTCTGACCGTATGAGCACCTAGATTTCAGAAACTATAAGAAAAAAAATTATAGCTTTTTTATACAGTATTTGGTGATGAAGTTTACTTCAAATTTTTGCCACGCGCACTACCGTCGCACAAATCGACAAAGCTCAGATAAAAATTGTCGAAATTATTAAAGAAATACTTTTGTATGCGCAAAAACTCCTACTTACTAGGGGTCCTAGTGGCTTTGGCTGACAATCTTGTATATTTTACACTCTGCTATTTGAATTTAGGAGGAATAGGTGGTGCGCTTTGAGATGGTAATGTCCCAACAGACCGCAACGACTGATGGTAATCTTTATTGTATTCTTACTCTTATAGCAATTTTTACAATTTTATGTCCTTAAGGATAATATATACAAACATGTTGCCTCCGGAGAGTGACTTAACTATTATATTAATTTAAGCTAGATAAATAATATCCGTTACATTGCTTAATGTATAGGAACAAATGTTGCTAAGCGATTGTAGTTTTAGAGTCTTGAGTATTGGCTATATCTCTTAATTTAGGTTTAGGTACAATTGATTACAGTTTTAAGTCTTGAGTATTGGCTGTATCTCTTAATTTAGGTTTAGGTACAATTGGTTACAGTTTTAGTTTAAGTATTGATCATATGTTATAGCTTTAGTTTAGCGTTAAGGTGGGTTTAACTTAGGTTATTTTAGTGTTACTTTAGAAATTATATTTAGTGTTATACTTTTATGTTATGTGCACGTTTTTGTCTGTTCTACAAATTTTATTTAAATAAACTGTAACTCTGCCGCTATCAGAAAATTGGTAGCGCTAAAAATAACGTTTGTCAGTGTGTTTAATTCGGTGTCATGGTTATTAGGTAAGTTAATTTAATTTTTTATTGGATGAAATGATTTAATTTGTGATTTTAATTGGCTGATGGAAATATTAATTTGGTGGCTTTTTTTGTTGTTTATTGGCGCGCGCAGGCGTTGTTGGCTTTTGCTTGGTGTTTAGAAGTGCGGCGCGGCGCCGGCGGCGGGCTTATAAGTCGTTTGTAGTACGGGGGCGCTGAACAAAGTCCTTAACTATGGTTTATAATTTTGCAGTAGTGGCAGTACAAGGCTAGCGCAGCAAACACGTCCGCTCAACTCGGCGACTCGACAGTCTCTCACCCCTATCGGCAGTGCCCATTGCACAGTAGCCTAACTGTGCAAAACATAGGGATACAGCTAACTTATAGCTACCTTATTGTTATTGCGACTCGCAGGTCGCGGTGACATAAGAGGGAGACAGAGAGATATCGTACAAGTCCCAACCGCCTTTTGTGTAGGTACTCGGCTATTCCTTTCTATCACGTATCCGCCCATATGAGCGGCCGCGTTGCGAGCAACTCGCAAGAGGACATACTACGAATCGAAATGGCAGAGTATTGCAGGTAATGCTCCAGGTGATGACTGTAGATATAAATAGGTCGCGAACTGCGACAGTCTGGCATCTGGCCATCGCAATCTAACACATCAATAAGTTCCCGGCCCGACATATAGGGGGCAGTAGTAAGCAAACATCGATATTTTTTATGGATAGTGTCAATTATCATAAGCTCTGTGTAAAAATTTTACAACTTTGCGACCACGTGCTTTTAAGTTACAATTTTTAAAGTGAAACAACCTTTGAGTTTTTCTACAATATGGAAAAAAGGGAATTTCGTGTTCTTATTATACACTGTATTTTGATGGGAAAGAATGCGGTAGAAGCCAAAATTTGGCTTGATAAGCATTACCCGGATTATTCTCCAGGAAAATCAACCATTAAGGATTGGTATAGTGATCGTGTGGTCACCGAAGACGCTGAGCGTAGCAGACGCCCAAAAACAGCAGTTACGCCAGAAAATTTCGCAAAAATATGAAAAATGGTATTGGTCGATCGCAAATTAAAATTAAAGGAGATAGCTCATGCCTCAAAGATATCAGAAGGCTGTTTGTTTACGATTTTGCATGAACATTTGGATACGAAACAAGTAAGAAAGCTACAGTCGAGTGTACTCGACTGTGAGATACCCGCTACCCATTTTTAATAAAAGAAATATATTTTGCGGTATTTTCTCAAAATATACCAAATAAACTGCAAAATACTAAAAATATACCGAATGGTATATTTGGTATATCGACATAGTACCGTATCCAAAATATACCATAGACGGCACAATATACCAGATTGTCAGCCAAAGCAACTGAGACCCCTAGTAAGTAGGCGCTTTTGCCCATACAAAAGTATTTCTTTAATAACTTCGACAATTTTTATCTGATCGCAACCAAACTTTAAGAAGTTATAAGTACTATAATTATTATTGTATTTACCAAAATTCGGAACTCTAGCTTCAAAATTACGCTTGTTATTCGATTTTTTTGATTTGCGGGGGCGGAAGTGGGCGTGGCAAAAATTTGAAACAAACTTGATCTGCGTGCAAACATAACAAATGCTGTCGAAAAAAAATTATAGCTCTATCTCTTATAGTCTCTGAGATCTAGGTGTTCATACGGACAGACGGACAGACACACAGACGGACAGACGGACAGACGGACAGACACACAGACGGACAGACGGACATGGCTATATCGTCTCGGCTGTTGACGCTGATCAAGAATATATATACTTTATAGGGTCGGAGATGCCTCCTTCTACCTGTTACATACATTTCCTGCCGGCACAAAGTTATAATACCCTTCTACCCTATGGGTAGCGGGTATAAAAAACTCTACTCAAAGTGGGTGCCGCGATTGCTAGCACCGGACCAATAGCAACAACGCATCGATGTATTCGAGGCGTGTTTAAGCATGTTGAAAACATGGATACACCACTATACTCCAGAATCCAGTCGTCAATCTTCTGAGTGGGTGGTAGCCGGTGAAAGCCGTCCGAAGCGTCCCAAAACACAAATATCGTCGGGTTTGTGAAGTCTAGATCCACTTCTACTAACTTATTGGAGTTCTCTTCTATGGTAATTAAAGGATTCGAGAATAAAATGCAAACGGATGTCATTTACACCGATTTTAGTAAGGCTTTTGACTCTGTTAATCATCACCTCTTACTGTATAAGCTTAATGTTTTAGGGTTTCCTCATAGCCTAATTGAGTGGATATCCTCATACCTTTCCAACCGAATTCAGAATGTGTATTATAATGGTTTTGTATCTAAATGTGTCCAAGTCACTTCTGGTGTGCCCCAGGGCAGTCATTTGGGTCCTCTATTGTTCACTTTGTTCATAAATGATCTTCCCTCTGTTATTGTGCATTCCCGTGTACTTATGTACGCCGATGACGTTAAGCTTTGCCTGACATTTAATGATAGTCTTGCGAGCTCACTGTTACAATGTGATCTTAATCGTTTAGAATCTTGGTGCAGAGTAAATATGATACATCTCAACTGCAATAGGTGTAAGTTTATGACCTTTTGTAGGGGTTCTTCCCATTTAAATAACTATGTGTTATATGATATTCCTCTTGAGCGAATTGAAGGTGTGAATGACTTAGGGGTTCTGCTTGATGCAAAACTAAAATTCGATAAACATATTCTGTCTGCTGTAAATAGGGCCATGGGTGTTCTGGGATTTATAAAACGCTGGTCGAAAGAGTTTAATGATCCCTACATCACTAAGACTTTATACGTCTCACTGGTTCGTCCTATCCTTGAGTACGGATCTCTTGTCTGGAATCCCCAGTATAGGGTTTATCAAGATAGGATTGAATCGGTGCAGAAACAATTCTTATTATTTGCTCTTCGTAGTTTAAATTGGAATCCTAATATTAGATTACCACCATATCGCAGTAGACTTTTATTACTAAACCTTCCTTCTCTTTCTGACCGCAGAACTATGCAAGGTGCTGTTTTTATACAGAGACTAATTAATGGTGAAATAGACTCTTTGGAGCTGTTAAGTCAAATTAGTTTTGCAGTTCCTGTCAGGATCACTAGGAATTTTCTTCCTCTTCTCATTTCACGTAGATCTACTAACTTTGCTTGCCATAATCCCTTCTGTATTCTGTGTGTGAACTATAATAATCTCAATAACGTAGTTTGCTCTAGTAAATCTATTCCTATGCTTAAAACCTTATTATTAGCTTATTTATCGAGTATTTAATTGTTATTTATCTTATTTGACATATATTCTAACATATTTTTAATTTAATTTAATTAGCTGTCCAGCGTCTTTTAATATTTATTCGCGGCTTTCGTTTAATGCATGCTGTTCACAAATTTATTTTGTTTTGTCCGCGCGTCAACAAGCCCGTGCTTGGTATCGCTGGGCCACTTGATGGTACTGCCGTTAGTACGTCAACGTCCAAATAAATAAATAAATAAATAAAGGTTATGGCGTCCATATTTTGGGATGCATACGGGATTTGATTATAGACTACCTGGAGAAAGGTAAAACAATCAACAAAATCAATATATTTTGCGATATTATTCTAAAAATATACTGAATGCACTGCAAATATACTAAAAATATACCAATCGGTATATGTGGTATATCGGTGTAGTACCGCATTCAAAATATACCTTAGACGGCACAATATACCAGATTGTCCGCCAAAGCAACTAAGACCCCTAGTACATAAGTAGGCGTTTTTGCCCATACAAAAATATTTCCTTAATAACTTCGACAATTTTTATCGGATCGCAATCAGGAATCAGGATCAGGAATCATAGCTACTATAGATATTATTGTATATACAAAAATTCGCAACTCTAGCTTTTAAATTACGCTTGTTATTCGATTTTTTATTTGCGGGGGCGGAAGTGGGCGTGGCAAAAATTTGAAACAAACTTGATCTGCGTGCAAACATAACAAAAGATGTCGAAAAAAAATTATAGCTCTATCTTATAGTGAGATCTAGGTGTTCATACGGACAGACACACAGACGGACAGACGGACATTGCTATATCGTCTCGGCTGTTGACGCTGATCAAGAATATATACTTTATAGGGTCGGAGATGCCTGCTTGCTGGTGTTGGTGCTTCGTTTTGGCAGCTTGTATTACACATGCAGTTGTGTGTATGTTCACAGAGGCTATATATGTATTTGTATTGACATGCTAGCATACGCTAAGCAGTGCAAGCTCGATTGATACGATGTAAACAAAAGAGCTTTTCTCATTAGAGAGCTTTTTCTTCTACGCATGGCATTGCCAAGCGTGAGTAGTGGCAGTAGCCGGTCACGCAATATAAATAAGTAATTTACGCGACGCTGACGCGACGCTGATGATATTGATATCATTGGCCGCACCAAGCGTGATGTCACAGGAGCCTTCGGGGCTATTGAAAAGGAATCAGCAAAAGTAGGACTAGCAGTGAATAGGGAGAAAACAAAGTTTATGGTGTGCTCTAGCAGAGAATCGCGGCGTCTTGATTCTCAGCTGACTGCAGAGAACTATAGCTTTGGGTCCGTCAAGGAGTTTATCTACCTAGGCACTGCTATAACAAGCACAAATGATGTCAGTCTGGAGATTAAGCGGAGAATAACACTTGCCAACAGGTGTTACTTTGGGCTCAGTAGGCAGTTCAATAGTAGAGCTCTCTCGACCCACAAAAACCACACTCTACAAGACGCTCATTCTTCCAGTACTCCTATATGGTGCGAAGTGCTGGACAGTGACGCAGTCAGATGCAGCTGCTCTTGGAGTGTTCGGGAGGAAAATTCTTCGTAAAATCTTTGGTCCAATCTGCGTGGACGATGTTTATCGCATCAGATATAACCACGAGCTGTATGAGCTGTACGGTGATGTTGACGTGGCCAGTCGAGTGAAATCTCAAAGACTTCGCTGGCTGGGCCACATTGCCCGTATGAATGAAGACGCTCCGGCCCGTAAGGTGTTTGATGCGGTGATTGTTAGGACACGAAGGAGAGGACCACCCCGAACGCGTTGGCAAGACCAGGTGATGTCCACACTTGGTGTTACCTACTGGCGAAGGCGCGCTCAGGACAGAGACGCGTGGAGGCACATTGCGCTTCAGGCCGAGACCCGATAAAAGGGTTGTCATGGCCATATAATAAAAATAATTTGCGCGACACTAGCCTAGCATAAATAACCATAAGGCAGCGTGTCGATCAATTCCAGTGCGTCGTATAGTTTGACGGTAGAATCGACGCTGCTGGATGTATGTGCCGGCCGCGCTGGATAGCGCGAACCATAGCCTAGCATCTAGTTCAGTGAGGCAGCACGTGTCATAATTCCAGTTGTCGGCAAACAATTGGAGCGTCTCCAGGTACAGTGTTGCAAGTACCATCCAGTTGGAATCACCTTATAGTGGCATGTACACCCACATATATGCGTATACGTTGTATTGAGACGGCATGTCTCTATGAGATACCCGCTACCCATTTTAAATAAAATCAATATATTTTGCGGTCTTATTCTAAAAATATACCGAATATTCTGCAAATATACTAAAAATATACCAAATGGTATATGGTGTATATCGGTGTAGTACCGCATTCAAAATATACCTTAGACGGCACAATATACCAGATTGTCCGCCAAAGCAACTAAGACCCCTAGTACATAAGTAGGCGTTTTTGCCCATACCAAAGTATTTCTTTAATAACTTCGACAATTTTTATCGGATCGCAACCAAATTCTCAGGAATCATAACTACTATAGATATTATTGTATATACCAAAATTATATATTCATTCATATAGTCCCTTTAGTTCTCTTGTAATAGGAAATCGAAAATATATTTTTGGAATTTTTTAATTTTCTCGTGTTTTCCAGGTATGGACAACTAAAGTTTTGCGCTTATAATGGCAAGTTGTATATAAAAAATTTCCCAATAAAAATATCTACCTACTTACCAAATTTCATTCATATAGTCCTTTTAGTTCTCTTGTAATAGGAAATCGAAAATATATTTTTGGAATTTTTAAATTTTCTCGTGTTTTCCAGGTATGGACAACTAAAGTTTTGCACGAAATCGAAAATATATTTTTGGAATTTTTATATAGTAATAGGAAATCGAAAATATATTTTTTGAATTTTTAAATTTTCTCGTGTTCTCCAGGTATGGACAACTAGAGTTTTGCGCGTATAATGACAAGTTGTATATCAAAAATTTTCCAATAAAAATATCTACCTACTGACCGAATTTCATTCATATAGTCCTTTTAGTTCTCTTGTAATAGGAAATCGAAAATATATTTTTTGAATTTTTAAATTTTCTCGTGTTTTCCAGGTATGGACAACTAGAGTTTTGCGCGAAATCGAAAATATATTTTTGGAACTTTTATATAATAATAGGAAATCGAAAATATATTTTTGGAATTTTTTAATTTTCTCGTGTTTTCTCGTCTCTAGGAAATCGAAAATATATTTTTGGAATTTTTATATAGTAATAGGAAATCGAAAATATATTTTTGGAATTTTTTAATTTTCTCGTGTTTTCCAGGTATGGACAACTAGAGTTTTGCGCTTATAATGGCAAGTTGTATATAAAAAATTTCCCAATAAAAATATCTACCTACTTACCAAATTTCATTCATATAGTCCTTTTAGTTCTCTTGTAATAGGAAATCGAAAATATATTTTTTTATAGTCCTTTTAGTTCTCTTGTAATACGAAATCGAAAATATAATTTTGGAATTTTTATATAGTAATAGGAAATCGAAAATATATTTGTTGAATTTTTAAATTTTCTCGTGTTCTCCAGGTATGGACAACTAGAGTTTTGCGCGTATAATGGCAAGTTGTATATCCAAAATTTCCCAATAAAAATATCTACCTACAGAACAAATTTCATTCATATAGTCCTTTTAGTTCTCTTGTAATAGGAAATCGAAAATATATTTTTGGAACTTTTATATAATAATAGGAAATCGAAAATATATTTTTGGAATTTTTAAATTTTCTCGTGTTTTCCAGGTATGGACAACTACAGTTTTGCGCTTATAATGGCAAGTTTTATATCAAAAATTTCCCAATAAAAATATCTACCTACTTACCAAATTTCATTCATATAGTCCTTTTTGTTCTCTTGTAATAGGAAATCGAAAATATATTTTTGGAATTTTTAAATAGTAATAGGAAATCGAAAATATATTTTTGGAATTTTTTAATTTTCTCGTGTTTTCTCGTCTCTAGGAAATCGAAAATATATTTTTGGAATTTTTATATAGTAATAGGAAATCGAAAATATATTTTTGGAATTTTTTAATTTTCTCGTGTTTTCCAGGTATGGACAACTAGAGTTTTGCGCTTATAATGGCAAGTTGTATATACAAAATTTCCCAATAAAAATATCTACCTACTTACCAAATTTCATTCATATAGTCCTTTTAGTTCTCTTGTAATAGGAAATCGAAAATATATTTTTGGAATTTTTAAATTTTCTCGTGTTTTCCAGGTATGGACAACTAGAGTTTTGCGCGAAATCGAAAATATATTTTTGGAACTTTTATATAATAATAGGAAATCGAAAATATATTTTTGGAATTTTTTAATTTTCTCGTGTTTTCTCGTCTCTAGGAAATCGAAAATATATTTTTGGAATTTTTATATAGTAATAGGAAATCGAAAATATATTTTTGGAATTTTTTAATTTTCTCTTGTTTTCCAGGTATGGACAACTAGAGTTTTGCGCTTATAATGGCAAGTTGTATATAAAAAATTTCCCAATAAAAATATCTACCTACTTACCAAATTTCATTCATATAGTCCTTTTAGTTCTCTTGTAATAGGAAATCGAAAATATATTTTTTTATAGTCCTTTTAGTTCTCTTGTAATACGAAATCGAAAATATAATTTTGGAATTTTTATATAGTAATAGGAAATCGAAAATATATTTGTTGAATTTTTAAATTTTCTCGTGTTCTCCAGGTATGGACAACTAGAGTTTTGCGCGTATAATGGCAAGTTGTATATCCAAAATTTCCCAATAAAAATATCTACCTACAGAACAAATTTCATTCATATAGTCCTTTTAGTTCTCTTGTAATAGGAAATCGAAAATATATTTTTGGAACTTTTATATAATAATAGGAAATCGAAAATATATTTTTGGAATTTTTAAATTTTCTCGTGTTTTCCAGGTATGGACAACTACAGTTTTGCGCTTATAATGGCAAGTTTTATATCAAAAATTTCCCAATAAAAATATCTACCTACTTACCAAATTTCATTCATATAGTCCTTTTTGTTCTCTTGTAATAGGAAATCGAAAATATATTTTTGGAATTTTTAAATAGTAATAGGAAATCGAAAATATATTTTTGGAATTTTTTAATTTTCTCGTGTTTTTTCGTCTCTAGGAAATCGAAAATATATTTTTGGAATTTTTATATAGTAATAGGAAATCGAAAATATATTTTTGGAATTTTTTAATTTTCTCGTGTTTTCCAGGTATGGACAACTAGAGTTTTGCGCTTATAATGGCAAGTTGTATATAAAAAATTTCCCAATAAAAATATCTACCTACTTACCAAATTTCATTCATATAGTCCTTTTAGTTCTCTTGTAATAGGAAATCGAAAATATATTTTTGGAATTTTTATATAGTAATAGGAAATCGAAAATATATTTGTTGAATTTTTAAATTTTCTCGTGTTCTCCAGGTATGGACAACTAGAGTTTTGCGCGTATAATGGCAAGTTGTATATCCAAAATTTCCCAATAAAAATATCTACCTACAGAACAAATTTCATTCATATAGTCCTTTTAGTTCTCTTGTAATAGGAAATCGAAAATATATTTTTGAAACTTTTATATAATAATAGGAAATCGAAAATATATTTTTGGAATTTTTAAATTTTCACGTGTTCTCCAGGTATGGACAACTACAGTTTTGTCCATACCTGGAGAACATATAGTCCTTTTAGTTCTCTTGTAATAGGAAATCGAAAATATATTTTTTTATAGTCCTTTTAGTTCTCTTGTAATACGAAATCGAAAATATATTTTTGGAACTTTTATATAATAATAGGAAATCGAAAATATATTTTTGGGATTTTTAAATTTTCATGTGTTTTCCAGGTATGGACAACTAGAGTTTTGCGCGTATAATGGCAAGTTGTATATCAAAAGTTTCGCAATAAAAATATCTACCTACAGACCAAATTTCATTCATATAGTCCTTATAGTTCTCTTGTAATAGGAAATCTAAAATATATTTTTGAAACTTTTATATAATAATAGGAAATCGAAAATATATTTTTGGAATTTTTAAATTTTCACGTGTTCTCCAGGTATGGACAACTACAGTTTTGCGCTTATAATGGCAAGTTGTATATCAAAAATTTCCCAATAAAAATATCTACGTACTTACCAAATTTCATTCATATAGTCCTTTTTGTTCTCTTGTAATAGGAAATCGAAAATATATTTTTGGAACTTTTATATAATAATAGGAAATCAAAAATATATTTTTGGAATTTTTAAATTTTCTTGTGTTTTCCAGGTATGGACAACTAGAGTTTTGCGCGTATAATGGCAAGTTGTATATCAAAAATTTCCCAATAAAAATATCTACCTACTTACCAAATTTCATTCATATAGTCCTTTTAGTTCTCTTGTAATAGGAAATCTAAAATATATTTTTGGAATTTTTAAATTTTCATGTGTTTTCCAGGTATGGACAACTAGAGTTTTGCGCGTATAATGGCAAGTTGTATATCAAAAGTTTCGCAATAAAAATATCTACCTACTGACCAAATTTCATTCATATAGTCCTTATAGTTCTCTTGTAATAGGAAATCGAAAATATATTTTTGGAATTTTTAAATTTTCTCGTGTTTTCCAGGTATGGACAACTAGAGTTTTGCGCGAAATCGAAAATATATTTTTGGAAGTTTTATATAATAATAGGAAATCGAAAATATATTTTTGGAATTTTTAAATTTTCTCGTGTTTTCCAGGTACGGACAACTACAGTTTTGCGCTTATAATGGCAAGTTGTATATCAAAAATTTCCCAATAAAAATATCTACCTACTTACCAAATTTCATTCATATAGTCCTTTTTGTTCTCTTGTAATAGGAAATCGAAAATATATTTTTGGAATTTTTAAATAGTAATAGGAAATCGAAAATATATTTTTGGAATTTTTTAATTTTCTCGTGTTTTCTCGTCTCTAGGAAATCGAAAATATATTTTTGGAATTTTTATATAGTAATAGGAAATCGAAAATATATTTTTGGAATTTTTTAATTTTCTCGTGTTTTCCAGGTATGGACAACTAGAGTTTTGCGCTTATAATGGCAAGTTGTATATAAAAAATTTCCCAATAAAAATATCTACCTACTTACCAAATTTCATTCATATAGTCCTTTTAGTTCTCTTGTAATAGGAAATCGAAAATATATTTTTTTATAGTCCTTTTAGTTCTCTTGTAATACGAAATCGAAAATATATTTTTGGAATTTTTATATAGTAATAGGAAATCGAAAATATATTTGTTGAATTTTTAAATTTTCTCGTGTTCTCCAGGTATGGACAACTAGAGTTTTGCGCGTATAATGGCAAGTTGTATATCCAAAATTTCCCAATAAAAATATCTACCTACAGAACAAATTTCATTCGTATAGTCCTTTTAGTTCTCTTGTAATAGGAAATCGAAAATATATTTTTGAAACTTTTATATAATAATAGGAAATCGAAAATATATTTTTGGAATTTTTAAATTTTCACGTGTTCTCCAGGTATGGACAACTACAGTTTTGTCCATACCTGGAGAACATATAGTCCTTTTAGTTCTCTTGTAATAGGAAATCGAAAATATATTTTTTTATAGTCCTTTTAGTTCTCTTGTAATACGAAATCGAAAATATATTTTTGGAACTTTTATATAATAATAGGAAATCGAAAATATATTTTTGGAATTTTTAAATTTTCTCGTGTTTTCCAGGTATGGACAACTAGAGTTTTGCGCGTATAATGGCAAGTTGTATATCCAAAATTTCCCAATAAAAATATCTACCTACAGATCAAATTTCATTCATATAGTCCTTTTAGTTCTCTTGTAATAGGAAATCGAAAATATATTTTTGAAACTTTTATATAATAATAGGAAATCGAAAATATATTTTTGGAATTTTTAAATTTTCACGTGTTCTCCAGGTATGGACAACTACAGTTTTGCGCTTATAATGGCAAGTTGTATATCAAAAATTTCCCAATAAAAATATCTACCTACTTACCAAATTTCATTCATATAGTCCTTTTTGTTCTCTTGTAATAGGAAATCGAAAATATATTTTTGGAATTTTTAAATTTTCTCGTGTTCTCCAGGTATGGACAACTAGAGTTTTGCGCGAAATCGAAAATATATTTTTGGAACTTTTATATAATAATAGGAAATCGAAAATATATTTTTGGAATTTTTAAATTTTCTCGTGTTTTCCAGGTATGGACAACTACAGTTTTGCGCTTATAATGGCAAGTTGTATATCAAAAATTTCCCAATAAAAATATCTACCTACTTACCAAATTTCATTCATATAGTCCCTTTTGTTCTCTTGTAATAGGAAATCGAAAATATATTTTTGGAATTTTTAAATAGTAATAGGAAATCGAAAATATATTTTTGGAATTTTTTAATTTTCTCGTGTTTTCTCGTCTCTAGGAAATCGAAAATATATTTTTGGAATTTTTATATAGTAATAGGAAATCGAAAATATATTTTTGGAATTTTTTAATTTTCTCGTGTTTTCCAGGTATGGACAACTAGAGTTTTGCGCTTATAATGGCAAGTTGTATATAAACAAGTAAGAAAGCTACAGTCGAGTGTACTCGACTGTGAGATACCCGCTACCCATTTTGAATAAAAGAAATATATTTTGCGGTATTTTCTCAAAATATACCGAATATACTGCAAAAATACTAAAAATATACCAAATGGTATATTTGGTATATCGACATAGTACCGCATTCAAAATATACCATAAACGGCACAATATACCAGATTGTCAGCCAAAGCAACTAAGACCCCTAGTAAGTAGGCGTTTTTGCCCATACAAAAGTATTTATTTAATATCTTCGACAATTTTAATCTGATCGCAACCAAATTTTCAGGAATCATAACTACTATAGTAAATATTGTATATACCAAAATTCGCAACTCTAGCTTTAAAATTACGCTTGTTATTCGATTTTTTTGATTTGCGGGGGCGGAAGTGGGCGTGGCAAAAATTTGAAACAAACTTGATCTGCGTGCAAACATAACAAATGCTGTCGAAAAAAAATTATAGCTCTATCTCCTATAGTCTCTGAGATCCAGTGTTTCATACGGACAGACGGACAGACGGACAGACACACAGACACACAGACGGACAGACGGACATGGCTATATCGTCTCGGCTGTTGACGCTGATCAAGAATATATATACTTTATAGGGTCGGAGATGCCTCCTTCTACCTGTTACATACATTTCCTGCCGGCACAAAGTTATAATACCCTTCTACCCTATGGGTAGCGGGTATAAAAATTTCCCAATAAAAATATCTACCTACTTACCAAATTTCATTCATATAGTCCTTTTAGTTTTCTTGTAATAGGAAATCGAAAATATATTTTTTTATAGTCCTTTTAGATCTCTTGTAATACGAAATCGAAAATATATTTTTGGAATTTTTATGTAGTAATAGGAAATCGAAAATATATTTGTTGAATTTTTAAATTTTCTCGTGTTCTCCAGGTATGGACAACTAGAGTTTTGCGCGTATAATGGCAAGTTGTATATCCAAAATTTCCCAATAAATATCTACCTACAGATCAAATTTCATTCATATAGTCCTTTTAGTTCTCTTGTAATAGGAAATCGAAAATATATTTTTGAAACTTTTATATAATAATAGGAAATCGAAAATATATTTTTGGAATTTTTAAATTTTCACGTGTTCTCCAGGTATGGACAACTAGAGTTTTGCGCTTATAATGGCAAGTTGTATATCAAAAATTTCCCAATAAAAATATCTACCTACTTACCAAATTTCATTCATATAGTCCTTTTTGTTCTCTTGTAATAGGAAATCGAAAATATATTTTTGGAATTTTTAAATAGTAATAGGAAATCGAAAATATATTTTTGGAATTTTTTAATTTTCTCGTGTTTTCTCGTCTCTAGGAAATCGAAAATATATTTTTGGAATTTTTATATAGTAATAGGAAATCGAAAATATATTTTTGGAATTTTTAAATTTTCTCGTGTTTTCCAGATATGGACAACTAGAGTTTTGCGCTTATAATGGCAAGTTGTATATAAAAAATTTCCCAATAAAAATATCAACCTACTGACCGAATTTCATTCATATAGTCCTTTTAGTTCTCTTGTAATAGGAAATCGAAAAAGTATTTTTGGAATTTTTAAATTTTCTCGTGTTGTCCAGGTATGGACAACTAGAGTTTTGCGCTTATAATGGCAAGTTGTATATAAAAAATTTTCCAATAAAAATATCTACCTACTTACCAAATTTCATTCATATAGTCCTTTTAGTTCTCTTGTAATAGGAAATCGAAAATATATTTTTTTATAGTCCTTTTAGTTCTCTTGTAATACGAAATCGAAAATATATTTTTGGAATTTTTATATAGTAATAGGAAATCGAAAATATATTTGTTGAATTTTTAAATTTTCTCGTGTTCTCCAGGTATGGACAACTAGAGTTTTGCGCGTATAATGGCAAGTTGTATATCCAAAATTTCCCAATAAAAATATCTACCTACAGATCAAATTTCATTCATATAGTCCTTTTAGTTCTCTTGTAATAGGAAATCGAAAATATATTTTTAAAACTTTTATATAATAATAGGAAATCGAAAATATATTTTTGGAATTTTTAAATTTTCTCGTGTTTTCCAGGTATGGACAACTACAGTTTTGCGCTTATAATGGCAAGTTGTATATCAAAAATTTCCCAATAAAAATATCTACCTACTTACCAAATTTCATTCATATAGTCCTTTTTGTTCTCTTGTAATAGGAAATCGAAAATATATTTTTGGAACTTTTATATAATAATAGGAAATCGAAAATATATTTTTGGAATTTTTAAATTTTCTCGTGTTTTCCAGGTATGGACAACTAGAGTTTTGCGCGTATAATGGCAAGTTGTATATTAACAAGTAAGAAAGCTACAGTCGAGTGTACTCGACTGTGAGATACCCGCTACCCATTTTGAATAAAAGAAATATATTTTGCGGTATTTTCTCAAAATATACCGAATATACTGCAAAAATACTAAAAATATACCAAATGGTATATTTGGTATATCGACATAGTACCGCATTCAAAATATACCATAAACGGCACAATATACCAGATTGTCAGCCAAAGCAACTAAGACCCCTAGTAAGTAGGCGTTTTTGCCCATACAAAAGTATTTATTTAATATCTTCGACAATTTTAATCTGATCGCAACCAAATTTTCAGGAATCATAACTACTATAGTAAATATTGTATATACCAAAATTCGCAACTCTAGCTTTAAAATTACGCTTGTTATTCGATTTTTTTGATTTGCGGGGGCGGAAGTGGGCGTGGCAAAAATTTGAAACAAACTTGATCTGCGTGCAAACATAACAAATGCTGTCGAAAAAAAATTATAGCTCTATCTCTTATAGTCTCTGAGATCCAGTGTTTCATACGGACAGACGGACAGACGGACAGACACACAGACACACAGACACACAGACGGACAGACGGACATGGCTATATCGTCTCGGCTGTTGACGCTGATCAAGAATATATATACTTTATATGGTCGGAGATGCCTCCTTCTACCTGTTACATACATTTCCTGCCGGCACAAAGTTATAATACCCTTCTACCCTATGGGTAGCGGGTATAAAAATTTCCCAATAAAAATATCTACCTACTTACCAAATTTCATTCATATAGTCCTTTTTGTTCTCTTGTAATAGGAAATCGAAAATATATTTTTGGAATTTTTAAATAGTAATAGGAAATCGAAAATATATTTTTGGAATTTTTAAATAGTAATAGGAAATCGAAAATATATTTTTGGAATTTTTTAATTTTCTCGTGTTTTCTCGTCTCTAGGAAATCGAAAATATATTTTTGGAATTTTTATATAGTAATAGGAAATCGAAAATATATTTTTGGAATTTTTAAATTTTCTCGTGTTTTCCAGATATGGACAACTAGAGTTTTGCGCTTATAATGGCAAGTTGTATATAAAAAATTTCCCAATAAAAATATCAACCTACTGACCGAATTTCATTCATATAGTCCTTTTAGTTCTCTTGTAATAGGAAATCGAAAATGTATTTTTGGAATTTTTAAATTTTCTCGTGTTGTCCAGGTATGGACAACTAGAGTTTTGCGCTTATAATGGCAAGTTGTATATAAAAAATTTCCCAATAAAAATATCTACCTACTTACCAAATTTCATTCATATAGTCCTTTTAGTTCTCTTGTAATAGGAAATCGAAAATATATTTTTTTATAGTCCTTTTAGTTCTCTTGTAATACGAAATCGAAAATATATTTTTGGAATTTTTATATAGTAATAGGAAATCGAAAATATATTTGTTGAATTTTTAAATTTTCTCGTGTTCTCCAGGTATGGACAACTAGAGTTTTGCGCGTATAATGGCAAGTTGTATATCCAAAATTTCCCAATAAAAATATCTACCTACTTACCAAATTTCATTCATATAGTCCTTTTTGTTCTCTTGTAATAGGAAATCGAAAATATATTTTTGGAACTTTTATATAATAATAGGAAATCGAAAATATATTTTTGGAATTTTTAAATTTTCTCGTGTTTTCCAGGTATGGACAACTACAGTTTTGCGCTTATAATGGCAAGTTGTATATCAAAAATTTCCCAATAAAAGTATCTACCTACTTACCAAATTTCATTCATATAGTCCTTTTAGTTCTCTTGTAATAGGAAATCGAAAATATATTTTTTTATAGTCCTTTTAGTTCTCTTGTAATACGAAATCGAAAATATATTTTTGGAATTTTTATATAGTAATAGGAAATCGAAAATATATTTGTTGAATTTTTAAATTTTCTCGTGTTCTCCAGGTATGGACAACTAGAGTTTTGCGCGTATAATGGCAAGTTGTATATCCAAAATTTCCCAATAAAAATATCTACCTACAGATCAAATTTCATTCATATAGTCCTTTTAGTTCTCTTGTAATAGGAAATCGAAAATATATTTTTGAAACTTTTATATAATAATAGGAAATCGAAAATATATTTTTGGAATTTTTAAAATTTCACGTGTTCTCCAGGTATGGACAACTACAGTTTTGCGCTTATAATGGCAAGTTGTATATAAAAAATTTTCCAATAAAAATATCTACCTACTTACCAAATTTCATTCATATAGTCCTTTTTGTTCTCTTGTAATAGGAAATCGAAAATATATTTTTGGAACTTTTATATAATAATAGGAAATCGAAAATATATTTTTGGAATTTTTAAATTTTCTCGTGTTTTCCAGGTATGGACAACTACAGTTTTGCGCGTATAATGGCAAGTTGTATATCAAAAATTTCCCAATAAAAATATCTACCTACTTACCAAATTTCATTCATATAGTCCTTTTTGTTCTCTTGTAATAGGAAATCGAAAATATATTTTTGGAATTTTTAAATAGTAATAGGAAATCGAAAATATATTTTTGGAATTTTTTAATTTTCTCGTGTTTTCTCGTCTCTAGGAAATCGAAAATATATTTTTGGAATTTTTAAATAGTAATAGGAAATCGAAAATATATTTTTGGATTTTTTAAATTTTCTCGTATTCTCCAGGCATGGACAACTAGAGTTTTGCGCTTATAATGGCAAGTTGTATATCAAAAATTTCCCAATAAAAATATCTACCTACTGACCAAATTTCATTCATATAGTCCTTTTAGTTCTCTTGTAATTGGAAATCGAAAATATATTTTTGGAATTTTTAAATAGTAATAGGAAATCGAAAATATATTTTTGGAATTTTTAAATTTTCACGTGTTCTCCAGGTATGGACAACTAGAGTTTTGCGCTTATAGTACCAAGTTGTATATCAAAAATTTCCCAATAAAAATATCTACCTACTTACCAAATTTCATTCATATAGTCCTTTTTGTTCTCTTGTAATAGGAAATCGAAAATATATTTTTGGAACTTTTATATAATAATAGGAAATCGAAAATATATTTTTGGAATTTTTAAATTTTCTCATGTTTTTCAGGTATGGACAACTACAGTTTTGCGCTTATAATGGCAAGTTGTATATCAAAAATTTCCCAATAAAAATATCTACCTACTTACCAAATTTCATTCATATAGTCCTATATTTTTGGAATTTTTTAATTTTCTCGTGTTTTCTCGTCTCTAGGAAATCGAAAATATATTTTTGGAATTTTTATATAGTAATAGGAAATCGAAAATATATTTTTGGAATTTTTAAATTTTCTCGTGTTTTCCAGATATGGACAACTAGAGTTTTGCGCTTATAATGGCAAGTTGTATATAAGAAATTTCCCAATAAAAATATCAACCTACTGCCCGAATTTCATTCATATAGTCCTTTTAGTTCTCTTGTAATACGAAATCGAAAATGTATTTTTGGAATTTTTAAATTTTCTCGTGTTGTCCAGGTATGGACAACTAGAGTTTTGCGCGTATAACGGCAAGTTGTATATCAAAAATTTCCCAATAAAAATATCTACCTACTTACCAAATTTCATTCATATAGTCCTTTTAGTTCTCTTGTAATAGGAAATCGAAAATATATTTTTTTATAGTCCTTTTAGTTCTCTTGTAATACGAAATCGAAAATATATTTTTGGAATTTTTATATAGTAATAGGAAATCGAAAATATATTTGTTGAATTTTTAAATTTTCTCGTGTTCTCCAGGTATGGACAACTAGAGTTTTGCGCGTATAATGGCAAGTTGTATATCCAAAATTTCCCAATAAAAATATCTACCTACTTACCAAATTTCATTCATATAGTCCTTTTTGTTCTCTTGTAATAGGAAATCGAAAATATATTTTTGGAACTTTTATATAATAATAGGAAATCGAAAATATATTTTTGGAATTTTTAAATTTTCTCGTGTTTTCCAGGTATGGACAACTACAGTTTTGCGCTTATAATGGCAAGTTGTATATCAAAAATTTCCCAATAAAAGTATCTACCTACTTACCAAATTTCATTCATATAGTCCTTTTAGTTCTCTTGTAATAGGAAATCGAAAATATATTTTTTTATAGTCCTTTTAGTTCTCTTGTAATACGAAATCGAAAATATATTTTTGGAATTTTTATATAGTAATAGGAAATCGAAAATATATTTGTTGAATTTTTAAATTTTCTCGTGTTCTCCAGGTATGGACAACTAGAGTTTTGCGCGTATAATGGCAAGTTGTATATCCAAAATTTCCCAATAAAAATATCTACCTACAGATCAAATTTCATTCATATAGTCCTTTTAGTTCTCTTGTAATAGGAAATCGAAAATATATTTTTGAAACTTTTATATAATAATAGGAAATCGAAAATATATTTTTGGAATTTTTAAAATTTCACGTGTTCTCCAGGTATGGACAACTACAGTTTTGCGCTTATAATGGCAAGTTGTATATAAAAAATTTTCCAATAAAAATATCTACCTACTTACCAAATTTCATTCATATAGTCCTTTTTGTTCTCTTGTAATAGGAAATCGAAAATATATTTTTGGAACTTTTATATAATAATAGGAAATCGAAAATATATTTTTGGAATTTTTAAATTTTCTCGTGTTTTCCAGGTATGGACAACTACAGTTTTGCGCGTATAATGGCAAGTTGTATATCAAAAATTTCCCAATAAAAATATCTACCTACTTACCAAATTTCATTCATATAGTCCTTTTTGTTCTCTTGTAATAGGAAATCGAAAATATATTTTTGGAATTTTTAAATAGTAATAGGAAATCGAAAATATATTTTTGGAATTTTTTAATTTTCTCGTGTTTTCTCGTCTCTAGGAAATCGAAAATATATTTTTGGAATTTTTAAATAGTAATAGGAAATCGAAAATATATTTTTGGATTTTTTAAATTTTCTCGTATTCTCCAGGCATGGACAACTAGAGTTTTGCGCTTATAATGGCAAGTTGTATATCAAAAATTTCCCAATAAAAATATCTACCTACTGACCAAATTTCATTCATATAGTCCTTTTAGTTCTCTTGTAATTGGAAATCGAAAATATATTTTTGGAATTTTTAAATAGTAATAGGAAATCGAAAATATATTTTTGGAATTTTTAAATTTTCACGTGTTCTCCAGGTATGGACAACTAGAGTTTTGCGCTTATAGTACCAAGTTGTATATCAAAAATTTCCCAATAAAAATATCTACCTACTTACCAAATTTCATTCATATAGTCCTTTTTGTTCTCTTGTAATAGGAAATCGAAAATATATTTTTGGAACTTTTATATAATAATAGGAAATCGAAAATATATTTTTGGAATTTTTAAATTTTCTCATGTTTTTCAGGTATGGACAACTACAGTTTTGCGCTTATAATGGCAAGTTGTATATCAAAAATTTCCCAATAAAAATATCTACCTACTTACCAAATTTCATTCATATAGTCCTATATTTTTGGAATTTTTTAATTTTCTCGTGTTTTCTCGTCTCTAGGAAATCGAAAATATATTTTTGGAATTTTTATATAGTAATAGGAAATCGAAAATATATTTTTGGAATTTTTAAATTTTCTCGTGTTTTCCAGATATGGACAACTAGAGTTTTGCGCTTATAATGGCAAGTTGTATATAAGAAATTTCCCAATAAAAATATCAACCTACTGCCCGAATTTCATTCATATAGTCCTTTTAGTTCTCTTGTAATACGAAATCGAAAATGTATTTTTGGAATTTTTAAATTTTCTCGTGTTGTCCAGGTATGGACAACTAGAGTTTTGCGCGTATAACGGCAAGTTGTATATCAAAAATTTCCCAATAAAAATATCTACCTACTTACCAAATTTCATTCATATAGTCCTTTTTGTTCTCTTGTAATAGGAAATCGAAAATATATTTTTGGAACTTTTATATAATAATAGGAAATCGAAAATATATTTTTGGAATTTTTAAATTTTCTCGTGTTTTCCAGGTATGGACAACTACAGTTTTGTGCTTATAATGGCAAGTTGTATATCAAAAATTTCCCAATAAAAATATCTACCTACTTACCAAATTTCATTCATATAGTCCTTTTTGTTCTCTTGTAATAGGAAATCGAAAATATATTTTTGGAATTTTTAAATAGTAATAGGAAATCGAAAATATATTTTGGAATTTTTTAATTTTCTCGTGTTTTCTCGTCTCTAGGAAATCGAAAATATATTTTTGGAATTTTTATATAGTAATAGGAAATCGAAAATATATTTTTGGATATTTTTAATTTTCTCGTGTTTTCCAAAATTGAAAATATATTTTTGGAATTTTTATATAGTAATAGGAAATCGAAAATGTATTTTTGGAATTTTTAAATTTTCTCGTGTTGTCCAGGTATGGACAACTAGAGTTTTGCGCGTATAACGGCAAGTTGTATATCAAAAATTTCCCAATAAAAATATCTGCCTACTTACCAAATTTCATTCATATAGTCCTTTTTGTTCTCTTGTAATAGGAAATCGAAAATATATTTTTGGAACTTTTATATAATAATAGGAAATCGAAAATATATTTTTGGAATTTTTAAATTTTCTCGTGTTTTCCAGGTATGGACAACTACAGTTTTGCGCGTATAATGGCAAGTTGTATATCAAAAATTTCCCAATAAAAATATCTACCTACTTACCAAATTTCATTCATATAGTCCTTTTTGTTCTCTTGTAATAGGAAATCGAAAATATATTTTTGGAATTTTTAAATAGTAATAGGAAATCGAAAATATATTTTGGAATTTTTTAATTTTCTCGTGTTTTCTCGTCTCTAGGAAATCGAAAATATATTTTTGGAATTTTTATATAGTAATAGGAAATCGAAAATATATTTTTGGATATTTTTAATTTTCTCGTGTTTTCCAGGTATGGACAACTAGAGTTTTGCGCTTATAATGGCAAGTTGTATATAAAAAATTTCCCAATAAAAATATCTACCTACTTACCAAATTTCATTCATATAGTCCTTTTAGTTCTCTTGTAATAGGAAATCGAAAATATATTTTTTTATAGTCCTTTTAGTTCTCTTGTAATACGAAATCGAAAATATATTTTTGGAACTTTTATATAATAATAGGAAATCGAAAATATATTTTTGGAATTTTTAAATTTTCTCGTGTTTTCCAGGTATGGACAACTACAGTTTTGCGCTTATAATGGCAAGTTGTATATCAAAAATTTCCCAATAAAAATATCTACCTACTTACCAAATTTCATTCATATAGTCCTTTTTGTTCTCTTGTAATAGGAAATCGAAAATATATTTTTGGAATTTTTAAATAGTAATAGGAAATCGAAAATATATTTTGGAATTTTTTAATTTTCTCGTGTTTTCTCGTCTCTAGGAAATCGAAAATATATTTTTGGAATTTTTATATAGTAATAGGAAATCGAAAATATATTTTTGGATATTTTTAATTTTCTCGTGTTTTCCAAAATTGAAAATATATTTTTGGAATTTTTATATAGTAATAGGAAATCGAAAATATATTTTTGGAATTTTTTAATTTTCTCGTGTTTTCCAGGTATGGACAACTAGAGTTTTGCGCTTATAATGGCAAGTTGTATATAAAAAATTTCCCAATAAAAATATCTACCTACTTACCAAATTTCATTCATATAGTCCTTTTTGTTCTCTTGTAATAGGAAATCGAAAATATATTTTTGGAACTTTTATATAATAATAGGAAATCGAAAATATATTTTTGGAATTTTTAAATTTTCTCATGTTTTTCAGGTATGGACAACTACAGTTTTGCGCTTATAATGGCAAGTTGTATATCAAAAATTTCCCAATAAAAATATCTACCTACTTACCAAATTTCATTCATATAGTCCTATATTTTTGGAATTTTTTAATTTTCTCGTGTTTTCTCGTCTCTAGGAAATCGAAAATATATTTTTGGAATTTTTATATAGTAATAGGAAATCGAAAATATATTTTTGGAATTTTTAAATTTTCTCGTGTTTTCCAGATATGGACAACTAGAGTTTTGCGCTTATAATGGCAAGTTGTATATAAGAAATTTCCCAATAAAAATATCAACCTACTGCCCGAATTTCATTCATATAGTCCTTTTAGTTCTCTTGTAATACGAAATCGAAAATGTATTTTTGGAATTTTTAAATTTTCTCGTGTTGTCCAGGTATGGACAACTAGAGTTTTGCGCGTATAACGGCAAGTTGTATATCAAAAATTTCCCAATAAAAATATCTACCTACTTACCAAATTTCATTCATATAGTCCTTTTTGTTCTCTTGTAATAGGAAATCGAAAATATATTTTTGGAACTTTTATATAATAATAGGAAATCGAAAATATATTTTTGGAATTTTTAAATTTTCTCGTGTTTTCCAGGTATGGACAACTACAGTTTTGTGCTTATAATGGCAAGTTGTATATCAAAAATTTCCCAATAAAAATATCTACCTACTTACCAAATTTCATTCATATAGTCCTTTTTGTTCTCTTGTAATAGGAAATCGAAAATATATTTTTGGAATTTTTAAATAGTAATAGGAAATCGAAAATATATTTTGGAATTTTTTAATTTTCTCGTGTTTTCTCGTCTCTAGGAAATCGAAAATATATTTTTGGAATTTTTATATAGTAATAGGAAATCGAAAATATATTTTTGGATATTTTTAATTTTCTCGTGTTTTCCAAAATTGAAAATATATTTTTGGAATTTTTATATAGTAATAGGAAATCGAAAATGTATTTTTGGAATTTTTAAATTTTCTCGTGTTGTCCAGGTATGGACAACTAGAGTTTTGCGCGTATAACGGCAAGTTGTATATAAAAAATTTCCCAATAAAAATATCTGCCTACTTACCAAATTTCATTCATATAGTCCTTTTTGTTCTCTTGTAATAGGAAATCGAAAATATATTTTTGGAACTTTTATATAATAATAGGAAATCGAAAATATATTTTTGGAATTTTTAAATTTTCTCGTGTTTTCCAGGTATGGACAACTACAGTTTTGCGCGTATAATGGCAAGTTGTATATCAAAAATTTCCCAATAAAAATATCTACCTACTTACCAAATTTCATTCATATAGTCCTTTTTGTTCTCTTGTAATAGGAAATCGAAAATATATTTTTGGAATTTTTAAATAGTAATAGGAAATCGAAAATATATTTTGGAATTTTTTAATTTTCTCGTGTTCTCGTGTTCTCGTCTCTAGGAAATCGAAAATATATTTTTGGAATTTTTATATAGTAATAGGAAATCGAAAATATATTTTTGGATATTTTTAATTTTCTCGTGTTTTCCAGGTATGGACAACTAGAGTTTTGCGCTTATAATGGCAAGTTGTATATAAAAAATTTCCCAATAAAAATATCTACCTACTTACCAAATTTCATTCATATAGTCCTTTTAGTTCTCTTGTAATAGGAAATCGAAAATATATTTTTTTATAGTCCTTTTAGTTCTCTTGTAATACGAAATCGAAAATATATTTTTGGAACTTTTATATAATAATAGGAAATCGAAAATATATTTTTGGAATTTTTAAATTTTCTCGTGTTTTCCAGGTATGGACAACTACAGTTTTGCGCTTATAATGGCAAGTTGTATATCAAAAATTTCCCAATAAAAATATCTACCTACTTACCAAATTTCATTCATATAGTCCTTTTTGTTCTCTTGTAATAGGAAATCGAAAATATATTTTTGGAATTTTTAAATAGTAATAGGAAATCGAAAATATATTTTGGAATTTTTTAATTTTCTCGTGTTTTCTCGTCTCTAGGAAATCGAAAATATATTTTTGGAATTTTTATATAGTAATAGGAAATCGAAAATATATTTTTGGATATTTTTAATTTTCTCGTGTTTTCCAAAATTGAAAATATATTTTTGGAATTTTTATATAGTAATAGGAAATCGAAAATATATTTTTGGAATTTTTTAATTTTCTCGTGTTTTCCAGGTATGGACAACTAGAGTTTTGCGCTTATAATGGCAAGTTGTATATAAAAAATTTCCCAATAAAAATATCTACCTACTTACCAAATTTCATTCATATAGTCCTTTTTGTTCTCTTGTAATAGGAAATCGAAAATATATTTTTGGAACTTTTATATAATAATAGGAAATCGAAAATATATTTTTGGAATTTTTAAATTTTCTCATGTTTTTCAGGTATGGACAACTACAGTTTTGCGCTTATAATGGCAAGTTGTATATCAAAAATTTCCCAATAAAAATATCTACCTACTTACCAAATTTCATTCATATAGTCCTATATTTTTGGAATTTTTTAATTTTCTCGTGTTTTCTCGTCTCTAGGAAATCGAAAATATATTTTTGGAATTTTTATATAGTAATAGGAAATCGAAAATATATTTTTGGAATTTTTAAATTTTCTCGTGTTTTCCAGATATGGACAACTAGAGTTTTGCGCTTATAATGGCAAGTTGTATATAAGAAATTTCCCAATAAAAATATCAACCTACTGCCCGAATTTCATTCATATAGTCCTTTTAGTTCTCTTGTAATACGAAATCGAAAATGTATTTTTGGAATTTTTAAATTTTCTCGTGTTGTCCAGGTATGGACAACTAGAGTTTTGCGCGTATAACGGCAAGTTGTATATCAAAAATTTCCCAATAAAAATATCTACCTACTTACCAAATTTCATTCATATAGTCCTTTTTGTTCTCTTGTAATAGGAAATCGAAAATATATTTTTGGAACTTTTATATAATAATAGGAAATCGAAAATATATTTTTGGAATTTTTAAATTTTCTCGTGTTTTCCAGGTATGGACAACTACAGTTTTGTGCTTATAATGGCAAGTTGTATATCAAAAATTTCCCAATAAAAATATCTACCTACTTACCAAATTTCATTCATATAGTCCTTTTTGTTCTCTTGTAATAGGAAATCGAAAATATATTTTTGGAATTTTTAAATAGTAATAGGAAATCGAAAATATATTTTGGAATTTTTTAATTTTCTCGTGTTTTCTCGTCTCTAGGAAATCGAAAATATATTTTTGGAATTTTTATATAGTAATAGGAAATCGAAAATATATTTTTGGATATTTTTAATTTTCTCGTGTTTTCCAAAATTGAAAATATATTTTTGGAATTTTTATATAGTAATAGGAAATCGAAAATGTATTTTTGGAATTTTTAAATTTTCTCGTGTTGTCCAGGTATGGACAACTAGAGTTTTGCGCGTATAACGGCAAGTTGTATATAAAAAATTTCCCAATAAAAATATCTGCCTACTTACCAAATTTCATTCATATAGTCCTTTTTGTTCTCTTGTAATAGGAAATCGAAAATATATTTTTGGAACTTTTATATAATAATAGGAAATCGAAAATATATTTTTGGAATTTTTAAATTTTCTCGTGTTTTCCAGGTATGGACAACTACAGTTTTGCGCGTATAATGGCAAGTTGTATATCAAAAATTTCCCAATAAAAATATCTACCTACTTACCAAATTTCATTCATATAGTCCTTTTTGTTCTCTTGTAATAGGAAATCGAAAATATATTTTTGGAATTTTTAAATAGTAATAGGAAATCGAAAATATATTTTGGAATTTTTTAATTTTCTCGTGTTTTCTCGTCTCTAGGAAATCGAAAATATATTTTTGGAATTTTTATATAGTAATAGGAAATCGAAAATATATTTTTGGATATTTTTAATTTTCTCGTGTTTTCCAGGTATGGACAACTAGAGTTTTGCGCTTATAATGGCAAGTTGTATATAAAAAATTTCCCAATAAAAATATCTACCTACTTACCAAATTTCATTCATATAGTCCTTTTAGTTCTCTTGTAATAGGAAATCGAAAATATATTTTTTTATAGTCCTTTTAGTTCTCTTGTAATACGAAATCGAAAATATATTTTTGGAACTTTTATATAATAATAGGAAATCGAAAATATATTTTTGGAATTTTTAAATTTTCTCGTGTTTTCCAGGTATGGACAACTACAGTTTTGCGCTTATAATGGCAAGTTGTATATCAAAAATTTCCCAATAAAAATATCTACCTACTTACCAAATTTCATTCATATAGTCCTTTTTGTTCTCTTGTAATAGGAAATCGAAAATATATTTTTGGAATTTTTAAATAGTAATAGGAAATCGAAAATATATTTTGGAATTTTTTAATTTTCTCGTGTTTTCTCGTCTCTAGGAAATCGAAAATATATTTTTGGAATTTTTATATAGTAATAGGAAATCGAAAATATATTTTTGGATATTTTTAATTTTCTCGTGTTTTCCAAAATTGAAAATATATTTTTGGAATTTTTATATAGTAATAGGAAATCGAAAATATATTTTTGGAATTTTTTAATTTTCTCGTGTTTTCCAGGTATGGACAACTAGAGTTTTGCGCTTATAATGGCAAGTTGTATATAAAAAATTTCCCAATAAAAATATCTACCTACTTACCAAATTTCATTCATATAGTCCTTTTTGTTCTCTTGTAATAGGAAATCGAAAATATATTTTTGGAACTTTTATATAATAATAGGAAATCGAAAATATATTTTTGGAATTTTTAAATTTTCATGTGTTTTCCAGGTATGGACAACTAGAGTTTTGCGCGTATAATGGCAAGTTGTATATCAAAAGTTTCGCAATAAAAATATCTACCTACTTACCAAATTTCATTCATATAGTCCTTATAGTTCTCTTGTAATAGGAAATCTAAAATTTATTTTTGGAATTTTTAAATAGTAATAGGAAATCGAAAATATATTTTTGGAATTTTTTAATTTTCTCGTGTTTTCTCGTCTCTAGGAAATCGAAAATATATTTTTGGAATTTTTATATAGTAATAGGAAATCAAAAATTTATTTTTGGAATTTTTAAATTTTCATGTGTTTTCCAGGTATGGACAACTAGAGTTTTGCGCGTATAATGGCAAGTTGTATATAAAAAGTTTCGCAATAAAAATATCTACCTACTGACCAAATTTCATTCATATAGTCCTTATAGTTCTCTTGTAATAGGAAATCTAAAATTTATTTTTGGAATTTTTAAATTTTCATGTGTTTTCCAGGTATGGACAACTAGAGTTTTGCGCGTATAATGGCAAGTTGTATATCAAAAGTTTCGCAATAAAAATATCTACCTACTTACCAAATTTCATTCATATAGTCCTTATAGTTCTCTTGTAATAGGAAATCTAAAATTTATTTTTTTATAGTCCTTTTAGTTCTCTTGTAATACGAAATCGAAAATATATTTTTGGAATTTTTATATAGTAATAGGAAATCGAAAATATATTTGTTGAATTTTTAAATTTTCTCGTGTTCTCCAGGTATGGACAACTAGAGTTTTGCGCGTATAATGGCAAGTTGTATATCCAAAATTTCCCAATAAAAATATCTACCTACTTACCAAATTTCATTCATATAGTCCTTTTTGTTCTCTTGTAATAGGAAATCGAAAATATATTTTTGGAACTTTTATATAATAATAGGAAATCGAAAATATATTTTTGGAATTTTTTAATTTTCTCGTGTTTTCCAGGTATGGACAACTAGAGTTTTGCGCTTATAATGGCAAGTTGTATATCAAAAATTTCCCAATAAAAGTATCTACCTACTTACCAAATTTCATTCATATAGTCCTTTTAGTTCTCTTGTAATAGGAAATCGAAAATATATTTTTTTATAGTCCTTTTAGTTCTCTTGTAATACGAAATCGAAAATATATTTTTGGAATTTTTATATAGTAATAGGAAATCGAAAATATATTTGTTGAATTTTTAAATTTTCTCGTGTTCTCCAGGTATGGACAACTAGAGTTTTGCGCGTATAATGGCAAGTTGTATATCCAAAATTTCCCAATAAAAATATCTACCTACAGATCAAATTTCATTCATATAGTCCTTTTAGTTCTCTTGTAATAGGAAATCGAAAATATATTTTTGAAACTTTTATATAATAATAGGAAATCGAAAATATATTTTTGGAATTTTTAAATTTTCACGTGTTCTCCAGGTATGGACAACTACAGTTTTGCGCTTATAATGGCAAGTTGTATATAAAAAATTTCCCAATAAAAATATCTACCTACTTACCAAATTTCATTCATATAGTCCTTTTAGTTCTCTTGTAATAGGAAATCGAAAATATATTTTTGGAATTTTTATATAGTAATAGGAAATCGAAAATATATTTTTGGATTTTTTAAATTTTCTCGTATTCTCCAGGCATGGACAACTAGAGTTTTGCGCTTATAATGGCAAGTTGTATATCAAAAATTTCCCAATAAAAATATCTACCTACTGACCAAATTTCATTCATATAGTCCTTATAGTTCTCTTGTAATAGGAAATCTAAAATATATTTTTGGAATTTTTAAATTTTCATGTGTTTTCCAGGTATGGACAACTAGAGTTTTGCGCGTATAATGGCAAGTTGTATATCAAAAGTTTCGCAATAAAAATATCTACCTACTTACCAAATTTCATTCATATAGTCCTTTTAGTTCTCTTGTAATAGGAAATCGAAAATATATTTTTGGAACTTTTATATAATAATAGGAAATCGAAAATATATTTTTGGAATTTTTAAATTTTCTCGTGTTTTTCAGGTATGGACAACTACAGTTTTGCGCTTATAATGGCAAGTTGTATATCAAAAATTTCCCAATAAAAATATCTACCTACTTACCAAATTTCATTCAAATAGTCCTATATTTTTGGAATTTTTTAATTTTCTCGTGTTTTCTCGTCTCTAGGAAATCGAAAATATATTTTTGGAATTTTTATATAGTAATAGGAAATCGAAAATATATTTTTGGAATTTTTAAATTTTCTCGTGTTTTCCAGATATGGACAACTAGAGTTTTGCGCTTATAATGGCAAGTTGTATATAAGAAATTTCCCAATAAAAATATCAACCTACTGCCCGAATTTCATTCATATAGTCCTTTTAGTTCTCTTGTAATAGGAAATCGAAAATGTATTTTTGGAATTTTTAAATTTTCTCGTGTTGTCCAGGTATGGACAACTAGAGTTTTGCGCGTATAACGGCAAGTTGTATATCAAAAATTTCCCAATAAAAATATCTACCTACTTACCAAATTTCATTCATATAGTCCTCTTTGTTCTCTTGTAATAGGAAATCGAAAATATATTTTTGGAACTTTTATATAATAATAGGAAATCGAAAATATATTTTTGGAATTTTTAAATTTTCTCGTGTTTTCCAGGTATGGACAACTACAGTTTTGCGCTTATAATGGCAAGTTGTATATCAAAAATTTCCCAATAAAAATATCTACCTACTTACCAAATTTCATTCATATAGTCCTTATTGTTCTCTTGTAATAGGAAATCGAAAATATATTTTTGGAATTTTTAAATAGTAATAGGAAATCGAAAATATATTTTGGAATTTTTTAATTTTCTCGTGTTTTCTCGTCTCTAGGAAATCGAAAATATATTTTTGGAATTTTTATATAGTAATAGGAAATCGAAAATATATTTTTGGATATTTTTAATTTTCTCGTGTTTTCCAGGTATGGACAACTAGAGTTTTGCGCTTATAATGGCAAGTTGTATATAAAAAATTTCCCAATAAAAATATCTACCTACTTACCAAATTTCATTCATATAGTCCTTTTAGTTCTCTTGTAATAGGAAATCGAAAATATATTTTTTTATAGTCCTTTTAGTTCTCTTGTAATACGAAATCGAAAATATATTTTTGGAATTTTTCTCTTGTAATAGGAAATCTAAAATTTATTTTTTGAATTTTTAAATTTTCATGTGTTTTCCAGGTATGGACAACTAGAGTTTTGCGCGTATAATGGCAAGTTGTATATCAAAAGTTTCGCAATAAAAATATCTACCTACTGACCAAATTTCATTCATATAGTCCTTATAGTTCTCTTGTAATAGGAAATCTAAAATTTATTTTTGGAATTTTTAAATTTTCATGTGTTTTCCAGGTATGGACAACTAGAGTTTTGCGCGTATAATGGCAAGTTGTATATCAAAAGTTTCGCAATAAAAATATCTACCTACTTACCAAATTTCATTCATATAGTCCTTATAGTTCTCTTGTAATAGGAAATCGAAAATATATTTTTGGAACTTTTATATAATAATAGGAAATCGAAAATATATTTTTGGAATTTTTAAATTTTCTCGTGTTTTCCAGGTATGGACAACTACAGTTTTGCGCTTATAATGGCAAGTTGTATATCAAAAATTTCCCAATAAAAATATCTACCTACTTACCAAATTTCATTCATATAGTCCTTTTTGTTCTCTTGTAATAGGAAATCGAAAATATATTTTTGGAATTTTTAAATAGTAATAGGAAATCGAAAATATATTTTGGAATTTTTTAATTTTCTCGTGTTTTCTCGTCTCTAGGAAATCGAAAATATATTTTTGGAATTTTTATATAGTAATAGGAAATCGAAAATATATTTTTGGATATTTTTAATTTTCTCGTGTTTTCCAGGTATGGACAACTAGAGTTTTGCGCTTATAATGGCAAGTTGTATATAAAAAATTTCCCAATAAAAATATCTACCTACTTACCAAATTTCATTCATATAGTCCTTTTAGTTCTCTTGTAATAGGAAATCGAAAATATATTTTTTTATAGTCCTTTTAGTTCTCTTGTAATACGAAATCGAAAATATATTTTTGGAATTTTTATATAGTAATAGGAAATCGAAAATATATTTGTTGAATTTTTAAATTTTCTCGTGTTCTCCAGGTATGGACAACTAGAGTTTTGCGCGTATAATGGCAAGTTGTATATCCAAAATTTCCCAATAAAAATAACTACCTACTTACCAAATTTCATTCATATAGTCCTTTTAGTTCTCTTGTAATAGGAAATCGAAAATATATTTTTGGAACTTTTATATAATAATAGGAAATCGAAAATATATTTTTGGAATTTTTAAATTTTCACGTGTTCTCCAGGTATGGACAACTACAGTTTTGCGCTTATAATGGCAAGTTGTATATAAAAAATTTTCCAATAAAAATATCTACCTACTTACCAAATTTCATTCATATAGTCCTTTTTGTTCTCTTGTAATAGGAAATCGAAAATATATTTTTGGAATTTTTAAATAGTAATAGGAAATCGAAAATATATTTTTGGAATTTTTAAATTTTCACGTGTTCTCCAGGTATGGACAACTAGAGTTTTGCGCTTATAATGGCAAGTTGTATATCAAAAATTTCCCAATAAAAATATCTACCTACTTACCAAATTTCATTCATATAGTCCTTTTTGTTCTCTTGTAATAGGAAATCGAAAATATATTTTTGGAATTTTTAAATAGTAATAGGAAATCGAAAATATATTTTGGAATTTTTTAATTTTCTCGTGTTTTCTCGTCTCTAGGAAATCGAAAATATATTTTTGGAATTTTTATATAGTAATAGGAAATCGAAAATATATTTTTGGATATTTTTAATTTTCTCGTGTTTTCCAGGTATGGACAACTAGAGTTTTGCGCTTATAATGGCAAGTTGTATATAAAAAATTTCGCAATAAAAATATCTACCTACTTACCAAATTTCGTTCATATAGTCCTTATAGTTCTCTTGTAATAGGAAATCTAAAATATATTTTTGGAATTTTTAAATTTTCATGTGTTTTCCAGGTATGGACAACTAGAGTTTTGCGCGTATAATGGCAAGTTGTATATAAAAAGTTTCGCAATAAAAATATCTACCTACTGACCAAATTTCATTCATATAGTCCTTATAGTTCTCTTGTAATAGGAAATCTAAAATATATTTTTTTATAGTCCTTTTAGTTCTCTTGTAATACGAAATCGAAAATATATTTTTGGAATTTTTATATAGTAATAGGAAATCGAAAATATATTTGTTGAATTTTTAAATTTTCTCGTGTTCTCCAGGTATGGACAACTAGAGTTTTGCGCGTATAATGGCAAGTTGTATATCCAAAATTTCCCAATAAAAATATCTACCTACTTACCAAATTTCATTCATATAGTCCTTTTTGTTCTCTTGTAATAGGAAATCGAAAATATATTTTTGGAACTTTTATATAATAATAGGAAATCGAAAATATATTTTTGGAATTTTTAAATTTTCTCGTGTTTTCCATGTATGGACAACTAGAGTTTTGCGCGTATAATGGCAAGTTGTATATCAAAAATTTCCCAATAAAAATATCTACCTACTTACCAAATTTCATTCATATAGTCCTTTTAGTTCTCTTGTAATAGGAAATCGAAAGTATATTTTTGGAATTTTTAAATAGTAATAGGAAATCGAAAATATATTTTTGGAATTTTTTAATTTTCTCGTGTTTTCTCGTCTCTAGGAAATCGAAAATATATTTTTGGAATTTTTATATAGTAATAGGAAATCGAAAATATATTTTTGGAATTTTTAAATTTTCTCGTGTTTTCCAGATATGGACAACTAGAGTTTTGCGCTTATAATGGCAA
Organism: Drosophila kohkoa; assembly: GCA_019972355.1. Taxonomy (NCBI): domain Eukaryota; kingdom Metazoa; phylum Arthropoda; class Insecta; order Diptera; family Drosophilidae; genus Drosophila; species Drosophila kohkoa. The sequence continues at coordinate 66,936 of BJEL01000084.1, read as the reverse complement.
GTTGTATATAAAAAATTTCCCAATAAAAATATCAACCTACTGACCGAATTTCATTCATATAGTCCTTTTAGTTCTCTTGTAATAGGAAATCGAAAATGTATTTTTGGAATTTTTAAATTTTCTCGTGTTGTCCAGGTATGGACAACTAGAGTTTTGCGCTTATAATGGCAAGTTGTATATAAAAAATTTCCCAATAAAAATATCTACCTACTTACCAAATTTCATTCATATAGTCCTTTTAGTTCTCTTGTAATAGGAAATCGAAAATATATTTTTTTATAGTCCTTTTAGTTCTCTTGTAATAGGAAATCGAAAATATATTTTTGGAATTTTTATATAGTAATAGGAAATCGAAAATATATTTGTTGAATTTTTAAATTTTCTCGTGTTCTCCAGGTATGGACAACTAGAGTTTTGCGCGTATAATGGCAAGTTGTATATCCAAAATTTCCCAATAAAAATATCTACCTACTTACCAAATTTCATTCATATAGTCCTTTTTGTTCTCTTGTAATAGGAAATCGAAAATATATTTTTGGAACTTTTATATAATAATAGGAAATCGAAAATATATTTTTGGAATTTTTTAATTTTCTCGTGTTTTCCAGGTATGGACAACTACAGTTTTGCGCTTATAATGGCAAGTTGTATATCAAAAATTTCCCAATAAAAGTATCTACCTACTTACCAAATTTCATTCATATAGTCCTTTTAGTTCTCTTGTAATAGGAAATCGAAAATATATTTTTTTATAGTCCTTTTAGTTCTCTTGTAATACGAAATCGAAAATATATTTTTGGAATTTTTATATAGTAATAGGAAATCGAAAATATATTTGTTGAATTTTTAAATTTTCTCGTGTTCTCCAGGTATGGACAACTAGAGTTTTGCGCGTATAATGGCAAGTTGTATATCCAAAATTTCCCAATAAAAATATCTACCTACAGATCAAATTTCATTCATATAGTCCTTTTAGTTCTCTTGTAATAGGAAATCGAAAATATATTTTTGAAACTTTTATATAATAATAGGAAATCGAAAATATATTTTTGGAATTTTTAAATTTTCTCGTGTTCTCCAGGTATGGACAACTACAGTTTTGCGCTTATAATGGCAAGTTGTATATAAAAAATTTTCCAATAAAAATATCTACCTACTTACCAAATTTCATTCATATAGTCCTTTTTGTTCTCTTGTAATAGGAAATCGAAAATATATTTTTGGAATTTTTAAATAGTAATAGGAAATCGAAAATATATTTTTGGAATTTTTAAATTTTCACGTGTTCTCCAGGTATGGACAACTAGAGTTTTGCGCTTATAGTACCAAGTTGTATATCAAAAATTTCCCAATAAAAATATCTACCTACTGACCAAATTTCATTCATATAGTCCTTTTAGTTCTCTTGTAATAGGAAATCGAAAATATATTTTTGGAATTTTTATATAGTAATAGGAAATCGAAAATATATTTTTGGATTTTTTAAATTTTCTCGTATTCTCCAGGCATGGACAACTAGAGTTTTGCGCTTATAATGGCAAGTTGTATATCAAAAATTTCCCAATAAAAATATCTACCTACTGACCAAATTTCATTCATATAGTCCTTTTAGTTCTCTTGTAATAGGAAATCGAAAATATATTTTTGGAATTTTTAAATTTTTACGTGTTCTCCAGGTATGGACAACTAGAGTTTTGCGCTTATAATGGCAAGTTCTATATCAAAAATTTCCCAATAAAAATATCTACCTACTTACCAAATTTCATTCATATAGTCCTTTTTGTTCTCTTGTAATAGGAAATCGAAAATATATTTTTGGAACTTTTATATAATAATAGGAAATCGAAAATATATTTTTGGAATTTTTAAATTTTCTCGTGTTTTTCAGGTATGGACAACTACAGTTTTGCGCTTATAATGGCAAGTTGTATATCAAAAATTTCCCAATAAAAATATCTACCTACTTACCAAATTTCATTCAAATAGTCCTATATTTTTGGAATTTTTTAATTTTCTCGTGTTTTCTCGTCTCTAGGAAATCGAAAATATATTTTTGGAATTTTTATATAGTAATAGGAAATCGAAAATATATTTTTGGAATTTTTAAATTTTCTCGTGTTTTCCAGATATGGACAACTAGAGTTTTGCGCTTATAATGGCAAGTTGTATATAAGAAATTTCCCAATAAAAATATCAACCTACTGCCCGAATTTCATTCATATAGTCCTTTTAGTTCTCTTGTAATAGGAAATCGAAAATGTATTTTTGGAATTTTTAAATTTTCTCGTGTTGTCCAGGTATGGACAACTAGAGTTTTGCGCGTATAACGGCAAGTTGTATATCAAAAATTTCCCAATAAAAATATCTACCTACTTACCAAATTTCATTCATATAGTCCTCTTTGTTCTCTTGTAATAGGAAATCGAAAATATATTTTTGGAACTTTTATATAATAATAGGAAATCGAAAATATATTTTTGGAATTTTTAAATTTTCTCGTGTTTTCCAGGTATGGACAACTACAGTTTTGCGCTTATAATGGCAAGTTGTATATCAAAAATTTCCCAATAAAAATATCTACCTACTTACCAAATTTCATTCATATAGTCCTTTTTGTTCTCTTGTAATAGGAAATCGAAAATATATTTTTGGAATTTTTAAATAGTAATAGGAAATCGAAAATATATTTTGGAATTTTTTAATTTTCTCGTGTTTTCTCGTCTCTAGGAAATCGAAAATATATTTTTGGAATTTTTATATAGTAATAGGAAATCGAAAATATATTTTTGGATATTTTTAATTTTCTCGTGTTTTCCAGGTATGGACAACTAGAGTTTTGCGCTTATAATGGCAAGTTGTATATAAAAAATTTCCCAATAAAAATATCTACCTACTTACCAAATTTCATTCATATAGTCCTTTTAGTTCTCTTGTAATAGGAAATCGAAAATATATTTTTTTATAGTCCTTTTAGTTCTCTTGTAATACGAAATCGAAAATATATTTTTGGAATTTTTATATAGTAATAGGAAATCGAAAATATATTTGTTGAATTTTTAAATTTTCTCGTGTTCTCCAGGTATGGACAACTAGAGTTTTGCGCGTATAATGGCAAGTTGTATATCCAAAATTTCCCAATAAAAATAACTACCTACTTACCAAATTTCATTCATATAGTCCTTTTAGTTCTCTTGTAATAGGAAATCGAAAATATATTTTTGGAACTTTTATATAATAATAGGAAATCGAAAATATATTTTTGGAATTTTTAAATTTTCACGTGTTCTCCAGGTATGGACAACTACAGTTTTGCGCTTATAATGGCAAGTTGTATATAAAAAATTTTTCAATAAAAATATCTACCTACTTACCAAATTTCATTCATATAGTCCTTTTTGTTCTCTTGTAATAGGAAATCGAAAATATATTTTTGGAATTTTTAAATAGTAATAGGAAATCGAAAATATATTTTTGGAATTTTTAAATTTTCACGTGTTCTCCAGGTATGGACAACTAGAGTTTTGCGCTTATAGTACCAAGTTGTATATCAAAAATTTCCCAATAAAAATATCTACCTACTGACCAAATTTCATTCATATAGTCCTTTTAGTTCTCTTGTAATAGGAAATCGAAAATATATTTTTGGAATTTTTATATAGTAATAGGAAATCGAAAATATATTTTTGGATTTTTTAAATTTTCTCGTATTCTCCAGGCATGGACAACTAGAGTTTTGCGCTTATAATGTCAAGTTGTATATCAAAAATTTCCCAATAAAAATATCTACCTACTGACCAAATTTCATTCATATAGTCCTTTTAGTTCTCTTGTAATTGGAAATCGAAAATATATTTTTGGAATTTTTAAATAGTAATAGGAAATCGAAAATATATTTTTGGAATTTTTAAATTTTCACGTGTTCTCCAGGTATGGACAACTAGAGTTTTGCGCTTATAGTACCAAGTTGTATATCAAAAATTTCCCAATAAAAATATCTACCTACTGATCAAATTTCATTCTATAGTCCTTTTAGTTCTCTTGTAATAGGAAATCGAAAATATATTTTTGGAATTTTTAAATTTTTACGTGTTCTCCAGGTATGGACAACTAGAGTTTTGCGCTTATAATGGCAAGTTCTATATCAAAAATTTCCCAATAAAAATATCTACCTACTTACCAAATTTCATTCATATAGTCCTTTTTGTTCTCTTGTAATAGGAAATCGAAAATATATTTTTGGAACTTTTATATAATAATAGGAAATCGAAAATATATTTTTGGAATTTTTAAATTTTCTCGTGTTTTTCAGGTATGGACAACTACAGTTTTGCGCTTATAATGGCAAGTTGTATATCAAAAATTTCCCAATAAAAATATCTACCTACTTACCAAATTTCATTCATATAGTCCTATATTTTTGGAATTTTTTAATTTTCTCGTGTTTTCTCGTCTCTAGGAAATCGAAAATATATTTTTGGAATTTTTATATAGTAATAGGAAATCGAAAATATATTTTTGGAATTTTTAAATTTTCTCGTGTTTTCCAGATATGGACAACTAGAGTTTTGCGCTTATAATGGCAAGTTGTATATAAGAAATTTCCCAATAAAAATATCAACCTACTGCCCGAATTTCATTCATATAGTCCTTTTAGTTCTCTTGTAATAGGAAATCGAAAATGTATTTTTGGAATTTTTAAATTTTCTCGTGTTGTCCAGGTATGGACAACTAGAGTTTTGCGCGTATAACGGCAAGTTGTATATCAAAAATTTCCCAATAAAAATATCTACCTACTTACCAAATTTCATTCATATAGTCCTCTTTGTTCTCTTGTAATAGGAAATCGAAAATATATTTTTGGAACTTTTATATAATAATAGGAAATCGAAAATATATTTTTGGAATTTTTAAATTTTCTCGTGTTTTCCAGGTATGGACAACTACAGTTTTGCGCTTATAATGGCAAGTTGTATATCAAAAATTTCCCAATAAAAATATCTACCTACTTACCAAATTTCATTCATATAGTCCTTTTTGTTCTCTTGTAATAGGAAATCGAAAATATATTTTTGGAATTTTTAAATAGTAATAGGAAATCGAAAATATATTTTGGAATTTTTTAATTTTCTCGTGTTTTCTCGTCTCTAGGAAATCGAAAATATATTTTTGGAATTTTTATATAGTAATAGGAAATCGAAAATATATTTTTGGATATTTTTAATTTTCTCGTGTTTTCCAGGTATGGACAACTAGAGTTTTGCGCTTATAATGGCAAGTTGTATATAAAAAATTTCCCAATAAAAATATCTACCTACTTACCAAATTTCATTCATATAGTCCTTTTAGTTCTCTTGTAATAGGAAATCGAAAATATATTTGTGGAACTTTTATATAATAATAGGAAATCGAAAATATATTTTTGGAATTTTTAAATTTTCTCGTGTTTTCCAGGTATGGACAACTACAGTTTTGCGCTTATAATGGCAAGTTGTATATCAAAAATTTCCCAATAAAAATATCTACCTACTTACCAAATTTCATTCATATAGTCCTTTTTGTTCTCTTGTAATAGGAAATCGAAAATATATTTTTGGAATTTTTAAATAGTAATAGGAAATCGAAAATATATTTTGGAATTTTTTAATTTTCTCGTGTTTTCTCGTCTCTAGGAAATCGAAAATATATTTTTGGAATTTTTATATAGTAATAGGAAATCGAAAATATATTTTTGGATATTTTTAATTTTCTCGTGTTTTCCAGGTATGGACAACTAGAGTTTTGCGCTTATAATGGCAAGTTGTATATAAAAAATTTCCCAATAAAAATATCTACCTACTTACCAAATTTCATTCATATAGTCCTTTTAGTTCTCTTGTAATAGGAAATCGAAAATATATTTTTTTATAGTCCTTTTAGTTCTCTTGTAATACGAAATCGAAAATATATTTTTGGAATTTTTATATAGTAATAGGAAATCGAAAATATATTTGTTGAATTTTTAAATTTTCTCGTGTTCTCCAGGTATGGACAACTAGAGTTTTGCGCGTATAATGGCAAGTTGTATATCCAAAATTTCCCAATAAAAATATCTACCTACAGATCAAATTTCATTCATATAGTCCTTTTAGTTCTCTTGTAATAGGAAATCGAAAATATATTTTTGAAACTTTTATATAATAATAGGAAATCGAAAATATATTTTTGGAATTTTTAAATTTTCACGTGTTCTCCAGGTATGGACAACTACAGTTTTGCGCGTATAATGGCAAGTTGTATATCAAAAATTTCCCAATAAAAATATCTACCTACTTACCAAATTTCATTCATATAGTCCTTTTTGTTCTCTTGTAATAGGAAATCGAAAATATATTTTTGGAACTTTTATATAATAATAGGAAATCGAAAATATATTTTTGGAATTTTTAAATTTTCTCGTGTTTTCCAGGTATGGACAACTACAGTTTTGCGCGTATAATGGCAAGTTGTATATCAAAAATTTCCCAATAAAAATATCTACCTACTTACCAAATTTCATTCATATAGTCCTTTTAGTTCTCTTGTAATTGGAAATCGAAAATATATTTTTGGAATTTTTAAATAGTAATAGGAAATCGAAAATATATTTTTGGAATTTTTAAATTTTCACGTGTTCTCCAGGTATGGACAACTAGAGTTTTGCGCTTATAGTACCAAGTTGTATATCAAAAATTTCCCAATAAAAATATCTACCTACTGACCAAATTTCATTCATATAGTCCTTATAGTTCTCTTGTAATAGGAAATCTAAAATATATTTTTGGAATTTTTAAATTTTCATGTGTTTTCCAGGTATGGACAACTAGAGTTTTGCGCGTATAATGGCAAGTTGTATATCAAAAGTTTCGCAATAAAAATATCTACCTACTTACCAAATTTCATTCATATAGTCCTTATAGTTCTCTTGTAATAGGAAATCTAAAATATATTTTTGGAATTTTTAAATAGTAATAGGAAATCGAAAATATATTTTGGAATTTTTTAATTTTCTCGTGTTTTCTCGTCTCTAGGAAATCGAAAATATATTTTTGGAATTTTTATATAGTAATAGGAAATCGAAAATATATTTTTGGATATTTTTAATTTTCTCGTGTTTTCCAGGTATGGACAACTAGAGTTTTGCGCTTATAATGGCAAGTTGTATATAAAAAATTTCCCAATAAAAATATCTACCTACTTACCAAATTTCATTCATATAGTCCTTTTAGTTCTCTTGTAATAGGAAATCGAAAATATATTTTTTTATAGTCCTTTTAGTTCTCTTGTAATACGATATCGAAAATATATTTTTGGAATTTTTATATAGTAATAGGGAATCGAAAATATATTTGTTGAATTTTTAAATTTTCTCGTGTTCTCCAGGTATGGACAACTAGAGTTTTGCGCGTATAATGGCAAGTTGTATATCCAAAATTTCCCAATAAAAATATCTACCTACAGATCAAATTTCATTCATATAGTCCTTTTAGTTCTCTTGTAATAGGAAATCGAAAATATATTTTTGAAACTTTTATATAATAATAGGAAATCGAAAATATATTTTTGGAATTTTTAAATTTTCACGTGTTCTCCAGGTATGGACAACTACAGTTTTGCGCGTATAATGGCAAGTTGTATATCAAAAATTTCCCAATAAAAGTATCTACCTACTTACCAAATTTCATTCATATAGTCCTTTTTGTTCTCTTGTAATAGGAAATCGAAAATATATTTTTGGAACTTTTATATAATAATAGGAAATCGAAAATATATTTTTGGAATTTTTAAATTTTCTCGTGTTTTCCAGGTATGGACAACTACAGTTTTGCGCGTATAATGGCAAGTTGTATATCAAAAATTTCCCAATAAAAATATCTACCTACTTACCAAATTTCATTCATATAGTCCTTTTAGTTCTCTTGTAATTGGAAATCGAAAATATATTTTTGGAATTTTTAAATAGTAATAGGAAATCGAAAATATATTTTTGGAATTTTTTAATTTTCTCGTGTTTTCTCGTCTCTAGGAAATCGAAAATATATTTTTGGAATTTTTATATAGTAATAGGAAATCGAAAATATATTTTTGGATATTTTTAATTTTCTCGTGTTTTCCAGGTATGGACAACTAGAGTTTTGCGCTTATAATGGCAAGTTGTATATAAAAAATTTCCCAATAAAAATATCTACCTACTTACCAAATTTCATTCATATAGTCCTTTTAGTTCTCTTGTAATAGGAAATCGAAAATATATTTTTGGAACTTTTATATAATAATAGGAAATCGAAAATATATTTTTGGAATTTTTAAATTTTCTCGTGTTGTCCAGGTATGGACAACTAGAGTTTTGCGCGTATAACGGCAAGTTGTATATCAAAAATTTCCCAATAAAAATATCTACCTACTTACCAAATTTCATTCATATAGTCCTTTTTGTTCTCTTGTAATAGGAAATCTAAAATATATTTTTGGAACTTTTATATAATAATAGGAAATCGAAAATATATTTTTGGAATTTTTAAATTTTCTCGTGTTTTCCAGGTATGGACAACTACAGTTTTGCGCTTATAATGGCAAGTTGTATATCAAAAATTTCCCAATAAAAATATTTACCTACTTACCAAATTTCATTCATATAGTCCTTTTTGTTCTCTTGTAATAGGAAATCGAAAATATATTTTTTGAATTTTTAAATAGTAATAGGAAATCGAAAATATATTTTGGAATTTTTTAATTTTCTCGTGTTTTCTCGTCTCTAGGAAATCGAAAATATATTTTTGGAACTTTTATATAATAATAGGAAATCGAAAATATATTTTTGGAATTTTTAAATTTTCACGTGTTCTCCAGGTATGGACAACTACAGTTTTGCGCGTATAATGGCAAGTTGTATATCAAAAATTTCCCAATAAAAATATCTACCTACTTACCAAATTTCATTCATATAGTCCTTTTTGTTCTCTTGTAATAGGAAATCGAAAATATATTTTTGGAACTTTTATATAATAATAGGAAATCGAAAATATATTTTTGGAATTTTTAAATTTTCTCGTGTTTTCCAGGTATGGACAACTACAGTTTTGCGCGTATAATGGCAAGTTGTATATCAAAAATTTCCCAATAAAAATATCTACCTACTTACCAAATTTCATTCATATAGTCCTTTTAGTTCTCTTGTAATTGGAAATCGAAAATATATTTTTGGAATTTTTAAATAGTAATAGGAAATCGAAAATATATTTTTGGAATTTTTAAATTTTCACGTGTTCTCCAGGTATGGACAACTAGAGTTTTGCGCTTATAGTGGCAAGTTGTATATCAAAAATTTCCCAATAAAAATATCTACCTACTGACCAAATTTCATTCATATAGTCCTTTTAGTTCTCTTGTAATAGGAAATCGAAAATATATTTTTGGAATTTTTAAATTTTCACGTGTTCTCCAGGTATGGACAACTAGAGTTTTGCGCTTATAATGGCAAGTTGTATATCAAAAATTTCCCAATAAAAATATCTACCTACTTACCAAATTTCATTCATATAGTCCTTTTAGTTCTCTTGTAATAGGAAATCGAAAATATATTTTTGGAATTTTTAAATAGTAATAGGAAATCGAAAATATATTTTGGAATTTTTTAATTTTCTCGTGTTTTCTCGTCTCTAGGAAATCGAAAATATATTTTTGGAATTTTTATATAGTAATAGGAAATCGAAAATATATTTTTGGATATTTTTAATTTTCTCGTGTTTTCCAGGTATGGACAACTAGAGTTTTGCGCTTATAATGGCAAGTTGTATATAAAAAATTTCCCAATAAAAATATCTACCTACTTACCAAATTTCATTCATATAGTCCTTTTAGTTCTCTTGTAATAGGAAATCGAAAATATATTTTTGGAACTTTTATATAATAATAGGAAATCGAAAATATATTTTTGGAATTTTTAAATTTTCTCGTGTTTTCCAGGTATGGACAACTACAGTTTTGCGCTTATAATGGCAAGTTGTATATCAAAAATTTCCCAATAAAAATATCTACCTACTTACCAAATTTCATTCATATAGTCCTTTTTGTTCTCTTGTAATAGGAAATCGAAAATATATTTTTGGAATTTTTAAATAGTAATAGGAAATCGAAAATATATTTTGGAATTTTTTAATTTTCTCGTGTTTTCTCGTCTCTAGGAAATCGAAAATATATTTTTGGAATTTTTATATAGTAATAGGAAATCGAAAATATATTTTTGGATATTTTTAATTTTCTCGTGTTTTCCAGGTATGGACAACTAGAGTTTTGCGCTTATAATGGCAAGTTGTATATAAAAAATTTCCCAATAAAAATATCTACCTACTTACCAAATTTCATTCATATAGTCCTTTTAGTTCTCTTGTAATAGGAAATCGAAAATATATTTTTTTATAGTCCTTTTAGTTCTCTTGTAATACGATATCGAAAATATATTTTTGGAATTTTTATATAGTAATAGGGAATCGAAAATATATTTGTTGAATTTTTAAATTTTCTCGTGTTCTCCAGGTATGGACAACTAGAGTTTTGCGCGTATAATGGCAAGTTGTATATCCAAAATTTCCCAATAAAAATATCTACCTACAGATCAAATTTCATTCATATAGTCCTTTTAGTTCTCTTGTAATAGGAAATCGAAAATATATTTTTGAAACTTTTATATAATAATAGGAAATCGAAAATATATTTTTGGAATTTTTAAATTTTCACGTGTTCTCCAGGTATGGACAACTACAGTTTTGCGCTTATAATGGCAAGTTGTATATCAAAAATTTCCCAATAAAAATATCTACCTACTTACCAAATTTCATTCATATAGTCCTTTTTGTTCTCTTGTAATAGGAAATCGAAAATATATTTTTGGAACTTTTATATAATAATAGGAAATCGAAAATATATTTTTGGAATTTTTAAATTTTCTCGTGTTTTCCAGGTATGGACAACTACAGTTTTGCGCGTATAATGGCAAGTTGTATATCAAAAATTTCCCAATAAAAATATCTACCTACTTACCAAATTTCATTCATATAGTCCTTTTAGTTCTCTTGTAATAGGAAATCGAAAATATATTTTTGGAATTTTTAAATAGTAATTGGAAATCGAAAATATATTTTTGAAATTTTTTAATTTTCTCGTGTTTTCTCGTCTCTAGGAAATCGAAAATATATTTTTGGAATTTTTATATAGTAATAGGAAATCGAAAATATATTTTTGGGTTTTTTTAATTTTCTCGTGTTTTCCAGGTATGGACAACTAGAGTTTTGCGCTTATAATGGCAAGTTGTATATACAAAATTTCCCAATAAAAATATCTACCTACTTACCAAATTTCATTCATATAGTCCTTTTAGTTCTCTTGTAATAGGAAATCGAAAATATATTTTTGGAATTTTTATATAATAATAGGAAATCGAAAATATATTTTTGGAATTTTTAAATTTTCTCGTGTTGTCCAGGTATGGACAACTAGAGTTTTGCGCGTATAACGGCAAGTTGTATATCAAAAATTTCCAAATAAAAATATCTACCTACTGACCAAATTTCATTCATATAGTCCTTTAGTTCTCTTGTAATAGGAAATCGAAAATATATTTTTGGAACTTTTATATAATAATAGGAAATCGAAAATATATTTTTGGAATTTTTAAATTTTCTCGTGTTTTCCAGGTATGGACAACTACAGTTTTGCGCTTATAATGGCAAGTTGTATATCAAAAATTTCCCAATAAAAATATCTACCTACTTACCAAATTTCATTCATATAGTCCTTTTTGTTCTCTTGTAATAGGAAATCGAAAATATATTTTTGGAATTTTTAAATAGTAATAGGAAATCGAAAATATATTTTGGAATTTTTTAATTTTCTCGTGTTTTCTCGTCTCTAGGAAATCGAAAATATATTTTTGGAACTTTTATATAATAATAGGAAATCGAAAATATATTTTTGGATATTTTTAATTTTCTCGTGTTTTCCAGGTATGGACAACTAGAGTTTTGCGCTTATAATGGCAAGTTGTATATAAAAAATTTCCCAATAAAAATATCTACCTACTTACCAAATTTCATTCATATAGTCCTTTTAGTTCTCTTGTAATAGGAAATCGAAAATATATTTTTGGAACTTTTATATAATAATAGGAAATCGAAAATATATTTTTGGAATTTTTAAATTTTCTCGTGTTTTCCAGGTATGGACAACTACAGTTTTGCGCTTATAATGGCAAGTTGTATATCAAAAATTTCCCAATAAAAATATCTACCTACTTACCAAATTTCATTCATATAGTCCTTTTTGTTCTCTTGTAATAGGAAATCGAAAATATATTTTTGAAACTTTTATATAATAATAGGAAATCGAAAATATATTTTTGGAATTTTTAAATTTTCACGTGTTCTCCAGGTATGGACAACTACAGTTTTGCGCTTATAATGGCAAGTTGTATATCAAAAATTTCCCAATAAAAATATCTACCTACTTACCAAATTTCATTCATATAGTCCTTTTTGTTCTCTTGTAATAGGAAATCGAAAATATATTTTTGGAACTTTTATATAATAATAGGAAATCGAAAATATATTTTTGGAATTTTTAAATTTTCTCGTGTTTTCCAGGTATGGACAACTACAGTTTTGCGCTTATAATGGCAAGTTGTATATCAAAAATTTCCCAATAAAAATATCTACCTACTTACCAAATTTCATTCATATAGTCCTTTTTGTTCTCTTGTAATAGGAAATCGAAAATATATTTTTGGAATTTTTAAATAGTAATAGGAAATCGAAAATATATTTATGGAATTTTTTAAATTTCTCGTGTTTTCTCGTCTCTAGGAAATCGAAAATATATTTTTGGAATTTTTATATAGTAATAGGAAATCGAAAATATATTTTTGGAATTTTTTAATTTTCTCGTGTTTTCCAGGTATGGACAACTAGAGTTTTGCGCTTATAATGGCAAGTTGTATATAAAAAATTTCCCAATAAAAATATCTACCTACTTACCAAATTTCATTCATATAGTCCTTTTTGTTCTCTTGTAATAGGAAATCGAAAATATATTTTTGGAACTTTTATATAATAATAGGAAATCGAAAATATATTTGTGGAATTTTTAAATTTTCTCGTGTTTTCCAGGTATGGACAACTACAGTTTTGCGCTTATAATGGCAAGTTGTATATCAAAAATTTCCCAATAAAAATATCTACCTACTTACCAAATTTCATTCATATAGTCCTTTCTGTTCTCTTGTAATAGGAAATCGAAAATATATTTTTGGAATTTTTAAATAGTAATAGGAAATCGAAAATATATTTTTGGAATTTTTTAATTTTCTCGTGTTTTCTCGTCTCTAGGAAATCGAAAATATATTTTTGGAATTTTTATATAGTAATAGGAAATCGTAAATATATTTTTGGAATTTTTCAATTTTCTCGTGTTTTCCAGGTATGGACAACTAGAGTTTTGCGCTTATAATGGCAAGTTGTATATAAAAAATTTCCCAATAAAAATATCTACCTACTTACCAAATTTCATTCATATAGTCCATTTAGTTCTCTTGTAATAGAATATCGAAAATATATTTTTTTTATAGTCCTTTTAGTTCTCTTGTAATACGAAATCGAAAATATATTTTTGGAATTTTTATATAGTAATAGGAAATCGAAAATATATTTGTTGAATTTTTAAATTTTCTCGTGTTCTCCAGGTATGGACAACTAGAGTTTTGCGCGTATAATGGCAAGTTGTATATCCAAAATTTCCCAATAAAAATATCTACCTACTTACCAAATTTCATTCATATAGTCCTTTTTGTTCTCTTGTAATAGGAAATCGAAAATATATTTTTGGAACTTTTATATAATAATAGGAAATCGAAAATATATTTTTGGAATTTTTAAATTTTCTCGTGTTTTCCAGGTATGGACAACTACAGTTTTGCGCGTATAATGGCAAGTTGTATATCAAAAATTTCCCAATAAAAATATCTACCGACTTACCAAATTTCATTCATATAGTCCTTTTTGTTCTCTTGTAATAGGAAATCGAAAATATATTTTTGGAATTTTTAAATAGTAATAGGAAATCGAAAATATATTTTTGGAATTTTTTAATTTTCTCGTGTTTTCTCGTCTCTAGGAAATCGAAAATATATTTTTGGAACTTTTATATAGTAATAGGAAATCGAAAATATATTTTTGGAATTTTTAAATTTTCACGTGTTCTCCAGGTATGAACAACTAGAGTTTTGCGCTTATAGTGGCAAGTTGTATATCAAAAATTTCCCAATAAAAATATCTACCTACTTACCAAATTTCATTCATATAGTCCTTTTTGTTCTCTTGTAATAGGAAATCGAAAATATATTTTTGGAACTTTTATATAATAATAGGAAATCGAAAATATATTTTTGGAATTTTTAAATTTTCTCGTGTTTTCCAGGTATGGACAACTACAGTTTTGCGCGTATAATGGCAAGTTGTATATCAAAAATTTCCCAATAAAAATATCTACCTACTTACCAAATTTCATTCATATAGTCCTTTTTGTTCTCTTGTAATTTTTATATAATAATAGGAAATCGAAAATATATTTTTGGAATTTTTAAATTTTCACGTGTTTTCCAGGTATGGACAACTACAGTTTTGCGCTTATAATGGCAAGTTGTATATCAAAAATTTCCCAATAAAAATATCTACCTACTTACCAAATTTCATTCATATAGTCCTTTTTGTTCTCTTGTAATAGGAAATCGAAAATATATTTTTGGAACTTTTATATAATAATAGGAAATCGAAAATATATTTTTGGAATTTTTAAATTTTCTCGTGTTTTCCAGGTATGGACAACTACAGTTTTGCGCTTATAATGGCAAGTTGTATATCAAAAATTTCCCAATAAAAATATCTACCTACTTACCAAATTTCATTCATATAGTCCTTTTTGTTCTCTTGTAATAGGAAATCGAAAATATATTTTTTGAATTTTTAAATAGTAATAGGAAATCGAAAATATATTTTGGAATTTTTTAATTTTCTCGTGTTTTCTCGTCTCTAGGAAATCGAAAATATATTTTTGGAACTTTTATATAATAATAGGAAATCGAAAATATATTTTTGGATATTTTTAATTTTCTCGTGTTTTCCAGGTATGGACAACTAGAGTTTTGCGCTTATAATGGCAAGTTGTATATAAAAAATTTCCCAATAAAAATATCTACCTACTTACCAAATTTCATTCATATAGTCCTTTTAGTTCTCTTGTAATAGGAAATCGAAAATATATTTTTGGAACTTTTATATAATAATAGGAAATCGAAAATATATTTTTGGAATTTTTAAATTTTCTCGTGTTTTCCAGGTATGGACAACTACAGTTTTGCGCTTATAATGGCAAGTTGTATATCAAAAATTTCCCAATAAAAATATCTACCTACTTACCAAATTTCATTCATATAGTCCTTTTTGTTCTCTTGTAATAGGAAATCGAAAATATATTTTTGAAACTTTTATATAATAATAGGAAATCGAAAATATATTTTTGGAATTTTTAAATTTTCTCGTGTTTTCCAGGTATGGACAACTACAGTTTTGCGCTTATAATGGCAAGTTGTATATCAAAAATTTCCCAATAAAAATATCTACCTACTTACCAAATTTCATTCATATAGTCCTTTTTGTTCTCTTGTAATAGGAAATCGAAAATATATTTTTGGAATTTTTAAATAGTAATAGGAAATCGAAAATATATTTATGGAATTTTTTAAATTTCTCGTGTTTTCTCGTCTCTAGGAAATCGAAAATATATTTTTGGAATTTTTATATAGTAATAGGAAATCGAAAATATATTTTTGGAATTTTTTAATTTTCTCGTGTTTTCCAGGTATGGACAACTAGAGTTTTGCGCTTATAATGGCAAGTTGTATATAAAAAATTTCCCAATAAAAATATCTACCTACTTACCAAATTTCATTCATATAGTCCTTTTTGTTCTCTTGTAATAGGAAATCGAAAATATATTTTTGGAACTTTTATATAATAATAGGAAATCGAAAATATATTTTTGGAATTTTTAAATTTTCTCGTGTTTTCCAGGTATGGACAACTACAGTTTTGCGCTTATAATGGCAAGTTGTATATCAAAAATTTCCCAATAAAAATATCTACCGACTTACCAAATTTCATTCATATAGTCCTTTCTGTTCTCTTGTAATAGGAAATCGAAAATATATTTTTGGAATTTTTAAATAGTAATAGGAAATCGAAAATATATTTTTGGAATTTTTTAATTTTCTCGTGTTTTCTCGTCTCTAGGAAATCGAAAATATATTTTTGGAATTTTTATATAGTAATAGGAAATCGTAAATATATTTTTGGAATTTTTTAATTTTCTCGTGTTTTCCAGGTATGGACAACTAGAGTTTTGCGCTTATAATGGCAAGTTGTATATAAAAAATTTCCCAATAAAAATATCTACCTACTTACCAAATTTCATTCATATAGTCCATTTAGTTCTCTTGTAATAGAATATCGAAAATATATTTTTTTTATAGTCCTTTTAGTTCTCTTGTAATACGAAATCGAAAATATATTTTTGGAATTTTTATATAGTAATAGGAAATCGAAAATATATTTGTTGAATTTTTAAATTTTCTCGTGTTCTCCAGGTATGGACAACTAGAGTTTTGCGCGTATAATGGCAAGTTGTATATCCAAAATTTCCCAATAAAAATATCTACCTACTTACCAAATTTCATTCATATAGTCCTTTTTGTTCTCTTGTAATAGGAAATCGAAAATATATTTTTGGAACTTTTATATAATAATAGGAAATCGAAAATATATTTTTGGAATTTTTAAATTTTCTCGTGTTTTCCAGGTATGGACAACTACAGTTTTGCGCGTATAATGGCAAGTTGTATATCAAAAATTTCCCAATAAAAATATCTACCGACTTACCAAATTTCATTCATATAGTCCTTTTTGTTCTCTTGTAATAGGAAATCGAAAATATATTTTTGGAATTTTTAAATAGTAATAGGAAATCGAAAATATATTTTTGGAATTTTTTAATTTTCTCGTGTTTTCTCGTCTCTAGGAAATCGAAAATATATTTTTGGAACTTTTATATAGTAATAGGAAATCGAAAATATATTTTTGGAATTTTTAAATTTTCACGTGTTCTCCAGGTATGAACAACTAGAGTTTTGCGCTTATAGTGGCAAGTTGTATATCAAAAATTTCCCAATAAAAATATCTACCTACTTACCAAATTTCATTCATATAGTCCTTTTTGTTCTCTTGTAATAGGAAATCGAAAATATATTTTTGGAACTTTTATATAATAATAGGAAATCGAAAATATATTTTTGGAATTTTTAAATTTTCTCGTGTTTTCCAGGTATGGACAACTACAGTTTTGCGCGTATAATGGCAAGTTGTATATCAAAAATTTCCCAATAAAAATATCTACCTACTTACCAAATTTCATTCATATAGTCCTTTTTGTTCTCTTGTAATTTTTATATAATAATAGGAAATCGAAAATATATTTTTGGAATTTTTAAATTTTCACGTGTTTTCCAGGTATGGACAACTACAGTTTTGCGCTTATAATGGCAAGTTGTATATCAAAAATTTCCCAATAAAAATATCTACCTACTTACCAAATTTCATTCATATAGTCCTTTTTGTTCTCTTGTAATAGGAAATCGAAAATATATTTTTGGAATTTTTAAATAGTAATTGGAAATCGAAAATATATTTTTGAAATTTTTTAATTTTCTCGTGTTTTCTCGTCTCTAGGAAATCGAAAATATATTTTTGGAATTTTTATATAGTAATAGGAAATCGAAAATATATTTTTGGAATTTTTTAATTTTCTCGTGTTTTCCAGGTATGGACAACTAGAGTTTTGCGCTTATAATGGCAAGTTGTATATAAAAAATTTCCCAATAAAAATATCTACCTACTTACCAAATTTCATTCATATAGTCCATTTTGTTCTCTTGTAATAGGAAATCGAAAATATATTTTTTGAATTTTTAAATAGTAATAGGAAATCGAAAATATATTATGGAATTTTTTAATTTTCTCGTGTTTTCTCGTCTCTAGGAAATCGAAAATATATTTTAGGAACTTTTATATAATAATAGGAAATCGAAAATATATTTTTGGATATTTTTAATTTTCTCGTGTTTTCCAGGTATGGACAACTAGAGTTTTGCGCTTATAATGGCAAGTTGTATATAAAAAATTTCCCAATAAAAATATCTACCTACTTACCAAATTTCATTCATATAGTCCTTTTAGTTCTCTTGTAATAGGAAATCGAAAATATATTTTTGGAACTTTTATATAATAATAGGAAATCGAAAATATATTTTTGGAATTTTTAAATTTTCTCGTGTTTTCCAGGTATGGACAACTACAGTTTTGCGCTTATAATGGCAAGTTGTATATCAAAAATTTCCCAATAAAAATATCTACCTACTTACCAAATTTCATTCATATAGTCCTTTTTGTTCTCTTGTAATAGGAAATCGAAAATATATTTTTGAAACTTTTATATAATAATAGGAAATCGAAAATATATTTTTGGAATTTTTAAATTTTCACGTGTTCTCCAGGTATGGACAACTACAGTTTTGCGCTTATAATGGCAAGTTGTATATCAAAAATTTCCCAATAAAAATATCTACCTACATACCAAATTTCATTCATATAGTCCTTTTTGTTCTCTTGTAATAGGAAATCGAAAATATATTTTTGGAACTTTTATATAATAATAGGAAATCGAAAATATATTTTTGGAATTTTTAAATTTTCTCGTGTTTTCCAGGTATGGACAACTACAGTTTTGCGCTTATAATGGCAAGTTGTATATCAAAAATTTCCCAATAAAAATATCTACCTACTTACCAAATTTCATTCATATAGTCCTTTTTGTTCTCTTGTAATAGGAAATCGAAAATATATTTTTGGAATTTTTAAATAGTAATAGGAAATCGAAAATATATTTATGGAATTTTTTAAATTTCTCGTGTTTTCTCGTCTCTAGGAAATCGAAAATATATTTTTGGAATTTTTATATAGTAATAGGAAATCGAAAATATATTTTTGGAATTTTTTAATTTTCTCGTGTTTTCCAGGTATGGACAACTAGAGTTTTGCGCTTATAATGGCAAGTTGTATATCAAAAATTTCCAAATAAAAATATCTACCTACTGACCAAATTTCATTCATATAGTCCTTTAGTTCTCTTGTAATAGGAAATCGAAAATATATTTTTGGAACTTTTATATAATAATAGGAAATCGAAAATATATTTTTGGAATTTTTAAATTTTCTCGTGTTTTCCAGGTATGGACAACTACAGTTTTGCGCTTATAATGGCAAGTTGTATATCAAAAATTTCCCAATAAAAATATCTACCTACTTACCAAATTTCATTCATATAGTCCTTTCTGTTCTCTTGTAATAGGAAATCGAAAATATATTTTTGGAATTTTTAAATAGTAATAGGAAATCGAAAATATATTTTTGGAATTTTTTAATTTTCTCGTGTTTTCTCGTCTCTAGGAAATCGAAAATATATTTTTGGAATTTTTATATAGTAATAGGAAATCGTAAATATATTTTTGGAATTTTTTAATTTTCTCGTGTTTTCCAGGTATGGACAACTAGAGTTTTGCGCTTATAATGGCAAGTTGTATATAAAAAATTTCCCAATAAAAATATCTACCTACTTACCAAATTTCATTCATATAGTCCATTTAGTTCTCTTGTAATAGAATATCGAAAATATATTTTTTTTATAGTCCTTTTAGTTCTCTTGTAATACGAAATCGAAAATATATTTTTGGAATTTTTATATAGTAATAGGAAATCGAAAATATATTTGTTGAATTTTTAAATTTTCTCGTGTTCTCCAGGTATGGACAACTAGAGTTTTGCGCGTATAATGGCAAGTTGTATATCCAAAATTTCCCAATAAAAATATCTACCTACTTACCAAATTTCATTCATATAGTCCTTTTTGTTCTCTTGTAATAGGAAATCGAAAATATATTTTTGGAACTTTTATATAATA
Organism: Drosophila kohkoa; assembly: GCA_019972355.1. Classification (NCBI taxonomy): domain Eukaryota; kingdom Metazoa; phylum Arthropoda; class Insecta; order Diptera; family Drosophilidae; genus Drosophila; species Drosophila kohkoa. The sequence goes on along the minus strand of BJEL01000084.1, from coordinate 46,806 downwards.
ATAGGAAATCGAAAATATATTTTTGGAATTTTTAAATTTTCTCGTGTTTTCCAGGTATGGACAACTACAGTTTTGCGCGTATAATGGCAAGTTGTATATCAAAAATTTCCCAATAAAAATATCTACCGACTTACCAAATTTCATTCATATAGTCCTTTTTGTTCTCTTGTAATAGGAAATCGAAAATATATTTTTGGAATTTTTAAATAGTAATAGGAAATCGAAAATATATTTTTGGAATTTTTTAATTTTCTCGTGTTTTCTCGTCTCTAGGAAATCGAAAATATATTTTTGGAACTTTTATATAGTAATAGGAAATCGAAAATATATTTTTGGAATTTTTAAATTTTCACGTGTTCTCCAGGTATGAACAACTAGAGTTTTGCGCTTATAGTGGCAAGTTGTATATCAAAAATTTCCCAATAAAAATATCTACCTACTTACCAAATTTCATTCATATAGTCCTTTTTGTTCTCTTGTAATAGGAAATCGAAAATATATTTTTGGAACTTTTATATAATAATAGGAAATCGAAAATATATTTTTGGAATTTTTAAATTTTCTCGTGTTTTCCAGGTATGGACAACTACAGTTTTGCGCGTCGAATGGCAAGTTGTATATCAAAAATTTCCCAATAAAAATATCTACCTACTTACCAAATTTCATTCATATAGTCCTTTTTGTTCTCTTGTAATTTTTATATAATAATAGGAAATCGAAAATATATTTTTGGAATTTTTAAATTTTCACGTGTTTTCCAGGTATGGACAACTACAGTTTTGCGCTTATAATGGCAAGTTGTATATCAAAAATTTCCCAATAAAAATATCTACCTACTTACCAAATTTCATTCATATAGTCCTTTTTGTTCTCTTGTAATAGGAAATCGAAAATATATTTTTGGAATTTTTAAATAGTAATAGGAAATCGAAAATATATTTTTGGAATTTTTTAATTTTCTCGTGTTTTCTCGTCTCTAGGAAATCGAAAATATATTTTTGGAATTTTTATATAGTAATAGGAAATCGAAAATATATTTTTGGAATTTTTTAATTTTCTCGTGTTTTCCAGGTATGGACAACTAGAGTTTTGCGCTTATAATGGCAAGTTGTATATAAAAAATTTCCCAATAAAAATATCTACCTACTTACCAAATTTCATTCATATAGTCCATTTAGTTCTCTTGTAATAGGAAATCGAAAATATATTTTTTTATAGTCCTTTTAGTTCTCTTGTAATACGAAATCGAAAATATATTTTTGGAATTTTTATATAGTAATAGGAAATCGAAAATATATTTGTTGAATTTTTAAATTTTCTCGTGTTCTCCAGGTATGGACAACTAGAGTTTTGCGCGTATAATGGCAAGTTGTATATCCAAAATTTCCCAATAAAAATATCTACCTACAGATCAAATTTCATTCATATAGTCCTTTTAGTTCTCTTGTAATAGGAAATCGAAAATATATTTTTGAAACTTTTATATAATAATAGGAAATCGAAAATATATTTTTGGAATTTTTAAATTTTCACGTGTTCTCCAGGTATGGACAACTACAGTTTTGCGCGTATAATGGCAAGTTGTATATCAAAAATTTCCCAATAAAAATATCTACCTACTTACCAAATTTCATTCATATAGTCCTTTTTGTTCTCTTGTAATAGGAAATCGAAAATATATTTTTGGAACTTTTATATAATAATAGGAAATCGAAAATATATTTTTGGAATTTTTAAATTTTCTCGTGTTTTCCAGGTATGGACAACTACAGTTTTGCGCGTATAATGGCAAGTTGTATATCAAAAGTTTCCTAATAAAAATATCTACCCACTTACCAAATTTCATTCATATAGTCCTTTTAGTTCTCTTGTAATTGGAAATCGAAAATATATTTTTGGAATTTTTAAATAGTAATAGGAAATCGAAAATATATTTTTGGAATTTTTAAATTTTCACGTGTTCTCCAGGTATGGACAACTAGAGTTTTGCGCTTATAGTACCAAGTTGTATATCAAAAATTTCCCAATAAAAATATCTACCTACTTACCAAATTTCATTCATATAGTCCTTTTTGTTCTCTTGTAATAGGAAATCGAAAATATATTTTTGGAACTTTTATATAATAATAGGAAATCGAAAATATATTTTTGGAATTTTTAAATTTTCTCGTGTTTTCCAGGTATGGACAACTATAGTTTTGCGCTTATAATGGCAAGTTGTATATAAGAAATTTCCCAATAAAAATATCAACCTACTGCCCGAATTTCATTCATATAGTCCTTTTAGTTCTCTTGTAATAGGAAATCGAAAATGTATTTTTGGAATTTTTAAATTTTCTCGTGTTGTCCAGGTATGGACAACTAGAGTTTTGCGCGTATAACGGCAAGTTGTATATCAAAAATTTCCCAATAAAAGTATCTACCTACTTACCAAATTTCATTCATATAGTCCGTTTTGTTCTCTTGTAATAGGAAATCGAAAATACATTTTTGGAACTTTTATATAATAATAGGAAATCGAAAATATATTTTTGGAATTTTTAAATTTTCTCGTGTTTTCCAGGTATGGACAACTACAGTTTTGCGCTTATAATGGCAAGTTGTATATCAAAAATTTCCCAATAAAAATATCTACCTACTTACCAAATTTCATTCATATAGTCCTTTTTGTTCTCTTGTAATAGGAAATCGAAAATATATTTTTGGAATTTTTAAATAGTAATAGGAAATCGAAAATATATTTTGAAATTTTTTAATTTTCTGGTGTTTTCTCGTCTCTAGGAAATCGAAAATATATTTTTGGAATTTTTATATAGTAATAGGAAATCGAAAATATATTTTTGGATATTTTTAATTTTCTCGTGTTTTCCAGGTATGGACAACTAGAGTTTTGCGCTTATAATGGCAAGTTGTATATAAAAAATTTCCCAATAAAAATATCTACCTACTTACCAAATTTCATTCATATAGTTCTTTTAGTTCTCTTGTAATAGGAAATCGAAAATACATTTTTGGAACTTTTATATAATAATAGGAAATCGAAAATATATTTTTGGAATTTTTAAATTTTCTCGTGTTGTCCAGGTATGGACAACTAGAGTTTTGCGCGTATAACGGCAAGTTGTATATCAAAAATTTCCCAATAAAAATATCTACCTACTTACCAAATTTCGTTCATATAGTCCTTTTTGTTCTCTTGTAATAGGAAATCGAAAATATATTTTTGGAACTTTTATATAATAATAGGAAATCGAAAATATATTTTTGGAATTTTTAAATTTTCTCGTGTTTTCCAGGTATGGACAACTACAGTTTTGCGCTTATAATGGCAAGTTGTATATCAAAAATTTCCCAATAAAAATATCTACCTACTTACTAAATTTCATTCATATAGTCCTTTTTGTTCTCTTGTAATTTTTATATAATAATAGGAAATCGAAAATATATTTTTGGAATTTTTAAATTTTCACGTGTTTTCCAGGTATGGACAACTACAGTTTTGCGCTTATAATGGCAAGTTGTATATCAAAAATTTCCCAATAAAAATATCTACCTACTTACCAAATTTCATTCATATAGTCCTTTTTGTTCTCTTGTAATAGGAAATCGAAAATATATTTTTGGAATTTTTAAATAGTAATAGGAAATCGAAAATATATTTTTGGAATTTTTTTAATTTTCTCGTGTTTTCTCGTCTCTAGGAAATCGAAAATATATTTTTGGAATTTTTATATAGTAATAGGAAATCGAAAATATATTTTTGGAATTTTTTAATTTTCTCGTGTTTTCCAGGTATGGACAACTAGAGTTTTGCGCTTATAATGGCAAGTTGTATATAAAAAATTTCCCAATAAAAATATCTACCTACTTACCAAATTTCATTCATATAGTCCATTTAGTTCTCTTGTAATAGGAAATCGAAAATATATTTTTTTTATAGTCCTTTTAGTTCTCTTGTAATACGAAATCGAAAATATATTTTTGGAATTTTTATATAGTAATAGGAAATCGAAAATATATTTGTTGAATTTTTAAATTTTCTCGTGTTCTCCAGGTATGGACAACTAGAGTTTTGCGCGTATAATGGCAAGTTGTATATCCAAAATTTCCCAATAAAAATATCTACCTACTTACCAAATTTCATTCATATAGTCCTTTTTGTTCTCTTGTAATAGGAAATCGAAAATATATTTTTGGAACTTTTATATAATAATAGGAAATCGAAAATATATTTTTGGAATTTTTAAATTTTCTCGTGTTTTCCAGGTATGGACAACTACAGTTTTGCGCGTATAATGGCAAGTTGTATATCAAAAATTTCCTAATAAAAATATCTACCTACTTACCAAATTTCATTCATATAGTCCTTTTTGTTCTCTTGTAATTGGAAATCGAAAATATATTTTTGGAATTTTTAAATAGTAATAGGAAATCGAAAATATATTTTTGGAATTTTTAAATTTTCACGTGTTCTCCAGGTATGGACAACTAGAGTTTTGCGCTTATAGTACCAAGTTGTATATCAAAAATTTCCCAATAAAAATATCTACCTACTTACCAAATTTCATTCATATAGTCCTTTTTGTTCTCTTGTAATAGGAAATCGAAAATATATTTTTGGAACTTTTATATAATAATAGGAAATCGAAAATATATTTTTGGAATTTTTAAATTTTCTCGTGTTTTCCAGGTATGGACAACTATAGTTTTGCGCTTATAATGGCAAGTTGTATATAAGAAATTTCCCAATAAAAATATCAACCTACTGCCCGAATTTCATTCATATAGTCCTTTTAGTTCTCTTGTAATAGGAAATCGAAAATGTATTTTTGGAATTTTTAAATTTTCTCGTGTTGTCCAGGTATGGACAACTAGAGTTTTGCGCGTATAACGGCAAGTTGTATATCAAAAATTTCCCAATAAAAGTATCTACCTACTTACCAAATTTCATTCATATAGTCCTTTTTGTTCTCTTGTAATAGGAAATCGAAAATACATTTTTGGAACTTTTATATAATAATAGGAAATCGAAAATGTATTTTTGGAATTTTTAAATTTTCTCGTGTTGTCCAGGTATGGACAACTAGAGTTTTGCCCGTATAACGGCAAGTTGTATATCAAAAATTTCCCAATAAAAGTAACTACCTACTTACCAAATTTCATTCATATAGTCCTTTTTGTTCTCTTGTAATAGGAAATCGAAAATACATTTTTGGAACTTTTATATAATAATAGGAAATCGAAAATATATTTTTGGAATTTTTAAATTTTCTCGTGTTTTCCAGGTATGGACAACTACAGTTTTGCGCTTATAATGGCAAGTTGTATATCAAAAATTTCCCAATAAAAATATCTACCTACTTACCAAATTTCATTCATATAGTCCTTTTTGTTCTCTTGTAATAGGAAATCGAAAATATATTTTTGGAATTTTTAAATAGTAATAGGAAATCGAAAATATATTTTGAAATTTTTTAATTTTCTGGTGTTTTCTCGTCTCTAGGAAATCGAAAATATATTTTTGGAATTTTTATATAGTAATAGGAAATCGAAAATATATTTTTGGATATTTTTAATTTTCTCGTGTTTTCCAGGTATGGACAACTAGAGTTTTGCGCTTATAATGGCAAGTTGTATATAAAAAATTTCCCAATAAAAATATCTACCTACTTACCAAATTTCATTCATATAGTCCTTTTAGTTCTCTTGTAATAGGAAATCGAAAATACATTTTTGGAACTTTTATATAATAATAGGAAATCGAAAATATATTTTTGGAATTTTTAAATTTTCTCGTGTTGTCCAGGTATGGACAACTATAGTTTTGCGCTTATAATGGCAAGTTGTATATAAGAAATTTCCCAATAAAAATATCAACCTACTGCCCGAATTTCATTCATATAGTCCTTTTAGTTCTCTTGTAATAGGAAATCGAAAATGTATTTTTGGAATTTTTAAATTTTCTCGTGTTGTCCAGGTATGGACAACTAGAGTTTTGCGCGTATAACGGCAAGTTGTATATCAAAAATTTCCCAATAAAAGTATCTACCTACTTACCAAATTTCATTCATATAGTCCTTTTTGTTCTCTTGTAATAGGAAATCGAAAATACATTTTTGGAACTTTTATATAATAATAGGAAATCGAAAATGTATTTTTGGAATTTTTAAATTTTCTCGTGTTGTCCAGGTATGGACAACTAGAGTTTTGCCCGTATAACGGCAAGTTGTATATCAAAAATTTCCCAATAAAAGTATCTACCTACTTACCAAATTTCATTCATATAGTCCTTTTTGTTCTCTTGTAATAGGAAATCGAAAATACATTTTTGGAACTTTTATATAATAATAGGAAATCGAAAATATATTTTTGGAATTTTTAAATTTTCTCGTGTTTTCCAGGTATGGACAACTACAGTTTTGCGCTTATAATGGCAAGTTGTATATCAAAAATTTCCCAATAAAAATATCTACCTACTTACCAAATTTCATTCATATAGTCCTTTTTGTTCTCTTGTAATAGGAAATCGAAAATATATTTTTGGAATTTTTAAATAGTAATAGGAAATCGAAAATATATTTTGAAATTTTTTAATTTTCTGGTGTTTTCTCGTCTCTAGGAAATCGAAAATATATTTTTGGAATTTTTATATAGTAATAGGAAATCGAAAATATATTTTTGGATATTTTTAATTTTCTCGTGTTTTCCAGGTATGGACAACTAGAGTTTTGCGCTTATAATGGCAAGTTGTAAATAAAAAATTTCCCAATAAAAATATCTACCTACTTACCAAATTTCATTCATATAGTCCTTTTAGTTCTCTTGTAATAGGAAATCGAAAATACATTTTTGGAACTTTTATATAATAATAGGAAATCGAAAATATATTTTTGGAATTTTTAAATTTTCTCGTGTTGTCCAGGTATGGACAACTAGAGTTTTGCGCGTATAACGGCAAGTTGTATATCAAAAATTTCCCAATAAAAATATCTACCTACTTACCAAATTTCGTTCATATAGTCCTTTTTGTTCTCTTGTAATAGGAAATCGAAAATATATTTTTGGAACTTTTATATAATAATAGGAAATCGAAAATATATTTTTGGAATTTTTAAATTTTCTCGTGTTTTCCAGGTATGGACAACTACAGTTTTGCGCTTATAATGGCAAGTTGTATATCAAAAATTTCCCAATAAAAATATCTGCCTACTTACCAAATTTCATTCATATACATTCATGTATATCAAAAATTTCCCAATAAAAATATCTACCTACTTACCAAATTTCATTCATATAGTCCTTTTTGTTCTCTTGTAATAGGAAATCGAAAATATATTTTTGGAACTTTTATATAATAATAGGAAATCGAAAATATATTTTTGGAATTTTTAAATTTTCTCGTGTTTTCCAGGTATGGACAACTACAGTTTTGCGCTTATAATGGCAAGTTGTATATCAAAAATTTCCCAATAAAAATATCTACCTACTTACCAAATTTCATTCATATAGTCCTTTTTGTTCTCTTGTAATAGGAAATCGAAAATATATTTTTGGAATTTTTAAATAGTAATAGGAAATCGAAAATATATTTTGGAATTTTTTAATTTTCTCGTGTTTTCTCGTCTCTAGGAAATCGAAAATATATTTTTGGAATTTTTATATAGTAATAGGAAATCGAAAATATATTTTTGGATATTTTTAATTTTCTCGTGTTTTCCAGGTATGGACAACTAGAGTTTTGCGCTTATAATGGCAAGTTGTATATAAAAAATTTCCCAATAAAAATATCTACCTACTTACCAAATTTCATTCATATAGTCCTTTTAGTTCTCTTGTAATAGGAAATCGAAAATATATTTTTGGAACTTTTATATAATAATAGGAAATCGAAAATATATTTTTGGAATTTTTAAATTTTCTCGTGTTTTCCAGGTATGGACAACTACAGTTTTGCGTTTATAATGGCAAGTTGTATATCAAAAATTTCCCAATAAAAATATCTACCTACTTACCAAATTTCATTCATATAGTCCTTTTTGTTCTCTTGTAATAGGAAATCGAAAATATATTTTTGGAATTTTTAGATAGTAATAGGAAATCGAAAATATATTTTGGAATTTTTTAATTTTCTCGTGTTTTCTCGTCTCTAGGAAATCGAAAATATATTTTTGGAATTTTTATATAGTAATAGGAAATCGAAAATATATTTTTGGATATTTTTAATTTTCTCGTGTTTTCCAGGTATGGACAACTAGAGTTTTGCGCTTATAATGGCAAGTTGTATATAAAAAATTTCCCAATAAAAATATCTACCTACTTACCAAATTTCATTCATATAGTCCTTTTAGTTCTCTTGTAATAGGAAATCGAAAATATATTTTTTTATAGTCCTTTTAGTTCTCTTGTAATACGAAATCGAAAATATATTTTTGGAATTTTTATATAGTAATAGGAAATCGAAAATATATTTGTTGAATTTTTAAATTTTCTCGTGTTCTCCAGGTATGGACAACTAGAGTTTTGCGCGTATAATGGCAAGTTGTATATCAAAAATTTCCCAATAAAAATATCTACCTACTTACCAAATTTCATTCATATAGTCCTTTTAGTTCTCTTGTAATAGGAAATCGAAAATATATTTTTGAAACTTTTATATAATAATAGGAAATCGAAAATATATTTTTGGAATTTTTAAATTTTCACGTGTTCTCCAGGTATGGACAACTACAGTTTTGCGCTTATAATGGCAAGTTGTATATCAAAAATTTCCCAATAAAAATATCTACCTACTTACCAAATTTCATTCATATAGTCCTTTTTGTTCTCTTGCAATAGGAAATCGAAAATATATTTTTGGAACTTTTATATAATAATAGGAAATCGAAAATATATTTTTGGAATTTTTAAATTTTCTCGTGTTTTCCAGGTATGGACAACTACAGTTTTGCGCTTATAATGGCAAGTTGTATATCAAAAATTTCCCAATAAAAATATCTACCTACTTACCAAATTTCATTCATATAGTCCTTTTTGTTCTCTTGTAATAGGAAATCGAAAATATATTTTTGGAATTTTTAAATAGTAATTGGAAATCGAAAATATATTTTTGAAATTTTTTAATTTTCTCGTGTTTTCTCGTCTCTAGGAAATCGAAAATATATTTTTGGAATTTTTATATAGTAATAGGAAATCGAAAATATATTTTTGGAATTTTTTAATTTTCTCGTGTTTTCCAGGTATGGACAACTAGAGTTTTGCGCTTATAATGGCAAGTTGTATATAAAAAATTTCCCAATAAATATATCTACCTACTTACCAAATTTCATTCATATAGTCCATTTAGTTCTCTTGTAATAGGAAATCGGAAATATATTTTTTTTTTATAGTCCTTTTAGTTCTCTTGTAATACGAAATCGAAAATATATTTTTGGAATTTTTATATAGTAATAGGAAATCGAAAATATATTTGTTGAATTTTTAAATTTTCTCGTGTTCTCCAGGTATGGACAACTAGAGTTTTGCGCGTATAATGGCAAGTTGTATATCCAAAATTTCCCAATAAAAATATCTACCTACTTACCAAATTTCATTCATATAGTCCTTTTTGTTCTCTTGTAATAGGAAATCGAAAATATATTTTTGGAACTTTTATATAATAATAGGAAATCGAAAATATATTTTTGGAATTTTTAAATTTTCTCGTGTTTTCCAGGTATGGACAACTACAGTTTTGCGCGTATAATGGCAAGTTGTATATCAAAAATTTCCCAATAAAAATATCTACCGACTTACCAAATTTCATTCATATAGTCCTTTTTGTTCTCTTGTAATAGGAAATCGAAAATATATTTTTGGAATTTTTAAATAGTAATAGGAAATCGAAAATATATTTTTGGAATTTTTTAATTTTCTCGTGTTTTCTCGTCTCTAGGAAATTGAAAATATATTTTTGGAATTTTTAAATAGTAATAGGAAATCGAAAATATATTTTTGGAATTTTTAAATTTTCACGTGTTCTCCAGGTATGAACAACTAGAGTTTTGCGCTTATAGTGGCAAGTTGTATATCAAAAATTTCCCAATAAAAATATCTACCTACTTACCAAATTTCATTCATATAGTCCTTTTTGTTCTCTTGTAATAGGAAATCAAAAATATATTTTTTTATAGTCCTTTTAGTTCTCTTGTAATACGAAATCGAAAATATATTTTTGGAATTTTTATATAGTAATAGGAAATCGAAAATATATTTGTTGAATTTTTAAATTTTCTCGTGTTCTCCAGATATGGACAACTAGAGTTTTGCGCGTATAATGGCAAGTTGTATATCCAAAATTTCCCAATAAAAATATCTACCTACAGATCAAATTTCATTCATATAGTCCTTTTTGTTCTCTTGTAATAGGAAATCGAAAATATATTTTTGGAACTTTTATATAATAATAGGAAATCGAAAATATATTTTTGGAATTTTTAAATTTTCTCGTGTTTTCCAGGTATGGACAACTACAGTTTTGCGCGTATAATGGCAAAATGTATATCAAAAATTTCCCAATAAAAATATCTACCTACTTACCAAATTTCATTCATATAGTCCTTTTTGTTCTCTTGTAATAGGAAATCGAAAATATATTTTTGGAACTTTTATATAATAATGGGAAATCGAAAATATATTTTTGGAATTTTTAAATTTTCTCGTGTTGTCCAGGTATGGACAACTAGAGTTTTGCGCGTATAACGGCATGTTGTATATCCAAAATTTCCCAATAAAAATATCTACCTACAGACCAAATTTCATTCATATAGTCCTTTTAGTTCTCTTGTAATAGGAAATCGAAAATATATTTTTGAAACTTTTATATAATAATAGGAAATCGAAAATATATTTTTGGAATTTTTAAATTTTCACGTGTTTTCTCGTCTCTAGGAAATCGAAAATATATTTTTGGAATTTTTAAATAGTAATAGGAAATCGAAAATATATTTTTGGAATTTTTAAATTTTCACGTGTTCTCCAGGTATGAACAACTAGAGTTTTGCGCTTATAGTGGCAAGTTGTATATCAAAAATTTCCCAATAAAAATATCTACCTACTTACCAAATTTCATTCATATAGTCCTTTTTGTTCTCTTGTAATAGGAAATCAAAAATATATTTTTTTATAGTCCTTTTATTTCTCTTGTAATACGAAATCGAAAATATATTTTTGGAATTTTTATATAGTAATAGGAAATCGAAAATATATTTGTTGAATTTTTAAATTTTCTCGTGTTCTCCAGGTATGGACAACTAGAGTTTTGCGCGTATAATGGCAAGTTGTATATCCAAAATTTCCCAATAAAAATATCTACCTACTTACCAAATTTCATTCATATAGTCCTTTTTGTTCTCTTGTAATAGGAAATCGAAAATATATTTTTGGAACTTTTATATAATAATAGGAAATCGAAAATATATTTTTGGAATTTTTAAATTTTCTCGTGTTTTCCAGGTATGGACAACTACAGTTTTGCGCGTATAATGGCAAGTTGTATATCAAAAATTTCCCAATAAAAATATCTACCGACTTACCAAATTTCATTCATATAGTCCTTTTTGTTCTCTTGTAATAGGAAATCGAAAATATATTTTTGGAATTTTTAAATAGTAATAGGAAATCGAAAATATATTTTTGGAATTTTTTAATTTTCTCGTGTTTTCTCGTCTCTAGGAAATTGAAAATATATTTTTGGAATTTTTAAATAGTAATAGGAAATCGAAAATATATTTTTGGAATTTTTAAATTTTCACGTGTTCTCCAGGTATGAACAACTAGAGTTTTGCGCTTATAGTGGCAAGTTGTATATCAAAAATTTCCCAATAAAAATATCTACCTACTTACCAAATTTCATTCATATAGTCCTTTTTGTTCTCTTGTAATAGGAAATCAAAAATATATTTTTTTATAGTCCTTTTAGTTCTCTTGTAATACGAAATCGAAAATATATTTTTGGAATTTTTATATAGTAATAGGAAATCGAAAATATATTTGTTGAATTTTTAAATTTTCTCGTGTTCTCCAGGTATGGACAACTAGAGTTTTGCGCGTATAATGGCAAGTTGTATATCCAAAATTTCCCAATAAAAATATCTACCTACAGATCAAATTTCATTCATATAGTCCTTTTTGTTCTCTTGTAATAGGAAATCGAAAATATATTTTTGGAACTTTTATATAATAATAGGAAATCGAAAATATATTTTTGGAATTTTTAAATTTTCTCGTGTTTTCCAGGTATGGACAACTACAGTTTTGCGCGTATAATGGCAAAATGTATATAAAAAATTTCCCAATAAAAATATCTACCTACTTACCAAATTTCATTCATATAGTCCTTTTTGTTCTCTTGTAATAGGAAATCGAAAATATATTTTTGGAACTTTTATATAATAATGGGAAATCGAAAATATATTTTTGGAATTTTTAAATTTTCTCGTGTTTTCCAGGTATGGACAACTACAGTTTTGCGCGTATAATGGCAAGTTGTATATCAAAAATTTCCCAATAAAAATATCTACCTACTTACCAAATTTCATTCATATAGTCCTTTTTGTTCTCTTGTAATAGGAAATCGAAAATGTATTTTTGGAATTTTTAAATTTTCTCGTGTTGTCCAGGTATGGACAACTAGAGTTTTGCGCGTATAACGGCATGTTGTATATCCAAAATTTCCCAATAAAAATATCTACCTACAGACCAAATTTCATTCATATAGTCCTTTTATTTCTCTTGTAATAGGAAATCGAAAATATATTTTTGAAACTTTTATATAATAATAGGAAATCGAAAATATATTTTTGGAATTTTTAAATTTTCACGTGTTTTCTCGTCTCTAGGAAATCGAAAATATATTTTTGGAATTTTTAAATAGTAATAGGAAATCGAAAATATATTTTTGGAATTTTTAAATTTTCACGTGTTCTCCAGGTATGAACAACTAGAGTTTTGCGCTTATAGTGGCAAGTTGTATATCCAAAATTTCCCAATAAAAATATCTACCTACAGATCAAATTTCATTCATATAGTCCTTTTTGTTCTCTTGTAATAGGAAATCGAAAATATATTTTTGGAACTTTTATATAATAATAGGAAATCGAAAATATATTTTTGGAATTTTTAAATTTTCTCGTGTTTTCCAGGTATGGACAACTACAGTTTTGCGCGTATAATGGCAAAATGTATATAAAAAATTTCCCAATAAAAATATCTACCTACTTACCAAATTTCATTCATATAGTCCTTTTTGTTCTCTTGTAATAGGAAATCGAAAATATATTTTTGGAACTTTTATATAATAATAGGAAATCGAAAATATATTTTTGGAATTTTTAAATTTTCTCGTGTTTTCCAGGTATGGACAACTACAGTTTTGCGCGTATAATGGCAAGTTGTATATCAAAAATTTCCCAATAAAAATATCTACCTACTTACCAAATTTCATTCATATAGTCCTTTTTGTTCTCTTGTAATAGGAAATCGAAAATGTATTTTTGGAATTTTTAAATTTTCTCGTGTTGTCCAGGTATGGACAACTAGAGTTTTGCGCGTATAACGGCATGTTGTATATCCAAAATTTCCCAATAAAAATATCTACCTACAGACCAAATTTCATTCATATAGTCCTTTTATTTCTCTTGTAATAGGAAATCGAAAATATATTTTTGAAACTTTTATATAATAATAGGAAATCGAAAATATATTTTTGGAATTTTTAAATTTTCACGTGTTTTCTCGTCTCTAGGAAATCGAAAATATATTTTTGGAATTTTTAAATAGTAATAGGAAATCGAAAATATATTTTTGGAATTTTTAAATTTTCACGTGTTCTCCAGGTATGAACAACTAGAGTTTTGCGCTTATAGTGGCAAGTTGTATATCAAAAATTTCCCAATAAAAATATCTACCTACTTACCAAATTTCATTCATATAGTCCTTTTTGTTCTCTTGTAATAGGAAATCAAAAATATATTTTTTTATAGTCCTTTTAGTTCTCTTGTAATACGAAATCGAAAATATATTTTTGGAATTTTTATATAGTAATAGGAAATCGAAAATATATTTGTTGAATTTTTAAATTTTCTCGTGTTCTCCAGGTATGGACAACTAGAGTTTTGCGCGTATAATGGCAAGTTGTATATCCAAAATTTCCCAATAAAAATATCTACCTACAGATCAAATTTCATTCATATAGTCCTTTTTGTTCTCTTGTAATAGGAAATCGAAAATATATTTTTGGAACTTTTATATAATAATAGGAAATCGAAAATATATTTTTGGAATTTTTAAATTTTCTCGTGTTTTCCAGGTATGGACAACTACAGTTTTGCGCGTATAATGGCAAAATGTATATCAAAAATTTCCCAATAAAAATATCTACCTACTTACCAAATTTCATTCATATAGTCCTTTTTGTTCTCTTGTAATAGGAAATCGAAAATATATTTTTGGAATTTTTAAATAGTAATAGGAAATCGAAAATATATTTTTGGAATTTTTTAATTTTCTCGTGTTTTCTCGTCTCTAGGAAATCGAAAATATATTTTTGGAATTTTTATATAGTAATAGGAAATCGAAAATATATTTTTGGAATTTTTTAATTTTCTCGTGTTTTCCAGGTATGGACAACTAGAGTTTTGCGCTTATAATGGCAAGTTGTATATAAAAAATTTCCCAATAAAAATATCTACCTACTTACCAAATTTCATTCATATAGTCCATTTAGTTCTCTTGTAATAGGAAATCGAAAATATATTTTTTTATAGTCCTTTTAGTTCTCTTGTAATACGAAATCGAAAATATATTTTTGGAATTTTTATATAGTAATAGGAAATCGAAAATATATTTGTTGAATTTTTAAATTTTCTCGTGTTCTCCAGGTATGGACAACTAGAGTTTTGCGCGTATAATGGCAAGTTGTATATCCAAAATTTCCCAATAAAAATATCTACCTACTTACCAAATTTCATTCATATAGTCCTTTTTGTTCTCTTGTAATAGGAAATCGAAAATATATTTTTGGAACTTTTATATAATAATAGGAAATCGAAAATATATTTGTTGAATTTTTAAATTTTCTCGTGTTCTCCAGGTATGGACAACTAGAGTTTTGCGCGTATAATGGCAAGTTGTATATCAAAAATTTCCCAATAAAAATATCTACCTACTTACCAAATTTCATTCATATAGTCCTTTTTGTTCTCTTGTAATAGGAAATCGAAAATATATTTTTGGAATTTTTAAATAGTAATAGGAAATCGAAAATATATTTTTGGAATTTTTTAATTTTCTCGTGTTTTCTCGTCTCTAGGAAATCGAAAATATATTTTTGGAATTTTTATATAGTAATAGGAAATCGAAAATATATTTTTGGAATTTTTTAATTTTCTCGTGTTTTCCAGGTATGGACAACTAGAGTTTTGCGCTTATAATGGCAAGTTGTATATAAGAAATTTCCCAATAAAAATATCAACCTACTGACCGAATTTCATTCATATAGTCCTTTTAGTTCTCTTGTAATAGGAAATCGAAAATGTATTTTTTTTATAGTCCTTTTAGTTCTCTTGTAATACGAAATCGAAAATATATTTTTGGAATTTTTATATAGTAATAGGAAATCGAAAATATATTTGTTGAATTTTTAAATTTTCTCGTGTTCTCCAGGTATGGACAACTAGAGTTTTGCGCGTATAATGGCAAGTTGTATATCCAAAATTTCCCAATAAAAATATCTACCTACTTACCAAATTTCATTCATATAGTCCTTTTAGTTCTCTTGTAATACGAAATCGAAAATATATTTTTGGAACTTTTATATAATAATAGGAAATCGAAAATATATTTGTTGAATTTTTAAATTTTCTCGTGTTCTCCAGGTATGGACAACTAGAGTTTTGCGCGTATAATGGCAAGTTGTATATCAAAAATTTCCCGATAAAAATATCTACCGACTTACCAAATTTCATTCATATAGTCCTTTTTGTTCTCTTGTAATAGGAAATCGAAAATATATTTTTGGAATTTTTAAATAGTAATAGGAAATCGAAAATATATTTTTGGAATTTTTTAATTTTCTCGTGTTTTCTCGTCTCTAGGAAATCGAAAATATATTTTTGGAATTTTTAAATAGTAATAGGAAATCGAAAATATATTTTTGGAATTTTTAAATTTTCACGTGTTCTCCAGGTATGAACAACTAGAGTTTTGCGCTTATAGTGGCAAGTTGTATATCAAAAATTTCCCAATAAAAATATCTACCTACTTACCAAATTTCATTCATATAGTCCTTTTTGTTCTCTTGTAATAGGAAATCAAAAATATATTTTTTTATAGTCCTTTTAGTTCTCTTGTAATACGAAATCGAAAATATATTTTTGGAATTTTTATATAGTAATAGGAAATCGAAAATATATTTGTTGAATTTTTAAATTTTCTCGTGTTCTCCAGGTATGGACAACTAGAGTTTTGCGCGTATAATGGCAAGTTGTATATCCAAAATTTCCCAATAAAAATATCTACCTACAGATCAAATTTCATTCATATAGTCCTTTTTGTTCTCTTGTAATAGGAAATCGAAAATATATTTTTGGAACTTTTATATAATAATAGGAAATCGAAAATATATTTTTGGAATTTTTAAATTTTCTCGTGTTTTCCAGGTATGGACAACTACAGTTTTGCGCGTATAATGGCAAAATGTATATCAAAAATTTCCCAATAAAAATATCTACCTACTTACCAAATTTCATTCATATAGTCCTTTTTGTTCTCTTGTAATAGGAAATCGAAAATATATTTTTGGAATTTTTAAATAGTAATAGGAAATCGAAAATATATTTTTGGAATTTTTTAATTTTCTCGTGTTTTCTCGTCTCTAGGAAATCGAAAATATATTTTTGGAATTTTTATATAGTAATAGGAAATCGAAAATATATTTTTGGAATTTTTTAATTTTTGGAATTTTTATATAGTAATAGGAAATCGAAAATATATTTGTTGAATTTTTAAATTTTCTCGTGTTCTCCAGGTATGGACAACTAGAGTTTTGCGCGTATAATGGCAAGTTGTATATCCAAAATTTCCCAATAAAAATATCTACCTACTTACCAAATTTCATTCATATAGTCCTTTTTGTTCTCTTGTAATAGGAAATCGAAAATATATTTTTGGAACTTTTATATAATAATAGGAAATCGAAAATATATTTTTGGAATTTTTAAATTTTCTCGTGTTTTCCAGGTATGGACAACTACAGTTTTGCGCGTATAATGGCAAGTTGTATATAAAAAATTTCCCAATAAAAATATCTACCTACAGACCAAATTTCATTCATATAGTCCTTTTTGTTCTCTTGTAATAGGAAATCGAAAATATATTTTTGGAATTTTTAAATAGTAATAGGAAATCGAAAATATATTTTTGGAATTTTTAAATTTTCACGTGTTTTCCAGGTGTGGACAACTACAGTTTTGCGCTTATAATGGCAAGTTGTATATCAAAAATTTCCCAATAAATATATCTACCTACTTACCAAATTTCATTCATATAGTCCTTTTTGTTCTCTTGTAATAGGAAATCGAAAATATATTTTTGGAATTTTTAAATAGTAATAGGAAATCGAAAATATATTTTTGGAATTTTTTAATTTTCTCGTGTTTTCTCGTCTCTAGGAAATCGAAAATATATTTTTGGAATTTTTTAATTTTCTCGTGTTTTCCAGGTATGGACAACTAAAGTTTTGCGCTTATAATGGCAAGTTGTATATAAAAAATTTCCCAATAAAAATATCTACCTACTTACCAAATTTCATTCATATAGTCCATTTAGTTCTCTTGTAATAGGAAATCGAAAATATATTTTTTTATAGTCCTTTTAGTTCTCTTGTAATACGAAATCGAAAATATATTTTTGGAATTTTTATATAGTAATAGGAAATCGAAAATATATTTGTTGAATTTTTAAATTTTCTCGTGTTCTCCAGGTATGGACAACTAGAGTTTTGCGCGTATAATGGCAAGTTGTATATCCAAAATTTCCCAATAAAAATATCTACCTACTTACCAAATTTCATTCATATAGTCCTTTTTGTTCTCTTGTAATAGGAAATCGAAAATATATTTTTGGAACTTTTATATAATAATAGGAAATCGAAAATATATTTTTGGAATTTTTAAATTTTCTCGTGTTTTCCAGGTATGGACAACTACAGTTTTGCGCGTATAATGGCAAGTTGTATATCAAAAATTTCCCAATAAAAATATCTACCTACTTACCAAATTTCATTCATATAGTCCTTTTTGTTCTCTTGTAATAGGAAATCGAAAATATATTTTTGGAATTTTTAAATAGTAATAGGAAATCGAAAATATATTTTTGGAATTTTTTAATTTTCTCGTGTTTTCTCGTCTCTAGGAAATCGAAAATATATTTTTGGAATTTTTCTCTTGTAATAGGAAATCTAAAATTTATTTTTGGAATTTTTAAATTTTCATGTGTTTTCCAGGTATGGACAACTAGAGTTTTGCGCGTATAATGGCAAGTTGTATATCAAAAGTTTCGCAATAAAAATATCTACCTACTGACCAAATTTCATTCATATAGTCCTTATAGTTCTCTTGTAATAGGAAATCTAAAATTTATTTTTGGGATTTTTAAATTTTCATGTGTTTTCCAGGTATGGACAACTAGAGTTTTGCGCGTATAATGGCAAGTTGTATATCAAAAGTTTCGCAATAAAAATATCTACCTACTTACCAAATTTCATTCATATAGTCCTTATAGTTCTCTTGTAATAGGAAATCTAAAATTTATTTTTGGAATTTTTAAATAGTAATAGGAAATCGAAAATATATTTTTGGAATTTTTTAATTTTCTCGTGTTTTCTCGTCTCTAGGAAATCGAAAATATATTTTTGGAATTTTTCTCTTGTAATAGGAAATCTAAAATTTATTTTTGGGATTTTTAAATTTTCATGTGTTTTCCAGGTATGGACAACTAGAGTTTTGCGCGTATAATGGCAAGTTGTATATCAAAAGTTTCGCAATAAAAATATCTACCTACTGACCAAATTTCATTCATATAGTCCTTATAGTTCTCTTGTAATAGGAAATCTAAAATTAATTTTTTGGGATTTTTAAATTTTCATGTGTTTTCCAGGTATGGACAACTAGAGTTTTGCGCGTATAATGGCAAATTGTATATCAAAAGTTTCGCAATAAAAATATCTACCTACTGACCAAATTTCATTCATATAGTCCTTATAGTTCTCTTGTAATAGGAAATCTAAAATTTATTTTTGGAATTTTTAAATTTTAATAGGAAATCGAAAATATATTTTTGGAATTTTTTAATTTTCTCGTGTTTTCTCGTCTCTAGGAAATCGAAAATATATTTTTGGAATTTTTATATAGTAATAGGAAATCGAAAATATATTTTTGGAATTTTTTAATTTTCTCGTGTTTTCCAGGTATGGACAACTAGAGTTTTGCGCTTATAATGGCAAGTTGTATATAAGAAATTTCCCAATAAAAATATCAACCTACTGACCGAATTTCATTCATATAGTCCTTTTAGTTCTCTTGTAATAGGAAATCGAAAATGTATTTTTTTTATAGTCCTTTTAGTTCTCTTGTAATACGAAATCGAAAATATATTTTTGGAATTTTTATATAGTAATAGGAAATCGAAAATATATTTGTTGAATTTTTAAATTTTCTCGTGTTCTCCAGGTATGGACAACTACAGTTTTGCGCGTATAATGGCAAGTTGTATATCAAAAATTTCCCAATAAAAATATCTACCGACTTACCAAATTTCATTCATATAGTCCTGTTTGTTCTCTTGTAATAGGAAATCGAAAATATATTTTTGGAATTTTTAAATAGTAATAGGAAATCGAAAATATATTTTTGGAATTTTTTAATTTTCACGTGTTCTCCAGGTATGGACAACTACAGTTTTGCGCGTATAATGGCAAGTTGTATATCAAAAATTTCCCAATAAAAATATCTACCTACTTACCAAATTTCATTCATATAGTCCTTTTTGTTCTCTTGTAATAGGAAATCGAAAATATATTTTTGGAATTTTTAAATTTTCTCGTGTTGTCCAGGTATGGACAACTAGAGTTTTGCGCTTATAATGGCAAGTTGTATATCCAAAATTTCCCAATAAAAATATCTACCTACAGACCAAATTTCATTCATATAGTCCTTTTTGTTCTCTTGTAATAGGAAATCGAAAATATATTTTTGGAATTTTTAAATAGTAATAGGAAATCGAAAATATATTTTTGGAATTTTTTAATTTTCTCGTGTTTTCTCGTCTCTAGGAAATCGAAAATATATTTTTGGAATTTTTATATAGTAATAGGAAATCGAAAATATATTTTTGGAATTTTTTAATTTTCTCGTGTTTTCCAGGTATGGACAACTAAAGTTTTGCGCTTATAATGGCAAGTTGTATATAAAAAATTTCCCAATAAAAATATCTACCTACTTACCAAATTTCATTCATATAGTCCATTTAGTTCTCTTGTAATAGGAAATCGAAAATATATTTTTTTATAGTCCTTTTAGTTCTCTTGTAATACGAAATCGAAAATATATTTTTGGAATTTTTATATAGTAATAGGAAATCGAAAATATATTTGTTGAATTTTTAAATTTTCTCGTGTTCTCCAGGTATGGACAACTAGAGTTTTGCGCGTATAATGGCAAGTTGTATATCCAAAATTTCCCAATAAAAATATCTACCTACTTACCAAATTTCATTCATATAGTCCTTTTTGTTCTCTTGTAATAGGAAATCGAAAATATATTTTTGGAACTTTTATATAATAATAGGAAATCGAAAATATATTTTTGGAATTTTTAAATTTTCTCGTGTTTTCCAGGTATGGACAACTACAGTTTTGCGCGTATAATGGCAAGTTGTATATCAAAAATTTCCCAATAAAAATATCTACCTACTTACCAAATTTCATTCATATAGTCCTTTTTGTTCTCTTGTAATAGGAAATCGAAAATATATTTTTGGAATTTTTAAATAGTAATAGGAAATCGAAAATATATTTTTGGAATTTTTTAATTTTCTCGTGTTTTCTCGTCTCTAGGAAATCGAAAATATATTTTTGGAATTTTTATATAGTAATAGGAAATCGAAAATATATTTTTGGAATTTTTAAATTTTCTCGTGTTTTCCAGATATGGACAACTAGAGTTTTGCGCTTATAATGGCAAGTTGTATATAAGAAATTTCCCAATAAAAATATCAACCTACTGACCGAATTTCATTCATATAGTCCTTTTAGTTCTCTTGTAATAGGAAATCGAAAATATATTTTTGGAATTTTTAAATTTTCTCGTGTTTTCCAGGTATGGACAACTAGAGTTTTGCGCGTATAATGGCAAGTTGTATATCAAAAATTTCCCAATAAAAATATCTACCTACAGACCAAATTTCATTCATATAGTCCTTTTAGTTCTCTTGTAATAGGAAATCGAAAATATATTTTTGGAATTTTTAAATTTTCTCGTGTTTTCTCGTCTCTAGGAAATCGAAAATATATTTTTGGAATTTTTATATAGTAATAGGAAATCGAAAATATATTTTTGGATTTTTTAAATTTTCTCGTATTCTCCAGGTATGGACAACTAGAGTTTTGCGCTTATAATGGCAAGTTGTATATCAAAAATTTCCCAATAAAAATATCTACCTACTGACCAAATTTCATTCATATAGTCCTTTTAGTTCTCTTGTAATTGGAAATCGAAAATATATTTTTGGAATTTTTAAATTTTCATGTGTTTTCCAGGTATGGACAACTAGAGTTTTGCGCGTATAATGGCAAGTTGTATATCAAAAGTTTCGCAATAAAAATATCTACCTACTGACCAAATTTCATTCATATAGTCCTTTTAGTTCTCTTGTAATAGGAAATCGAAAATATATTTTTGGAATTTTTAAATTTTCACGTGTTCTCCAGGTATGGACAACTAGAGTTTTGCGCTTATAATGGCAAGTTGTATATCAAAAATTTCCCAATAAAAATATCTACCTACTTACCAAATTTCATTCATATAGTCCTTTTTGTTCTCTTGTAATAGGAAATCGAAAATATATTTTTGGAACTTTTATATAATAATAGGAAATCGAAAATATATTTTTGGAATTTTTTAATTTTCTCGTGTTTTCTCGTCTCTAGGAAATCGAAAATATATTTTTGGAATTTTTATATAGTAATAGGAAATCGAAAATATATTTTTGGAATTTTTTAATTTTCTCGTGTTTTCCAGGTATGGACAACTAGAGTTTTGCGCTTATAATGGCAAGTTGTATATAAAAAATTTCCCAATAAAAATATCTACCTACTTACCAAATTTCATTCATATAGTCCTTTTTGTTCTCTTGTAATAGGAAATCGAAAATATATTTTTGGAACTTTTATATTATAATAGGAAATCGAAAATATATTTTTGGAATTTTTTAATTTTCTCGTGTTTTCTCGTCTCTAGGAAATCGAAAATATATTTTTGGAATTTTTATATAGTAATAGGAAATCGAAAATATATTTTTGGAATTTTTTAATTTTCTCGTGTTTTCCAGGTATGGACAACTAGAGTTTTGCGCTTATAATGGCAAGTTGTATATCAAAAATTTCCCAATAAAAATATCTACCTACTTACCAAATTTCATTCATATAGTCCTTTTTGTTCTCTTGTAATAGGAAATCGAAAATATATTTTTGGAATTTTTAAATAGTAATAGGAAATCGAAAATATATTTTTGGAATTTTTTAATTTTCTCGTGTTTTCTCGTCTCTAGGAAATCGAAAATATATTTTTGGAATTTTTATATAGTAATAGGAAATCGAAAATATATTTTTGGAATTTTTAAATTTTCTCGTGTTTTCCAGATATGGACAACTAGAGTTTTGCGCTTATAATGGCAAGTTGTATATAAGAAATTTCCCAATAAAAATATCAACCTACTGACCGAATTTCATTCATATAGTCCTTTTAGTTCTCTTGTAATAGGAAATCGAAAATGTATTTTTGGAATTTTTAAATTTTCTCGTGTTGTCCAGGTATGGACAACTAGAGTTTTGCGCGTATAACGGCAAGTTGTATATCAAAAATTTCCCAATAAAAATATCTACCTACTTACCAAATTTCATTCATATAGTCCTTTTTGTTCTCTTGTAATAGGAAATCGAAAATATATTTTTGGAATTTTTAAATAGTAATAGGAAATCGAAAATATATTTTTGGAATTTTTTAATTTTCTCGTGTTTTCTCGTCTCTAGGAAATCGAAAATATATTTTTGGAATTTTTATATAGTAATAGGAAATCGAAAATATATTTTTGGAATTTTTAAATTTTCTCGTGTTTTCCAGATATGGACAACTAGAAATTAAGAAATTTCCCAATAAAAATATCAACCTACTGACCGAATTTCATTCATATAGTCCTTTTAGTTCTCTTGTAATAGGAAATCGAAAATGTATTTTTGGAATTTTTAAATTTTCTCGTGTTGTCCAGGTATGGACAACTAGAGTTTTGCGCGTATAACGGCAAGTTGTATATCAAAAATTTCCCAATAAAAATATCTACCTACAGATCAAATTTCATTCATATAGTCCTTTTAGTTCTCTTGTCATAGGAAATCGAAAATATATTTTTGGAATTTTTAAAAAGTAATAGGAAATCGAAAATATATTTTTGGAATTTTTAAATTTTCTCGTGTTTTCTCGTCTCTAGGAAATCGAAAATATATTTTTGGAATTTTTATATAGTAATAGGAAATCGAAAATATATTTTTGGATTTTTTAAATTTTCTCGTATTCTCCAGGTATGGACAACTAGAGTTTTGCGCTTATAATGGCAAGTTGTATATCAAAAATTCCCCAATAAAAATATCTACCTACTGACCAAATTTCATTCATATAGTCCTTTTAGTTCTCTTGTAATTGGAAATCGAAAATATATTTTTGGAATTTTTAAATAGTAATAGGAAATCGAAAATATATTTTTGGAATTTTTAAATTTTCACGTGTTCTCCAGGTATGGACAACTACAGTTTTGCGCGTATAATGGCAAGTTGTATATAAAAAATTTCCCAATAAAAATATCTACCTACTTACCAAATTTCATTCATATAGTCCTTTTTGTTCTCTTGTAATAGGAAATCGAAAATATATTTTTGGAATTTTTAAATAGTAATAGGAAATCGAAAATATATTTTTGGAATTTTTTAATTTTCTCGTGTTTTCTCGTCTCTAGGAAATCGAAAATATATTTTTGGAATTTTTATATAGTAATAGGAAATCGAAAATATATTTTTGGAATTTTTAAATTTTCTCGTGTTTTCCAGATATGGACAACTAGAGTTTTGCGCTTATAATGGCAAGTTGTATATAAGAAATTTCCCAATAAAAATATCAACCTACTGACCGAATTTCATTCATATAGTCCTTTTAGTTCTCTTGTAATAGGAAATCGAAAATGTATTTTTGGAATTTTTAAATTTTCTCGTGTTGTCCAGGTATGGACAACTAGAGTTTTGCGCGTATAACGGCAAGTTGTATATCAAAAATTTCCCAATAAAAATATCTACCTACTGACCATATTTCATTCATATAGTCCTTTTAGTTCTCTTGTAATAGGAAATCGAAAATATATTTTTGGAATTTTTAAATTTTCACGTGTTCTCCAGGTATGGACAACTAGAGTTTTGCGCTTATAATGGCAAGTTGTATATCAAAAATTTCCCAATAAAAATATCTACCTACTTACCAAATTTCATTCATATAGTCCTTTTTGTTCTCTTGTAATAGGAAATCGAAAATATATTTTTGGAACTTTTATATAATAATAGGAAATCGAAAATATATTTTTGGAATTTTTTAATTTTCTCGTGTTTTCTCGTCTCTAGGAAATCGAAAATATATTTTTGGAATTTTTATATAGTAATAGGAAATCGAAAATATATTTTTTGAATTTTTTAATTTTCTCGTGTTTTCCAGGTATGGACAACTAGAGTTTTGCGCTTATAATGGCAAGTTGTATATAAAAAATTTCCCAATAAAAATATCTACCTACTTACCAAATTTCATTCATATAGTCCTTTTTGTTCTCTTGTAATAGGAAATCGAAATATATTTTTGGAACTTTTATATAATAATAGGAAATCGAAAATATATTTTTGGAATTTTTAATTTTCTCGTGTTTTCTCGTCTCTAGGAAATCGAAAATATATTTTTGGAATTTTTATATAGTAATAGGAAATCGAAAATATATTTTTGGAATTTTTTAATTTTCTCGTGTTTTCCAGGTATGGACAACTAGAGTTTTGCGCTTATAATGGCAAGTTGTATATCAAAAATTTCCCAATAAAAATAACTACCTACTTACCAAATTTCATTCATATAGTCCTTTTAGTTCTCTTGTAATAGGAAATCGAAAATATATTTTTTTATAGTCCTTTTAGTTCTCTTGTAATACGAAATCGAAAATATATTTTTGGAATTTTAATATAGTAATAATATCAAAAATTTCCCAATAAAAATATCTACCTACTTACCAAATTTCATTCATATAGTCCTTTTTGTTCTCTTGTAATAGGAAATCGAAAATATATTTTTGGAACTTTTATATAATAATAGGAAATCGAAAATGTATTTTTGGAATTTTTAAATTTTCTCGTGTTGTCCAGGTATGGACAACTAGAGTTTTGCGCGTATAACGGCAATTTGTATATCAAAATTTCCCAATAAAAATATCTACCTACTTACCAAATTTCATTCATATAGTCCTTTTTGTTCTCTTGTAATAGGAAATCGAAAATATATTTTTGGAATTTTTAAATAGTAATAGGAAATCGAAAATATATTTTTGGAATTTTTTAATTTTCTCGTGTTTTCTCGTCTCTAGGAAATCGAAAATATATTTTTGGAATTTTTATATAGTAATAGGAAATCGAAAATATATTTTTGGAATTTTTAAATTTTCTCGTGTTTTCCAGATATGGACAACTAGAGTTTTGCGCTTATAATGGCAAGTTGTATATAAGAAATTTCCCAATAAAAATATCAACCTACTGACCGAATTTCATTCATATAGTCCTTTTAGTTCTCTTGTAATAGGAAATCGAAAATATATTTTTGGAATTTTTAAATTTTCTCGTGTTGTCCAGGTATGGACAACTAGAGTTTTGCGCGTATAACGGCAAGTTGTATATCAAAAATTTCCCAATAAAAATATCTACCTACAGATCAAATTTCATTCATATAGTCCTTTTAGTTCTCTTGTAATTGGAAATCGAAAATATATTTTTGGAATTTTTAAATAGTAATAGGAAATCGAAAATATATTTTTGGAATTTTTTAATTTTCTCGTGTTTTCTCGTCTCTAGGAAATCGAAAATATATTTTTGGAATTTTTATATAGTAATAGGAAATCGAAAATATATTTTTGGAATTTTTAAATTTTCTCGTGTTTTCCAGATATGGACAACTAGAGTTTTGCGCTTATAATGGCAAGTTGTATATAAGAAATTTCCCAATAAAAATATCAACCTACTGACCGAATTTCATTCATATAGTCCTTTTAGTTCTCTTGTAATAGGAAATCGAAAATGTATTTTTGGAATTTTTAAATTTTCTCGTGTTGTCCAGGTATGGACAACTAGAGTTTTGCGCGTATAACGGCAAGTTGTATATCAAAAATTTTCCAATAAAAATATCTACCTACTTACCAAATTTCATTCATATAGTCCTTTTTGTTCTCTTGTAATAGGAAATCGAAAATATATTTTTGGAATTTTTAAATAGTAATAGGAAATCGAAAATATATTTTTGGAATTTTTTAATTTTCTCGTGTTTTCTCGTCTCTAGGAAATCGAAAATATATTTTTGGAATTTTTATATAGTAATAGGAAATCGAAAATATATTTTTGGAATTTTTAAATTTTCTCGTGTTTTCCAGATATGGACAACTAGAGTTTTGCGCTTATAATGGCAAGTTGTATATAAGAAATTTCCCAATAAAAATATCAACCTACTGACCGAATTTCATTCATATAGTCCTTTTAGTTCTCTTGTAATAGGAAATCGAAAATGTATTTTTGGAATTTTTAAATTTTCTCGTGTTGTCCAGGTATGGACAACTAGAGTTTTGCGCGTATAACGGCAAGTTGTATATCAAAAATTTCCCAATAAAAATATCTACCTACAGATCAAATTTCATTCATATAGTCCTTTTAGTTCTCTTGTAATAGGAAATCGAAAATATATTTTTGGAATTTTTAAATAGTAATAGGAAATCGAAAATATATTTTTGGAATTTTTAAATTTTCTCGTGTTTTCTCGTCTCTAGGAAATCGAAAATATATTTTTGGAATTTTTATATAGTAATAGGAAATCGAAAATATATTTTTGGATTTTTTAAATTTTCTCGTATTCTCCAGGTATGGACAACTAGAGTTTTGCGCTTATAATGGCAAGTTGTATATCAAAAATTCCCCAATAAAAATATCTACCTACTGACCAAATTTCATTCATATAGTCCTTTTAGTTCTCTTGTAATTGGAAATCGAAAATATATTTTTGGAATTTTTAAATAGTAATAGGAAATCGAAAATATATTTTTGGAATTTTTAAATTTTCACGTGTTCTCCAGGTATGGACAACTACAGTTTTGCGCGTATAATGGCAAGTTGTATATAAAAAATTTCCCAATAAAAATATCTACCTACTTACCAAATTTCATTCATATAGTCCGTTTTGTTCTCTTGTAATAGGAAATCGAAAATATATTTTTGGAATTTTTAAATAGTAATAGGAAATCGAAAATATATTTTTGGAATTTTTTAATTTTCTCGTGTTTTCTCGTCTCTAGGAAATCGAAAATATATTTTTGGAATTTTTATATAGTAATAGGAAATCGAAAATATATTTTTGGAATTTTTAAATTTTCTCGTGTTTTCCAGATATGGACAACTAGAGTTTTGCGCTTATAATGGCAAGTTGTATATAAGAAATTTCCCAATAAAAATATCAACCTACTGACCGAATTTCATTCATATAGTCCTTTTAGTTCTCTTGTAATAGGAAATCGAAAATGTATTTTTGGAATTTTTAAATTTTCTCGTGTTGTCCAGGTATGGACAACTAGAGTTTTGCGCGTATAACGGCAAGTTGTATATCAAAAATTTCCCAATAAAAATATCTACCTACTTACCAAATTTCATTCATATAGTCCTTTTTGTTCTCTTGTAATAGGAAATCGAAAATATATTTTTGGAATTTTTAAATAGTAATAGGAAATCGAAAATATATTTTGGAATTTTTTAATTTTCTCGTGTTTTCTCGTCTCTAGGAAATCGAAAATATATTTTTGGAATTTTTATATAGTAATAGGAAATCGAAAATATATTTTTGGATTTTTTAAATTTTCTCGTATTCTCCAGGTATGGACAACTAGAGTTTTGCGCTTATAATGGCAAGTTGTATATCAAAAATTTCCCAATAAAAATATCTACCTACTGACCAAATTTCATTCATATAGTCCTTTTAGTTCTCTTGTAATTGGAAATCGAAAATATATTTTTGGAATTTTTAAATAGTAATAGGAAATCGAAAATATATTTTTGGAATTTTTAAATTTTCACGTGTTCTCCAGGTATGGACAACTAGAGTTTTGCGCTTATAATGGCAAGTTGTATATCAAAAATTTCCCAATAAAAATATCTACCTACTGACCAAATTTCATTCATATAGTCCTTTTAGTTCTCTTGTAATAGGAAATCGAAAATATATTTTTGGAATTTTTAAATTTTCTCGTGTTTTCCAGATATGGACAACTAGAGTTTTGCGCTTATAATGGCAAGTTGTATATCAAAAATTTCCCAATAAAAATATCTACCTACAGATCAAATTTCATTCATATAGTCCTTTTAGTTCTCTTGTCATAGGAAATCGAAAATATATTTTTGGAATTTTTAAAAAGTAATAGGAAATCGAAAATATATTTTTGGAATTTTTAAATTTTCTCGTGTTTTCTCGTCTCTAGGAAATCGAAAATATATTTTTGGAATTTTTATATAGTAATAGGAAATCGAAAATATATTTTTGGATTTTTTAAATTTTCTCGTATTCTCCAGGTATGGACAACTAGAGTTTTGCGCTTATAATGGCAAGTTGTATATCAAAAATTTCCCAATAAAAATATCTACCTACTGACCAAATTTCATTCATATAGTCCTTTTAGTTCTCTTGTAATTGGAAATCGAAAATATATTTTTGGAATTTTTAAATAGTAATAGGAAATCGAAAATATATTTTTGGAATTTTTAAATTTTCACGTGTTCTCCAGGTATGGACAACTACAGTTTTGCGCGTATAATGGCAAGTTGTATATAAAAAATTTCCCAATAAAAATATCTACCTACTTACCAAATTTCATTCATATAGTCCTTTTGTTCTCTTGTAATAGGAAATCGAAAATATATTTTTGGAATTTTTAAATAGTAATAGGAAATCGAAAATATATTTTTGGAATTTTTAATTTTCTCGTGTTTTCTCGTCTCTAGGAAATCGAAAATATATTTTTGGAATTTTTATATAGTAATAGGAAATCGAAAATATATTTTTGGAATTTTTAAATTTTCTCGTGTTTTCCAGATATGGACAACTAGAGTTTTGCGCTTATAATGGCAAGTTGTATATAAGAAATTTCCCAATAAAAATATCAACCTACTGACCGAATTTCATTCATATAGTCCTTTTAGTTCTCTTGTAATAGGAAATCGAAAATGTATTTTGGAATTTTTAAATTTTCTCGTGTTGTCCAGGTATGGACAACTAGAGTTTTGCGCGTATAACGGCAAGTTGTATATCAAAAATTTCCCAATAAAAATATCTACCTACTGACCATATTTCATTCATATAGTCCTTTTAGTTCTCTTGTAATAGGAAATCGAAAATATATTTTTGGAATTTTTAAATTTTCACGTGTTCTCCAGGTATGGACAACTAGAGTTTTGCGCTTATAATGGCAAGTTGTATATCAAAAATTTCCCAATAAAAATATCTACCTACTTACCAAATTTCATTCATATAGTCCTTTTTGTTCTCTTGTAATAGGAAATCGAAAATATATTTTTGGAACTTTTATATAATAATAGGAAATCGAAAATATATTTTTGGAATTTTTTAATTTTCTCGTGTTTTCTCGTCTCTAGGAAATCGAAAATATATTTTTGGAATTTTTATATAGTAATAGGAAATCGAAAATATATTTTTTGAATTTTTTAATTTTCTCGTGTTTTCCAGGTATGGACAACTAGAGTTTTGCGCTTATAATGGCAAGTTGTATATAAAAAATTTCCCAATAAAAATATCTACCTACTTACCAAATTTCATTCATATAGTCCTT
The DNA here is from genome assembly GCA_019972355.1 of Drosophila kohkoa. Lineage (NCBI taxonomy): Eukaryota > Metazoa > Arthropoda > Insecta > Diptera > Drosophilidae > Drosophila > Drosophila kohkoa. Next base: position 16,335 of record BJEL01000084.1, on the reverse strand, counting down.
TTTGTTCTCTTGTAATAGGAAATCGAAAATATATTTTTGGAACTTTTATATAATAATAGGAAATCGAAAATATATTTTTGGAATTTTTTAATTTTCTCGTGTTTTCTCGTCTCTAGGAAATCGAAAATATATTTTTGGAATTTTTATATAGTAATAGGAAATCGAAAATATATTTTTGGAATTTTTTAATTTTCTCGTGTTTTCCAGGTATGGACAACTAGAGTTTTGCGCTTATAATGGCAAGTTGTATATCAAAAATTTCCCAATAAAAATAACTACCTACTTACCAAATTTCATTCATATAGTCCTTTTAGTTCTCTTGTAATAGGAAATCGAAAATATATTTTTTTATAGTCCTTTTAGTTCTCTTGTAATACGAAATCGAAAATATATTTTTGGAATTTTAATATAGTAATAATATCAAAAATTTCCCAATAAAAATATCTACCTACTTACCAAATTTCATTCATATAGTCCTTTTTGTTCTCTTGTAATAGGAAATCGAAAATATATTTTTGGAACTTTTATATAATAATAGGAAATCGAAAATGTATTTTTGGAATTTTTAAATTTTCTCGTGTTGTCCAGGTATGGACAACTAGAGTTTTGCGCGTATAACGGCAATTTGTATATCAAAAATTTCCCAATAAAAATATCTACCTACTTACCAAATTTCATTCATATAGTCCTTTTTGTTCTCTTGTAATAGGAAATCGAAAATATATTTTTGGAATTTTTAAATAGTAATAGGAAATCGAAAATATATTTTTGGAATTTTTAATTTTCTCGTGTTTTCTCGTCTCTAGGAAATCGAAAATATATTTTTGGAATTTTTATATAGTAATAGGAAATCGAAAATATATTTTTGGAATTTTTAAATTTTCTCGTGTTTTCCAGATATGGACAACTAGAGTTTTGCGCTTATAATGGCAAGTTGTATATAAGAAATTTCCCAATAAAAATATCAACCTACTGACCGAATTTCATTCATATAGTCCTTTTAGTTCTCTTGTAATAGGAAATCGAAAATATATTTTTGGAATTTTTAAATTTTCTCGTGTTGTCCAGGTATGGACAACTAGAGTTTTGCGCGTATAACGGCAAGTTGTATATCAAAAATTTCCCAATAAAAATATCTACCTACAGATCAAATTTCATTCATATAGTCCTTTTAGTTCTCTTGTAATTGGAAATCGAAAATATATTTTTGGAATTTTTAAATAGTAATAGGAAATCGAAAATATATTTTTGGAATTTTTTAATTTTCTCGTGTTTTCTCGTCTCTAGGAAATCGAAAATATATTTTTGGAATTTTTATATAGTAATAGGAAATCGAAAATATATTTTTGGAATTTTTAAATTTTCTCGTGTTTTCCAGATATGGACAACTAGAGTTTTGCGCTTATAATGGCAAGTTGTATATAAGAAATTTCCCAATAAAAATATCAACCTACTGACCGAATTTCATTCATATAGTCCTTTTAGTTCTCTTGTAATAGGAAATCGAAAATGTATTTTTGGAATTTTTAAATTTTCTCGTGTTGTCCAGGTATGGACAACTAGAGTTTTGCGCGTATAACGGCAAGTTGTATATCAAAAATTTTCCAATAAAAATATCTACCTACTTACCAAATTTCATTCATATAGTCCTTTTTGTTCTCTTGTAATAGGAAATCGAAAATATATTTTTGGAATTTTTAAATAGTAATAGGAAATCGAAAATATATTTTGGAATTTTTTAATTTTCTCGTGTTTTCTCGTCTCTAGGAAATCGAAAATATATTTTTGGAATTTTTATATAGTAATAGGAAATCGAAAATATATTTTTGGAATTTTTAAATTTTCTCGTGTTTTCCAGATATGGACAACTAGAGTTTTGCGCTTATAATGGCAAGTTGTATATAAGAAATTTCCCAATAAAAATATCAACCTACTGACCGAATTTCATTCATATAGTCCTTTTAGTTCTCTTGTAATAGGAAATCGAAAATGTATTTTTGGAATTTTTAAATTTTCTCGTGTTGTCCAGGTATGGACAACTAGAGTTTTGCGCGTATAACGGCAAGTTGTATATCAAAAATTTCCCAATAAAAATATCTACCTACAGATCAAATTTCATTCATATAGTCCTTTTAGTTCTCTTGTAATAGGAAATCGAAAATATATTTTTGGAATTTTTAAATAGTAATAGGAAATCGAAAATATATTTTTGGAATTTTTAAATTTTCTCGTGTTTTCTCGTCTCTAGGAAATCGAAAATATATTTTTGGAATTTTTATATAGTAATAGGAAATCGAAAATATATTTTTGGATTTTTTAAATTTTCTCGTATTCTCCAGGTATGGACAACTAGAGTTTTGCGCTTATAATGGCAAGTTGTATATCAAAAATTCCCCAATAAAAATATCTACCTACTGACCAAATTTCATTCATATAGTCCTTTTAGTTCTCTTGTAATTGGAAATCGAAAATATATTTTTGGAATTTTTAAATAGTAATAGGAAATCGAAAATATATTTTTGGAATTTTTAAATTTTCACGTGTTCTCCAGGTATGGACAACTACAGTTTTGCGCGTATAATGGCAAGTTGTATATAAAAAATTTCCCAATAAAAATATCTACCTACTTACCAAATTTCATTCATATAGTCCGTTTTGTTCTCTTGTAATAGGAAATCGAAAATATATTTTTGGAATTTTTAAATAGTAATAGGAAATCGAAAATATATTTTTGGAATTTTTTAATTTTCTCGTGTTTTCTCGTCTCTAGGAAATCGAAAATATATTTTTGGAATTTTTATATAGTAATAGGAAATCGAAAATATATTTTTGGAATTTTTAAATTTTCTCGTGTTTTCCAGATATGGACAACTAGAGTTTTGCGCTTATAATGGCAAGTTGTATATAAGAAATTTCCCAATAAAAATATCAACCTACTGACCGAATTTCATTCATATAGTCCTTTTAGTTCTCTTGTAATAGGAAATCGAAAATGTATTTTTGGAATTTTTAAATTTTCTCGTGTTGTCCAGGTATGGACAACTAGAGTTTTGCGCGTATAACGGCAAGTTGTATATCAAAAATTTCCCAATAAAAATATCTACCTACTTACCAAATTTCATTCATATAGTCCTTTTTGTTCTCTTGTAATAGGAAATCGAAAATATATTTTTGGAATTTTTAAATAGTAATAGGAAATCGAAAATATATTTTTGGAATTTTTTAATTTTCTCGTGTTTTCTCGTCTCTAGGAAATCGAAAATATATTTTTGGAATTTTTATATAGTAATAGGAAATCGAAAATATATTTTTGGATTTTTTAAATTTTCTCGTATTCTCCAGGTATGGACAACTAGAGTTTTGCGCTTATAATGGCAAGTTGTATATCAAAAATTCCCCAATAAAAATATCTACCTACTGACCAAATTTCATTCATATAGTCCTTTTAGTTCTCTTGTAATTGGAAATCGAAAATATATTTTTGGAATTTTTAAATAGTAATAGGAAATCGAAAATATATTTTTGGAATTTTTAAATTTTCAGGTGTTCTCCAGGTATGGACAACTAGAGTTTTGCGCTTATAGTGGCAAGTTGTATATCAAAAATTTCCCAATAAAAATATCTACCTACTGACCAAATTTCATTCATATAGTCCTTTTAGTTCTCTTGTAATAGGAAATCGAAAATATATTTTTGGAATTTTTAAATTTTCTCGTGTTTTCCAGATATGGACAACTAGAGTTTTGCGCTTATAATGGCAAGTTGTATATAAGAAATTTCCCAATAAAAATATCAACCTACTGACCAAATTTCATTCATATAGTCCTTTTAGTTCTCTTGTAATTGGAAATCGAAAATATATTTTTGGAATTTTTAAATAGTAATAGGAAATCGAAAATATATTTTTGGAATTTTTAAATTTTCAGGTGTTCTCCAGGTATGGACAACTACAGTTTTGCGCGTATAATGGCAAGTTGTATATAAAAAATTTCCCAATAAAAATATCTACCTACTTACCAAATTTCATTCATATAGTCCTTTTTGTTCTCTTGTAATAGGAAATCGAAAATATATTTTTGGAATTTTTAAATAGTAATAGGAAATCGAAAATATATTTTTGGAATTTTTTAATTTTCTCGTGTTTTCTCGTCTCTAGGAAATCGAAAATATATTTTTGGAATTTTTATATAGTAATAGGAAATCGAAAATATATTTTTGGAATTTTTAAATTTTCTCGTGTTTTCCAGATATGGACAACTAGAGTTTTGCGCTTATAATGGCAAGTTGTATATAAGAAATTTCCCAATAAAAATATCAACCTACTGACCGAATTTCATTCATATAGTCCTTTTAGTTCTCTTGTAATAGGAAATCGAAAATGTATTTTTGGAATTTTTAAATTTTCTCGTGTTGTCCAGGTATGGACAACTAGAGTTTTGCGCGTATAACGGCAAGTTGTATATCAAAAATTTCCCAATAAAAATATCTACCTTCAGATCAAATTTCATTCATATAGTCCTTTTAGTTCTCTTGTAATAGGAAATCGAAAATATATTTTTGGAATTTTTAAATAGTAATAGGAAATCGAAAATATATTTTTGGAATTTTTTAATTTTCTCGTGTTTTCTCGTCTCTAGGAAATCGAAAATATATTTTTGGAATTTTTATATAGTAATAGGAAATCGAAAAAATATTTTTGGATTTTTTAAATTTTCTCGTATTCTCCAGGTATGGACAACTAGAGTTTTGCGCTTATAATGGCAAGTTGTATATCAAAAATTCCCCAATAAAAATATCTACCTACTGACCAAATTTCATTCATATAGTCCTTTTAGTTCTCTTGTAATTGGAAATCGAAAATATATTTTTGGAATTTTTAAATAGTAATAGGAAATCGAAAATATATTTTTGGAATTTTTTAATTTTCTCGTGTTTTCTCGTCTCTAGGAAATCGAAAATATATTTTTGGAATTTTTATATAGTAATAGGAAATCGAAAATATATTTTTGGAATTTTTTAATTTTCTCGTGTTTTCCAGGTATGGACAACTAGAGTTTTGCGCTTATAATGGCAAGTTGTATATCAAAAATTTCCCAATAAAAATAACTACCTACTTACCAAATTTCATTCATATAGTCCTTTTAGTTCTCTTGTAATAGGAAATCGAAAATATATTTTTTTATAGTCCTTTTAGTTCTCTTGTAATACGAAATCGAAAATATATTTTTGGAATTTTAATATAGTAATAATATCAAAAATTTCCCAATAAAAATATCTACCTACTTACCAAATTTCATTCATATAGTCCTTTTGTTCTCTTGTAATAGGAAATCGAAAATATATTTTTGGAACTTTTATATAATAATAGGAAATCGAAAATGTATTTTTGGAATTTTTAAATTTTCTCGTGTTGTCCAGGTATGGACAACTAGAGTTTTGCGCGTATAACGGCAATTTGTATATCAAAAATTTCCCAATAAAAATATCTACCTACTTACCAAATTTCATTCATATAGTCCTTTTTGTTCTCTTGTAATAGGAAATCGAAAATATATTTTTGGAATTTTTAAATAGTAATAGGAAATCGAAAATATATTTTTGGAATTTTTTAATTTTCTCGTGTTTTCTCGTCTCTAGGAAATCGAAAATATATTTTTGGAATTTTTATATAGTAATAGGAAATCGAAAATATATTTTTGGAATTTTTAAATTTTCTCGTGTTTTCCAGATATGGACAACTAGAGTTTTGCGCTTATAATGGCAAGTTGTATATAAGAAATTTCCCAATAAAAATATCAACCTACTGACCGAATTTCATTCATATAGTCCTTTTAGTTCTCTTGTAATAGGAAATCGAAAATATATTTTTGGAATTTTTAAATTTTCTCGTGTTGTCCAGGTATGGACAACTAGAGTTTTGCGCGTATAACGGCAAGTTGTATATCAAAAATTTCCCAATAAAAATATCTACCTACAGATCAAATTTCATTCATATAGTCCTTTTAGTTCTCTTGTAATTGGAAATCGAAAATATATTTTTGGAATTTTTAAATAGTAATAGGAAATCGAAAATATATTTTTGGAATTTTTTAATTTTCTCGTGTTTTCTCGTCTCTAGGAAATCGAAAATATATTTTTGGAATTTTTATATAGTAATAGGAAATCGAAAATATATTTTTGGAATTTTTAAATTTTCATGTGTTTTCCAGGTATGGACAACTAGAGTTTTGCGCGTATAATGGCAAGTTGTATATCAAAAGTTTCGCAATAAAAATATCTACCTACTGACCAAATTTCATTCATATAGTCCTTATAGTTCTCTTGTAATAGGAAATCTAAAATTTATTTTTGGAATTTTTAAATTTTCATGTGTTTTCCAGGTATGGACAACTAGAGTTTTGCGCGTATAATGGCAAGTTGTATATCAAAAGTTTCGCAATAAAAATATCTACCTACATACCAAAATTCGTTCGTATAGTCCTTATAGTTCTCTTGTAATAGGAAATCTAAAATTAATTTTTTGGGATTTTTAAATTTTAATAGGAAATCGAAAATATATTTTTGGAATTTTTTAATTTTCTCGTGTTTTCTCGTCTCTAGGAAATCGAAAATATATTTTTGGAATTTTTATATAGTAATAGGAAATCGAAAATATATTTTTGGAATTTTTAAATTTTCTCGTGTTTTCCAGATATGGACAACTAGAGTTTTGCGCTTATAATGGCAAGTTGTATATAAGAAATTTCCCAATAAAAATATCAACCTACTGACCGAATTTCATTCATATAGTCCTTTTAGTTCTCTTGTAATAGGAAATCGAAATTTATTTTTGGAATTTTTAAATTTTCTCGTGTTGTCCAGGTATGGACAACTAGAGTTTTGCGCGTATAACGGCAAGTTGTATATCAAAAATTTCCCAATAAAAATATCTACCTACAGATCAAATTTCATTCATATAGTCCTTATAGTTCTCTTGTAATAGGAAATCTAAAATATATTTTTTGAATTTTTAAATAGTAATAGGAAATCGAAAATATATTTTTGGAATTTTAAATTTTCTCGTGTTTTCTCGTCTCTAGGAAATCGAAAATATATTTTTGGAATTTTTATATAGTAATAGGAAATCGAAAATATATTTTTGGATTTTTTAAATTTTCTCGTATTCTCCAGGTATGGACAACTAGAGTTTTGCGCTTATAATGGCAAGTTGTATATCAAAATTCCCCAATAAAAATATCTACCTACTGACCAAATTTCATTCATATAGTCCTTTTAGTTCTCTTGTAATTGGAAATCGAAAATATATTTTTGGAATTTTTAAATAGTAATAGGAAATCGAAAATATATTTTTGGAATTTTTAAATTTTCACGTGTTCTCCAGGTATGGACAACTACAGTTTTGCGCGTATAATGGCAAGTTGTATATCAAAAATTTCCCAATAAAAATATCTACCTACTTACCAAATTTCATTCATATAGTCCTTTTTGTTCTCTTGTAATAGGAAATCGAAAATATATTTTTGGAATTTTTAAATAGTAATAGGAAATCGAAATATATTTTTGGAATTTTTTAATTTTCTCGTGTTTTCTCGTCTCTAGGAAATCGAAAATATATTTTTGGAATTTTTATATAGTAATAGGAAATCGAAAATATATTTTTGGAATTTTTAAATTTTCTCGTGTTTTCCAGATATGGACAACTAGAGTTTTGCGCTTATAATGGCAAGTTGTATATAAGAAATTTCCCAATAAAAATATCAACCTACTGACCGAATTTCATTCATATAGTCCTTTTAGTTCTCTTGTAATAGGAAATCGAAAATGTATTTTTGGAATTTTTAAATTTTCATGTGTTTTCCAGGTATGGACAACTAGAGTTTTGCGCGTATAATGGCAAGTTGTATATCAAAAGTTTCGCAATAAAAATATCTACCTACTACCAAATTTCATTCATATAGTCCTTTTTGTTCTCTTGTAATAGGAAATCGAAAATATATTTTTGGAATTTTTAAATAGTAATAGGAAATCGAAAATATATTTTTGGAATTTTTTAATTTTCTCGTGTTTTCTCGTCTCTAGGAAATCGAAAATATATTTTTGGAATTTTTATATAGTAATAGGAAATCGAAAATATATTTTTGGAATTTTTAAATTTTCACGTGTTCTCCAGGTATGGACAACTAGAGTTTTGCGCTTATAATGGCAATTTGTATATCAAAAATTTCCAAATAAAAATATCTACCTACTGACCAAATTTCATTCATATAGTCCTTTAGTTCTCTTGTAATAGGAAATCGAAAATATATTTTTGGAATTTTTAAATTTTCAAGTGTTCTCCAGGTATGGACAACTAGAGTTTTGCGCGTATAATGGCAATTTGTATATCCAAAATTTCCCAATAAAAATATCTACCTACTGACCAAATTTCATTCATATAGTCCTTTTAGTTCTCTTGTAATAGGAAATCGAAATTTTTTGGAATTTTTAAATTTTCTCGTGTTTTCCAGATATGGACAACTAGAGTTTTGCGCTTATAATGGCAAGTTGTATATAAAAAATTTCCCAATAAAAATATCAACCTACTGACCAAATTTCATTCATATAGTCCTTTTAGTTCTCTTGTAATAGGAAATCGAAAATATATTTTTGGAATTTTTAAATAGTAATAGGAAATCGAAAATATATTTTTGGAATTTTTAAATTTTCACGTGTTCTCCAGGTATGGACAACTACAGTTTTGCGCGTATAATGGCAAGTTGTATATCAAAAATTTCCCAATAAAAATATCTACCTACTTACCAAATTTCATTCATATAGTCCTTTTTGTTCTCTTGTAATAGGAAATCGAAAATATATTTTTGGAATTTTTAAATAGTAATAGGAAATCGAAAATATATTTTTGGAATTTTTTAATTTTCTCGTGTTTTCTCGTCTCTAGGAAATCGAAAATATATTTTTGGAATTTTTATATAGTAATAGGAAATCGAAAATATATTTTTGGAATTTTTAAATTTTCTCGTGTTTTCCAGATATGGACAACTAGAGTTTTGCGCTTATAATGGCAAGTTGTATATAAGAAATTTCCCAATAAAAATATCAACCTACTGACCGAATTTCATTCATATAGTCCTTTTAGTTCTCTTGTAATAGGAAATCGAAAATGTATTTTTGGAATTTTTAAATTTTCTCGTGTTGTCCAGGTATGGACAACTAGAGTTTTGCGCGTATAACGGCAAGTTGTATATCAAAAATTTCCCAATAAAAATATCTACCTACAGATCAAATTTCATTCATATAGTCCTTTTAGTTCTCTTGTAATAGGAAATCGAAAATATATTTTTGGAATTTTTAAATAGTAATAGGAAATCGAAAATATATTTTTGGAATTTTTTAATTTTCTCGTGTTTTCTCGTCTCTAGGAAATCGAAAATATATTTTTGGAATTTTTATATAGTAATAGGAAATCGAAAAATATTTTTGGATTTTTTAAATTTTCTCGTATTCTCCAGGTATGGACAACTAGAGTTTTGCGCTTATAATGGCAAGTTGTATATCAAAAATTCCCCAATAAAAATATCTACCTACTGACCAAATTTCATTCATATAGTCCTTTTAGTTCTCTTGTAATTGGAAATCGAAAATATATTTTTGGAATTTTTAAATAGTAATAGGAAATCGAAAATATATTTTTGGAATTTTTAAATTTTCAGGTGTTCTCCAGGTATGGACAACTAGAGTTTTGCGCTTATAGTGGCAAGTTGTATATCAAAAATTTCCCAATAAAAATATCTACCTACTGACCAAATTTCATTCATATAGTCCTTTTAGTTCTCTTGTAATAGGAAATCGAAAATATATTTTGGAATTTTAAATTTCTCGTGTTTTCCAGATATGGACAACTAGAGTTTTGCGCTTATAATGGCAAGTTGTATATACGAAATTTCCCAATAAAAATATCTACCTACTGACCAAATTTCATTCATATAGTCCTTTTAGTTCTCTTGTAATTGGAAATCGAAAATATATTTTTGGAATTTTTAAATAGTAATAGGAAATCGAAAATATATTTTTGGAATTTTTAAATTTTCACGTGTTCTCCAGGTATGGACAACTAGAGTTTTGCGCGTATAATGGCAAGTTGTATATCCAAAATTTCCCAATAAAAATATCTACCTACTTACCAAATTTCATTCATATAGTCCTTTTTGTTCTCTTGTAATAGGAAATCGAAAATATATTTTTGGAATTTTTAAATAGTAATTGGAAATCGAAAATATATTTTTGAAATTTTTAATTTTCTCGTGTTTTCTCGTCTCTAGGAAATCGAAAATATATTTTTGGAATTTTTATATAGTAATAGGAAATCGAAAATATATTTTTGGAATTTTTAAATTTTCTCGTGTTTTCCAGGTATGGACAACTAGAGTTTTGCGCTTATAATGGCAAGTTGTATATCAAAAATTTCCCAATAAAAATATCTACCTACTGACCAAATTTCATTCATATAGTCCTTTTAGTTCTCTTGTAATAGGAAATCGAAATTTTTTGGAATTTTTAAATTTTCTCGTGTTTTCCAGATATGGACAACTAGAGTTTTGCGCGTATAACGGCAAGTTGTATATCAAAAATTTCCCAATAAAAATATCTACCTACTTACCAAATTTCATTCATATAGTCCTTTTTGTTCTCTTGTAATAGGAAATCGAAAATATATTTTTGGAATTTTTAAATAGTAATTGGAAATCGAAAATATATTTTTGAAATTTTTTAATTTTCTCGTGTTTTCTCGTCTCTAGGAAATCGAAAATATATTTTTGGAATTTTTATATAGTAATAGGAAATCGAAAATATATTTTTGGAATTTTTAAATTTTCTCGTGTTTTCCAGATATGGACAACTAGAGTTTTGCGCGTATAATGGCAAGTTGTATATAAGAATTTCCCAATAAAAATATCAACCTACTGACCGAATTTCATCATATAGTCCTTTTAGTCTCTTGTAATAGGAAATCGAAAATGTATTTTTGGAATTTTTAAATTTTCTCGTGTTGTCCAGGTATGGACAACTTAGAGTTTTGCGCGTATAACGGCAAGTTGTATATAAAAAATTTCCCAATAAAAATATCTACCTACAGATCAAATTTCATTCATATAGTCCTTTTAGTTCTCTTGTAATAGGAAATCGAAAATATATTTTGGAATTTTTAAATAGTAATAGGAAATCGAAATATATTTTTGGAATTTTTTATTTCTCGTTGTTTTCTCGTCTCTAGGAAATCGAAAATATATTTTTGGAATTTTTATATAGTAATAGGAAATCGAAAATATATTTTGGATTTTTTAAATTTTCTCGTATTCTCCAGGTATGGACAAACTAGAGTTTTGCGCTTATAATGGCAAGTTGTATATCAAAAATTCCCCCAATAAAAATATCTACCTACTGACCAAATTTCATTCATATAGTCCTTTTAGTTCTCTTGTAATTGGAAATCGAAAATATATTTTGGAATTTTTAAATAGTAATAGAAATCGAAAATATATTTTTGGAATTTTTAAATTTTCACGTGTTCTCCAGGTATGGACAACTAGAGTTTTGCGCTTATAGTGGCAAGTTGTATATCAAAAATTTCCCAATAAAAATATCTACCTACTGACCAAATTTCATTCATATAGTCCTTTTTGTTCTCTTGTAATAGGAAATCGAAAATATATTTTTGGAACTTTTATATAATAATAGGAAATCGAAAATATATTTTTGGAATTTTTTAATTTTCTCGTGTTTTCTCGTCTCTAGGAAATCGAAAATATATTTTTGGAATTTTTATATAGTAATAGGAAATCGAAAATATATTTTTGGATTTTTTAAATTTTCTCGTATTCTCCAGGTATGGACAACTTGAGTTTTGCGCTTATAATGGCAAGTTGTATATCAAAAATTCCCCAAAAAAATATCTACCTACTGACCAAATTTCATTCATATAGTCCTTTAGTTCTCTTGTAATTGGAAATCGAAATATATTTTTGGAATTTTAAATAGTAATAGGAAATCGAAAATATATTTTTGGAATTTTTAAATTTTCAGGTGTTCTCCAGGTATGGACAACTAGAGTTTTGCGCTTATAGTGGCAAGTTGTATGTCAAAAATTTCCCAATAAAAATATCTACCTACTTACCATATTTCATTCATATAGTCCTTTTTGTTCTCTTGTAATAGGAAATCGAAAATATATTTTTGGAATTTTTAAATAGTAATAGGAAATCGAAAATATATTTTTGGAATTTTTTAATTTTCTCGTGTTTTCTCGTCTCTAGGAAATCGAAAATATATTTTTGGAATTTTTATATAGTAATAGGAAATCGAAAATAATTTTTGGAATTTTAAATTTTCTCGTGTTTTTCCCAGATATGGACAACTAGAGTTTTGCGCTTATAATGGCAAGTTGTATATAAGAAATTTCCCGATAAAAATATCAACCTACTGACCGAATTTCATTCATATAGTCCTTTTAGTTCTCTTGTAATAGGAAATCGAAAATGTATTTTTGGAATTTTTAAATTTTCTCGTATTCTCCAGGTATGGACAACTAGAGTTTTGCGCTTATAATGGCAAGTTGTATATCAAAAATTCCCCAATAAAAATATCTACCTACTGACCAAATTTCATTCATATAGTCCTTTTAGTTCTCTTGTAATTGGAAATCGAAAATATATTTTTGGAATTTTTAAATAGTAATAGGAAATCGAAATATATTTTTGGAATTTTTAAATTTTCACGTGTTCTCCAGGTATGGACAACTAGAGTTTTGCGCTTATAGTGGCAAGTTGTATATCAAAAATTTCCCATAAAATATCTACCTACTGACCAAATTTCATTCATATAGTCCTTTTTGTTCTCTTGTAATAGGAAATCGAAAATATTTTTGGAACTTTTATAATAATAGGAAATCGAAAATATATTTTTGGAATTTTAATTTCTCGTGTTTCTCGTCTCTAGGAAATCGAAAATATATTTTTGGAATTTTTATATAGTAATAGGAAATCGAAAATATATTTTGGATTTTTTAAATTTTCTCGTATTCTCCAGGTATGGACAACTTGAGTTTTGCGCTTATAATGGCAAGTTGTATATCAAAAATTCCCCAAAAAATATCTACCTACTGACCAAATTTCATTCATATAGTCCTTTTAGTTCTCTTGTAATTGGAAATCGAAAATATATTTTTGGAATTTTTAAATAGTAATAGGAAATCGAAAATATATTTTGGAATTTTTAAATTTTCAGGTGTTCTCCAGGTATGGACACTAGAGTTTTGGCTTATAGTGGCAAGTTGTATGTCAAAAATTTCCCATAAAAATATCTAACCTACTTACAATAGTTCATTCATATAGTCCTTTTTGTTCTCTTGTAATAGGAAATCGAAAATATATTTTTGGAATTTTTAATAATAGTAATAGGAAATCGAAAATATATTTTTTGGAATTTTTTAATTTTCTCGTGTTTTCTCGTCTCTAGGAAATCGAAATATATTTTTGGAATTTTTATATAGTAATAGGAAATCGAAATTATTTTTGGAATTTTTAAATTTTCTCGTGTTTTCCAGATATGGACACACTAGAGTTTTGCGCTTATAATGGCAAGTTGTATATAAGAAAGTTCCCCAATAAAATATCAACCTACTGACCGAATTTCATCATAATAGTCCATTGTTTAGTTATCTGTTTGTAATAGGAAATCGAAAAGGTATTTTGGAATTTTTTAATTTTCTCGTGTTGTACAGGTATGTGACAACTAGAGTTTGCAGAGTTAACGGCAAGTCCAAGTTGTATATAAAAAATTTCCCAATAAAAATATCTACCTACTTACCAAATTTCATTCATATAGTCCTTTTTGTTCTCTTGTAATAGGAAATCGAAAATATATTTTGGAACTTTTATATATAATAGGAATCGAAAATGTATTTGGAATTTTAAATTTTCTCGTGTGTCCAGGTATGGACAACTAGAGTTTTGCGCGTATAACGGCAAGTTGTATATAAAAAATTTCCCAATAAAAATATCTACCTACTTACCAAATTTCATTCATATAGTCCTTTTTGTTCTCTTGTAATAGGAAATCGAAAATATATTTTTGGAACTTTTATATAATATAGGAAATCGAAATATATTTTGGAATTTTTAAATTTTCTCGTGTTTTCCAGGTATGGACAACTACAGTTTTGTGCTTATAATGGCAAGTTGTATATCAAAAATTTCCCAATAAACATATCGAAAATATATTTTTGGAATTTTTAAATTTTCTCGAGTTTTCCAGGTATGGACAACTACAGTTTTGCGCTTATAATGGCAAGTTGTATATCAAAAATTTCCCAATAAAAATATCTACCTACTTACCAAATTTCATTCATATAGTCCTTTTTGTTCTCTTGTAATAGGAAATCGAAAATATATTTTGGAATTTTTAAATAGTAATAGGAATCGAAAATATATTTTGGAATTTTTAATTTTCTCGTGTTTTCTCGTCTCTAGGAAATCGAAAATATATTTTTGGAATTTTTATATAGTAATAGGAATCGAAAATATTTTGGAATTTTAAATTTTCTCGTTTTCCAGATATGGACAACTAGAGTTTTGCGCTTATAATGGCAAGTTGATATAAGAAATTTCCCAATAAAAATATCAACCTACTGACCGAATTTCATTCATATAGTCCTTTAGTTCTCTTGTAATAGGAAATCGAAAATGTTTTTTGGAATTTTTTTTCTCGTGTTGTCCAGGTATGGACAACTAGAGTTTTGCGCGTATAACGGCAAGTGTATATCAAAAATTTCCCAATAAAATATCACCTACTTACCAAATTTCATTCATATAGTCCTTTTGTTCTCTTGTAATAGGAAATCGAAAATATATTTTGGAACTTTTATATAATAATAGGAAATCGAAAATATATTTTGGAATTTTTAAATTTTCTCGTGTTTTCCAGGTATGGACACTACAGTTTTGCGCTTATAATGGCAAGTTGTATATCAAAAATTTCCCAATAAACATATCTACCTACTTACCAAATTTCATTCATATAGTCCTTTTTGTTCTCTTGTAATAGGAATCGAAAATATATTTTTGGAATTTTTAAATAGTAATAGGAAATCGAAAATATTTTTGGAATTTTTTAATTTTCTCGTGTTTCTCGTCTCTAGGAAATCGAAAATATTTTTTGGAATTTTTATATAGTAATAGGAAATCGAAATATATTTTGGAATTTTTTAATTTTCTCGTGTTTTCCAGGTATGGACAACTAGAGTTTTGCGCTTTAAATGGCAAGTTGTATATAAAAATTTCCCAATAAAAATATCTACCTACTTACCAAATTTCATTCATATAGTCCTTTTAGTTCTCTTGTAATAGGAAATCGAAAATATATTTTGGAATTTTTAAATAGTAATAGGAAATCGAAAATATATTTTTGGAATTTTAATTTTCTCGTGTTTCCAGGTATGGACAACTAGAGTTTTGCGCGTATAACGGCAGTGTATATCAAAAATTTCCCAATAAAATATCAACCTACAGATCAAATTTCATTCATCTAGTCCTTTTAGTTCTCTTGTAATAGGAAATCGAAATATATTTTTGGAATTTTAAATTTTCTCGTGTTTTCTCGTCTCTAGGAAATCGAAAATATATTTTTGGAATTTTTATAGTAATAGGAAATCGAAAATATATTTTGGATTTTTAAATTTTCTCGTATTCTCCAGGTATGGACAACTAGGTTTTGCGCTTATAATGGCAAGTTGTATATCAAAAATTTCCCAATAAAAATATCTACCTACTGAACAAATTTCATTCATATTGTCCTTTTAGTTCTCTTGTAATTGGAAATCGAAATATATTTTTGGAATTTTTAAATAGTAATAGGAAATCGAAAATATATTTTGGAATTTTTAAATTTCACGTGTTCTCCAGGTATGGACAACTAGAGTTTGCGCTTATGTGGCAAGTTGTATATCAAAAATTCCCAATAAAAATATCTACCTACTTACCAAATTTCATTCATATAGTCCTTTTTGTTCTCTTGTAATAGGAAATCGAAAATATATTTTTGGAACTTTTATATAATAATAGGAAATCGAAAATATATTTTTGGAATTTTTAAATTTTCTCGTGTTTTCCAGGTATGGACAACTACAGTTTTGCGCTTATAATGGCAAGTTGTATATCAAAATTTCCCAATAAAATATCTCGAATATCGAAATATATTTTTGGAATTTTTATATAGTCATAGGAAATCGAAAATATATTTTTGGATTTTTTAAATTTTCTCGTATTCTCCAGGTATGGACAA